>CM061150.1:17327357-17927357 GCA_030710495.1 Labroides dimidiatus | reverse complement strand
AGAGTCCACTTATTATCAGCCACTTTAAAAAGAGAAGTCCTTTAATTAAATTTAGTATGATTTAACATAAAATATTGCTGTCAGAGAGAAAAAATAACTCTGTTTCAGGACTTTAAAGTTAAAATAAGGTTCCTAAACCCCTATAAGTGTTAAGAGTCTGTTCTTAGCTACTACCCGGGAGTCAACACTAATTCAGACTCTGTGACCAATGATTTTTATTTGCCTAAGAGGCATACCTCACAATTAATTTGCATTTATTACCTTTGGGCAGTTCTCTCACAGAAGAGTTACCGCAGTTTAGCCCTTTAGGTGCTGCACACACAGCATTATTAAAAGTAGCTTCACTGGCAGAACGTGGTCGTTCAAGGTCTGAGTACATAACACTGACACACAGTTACTCCATCCAAACACACACACACACACACACACACACACACACACACACACACACACACACACACACACACACACACACAAACACAAACACACATGTAAACTATTCAACTTGCACAGCTCATCAGCACACAGAGCATCTGTAGAAAGACTCATGTGGGCCCCCTGGGGGCCCCTGTTCCAGGTGTACAACCAGGTCCCTCTGGCGCTCTTCCAGGAATTGCTTCCGAGGAATTAGTCTGGATAAAATCAAAGGACTGAGTCAGTCTGCTACCAATGTTTTTCCAGAGATATTATGCTGTACTGGACTAGACAGTTCACAGTTGTTCAAACTTTATAAGTTCTTTCTGTGAATGATATCAGATGTTAAAGGCACTCCTGAACAGAAAAGTCTGTTCTGTTCTGTTCTGTTCCGTTCCATGCTATAAAAACTTAGTACTTAGTACTGTATCTGAGATTAGCTGATTTTGTCTGAAGGATCAATAGCCAAGTACTATGCTCAAATTATGCCTTTTCTCCAGATTATCTATTTTATATATAACGGTTGAAGATAAAAAGAACTTTTGAAAAACAAACCTAAGTGCAGTCCAATGTTTTTGCAGTGAATGCAGCTTTTGAAGTACTCAGTGTTTTTTTTTTATGACTGTAAGTAAAGTGTTTGTCACTCTCCGTTTGTGCACTAATTGTATTATTGTTGTTTTGAATTCAATTTCATTGTGCTTTTGTTTTCTCCATCACACAAACAAACAATGGTTTTAATTTTATGGTGTTTTAATGGTGGGATCATTCCTACCCCAGTGTTGTATTTTTGTACTTAAGTTTAACAGTTTGTTTAATGAAAAGTAGCAGTCATATTCCAGCAGGAGCTATTAGTCTGTCTGCTGTAAATTACTGTAATTTATGGTCTAGTTATTCCTCATGGTATCAGTGTAGCAGCTCAGTGCTGGCTAATACTGTATTAAGTGAGAGAAGGTTAAAGCATGTTGGCGTCTTAATCCCTTTAGAATCAAGTTCAAACTTAATAATAAAAGTAACTGATATATGATAGATTAATGGAAGAGAACAGGTGATTGTTTGAGTGGAACCTTTTAAACTAAAAAAATAGATAAATAAAATGTAAGAGGAGAGAAGTCTCAACATTTGGTCAACTGATCTAACATACACCATATTATTGACAACGGTAGTCTGCCATCAAGATTCTGTTTCATCTCTGTATCATGGACATATTGGGTGAATATTTCACAAGCATCTCTGAATGGTGTCTCGACATCTGAGTCTGAAAGTGTGTGTTACATAACCACAACTTAAATTTAATCATATAGCTTTGAAAAAAACGCCAAAAGTGTATTTTCTTTTATTTTTAAATGGATACTTTGTGAGATCACTTAGCCACTTTATGCAAGCACAGACTGCATGTTAAATACATAACACTGATACGAAATCGAACAAAGAAATGCTTGCCCTGAGGAATGTTTAAAAAAAAAACACCTTACCCAGCCCTTTGTTTACAGGTGTAGGGGTGGGGCTTTATGCCTTACGAGACAAACTCCACCTGTCAACACCACTGGGAAATAAACCCAGCGGTGTTAAATATGTGGAAACACAGTGTTGTATGGAAGAGACTCATTATATCACAAATAGGTTTCTGAGTAACTTAAAAACATTATTACTTAGAGCACTTAGACTGCTTAGAGCATATTGCAGGTAAAATACATCTATTAAACAATTTATAAAAAAAATAACTTAAAAATAATAATTTAAGAAATTTCTAAGTTAATAAACAACAGAGTCTCCGAAGTTTACTTTTGCATTTAAAACTGGCATTTGAGCATGACGTCACACAGGGGAGTCCCTCTTGATTCGGCCTCTGTTTAACATGAGGAAGAAAATCTGTGTTCTTATACATATGATGGTCCTCAGGGTTATAATTATGAACTTGTTAGGCAAGATGGGTGGGGGGATTTTTTTTTCTCACTCTGCAGTTTAGAAGATATTAAGATGACAGGTTTATCAAATCAGAGGCACAGCTCAGCTGATTGGCAGGCAGGCCCCTATAGCTGTTAGTGTAGAGGCTCAAAGCCTGACCTGTTTCTAATATGGTCCTGCTGATGATTTGTTTTAAAATTCTGTTTCAAAAACAGACGGGTGACGTCACAGAGACCATGTCCATTTATCATACAGTCAGTGGTTGTGTCAGTGATAACTTCATCAGATTCTTTTAAGCTTTAATTCAAACCAGATCACAAGAGTTCAAACTCTGCTGCAGACTGTTTTTTTTTGTCTGTGTACATGCTAGACTGGTGGGTTCTGAAGAGCACTGTCAAAAAGCTAAACACGATGAGATCTTTGTGAAAATAAAGTCGTTCTTTTCTTCTCAACTCAGAAGATGGAAGTGGCAACCTCAAGGCAAAATGAGGTGTGTGTTTTGTTTTGGTGGGGAAAAGACTGCAGGAAGCTTGAGAAAAAAATGTTTACAGCTGTGGCTTAGTGTCACAGTCAATCTCCTCTTAATCAGAGGGTCAGGGGTTCGATCCTAGGTCCTACTGCCACATGCTTAAGTTTCCCTGGGCAAGACTCTTTGCCCTAAACTCCCCTTGGTTATTGTGCCATCCCATCCCATGTGTGGATGGGATTAATTAAAACAAACGGCTTACATTGCAGCCTCTGCCATCAGGGCATGAATGTGGTGTCCATGAATGAATGTAGTTGTGGTGCTGCGTTAGGGCAGGAAAAATAAAGATTAGACTCAGATGCAAAAGGAGGAATCACTTCTCATTAGTATGCGATGTGGATCTTCAATCCATCATCTTCATAAGAGCTATGAATGCCATTTGACGAGAGGGTGTTTCATTTTGATTATTTCCTAATTTGTCATAGTTGCAGCTTCTTTTCTTAATCCTTACCTTCTTGTGTTGATAAATGTTTTGTTTCATTCAAATGATTGAATTAGAGGCATAATAATGTCATCAGATCTCAAATAAACAAGGGACACAATGTCTGCATTTATCTCACGTTGTGATACAAGCTTTTGCCCTCAAGGAACCTAGCAAATTGATTGACATTCTCAAGTGCGCCAACTAAATGATCGCCAGAAATTAAATGACCCGGGGAGGTATAACAGTGGTTAGGACAAGTGGGTAGAGGATAGGGAGAGAGAGAAGGATGGAGAGGGGAGGAGGAGAGGTAAGAATACATAAACAGGTTGCACCAGGGCCTTGGGGGAATGAAAGAGGAGAGAGAGGGTGCTGAAAGCAAAGACAAAGGAAAATAAGATGGGGGGGGGGGGGGGGGGTAAAGAAAGCAAAGACAGAAGACTGGTATTCACACAGAGGAAGTTTTTGCCTGTTTTCATCATCATCATCATTACTCCACATGGAGACAGACACACTGAAACACTCACTCAAACAAACAAACTCAAACACACACACAGGTGGTTAAACCTTTAACTCTGCGCCAAACAGCAAATGAGCACTTCCAACCTCTATTTAGTCTCTCTGTCTCAGCCAACTTCTCCCTCCGCTATCCAGCCGAGTTTCAAGCATTTAGCCTTCCAGTGATCCATCAATCTATCCAGCCCCCCTCTCCTCCCTCCGTCTTGTGATCACTTACCTCCCAAGAAAGCACAAGTACACTCCATCTTGTTGTTTTATGTTCCCGGCAAATTTAGTCCTGCATCTCTCTTCTCCACCCTCAACTCTTTTTCACTTTGTCTCTGTCTCTCTCACTCACTCTCCATCAGCCCTCCCTTTCTCTCCCCCTCCATCCCACGACACCTCACACCCTCCTCCCCTCTCTCTGTCTCTCTCTCTCTCTCTCTTTCTCTCTCTCTCTGTATTTAGTTGTATAACTTATCACCCGTAAGCCCTACCCTGCTCCGATAATTGCTGTGTCTCAGCAGCAGATGCTAGCATGCTTTATTTAGCTGCTCAGTATTAGCTATCCCAATTAGTCATCCAATACCAATAAGAAAAAGAAACTGTTAGTCTGCGTGTAGATGCGCCATGGGAGACAGCAGTTTTGTGTGCTTTTTTTTTTTTTTGCTCATGCTACAACTGTGGCCTATGCGCGCGCGCACACACACACACACACACACACACACACACACACACACACACACACACACACACACACACGGAGTAAAACTTGATGCACACTCACACACCTCACTAAAGAGTATGTGGGTTTTAACAGATGGTGAAACACTTTCCCTCGAGTATCCACATTACTCTCTCTTTCTCTCTCTTTCTCTCTCTTTCTCTCTCTTTCTCTCTCACTCTCTCTCTCTCTCTCTCTCTCTCTCTTTCTCTCTGCCTCTCTCTCTATAATTAACTAGGTTTCAGTAACAAACCTTTGGGCTTTGTCGTTTCCATGGCTACACAAACTCTGTTTCTATTGTGTGTGTATGTGTGTTTGTGTGTGTGCCCGCATGTTTTGTGTCCCTTAGAAAGTACAGTGACTGTACATGCACAGTTGTGGTCCACACCTTTACGTGTACGGCGCTTGTATAAATGTGTGTGTGTGTGTGTGTGTGTGTGTGTGTGTGTGTGTGTGTGTGTGTGTGTGTGTGTTTATCCATGTCTGCTCACCATGATTGTGCATACACATGAGTATTTTGGTTGCTTTGATGCCTTCGTTTCCCTGCAGGACTCGGATACTATCCATCTACGCAGAGCACACAGAACAACAGCTTTACATGATACATACATGCATTGATAATTTATCTGGGGTCGCCTGTACCTTACATAATACATTGTTAATATTTATATAATCTCATGAATAAAGATTATAAGTAAGAAGAGCTGAAAATGAGATGGTAAGGTGGAAAAATTTCTTTGTGCTCATTCCAGCGGAGGTAAAAGTTGAAGTCGTATTTGAACCTCTGGCACCTTCTTTAAGCTGAAAATAGGATGAGGGATTATAGCTTTTGAGCTGCCTGGGCAACCAACCATATACTGTATATGTTTATAAACTCACATATAATACTCTAAGTAACCACTATAGTAAAAATATAGTATTACGCCCCATGAGGGATAAGAAAGCAACCTTACATTAGTGCTTGATATATTTTTAAAGACGTGACAAGAGCATTGTTAAGGGTTCAATGTTCTTCATGAAGCACGTCTAGAGAAAGCTGCTACGTGTCTTTTGAATGTCTTTTTATCTTTATTCATCAGAATATGCTGCTGGGAATAGTCTCTGCTCCTAGGCGTTTATTGTGTATTTGTACACATTAAGAGTGACATTAAAGAGGGTACCTTAGAGAGCAAAACTGAAATTAATCCTGCTTTCACAACTTCAAGCACCTGGAGAAACACTGCATAGGGTAGCCATAATTGTAGGTTTCAGACTTAAAAAATGATCTCCACATCTGCTGCACAGGGTTGGTATAGGAAATGTCTAAGGAGAGGCAAATAATAGCTCAACATGAAAAACCACTACTTGGAGATGGAAGTTTATGGCTTAGTCGGGCAAAGAGTTAAATAGAGATGCACCAAAATGAAAAGTCTTGTCCGAAACTGAAAACCAAAACTGAAGAAGCCAAGGCTGAACACTGAAACAAATTTATTATGCCAATTGTCAGTACCATTGCACAAATTAATATTGATGTTTCAAGAAAAATGCTGTCTTCACAGATTTTTTTGTCTGAGTCTCTTATGGTGGCTGTGACGTTATTTTCTGGACCCTCTGTCAGCACCTCGGAGTGTGCTCGTCCGTGTGAGTGTGTATATGTGCGCTCATGTGTCTGTGTGCATCAGGGCGGAACTCTACACGATACAAAGAGCATAAAGAGTTATGAATGCACAAGCATCCCATCATGTAAATAAGATCTAAAACATTTAGTCTTTTTAGCCTGTTAAATAAAAGAACAAGGTATAGACCTGATCTATAAGAGGAGTATGCCCCTCATCTGGTTCAGAGTGACGAGTCCTTTTTTCTGCACATCTCCCTCTCCAAGCGTGTTCTCCACAGTCATTGTGGCCTGGATCATTTCTTGTGCAAACATTACAGGCTTTACAAATCACTATCCATGACTCTTTCTAAAAAATATTGAAATATGTTGGCCCTTGTCTAGACAAGAGCGTGCTGGCCGCAGTTTTTGCTTGCGTCAACACAACATACTGTTTTGGCCGAAAACCAGAAATGCACTTTTGGGCCATTTTCAGCCGAAAATTTTTGGTGGCTGAAATTTCAGCTCCTTCCTAAAGTTAAACTATGCTGAACTTTTGAGCCGTTTTGTATTACTGAGTTGCACAAAGTATTCTGCAGTGTTTCAACCAGTGGTGTAGTACCAGAGTCTAAATATGTTGGACTTGTGACTTGACTCAGACTTGTGCGCTGATGACTAGGTCTTGGACTTGGACTCGAGCTCTGGCTGCATTAGGACTCGGAGGACTCAGGCTTATTTATCAATGAATGCTTTGTTATTATTTTTCATTATTTCTTCTGGTATATGGTCCTAATAACAGTAGAGTTTTCAGGCTATGGCTAGCTTGTGTTTGTTTACCTGCATGCCCATTCATGTGCCGTTTCCCTCAGCAACAGTGTGTGACAAGATGTCAAAAGAAGGTACCATGGGTTGGGCGGTTTGCATTTTAATATTTAACAGCTGATGCTGACAAATACAGAGCAACATGTTCGCTATGTAAAAAAAAAACATTGAGGAGAAAGCGGACATTTGTATGTCAGATAGAAAAACAAAAAAGATGGGCGTTGTGGTGGATTTAGAATTGTAAAAATTTTGCACAACGCAGTGCAGATCATTCTGGAAATCCTGGAAACATACCCATTGCAATTCTTTGGGAATTCTGTCAACATTTGGTGCTGTTTTTTTTCCTCATTCCTGGTGATGGCTGTCCAAACATAGACGGTGTCGACTCCCACTGAGACATTTCCAGCTACTACAATGGTGGGTGATTGCAGAAGGAAATTTCACCAGTCTGAAACATCTGAGACTGCCAGGCTTTGGTGTCAGACGCTTAGAGAGAGAAAGAAGAAACCTTTTTTGAACATACAATTTTTGCTGCTGACGTTTGTCAGTTTCACTGGGAGAAATCCAACACAGAGGAGGCAAAGATACAAATTCTACACTGCTGCCAGCCTCTGTACCAGACAATACTGCCATAAAGCATGTTGAATAACAGGAGCTTTCTTTTCTTGACTGTTAGAATGTCACGGAGGCTGAGTGAGTGTGCTTTCCAGGCTTTATTGTGGTGACATTATGGAAAGTGTTGGACGTCAATGGACATTGATGTAGACACGTCAGGTAGGAGAAAGCGGTTGTTATAATAAATTTTCACACTGCACCACCGGATAAGACCTGAAATGCATTAAACATCATAAACTGATACATAACCGTAAAAGCATTCATGGTCGTATTTTCTTGTGTAAAGTGCACTTCTGTCTGTTTGAGGCAGCTGCAGGTCTCTGATAAAATCTGTCATCTGTTTAAAACCTCACAATGAGGAAGTCGTATGGTTTTAAAAACTTGAAAAGCAATACTAGATGTACAGTAGTAATGCTTCTGCTCATCCTTTCATGCTGTCTTGAGATGCCTGATGCCCAGATAACCTTATTAATGAATGAAAATGAAAATCAATATTTATCTAAAGTCATCTACAACAGGTCTATATGTTTACTAAAGGTAGATGTATGCATTATTAGATTATAAAAGGTGACAAAAAAAAAATTACCATTTTTTTTTTTCTGAAGGCAGTTTGTAAAATTGATTTCAAACTCTCTGAATTTTCGCTTGAACTCAAAGTTACAACAGATCTGTGATATAGAACAGAACAAGCAAGCCCCGATCATCAAGAAGATCATATAATAACCAAAGGGTAGATATGGGTATGTAGATAGTTAATTGACCAGTGGTTAATTTACTTACTTATTAATTTACTTTATATTATTATAAAATGTTTCCAGTGGTTTTTGCTTGCTTTCATCAGATGCCTGGAGGGTTCCTGTTTGCAGCGAATGCAATTAACCCAGTTAACAGCTGCTTGACCAATCGCATGCAGATACTAGAGGTATGATTTCATGCTTAGGTTATGCTAGGCGTAAAAACATAACAGGACTTGACAATATCTACCGGTTCATGTAGATAATCCACTCACCAGACCAGGGGAATTTGTCCTTCTCATAACTTCTCAACACATTCCCAGGCTTGTCTTGTACTCTTGAGCCCAGAGTCTCTAAGTCATGTGACACTGCTTGGCAGAGTGGTGAATGTCCCTCGCATTCATGCCCTGACTCATGTGCTGACTAACAAATTTGTGTTCTTCTGTATTTTTTGTCCAACATTTGAATATTTTCACCTGTCATATAGTGATAAGGCATTTGACCGCCTTGCTGCTCTATGTCAGCCTATGACACATTTTTTGATGCATTAACTGGCAAACTTGAGTTGGCATCTTGAAGCCAGCTTGCCACAATTCTGCCAGCATATATTTCTTGTTTACCTACAGAGGGGTGAAAAGAGGTTGTGAGGAGATGGCTTTAGGACACTTCTGTGATGGTGGGTAGTTAAGCCTGTTTTGCAGTATGAAGACACCATGAACCAGTGGAAAAATGCAGAACTGCCTTTTTTCATCGTCTGAATTGGAACATGGTAAATGAGCTGCAGGTGTTGAAGAACTGTGAATGACTAAGGGTGCGGTCAAACTGGCCGAACGTTCCGTGCTGAACTCAAGCACGATTGCCCCCTGCAGCGCCGCTCCTCAGCTGGCCAGTGGTCACACTACTCCAACATGAACCAGACACACGCATGGCCCGCCTACGTCACCTTGAAGCATCTGTTAACATGCAGCACGGTCTCATCAGAGTCAGCACAATGAGACACAGAGAACAGGATTACAACTTTAATGACTTTTTGGCTCATGTTAAGTTGTTTTGGTCCGATGCAGCTCTTTAACAATGGTGGTTTTTCTTAAAATAACTGTCGAGAGGAGCAGTCACAGCGATTGTGTCTGTGTGCTTGTGCTTGTGCATGAGATGTACCGTGCTGAAGCACACCTCTCTTAAGCGTGCCAATGCCAGGGAAGTGTACCGTGCCCAAGCACGGAACACTTGCGGTCACACTGGCCAAATGAACTGGACTTTAGGGCTGAACCGTGACTGCGCCCTAATTAGCATTGTTTACGTTCGTATACTCAAGTATTTCCATCTTAATTTGGATGGTGAATGTTGTTTAACCCCAACATTTCTAAACGTTTGCAGACATTATTAAAACAATAACTGTTACCTTCATGCAGTAGGTTTGAGAATTGTGTAAGACATCAAAATCCTACCAGAGGTTCAGGTGCTGGTTTGGCTAAGAGCAGGACCATGTGCAGAGGCTACAGTTCTTGTTCAGCTGGTTGTGGGATTGATTCCCAGTCACCCACAAGATTTCTTTAACTGTTGTTTCTTACATTACAGCTCTGTGACGGTATCATTCATCATCTGGGTTCATTATTGTTTTTAAACTGACAGTGTAACAAAATGTTTTCTTTTGTCTAATTTCAGCATCATTAAGGTTTGAATAGTTTAACTTTACACAATAAAATAACTTGCCTGTCACTGAGAAGAAAGAATGTACCACTTCCAATGTGTCATGTCAAAGCAGTAGCGTCTTTCCATCACTCTGATTTGTCTTTCTTTAAAAAGAAAACTTCACTTCTCAGAAGTTTAGATGTATCTGTGTGGCCTGAGGCATGTGAGTCAACAATGGTGAGGATTAACAAGACCCAGCATGTGATATACCTCGGTCTTGCAGCCTGCAGCTAATCAGCAGCTAGGATGAATGGGACACTTGCTTCGTGATATTTTGTTTCTGATTCTGACGTCCTCAGCTCTTTAACATGCTGTCTTTTCTTAATTTATGCTGTAAGCTGTTCCACATTTTCAGATTTACAAGCCAAGATATTCACTTTGGGAGATGTTAAAGAGACAGTGGTTAACATATACACTGAAGTATAGTGTGTTTAAAGACTCAAATTAAGTGAGATTTACCGTTAATGAGGCAGTGGGGGACGGTGGGAATGTGTAAGACTAGAGGATTCTTGAGAGAGAAAGATGGCTGTAGAATTCCACCCTCTCTCTTTCTCTAAAACCAACTTGCCTGATACTGGATCTGAGTTGGTACCCAGTTGGCGTAATGCCCACTGGCCAAGAGTAGCTAAAATGATAGATGTCCCTTGTGTGTTCTGGCGTGTCTTTCAGAGAGAGATTTTGAGCTTGTAATATTTTTCCTAACACGGTCACAGTGACCAGAATTTCATCCACACGCAGGAGGAGGATTAGAAAGCATGATTTCCTGAAGTGTGTGGTCAGGTTAGAGATTTCTGAAAGTGCTACAGATGTCCTCAGGCTAGCGCTGCTGACTCCAGGTTTGTGAATATGCAGGTGAGAGAAAAAGCACATGGGTATCAGATGTCAGCAGCAGCAGTGTTAACACCCTGCAGCTATTTACACTTTTTAATGTGTGCAGTAAAGGCAATGATTTGAGACTCACTTGTTAGCCTCATCTCTAAAATTGATTCTCCATCTGGCTTAGGAAAAATGAATCTTACACCGTACATTTGTTGTTATTTCAGATGACTAGTTTCATATGTAATCTACATAGATCCATACTGCCGGCCTGTTTCTTCTCAGAGTTGTTTATTTTCCTTTGGACGCAGCCCTCAGCATGAGCACACTCATTAGTTTTGCAGGCGGTGAAGCGACTAGCTCTTATCGTGCAATGTTTCTCAGTCCTCACTGACAGATCTCAGGGCCTGCTGGTTTTCAGTCTCATTCACACAGAGACTGAGTTACACCTGCCATGCCAGGTGATGCAATTAAACAGCACAGTGAGCTCTAAGGACTTAAAGTGAGAACTATACTCTTGTTGAGAAATGCTGATACCAATAACATATAATGCACTGAGGGACGAATGTGGAGACGTAGTGAGTTTTGTCCTGGTGTTGAGCACTAGCTTTAAATCAAACGCTATAATTGAATCAGACATAACACTTCATTTACTCATTAGAGGTAAGAACCTGTGGTTAACAGATAACTGATTAAGGGTTATAATGTATTTTAACACTGAGCTGAAAGGCCAAGGCTAAGTCTGTGAATAAAAGGGGAGAAAATACATTTTCTGATATGAATAAACTGCAAAAAGTACCAATTACTCCTTTGTCTGTGCTTATTTTTGTTATTGTGATAATCAAATCCACAAGGAGGTTTTGTCTTCACAGCTGTTTTAAGCTCATTTCCTGGAATGAATATCTTCTCTTTTTATAAAAATCTTGGTAAAAGATTTTTGTGCGAGCAAAAGAAGAAAACATTCACTCCGGGGTGGCTCAGCATTACTCACTTTCATGTGTTAATTATAATAACAATAATCATAACCAAAGTCTTGTGGCTGTGAATGCAGATTTGCTTTGACCACACAGGACTGCTCCTGAAATGAATTTGGTTGATATTAAATCCTCTAATGTGAGGAGCTGGAATTTCAGGACTAGTGGTTAATTTTATAGAAGAAATTATTAACTCAGACTGCAGATTGTGTGAAGGTGTGAGGTTAACCTTGACTTAATTATTTTTGGGGATTTTTTTTTTTTTACGATTTACTTACTGGTGAGTTATATCCAATTACAGGAAATATGAAGAGTAATGTGACATCATTTATTCTCTATTTTAAATGTTCAAACACTTTGAAGATTTTCAGTTTTGTGTGTAAGAAAAAAATACTATTTCAAGAAATCCATCCACGCCATTTCATGATATGTGTGATTGTTTCATCTCTACATTCAGACATTCATTTTTTTTCTCTCCTTTCTTTCAGCCAACAAATCTCTGCTCGGCGGAGGTGGAGGTAAGTCAACACCTGTCTGATCCTTTGGTTTTGTCTGTGTGTGCTTGCCAAAATACTTGTTGCCATTAATAGTACAGTGCTGTGTTGCACATGGTTGTGTCTGGACAATAAATCATTTAAAATGTCTTTCTTTTTAATCAGACAAAGCAGTGCAGTGTACCAGCCCAAGTGTGTGTTTTATGTCCTGTGTGTGGCCGGTCTGTCTGTGTTTTCCTTTGTTTTTAGTAGCAGGTAGCTCTTTGTTGTGGCAGGTGTGCGTTTGCATGCTGAGCCATGCGTGTCTGTCTGCCCATTTCTGTCTGTGTGTGTGCAAAGTCGATAGGTTGTAATTTATGGGTGTGAAGTGCTGTGGATATAAACACTCATTTTTCAGTGTATTGTTGACTCAGTGCTTTGCGGCGTATGTGTGATGTTGGACGTCCATGCCCGATCGATACTTGTAATAAATCTGTACGGCTAATGCAGCAGCCGCATTCACTAAAACATGTATATACTCACACACACACACACACACACACACACACACACACACACCTTTTTCCCTTCCTCCGTGTATGTGTGTGTGAATGCTTGCAAATTTAAGTGTTGCTTCATTTGCCTGTGGTAGCTTTCTTGTCCTTCATTTGACAAACAGCGTAAGCCTTACAAACAAATTCTGCCATTTATAAACTTCCAATTTCTAATATTTGTGTATAAGTGTTCTTGTACATTTGTGTGTGCACACTTGTCTTTTGCCTGTCAGTCTCCATGGTGACATACAAAGTGGCACACCTGTATGTTTATGAATGCGCGCATATGCATTCATATTTTAGCTCAAAGCCGGCCATTTATCTGCCCTAAAAGTGTTCCGAGCAGCAGTCAGCATTCACACACACAGAAACACACACACACACACCCTCTCAGAAATACACCAGCTGAGCCTCAAGCCATCAAAAAAGGCTGCACACTCTTGTGTCCTGTTGCTTCACACACACACACACACATACATGCAGCCAAGCACCTCAAGATCTACAGATCTACAGCTCCGTTTGATGTTGTCCCTGCGTCTCCGATGGCTCTACAAAGACAGATGGTTTGAAGAGGGCTGTGTGCATCTGTGTGTGTGTGAATGTGTGTGTCAGAAAGTGTTCCTCTCAAAAGCGTATTTATGTTATTTGCCCTGGTTCGGTTATTTTTAAATGCTCGTTCAATTAAATGTAACCCCAACATCTGTTTCAGTTGACAAAAAATCCCACCAAGTGGCACGAAAGGGCTGAGAGTTACTGTTTGCGTGTTTTATCTGGCTTTCTGTTTGTCACTCTTAGCCAGTTTTTCTGTAATAGTCAATTTTTTCCATCTCCTTATTGTGCTTTTTCCATCACTCCGTACTTCTATCCAGCTCTGTCCTCAGGGTTTTACAAAGGCAGAAAGAGCCTACAGTAAGGTGTTAATTAGAGAGAGGAGTCAGGGTAGAGACAAGGGAAAGATAGGAACAAACAAGAAGAGGAGGGAGGGAGGGAGGGAGAGGATGGAACGGATGGAGACAAAAGTGGACAACAGACAGATACAAGGGTAGAATAAAGTGGAAAAAGCACACAAGTCATCGGGTATCCATCTCCTTTCACCATGATCTTGCACACATTCATTCAGTCGGCTGCTCTGAGCTTTTTTTGTGCTCAGAGGTGAGGCAACAAAGGGTCTTTACACTTCTTTACTCCTCACTCTCAAGGGTACCTGGGTAAATGTCATTCAGTTAGATCAAACGCACACCTGCCGACATTGTTTTTGCACTTCAATCTGAAGGAGTGCTGCACTCGGGCAGTGCATCAACAACAAACTCAAGGGCAGGAAATTACTTTTCTTTTATGTCTATTGGCTGCAGTTGCTCATTTATATTGGAGTTTATCTGCTGTTTCACTGCTCTCAAAGACTTTCCAAATAAACAGGAAGTCCAGGTTATGATTGAAACTCCATTAAGGCTGACAGTTACTATGAGCTTTATAGAGAATATCTATACTGTTAGTATGTGAGTTAGATTTTAAATTAATGCCGTCAAACCGAGTGTAGGCCAGGACTCCTGCTCTGAAGTTTCTGTTCTTCTGGGTCACCATATGTCAATTTGTGGATCTGGGGTGTGTAGTGCATTGAAGTGTGTTTTTCCATGGGTTCATGGCCTACACAAGAATGTCACTGAAACGTTTGTAAACTGTAGTGAGAGAGATCAAAGAATGAACCTTTTAACTGCATTTCAGGCATAAATGAACAAAATTTCAAGTAAAAAACAACCTTTTATTTCATATTACCGCAATTCCAATGAAAACATAAATAAAAACTGAATACAATGATTTTCAAATCCTGTTTATATTTAATTGAATACACTACAAAGGCAAGATAGAGTTCGCTCATTTTGAATTTGATGCTCTTAACACGTTTCAAAAAAGATGGGACAGGGTCATGTTTACCACTGTGTTCCATCACCTTCCCTTTTAACAACACTCAATAAACGTTTGTGAACTGAGGACACTAATTGTTGAAGCTTTTGAGGTGGAATTCTTTCCCATTTTTGCTTGATGTACAACTTCCAGTTCCTCAACAGTCCGGGGTCTCCGTTGTCGTATTTTGTGTGTAATAATGTGCCACACATTTTCACTGGGAGACAGGTCTGGACTGCAGGCGGGCCAGTCAAGTACCTGCACTCTTTTACTATGAAGCCACGCTGTTGTAACACATGCAGAATGTGTCTTGGCATTGTCTTGCTGAAATAAGCAGGGACGTCCCTGAAAAAGACGTGGCTTGGATGGCAGCATATGTTGCTCTAAAACCTGTATGTACCTTTCAGCATTAATGGAGCCTTCACAGATGGTCAAGTTAGCCATGCCATGGGCACTAACACGACCCCATACCATCACAGATGCTGGCTTTTCCACTTTGCGCCTATAACAGTCGGATGTTTTTTTTCCTCTTTGGTCCGGAGGACACAACGACTACATTTTCCAAAAACAATTTGAAATGTGGACTCGTCAGACCACAGCACACTTTTCCACTTTGCGTCAGTCCATCTCAGATGAGCTCAGGCCCAGATGAGCTCAGGCCCAGAGAAGCCGGCGGTGTTTCTGGGTGTTGTTGATATATGTCTTTGTCTTTGCATGGTAGAGTTTGAACTTGCACTTGTAGATGTAGTGATGAACTGTGTTAACTGACAATGGTTTTCTAAAGTATTCCTGAGCCCACTTGGTAATATCCTTTACACAATGTTGGTTTTAAAAGCAGCTTTCTCATTAAATGAGATCAATTTGCCAGATTTGTGGTTCAGAGACAACTTAGCTCACAGAGCTGGATTCAACTGCTGATGCCTTACAGAATTTTTGGCTCAACCTCAGTGTGAACTTTGACTTTGGATAACCACTGTTGATTCTGTTTTCAGTCTTTGACAGTGCTGTCACTTTATAAAGGGATTGCCTCATGGTGAATGGAAACATGGCCCCTATTAACCCTCTTCCCCTCCAAACGCCTGTTCAAAGTGTGCTGAGACTGGCCATGTATTCACTCTGTAATAATTTGATTTAAGAAAAAATTAATTTGGAAATTTGCTACATGTCAGCCCCAAAACCTGAAACGATGAAGGTCTTAAAATTAGATTTAGACTCAATCAAGAGCCTGAAGACCATGTAATAACCAGCCTGGCTATGTACTTGTGCTTAAGTGGTGCATGTTTCTAATTTCATTTTCATTGTGCTGCACAGCAATGTCATCAAATGTGCTGTGATACCCGTCATATTTGTGTCTTCTGTTGCTTTGTCTGATTACTCAATAGGAGTCAATGATAATGTCACATTTACTGTCTCTTGTGAACCATGAATCGCAGCTATTGGACGTTTTGCCGTGGGGGTGGCTTTGCTGTATGTTTGTCACTGAAAAGACGCCCTTTTTCACCTTAGCATTGAGCCTGAGAATTGCTAGCTGACTAGAACTGAATGCTTCTGTCATATTTAGTTCATATTTAGCTTCTCTACTAATGTGTACAATGATGCAGCTAGCATAAAAACAACTTACAAGATGCGAACTGATCTGGGGAGCTTAACATGTATTTAAGGGTAATTTACAGCCAGTTGCCTTCTTTCATTTTTAGTCCTCTGCAATGGGAAAACATTTCATTTCATAGTAGCCAGAGAAAGTCTGCTGCTCAGCTCATATTCACTTAAAAGAAGCCAGAGCACCGTGGTGTCTTAGATTGCACACAGCATGTTGATTCTGCCAAATGTAGTCAGTCCTTTTAGGTGTGGAGAGTGTCAGAGTAGAGCCTAAAGACTAGAGCTAAGCCAGCCTGCCGCCAGCTGTCTTGTCTCACTGCTCTCCATTTCTATCGCCTTTCTTCCTTTCAGTTTAGCAGCATCACAGTTTACAGCCTGTCATTTCGGTGCACAGTAAAACAAGTAAACAAACACAAAATAGTATGCCATTGACCCTTTCAATTCTTTACAAATAGACAAACATCGGATTTGTGTTTGTGTCAGACATTGTTTCAGACTACGATTGTAGACTTCACCTTCACCTTGGGACCTCTTAGCTTAGCTTTGAAGGTCAGGGCAGTGCATATAGCAACAGTTTCTACAGCTGTTACCTGCTTTAGACTTTTTTTTTACTTATCCCTAGGTGTTATTTCGGTCATATAAAAGAAGAATAATTCCAGCTATTAATAACACTCCCAGTGAACCTTTTGCATGCGGTGATAGTGTGAAAATGTCCAGGAAGAAATGGACTCTATCCTGATAGGACCTTCATAGCTACATATCTGAAGTGATTCACCATATCTGATGTTTGGCTCTTGTGTGATAACAACTTACTGATCAAACTGAGACAGTTGCAAACACAGGCAGCTGGTATAAGAGAGCTTGTTTTATGTCTGTGGGGACAGAGAGCACAGGATGAGAAGGCAAGGCCTGTCTGTTACCGGTTTACATATTTCAGGACATTCATATTCAGCACAGAGCAGATGAGCAAGGTCCCAATTAAACTTTAATTTACTCATGGATTCTAATTCTGGTGGAGAAAAACATCAGATTTCTCTCACATTGGCTTTTTATGCAGAGGTAAAAAGCCTTGCTGACATCTTTAATCAAACCATCAAAACGTGGATCAGATTTGATACCTTGGAGTCTGTGGACTGTAGTCGCTATGTGTCTGCAGCCCCATTTCTGCTTTATCGTCTCCTGGATGAGAATAAAATGCAGACAGAGACAGGCTTGTTTGCCTGCTTGCAAAACAAGTGAATAAGAGCATGAAATGTGAATAAAGGAAGTGAAGGATTGGCTTTAAAGCTGCAGAGACAAGGCTGAAGGCAAAGAGTGCTTAGTCTATCTTCAACATACAAAGTTGTCAGTGTCAGAGAAATATATAAATTCACCTGTCTCTTCACTTGTTTGCAACCGTCTGAAGAGAAGTTCATGGTTGTATTTATCAGATTGCGTTGTGTTTGTATGCTTAGGGTTTTTTTTTTTTTTTTCAAGTGACCAGTGTGTGTGTGTGTGTGTGTGTGTGTGTGTGTGTGTGTGTGTGTGTGTGTGTGTGTGTGTGTGTGTGTGTGTGTGTGTGTGTGTGGAGCAGTATTCATGTGTGTGTGAAGCAGTATGCATGTGTGTGCATGCATCCACCACCAGACCCATCCTAAATGTTGCCTTGGCAACAAGCTGACTGAAGTAAATGAGTGTCCTGGCTCTGCTGAGGGATTGTGGGAAAGCAATATGCCAGCGTTCCGCCCCATTAGTTTGACGGACAGCCTGTTTGGCCTATAAGAGGTCAGCTGGCAAGGGCAGTCGTATTAGTATTCCATAGGAGAGACCTCGGGATTGGTTTTACTCTAATGTCAATCTATCTGTGTGTGTGTGTGTGTGTGTTTGTGTGTATGTGTGCCTGTGTGGGTGTGTTTGTAAGTGTGGGCGGTGGAGGTCTGCAGGAGGCAAAGCTTGACCTGGCATATAGCATTGCAGTCAGGCGTTGTGGTGTGCACACATGTATGTGTGTGTGTTAGTGTGTCCTGCTGGGGGTTGCAGGCTCCTCGCCAGGTAAGCATATCGCCAATTATCACTCCCCAGTTCCCTTTTTTCTCCCCTCTCCATCCCTCCATTCCTCTTTTCCCCCAGAGTAAGTCAATACAAAGCCTGCAAGGGAGAGATGATAACACCTAAACTGGTCAGCCACCTGCTGCTGGCCGGTCACTTGTCTAATGTAGCCAAAGCTTTCTTTTCTAACCCTGCAGTCCATCCATCAATACACCCTTTTTATCCACTGTCCTCTCTAAAACCAGACTCACCATTCATCTCTTCCTCTTTTGTTTTAAGCTCCTCTCACCTACACACCCCTTTTTCCCCTCTTGAATCTTTTCCAGACCCATTTCTCTTTGTCTGTGTTCTTCAATCCCCTGTCTCGTCCTTCTCTGTCTTATTTTGAATCTGTCCATCTCTCCATTGTTGTTTTGTATCTCCATCCTCTCTCTCTTTCAGTCCCATAAATACTGGGCTTCATTGGGTGTAAACGTTGGATGTGATGTTTTGTATGTAAATGAAGGCTCAGTAATGAATTCTTTTTTTTTTTTTTGAATATGGAAATGAGTTTGACACCTCCGAAAAGATTTTTTTTCCACAATGTGGGAATCATTATATGAATTAAATTCATGACTAATTCATTAGAATCTGTTGATGTCTGTTGCATTAGGTGTAGCCAATTATGACTGATTGTTGAGTAGTTCCACTTCTCCATTTGCATGTGACAGAGTCAGTGGAGTATGAACAACAAGTATCCTTTGACACTACAGTGATGCTAATTTAGTTTAGGGCTCACCCTGCCTCCTCTGTCTAAATGAGAGATGCATTACTCTGATACATGGGGCTGTTGGTTGAGCTAATATAAAAATGACTTTTTCTCCTTTAACATTGATTTACAGTGATGGCACATAGTTTGGGAAATCTTTTTCAGCTCTACAGTTTGCTGGACTCATGCATATCAATCCCAAGTGATAGGCGTCTCATTTGCATTCAAGGTTTATTCCATCGATTCAAATCAGCAAGGAAATTATGTGACTGCCCCGAGGGCCTCCTCCTTAAAATCTTTTACAAATATTGGACAGAGAATATGAGTGTTTGACCAAGAGGTTTCTTGGAAAAGTTTTTTTTTTCCCCTCATGCCCAAAAAATCATAAATCTGCAACCACAAAAGGCTTTTGTCAGGAAGACACTTGAATCCACAAAAATATTTGGCTGCATCGTTCAGTTGTCTGTAAGATTACCTCAATACTCTCAGATAGACTCTGACAAACGATTAAATACATGATGCCCACCCAGCTGCTTTGTGGAGGCATTTAGCAGTGTACTGCTCTGATAGGTGTCAAAAGCTTTGCAGGTAGTCAGCCATAAATCAAATATGTGATCACTGAAATACCTTTAGATAAGTCTGATGGTGTCTTGGTGAAGGGAAAGTTAAACGGGGCTTTTCTCAGTAAATCAATCCAATGGTTTTATTCACATCTCAACCACATTTACTTCAGGAAACTTAAAGAAAGGTCCAGGTCCTTGTGTTTATATATGCCATGGTATTTCAAGAGGTCCAACATGAAACCGCTAAGAGCTAGTGCTTGGCAACAGTAACAAGTGAAGCATGATCTTTACAGGCTGAAACCTCCGGTAGAAACCAGTTTTATAGGTTAACTAAGTCTATCTGCTGGGATCTGATTGGCAGTGAATTGGGAAAGAAAGAAATGCAGAGAGAGAGAGAGAGAGAGAGAGAGAGAGAGAGGTTGATAGGAAGACAAAGTGCAAACAGAGCTTGGTGGCATAATAGTGGGTCAAAGTTTTTCCAACTCTGATTCTACCTTGAAGATATTACGAGGGTAAAAATGGAGGAGAACAATGGCTGTGTGTTAAAAATGTGCTGGCAGAGCGCAACAGTGCTTAACATGTTCATCTGAGTGTTTGTTTGGGTGTTAACAAGCCATGCCTCTCCTGCCTCTGAAACACTGTTTTGTGATGTGTAATCACATGCTGGAACACCAGTATTATGCCGTTGTGGGGTTCAATGTGTAAGCACAAAGGCAGAGTGCTGATGGAACATTATTACAGCACTGTTGCAGATTTATAAAATGCAAGAGCCTTATTGGAACCATATCAGTTATTTATAAAGGTATGAATTTGTCCAATATTATCAATGAACCTGTAATTATGATCATGTAAGGTCATCTAAAGACAAGAAGAGGAGCATTTGGAATCCAACAGAACCTTCAACAGAAATTGTTCAAAACCACATATGTTGCTCTCGTGTTGGTGGTAGAAGGAAGATGACTACTCACCCTCAGGGAACCATGAGTGTTTGTGCCTAATTCTTTGCCAATTCATCCAGTAGTTGCATAAAAATGATGATCTGCTGTGGACAGACAGACCACTGAGCATCCCTACTCCAGCTTATGTGGGAAATTGTAGAAACTAGATAAGATAGTCGGTACTTTTTCATTTTAATCCATTTATTTTGCCTTGGTTGATTTTGTTCTTCCTTTAGTCACAGTACATCCAGGCTTAACACACCTGCATTATGCTTGATCTGTACTACCATAGCAGCTCTACTTCAAACACATCTTTCATTTTCCCTCCCCCCTGCTCAAGAATTCCCCCTTCATATTTCTGACTGCATTGAAGTGACAGAACAGTGTCTGAATCTACTCAGTAGCGTGCAGTGCTCATGCTGGGCTATTACACCGGCTCCCACAGAGTCTGAAGTTACCACAGGCTGAAGAGGAGCCGACATGGGCTGTCTTCTGTGAGTGTATTTGGAGGGATGGCTCTCCACATGAGAGTGAAGAGGTGTCGGACATTTATTAACCCTGCTCGCCAGGTTCAGAGAGAGTACATACAGAGAGGGAAAGAAAGGAGAGGATTATTCAGTCTCCTCCCTTCTCATCTCCATTTGACAAAGTGCAATCTAAGTTAAACTTAAGAAAAAACAAAGGCTTCCTCAGCTGAATGCGCAAAGCACCTTTTATGTGCAAGTTAATGTGATGGAGTGTGTAGTCATTTGCAGCTTAAAGGAAGTCGGCTGCGTTTTGAAGTTGTGCACCACCTGAAGTTTTAAACTCGACACTGTGGTAATGTCTCTGTATAAATCAGAAACAGCCTCCAAAAACGAACATAACTTCTGCAAGAAAAACACATACATTAAAGTGACAAAGCCCTCAAGTTGCAGTAATATCAAGGCAGAGTTATAGCGCAGGGAAGTCAGGAACGACCAGAGTTATTGTTTGGTCTGTATTCTGACCAAAAGATACACACTCTTCACAAACAGTTGTGGCTTGAAAAATGGTGATTAAATTGTATAAGCAGCACAAACCAGAATTATATCAAAACCATCCAGTAACCTTTTGGAAAATCAAGTTCAAGTTGCTGTGATTGCATTATTATAACCCATTCATGTCCATAGAGACGAAACAGGAAATAAGGACAAATCTCATCTTTGCGTCACTCTGGGAGGCAAGGACGGACATTCAGGGATAACTGAATTTTGTAACCTAAATCTGAAGGGAAGGTACGTGGTCAGGATTTGAGCATTAGATACAGAGGTGCAGGAATAAAAGCACAGCATGCTGCTCATGTATCACAGTAATCAAGTTTGTAATAGTTATTGTAGCATGCATGGATGGTTGGGCCCACAAAATGATACTAACATGTTTTTATTGGCGTTAATAGTCTCGTTAATGAGCTGTCATCCAAACAGCTTTTCTACACGTGTTACTAAATCTTGGAGCCAGTTGTTCAAAGGAAGCCGGATTGTATTTTGGTTATCGGATTGGATCAAATCTTGAAAATGGGTTGTTCAAAAGGGAAAGAAGAATTCTAAAATTGGATTAAATCTTGTAATCCAATCCTTGTTTTAATCTGGATCAAATCTTTAGTTTGTGTTGTTCAAAACATTTCAGTAGGATCTGGATAAAAAAAACAGGATTTTCCTGATCCCAGCAGGGGGTAGGATTTCAAGGTGGATTTCAGGAAAAAAAATTTAGCAAAACTTTAAAACTGGTCAAATAATCAAGTTGTATCATTTTGTTTATATACTTTTATTTATATTTTGCACTTGATTTGTTGTTTGCTGTTACAGTTATGAAGTCGATAAAGTAGACAGAGGCTACCAATTAAGCCTTTCACTATAGTAAAGTAAAAATAAAATAAATATAGAAATGAACTTGTCCCCATCAAACAAACCCCCAAACAGATTTGAATAACAAACAAAAAAGATAAATTCAATATTTCTGTCATTCATAACTGTACATTAATTTAAAAAAAACTGTCAAAAATAATTTCTAACAATTGCATCCCTTACTACACATCCAGTCAGTCCCTCATCCTGACAGAATGCCAGAGGTTGGTCCGGTTCTTCAAACAGGCTCAGGTACATCATAAACATCATCACAGAGAGGGACATTGTGCCTTGTACGGATGTTGTGCAATACATGCAAGTATTATCTTGCATGCTCCCTGTGGTTCCACTCGCAAGTAGTTAAGGCATGCAAAGCGTCTCTTCAGAACTCCATTTAAACGCTCAATTGCACATCTTGTTTTGCGATGAGCAGTGTTGAAGCGTGCCTGCGCAGGTGTGGTTGCTGCAAGAGAAGGAGTAATCAGCCATGGTGGAAGTGGATAGGCACTGTCTCCTAATATTATGCCATCCAGTCGGTTGGTTTGGAGCTCTCTGTATAAAGCACTCTCCCTGAGGATACGTGCATCATGAACAGACCCAGGCCACTTCACGACGCAGTTAGTGATGATGGGGTCAGCATCGCCCACAAGTTGGATGTTGATGCTGCGCCTCCCCTTTGGGTTGATGTACTCCCATTCCTTCTTATGAGGTGCTTGGATATGCACATGACTGTAGTCAATAACCCCAATAGAACTGGGCATATTCCCCAAAAGAAAAAGCTTGTGCTCGGTTTGGGCAATCTGGTCACCCTTAGGAAGTGAAACAAACTGATCGACTGTGACTCCTTTGGGTTCTCTGTTAAAGTTTTGGCCTGACAAGGTCTGCAATGTACTTAATATCAGCATTTCCAAAGCAAAAGCAAGCATACAGTTCTTCAGTGATGTATTGCTCCAGTGGTTTGCGTGCACAACATACACCCTTTGTCAGTATCCTCTTCCACCAAAATGGTGGTAGCAATGGACAATACCTGCCATGTCAGTTCTGAGAAAGGCTTGATATAAGATGGCTGTCAAAAATCCACCCACTCATCAGCTGACATGTTTTGGCTTGTGATCAGTTAAGTCAATCATGCCCAAGGCCTATAAATGCTATGCTCACTACAACAGATGTGTGACCCCGTGTTGGCTCTTCTATCTGTTGTTCTTCACATTGCTGGTAGCCCACGTTGTGATATGTTATCCCATTTAAAGCACTGGTAATCCAGATTTGGTAATCTTGAAAACTGTGTATCCGGATCAGGGTGATCCAATCCAAGGTTGCTTTGAAAAACTGGCATAAAAGTAAGACAGATTACCTGATCCTGGATAGCAAGAAATGGGATTTCCAAATCCGGATCATTTTGATCCTGAGTACATTTTTTGAACAACTGGCCCTTGGTGTTAAGCTTTATGTTCTAACCTGCGTATATGCACTCGTGTGGGCTGCTTGTATGTAGCTTCATCATCTGCGTTCAATCTCTTTGTCTGTATCTGCCCATTACAGTTTTTCATGAGTGGGACTGAGCAGAGCAGCACTCAGGTCAGAAAGCATTGTTGTAGCTCAAGGCTATGCAGTTCACTCACAAACACTGGGGGAGAAGGCTACCAAGAAATACAAACGCCAACATGAACAAAGACACCCACACATGCATGCACATTAATGTAATTGTCAAACATGAAACAGGGTACAGAGCAGAAGTTATTGTTGGTTTACATTTCAGTTCAATTTCTGTTTCTTTTTATTTTGGTTTTCATGCCTGTTTCTTTATCTCCCTATAGACTATTTTTACATCTGTATCTCTCCCTTTTATTCCCCTCTCCTCCCCCTCCTTCTCTTTTCCATCTCTTCGTCTTATCACACTTTCTTTATTTCAGAGTAGGGCTGCTTCAAAGTTACTGTGGTGTGTGAAGTGTGTGTGTGTGTCACCTCAAGGACTTTCCACATACACTAGATGCAGAGATACACACAAACACACACACAAAAAAGAAAAAAGAAAAAAAATTGTGCACAGAGGAACACATGCTTTGACAAAGATACAGACAGCATCAATATTTCAAACACACACTCACAGCATGAGCATAGTATCTTTGCTTGTTGCTGTGCACCCTGAGGAGCCAGCCAGTGTTCAGGGCTATCCTTTCACACCTTTGCGCTTGTGCTTAGCTCACAGTGTGGCTCAGTTCAACTTCGCTCTGCATGGCGTGGTAATCTGCAGCCCGGCACCAAACGTGATAGACTAACTTAACACAATAACATTCAGATAACAACGGACTCCTGCTCGGAGCCACTCAGTTTAGTGAATTGCACCGCTGCAACAGCTGCTCTGTACACAGGGAGACACAGAGAGGAGCCATGGGGGGATGAGCTGAGCTGAGCTGAGACATATGGAAGGGTGGTATTGTACCATTTTCACCAAGAGCTGACAAGTTTCACACTGCACAAGAGACTTGTTACTGACAGATGCGTAATTCTTGGCTAATTGTAAAATGTTTATATCTGACAGCTACAGGGAGAGCAGGAATAATGTTCAAACCAAACCATTAATATGGTACCAACCAATACGATATGACACAATATGACATCCTTATTATCCCTACTTCAGGTGTATAAAAGTAAAATCATCTTAGTACCTACCCAGAACAGTTAGCTTTTTCTTTATAAGGCTGTCATGTGTATAAAATGCTGCCAACAAACCTACACGTAACACAATATATGAAAATCATAAACTCTGTAATGCTGAACATATATCAACATGATAAATAGTTTCCATAAAAACCTGTTATTATTATTATTATTATTATTATTATTATTATTATTATTATTATTATTATTATTATTATTATTATTATTATTATTATTGAATGTATACTACCCACTTGAGGATTATAATACCACTACGGGCAGCTGAAGTTGTATTTTGGCCCTTTTTAAAATCATCCACACAGTTGTTTTTCAGGAAAGTCTTTGCTAATTTTTAAGAAGTTGTGGTATGAATAACATCTAAATTTTTACTCTTTTTTTATGAATAAGTATTTTCTGCATTGAAAGAATGCAGAAAACCAAAACCACCCAATGTGTCAAATATGATACAAAAATACAACATAAACAAAATGATATTGCAATATTTTTTGTGGATTTTGTTAAAGGGACTGTGAGGACTTTCTAAGTGATCTTTAAAAGTTTAATTTCTAGATATATGCCTGATTGTAACAACTTGAAATAAGATTATCAGCAACAATAAAGGTTACTTCTAAATACTATTTCTTAGCTTCTCAATAGGTCGGACAGAACCAGATTGATTTCAGGCACGTGAAGTCAACACCACGCTAACTGACGAAGTTTATTAGTGAGATGAGATTTGTGATTTTTCTCTGCTGAAAACAATTTCTGGGACTTATTTTTCATATAAATAGTGGAGCTGAACTGTCAGACAGAAAAAGGACAAAAGAGCAGAATAAAGCTAAATGGGAAACTGGTAGAGCACAGGTTAAGGCTGCAACACAAGCTAAAGGCTAAAACACGAGCTAAACTGTTTGTGATAATGTTCATTTCAACCAACATGCAGCAGCTATTCTTCAGTGATCTGATCAAACTTGAGAGTCTGTCAATAAAAAGAAGAGTGAGGTTACGTTTCCTCTGCTTGGTAGGTGAGCACTTTGCTAAAGTTACATGTTAGCCTACGGAAACATCTCCGACCACCAGGCTGTGAGCAGCACTCAATATGACCGGCTACTAATCAATGGTGCAAACTGACTGTTTGTTTGTTGTCATGTTTCAAGCAACTGTTCTGCATAACTGTTGATAAATACCTCGCCATGTTGCATTGTCTCCAGTAAAAAGTTGTCTTGAACAAATAAAAGTAATGTTTAAAAGATGATCTAATCTCCAAAACAAACACACACCTTGTTAAGAGTCATGTCATCACAACAGTGTGTGTGTGATTCCAGCCAAAAGGTGCTAATAAACATCTCAGTTCCAAAAATAAACCCATATCTGGCTACATTTTGAGGGTCAGGCTTTACAGGGTTGACAGAAGCTTTAAAAGGTGGCTTCATTAACTTGTTTGCATGTTGTTTTATGTATTTATTTTCTTTCTTTCTTTCTTTCTTTCTTTCTTTCTTTCTTTCTTTCTTTCTTTCTTTCTTTCTTTCTTTCTTTCTTTCTTTCACATAATTAAGTCTTAGCTAAGAACCGAAGCTTACTGTACCTATATTGTGTGCAAGGCAACATTCGGGCAGAACTTGTACTATAAAACTGCATTGTCCTCATTAAATAGACCATATAGATGAATACAAAATGATATGATCATTGACTGTAAATACATGGACGTAGCCTTTTTAACAACACCCTTTTTCTATTTAGAGTTTTGAAACCTACTGTTAGCAGGTTATAATAAAAACTTCAATCGACTTAACTTTGAATTAGTAATATATAGAGAGGTTGAGTTGTAAACCTTTTTTTTTTTTTTTTAAACAGACCAAGTTATCGATTGTATACTGTATGATGTAAAGTAATATTCTATGATATAATGCAGTGAAAAGCGATGCAAGACAAAATGACATCGTACACTTTGTTGTCTTGCCTATGAGATTGTAGCAGGTGTTGATGTTGTATAATGGAAAGTAGACTGCACTTAAAGAGCATTTTTCCAGTTTTTCCGTTAACGTCAGCATCTTTAAACTACAGCCATTTACACAGTGGAAACATGGGCTGCTAGATGAAGTATCAGGCTGCAAGACTGATGTGACCAGCACACAGATTACTCCAGTATGTGGGCCTCAGAGGCTCATGAGCTGAACCTGAATGCCTTTAGACTGAGATGACCCACTCTACTTCTGAGTCACACACATCCCTGTTATATGTAAGGTGTTTCTGATGTTCTGTCTCTCTCTGGTCTGTTGCAAAAGGGAACAAAAGATCAGAATGTTTTTTTTATGTAACACACATGATTTTAATGCTACACCTGATCCACCAACTTAATAATAAAGAAAATTAAGTTAATACCTGTCTTTAAAAATCACAATAGTGCCAGGTGACTGTAAGGATAAAGAAAGGTTTTGTCTGTTTCACCAAAGTCCTGCATGTGTGTGTTTTCATTCATAAAGCACCTTCTTAAAAGTGAGGGAAAGAGTCGTTTGTGTTAAAAATTGATGTCGCGAGCTCTTTCAGCCTTATGCTTGCAGACACTGTACACCTTCCACCTTGAAAATAGGAAATACAATCTTTCCCTAACCTTACCTTTCTGCACAAAGGTAACCGTGGAAAACAATTATTCTTCAGCTGCTGGATTTGGATGTTGTGTTGTAATAACAGATATTCTTTCAGGGGAAACAAATTAAATAAGCTGTCAGTGAACATTTTGTGACTCAGGATGCGTTGGTGGCCTTGGGCTCTTAAAGCGAGCACCGAACAGCACCAGCTTTTTTTTTTTGTTTGAGTTCAGCCAGGGATCTTTGTTGTCCTTTCTTGTTTCCTGTTGCTCTACGATGATAAACGGAGAAGGCTTTTTTTTTTTTTGAAGAGGAGATTGAAATTGTAATTCAGGTTGCTTTTTTGCTGTTTCAGAATATGGGTGTGTAAAAAAAATTCTTGAAAGCCAGGTTCCCCTTGTTTGGCTCACTGTTTGCAAATATGTCTAAACTGTTGGGTTAACTGTTCGCTCGATCAACAGAATGTACTGAGGTGTGTTGTTTTATGTTTTAAATATTGCATAAAGCAGAAAATAATTACAAATCACAAATATAATAAGCTGTTTTAATGTTTCGTTGTTTTCTTTACTTCTGCAGATTCCAATTACAAATAGCTGGGATCCATATGACCTTTATTTAAAATTGTATGAAACGGTCTTAACTAAGAGGTTCAAAGATTGTGACTGAAGCTGTAATTGCCATGGCTGTAAAAATAGTTTTTTCCTGCATCGTTGCCCTCCTGGAAATGAACACAGTCACAGTCTTTAGATGCGGTTTGGATCAAGGATAGATATACATTTTTGAATATTATGTAAATTTATGAAAATGTAATTAATAATGACTAATTGGCCAGAAAGTCTTAGTCAGCTGAGTCCGTAATAAGACACTAAATCGAGTAATTAACTAAGGCAGTTGCCTTAAAATCTGTTAAATAGACTGATGTACAGAGACAGATGCTCTGACCTATAGAATAGAAGCCTGCAGGTGCTGGGAAGTTCTCTACTAATGTGATCCAGATCATGCAGGACTTTGACCTGGGAATCGTTTGACACCTATAAATTTGTCTGCAGGACTTGAAATAACATTTTGGCCCCCTGTGAGTGGTCAGATTGCAGGATATCCACATGAGTGGGCGAACTGAATATTATGTCCTCTTCTTTCCAGTGGATGGTGCAATCCACCGAGCTGCAGGTCCCATGCTCAAAAAGGAGTGCGCTGCTCTTCATGGCTGTGAGACCGGAGAGGCAAAGATCACTTGCGGCTACGGCCTCCCAGCTAAGTGTGAGTATGAATTTTGTGAATGTTTGTGTAACTTCCAGCTACTACAGTGATACTGCTGTGGATTTAACAGGACTGTTTTTGGCTGTGAAAGTGTGTGAAAATGATGGAGGATGTTGCCAAAAATACACATGCAGTACAGCACATTTTCCTGAGATAAGTATAGGGCCTTGGGAATTAAAAAATAGGGTTCTCAAATATCGAGCTGAAATATTGTCTTATTCAGAAATCATTTACACAACAGTTTTTTCGGCTGGGCTGGATTTCTCCCTCATCTCTAACTCACCCACCAGCGGAAACTCATCCAGATATCTATAATGTCACTGGCAGCCTTCCATTTATAGCAAAGTAAATGGCTCTCAATTATTAAGTGGCACTCCATTAAGGCGAGTATTATGTGACGAAACTAAAGGGAATGACAGGGAAAGCTTTTCTAGGTGTTTTAATTCCAAAATAATATGTCTGTCTGCTCTCCTGACCTCTAAAACACATCATATGAGGGTGGGAGACCCAGCTGTTCATGTTAACGTTTATAAGAGAAACAGAGCGACTAAACAAGTCATTTTCAAGACTGTGATGCTATCAGTGTGAAGCCTTCGGTCAGTTTAATTTTTTCCACAGTGGCTGGTGTTATATCTGATTTCGCTTGTCAGTAAAGGCCACAAGCTTTCTGTTAAGTGATGGCTGTTTTTTTTACTCCTTCTTATTTGAGTCACGCAGTTAAAAAAAAATGTTGATTGTTGGTGTTATTCTGCTGGTATGCTGGGATCAATAACTTTTACCTGCAATGTCATAATGCTTGATGAATCAGTTCACTCAGAGCTGGCAGGTTCAAAGTCTGAGAAACATTATTTTATCTATAAAATACTTAAACTGAACAGTCCTACCGGCTGTCAAAATTTACAAAAGTCATCAAAAATTAAAGCAAGGTTTAAGAAAAAGCACATTTTAGATTCTTGATACAATTTTCTATTTTTTTTATTGTTAATATGTCTGTTAAACAGCCAGACTGTTAAACTCAGCGGATCATAACACCAGGTTTAATAGATTATCTCAATAAAGATAAACAAGATTAAATGTTTTCCTTTGTCTTTTGGTTTCCTTTGTCTTTTTGTTACAGCCCTGAATGAGTGCTTGTTGAATGTACTGTTTGTTTCTGTACTTGTGGAAGTGCAGCGCTATAAAAACAACAACAGTGATGGCTAAGAACAGAAAAAGAAACGTGGGTAAGAAGTTACCTCCCAGTCTATCATTCCAAGAAAAACTCACTCCCAGGAGTTAGATTTTCAAGATGGGCTCATAAAAACAGTGTAACAAGGGTTGGGGACTCCTGCCATAAATTTACATTGTATCTCCGCAGGGAAGCTGTTCAGAGTCTGATAAATTACCTCGAGTGATGTCACTAGAGCCGCTGAGTTTGGAATACATAGGCAGATTATGGAGATTGAAAACAGTGAGCAAACCAGACCTCAGAAACCCTTTTCTCATCGCTGTCTTCAGCAGAAGACTCATATAGCTATATGCAAACGCATGCATACATACACATTTATACAAACCCAGTTCCAATGACGTTGGGACGTTGTGTAAAATATAAATAAAAACAGAATACAATGATTTTCAAATCCTGTTTAACTTATATTCAACTGAATACACTACAAAGACAAGATGTATTGAACTGTCCTGCACACAGAATACAGGGGAAAGGTTAAATTAGTATTTTAATAAAAGATGTGTTTTTACAAGCATGACCAAGTATAAAAAGTGCACTTAAATTGATATGGTCCTATAATGTAGTCCTAAAGAGTTAGATCCCTGAGGATTCTTGTCGAATGCAGTTTTTGTTGCTTTAAGCTAGCTTTTTGTCAATGGTATTCGATAACAAGGTCACAGTATGGAGGCCTGGCAATCCATTATTCATTTTATTTTTAAAGTTTTAAAGTGTAAGAATGCGGTCACACTTACCATCCAAACGGTGCTGTTCTCAAGCACTATTGCCCCCCTGCAGCGCTGCTCCTCCGCTGGCCAGTTTGACCCATGGTCTCACTACTCCAAAATGACCCAGACTTTAGGCACACGCAAGGCCCTCCTACATCAACACGAAGCATCTGTTTACATGGAGCGCGGTCTCATCAGAGTCAGCACAATGAGAGAGAGAACAGGATTAAAACTTTATTCACTTTTTTGGCTCAAGTTAAGTTGTTTTGGTCCGACACAGCCCTCTAACACCCCCGTTATTCCTTAAAATAACTGTTGAGAGGAGCTGATGCGACGATCATGTCCACATGCTTGTGCATGAGTACCATGCAGAAGCACACCTCTCTGAGGTGTGCCAAAGAGGAGAAGTGAGTCATGCTCAAGCACGGTACTTGCGGTCACACTGGCCAATTAAACTGGCCTGCTTGAGCATGGTATGAATGGGCAGTGTGACCACACCCTTAGAGTGCATCTTCTTGGTTCACAATAAAAAGTCTGTTCAATTTAACTTAAGTATGAATTTCACCTTATTGCATTCAATATTAGTCAAAAGCCACTCAACTCTTTTCTTTGGTGAGTTTAACGTGTTGTGTTTCACTTAAGGGCAAGCAGCAACATCCGGTCTGGTGGAAGTGCTAAAGTCTGCCGTTCCTCGAGTGTCCGCTCTAACTCAGCAGTTTAGATTATATTAAGATCGCCAGTTCGTCCAATCAGAGGCACAGCTCAAATCACATGACTGCCGGCACCCTATGACTGTTACTGTGGAGACTCACAGCCTGCCTCATTTCCAATATGGCCGCCCTGGCCGTTTTGCTTCAAAAATCTGTTTCAGAAACAGACAGGTGACGTCGCGGAGACTACACCCATTAATTGTACAGTCTATGCTTAAGAGCTATGACCAGTGCTGTGACTCCATCAAATACGTGTCTTGGCTCCTCCAATTTGATATGTCAACGCACATCCAGGCAGTATTTTGGCTTCACATCTTATGAGAGGGGAGGATGGAGGCATGCTGTCCATATTTCTTTACAGTCAGTGGTAGGCGCAGGGATCAGAGACAGAAGAAGTTGTTACAGAAGAAGTATGATGCTGGTGGGTCTACTCAGTCATTTGATGTCATTTTCAAGGAGTTTAATCAGTCAAGCTTGTTGTAACTGGACAGCTTTTCCTTTATACAACAACTGTTTGAATCAGTTTCATGCAGAATCTTGTTTCTTTTATAGAGTGTTGACCACCGGTCAACGCACTCCCACATCACTACAACACCCCCGCTGTTTTCGCCTCAACCCTTGCTTGAACACGGCCCTCTGTGGCTACAGTGAAACACAAACAGCATGACACCAACCTGTATCCAAAAAAAGACACAGCCATGATTTGTGTCCAATAATGACCACCCAGGTGCGTGGTTGAGTGTGCCTGTGTGTGTGTTCGGGAGATTAAAGCAACTCTGAGACTGTGTGATATCAGCTTATGGTACCACGGAGAATTTAAGTTCACAGAGAAAGAGAGAAAAAGAGGAGAATATGATAAAGGGGAGCTGGAGGGAGAATGGAGAGCAGGAGGAGGAGAGAGAGATAAGGAGTGAGTGGGAGAGTGGAAAAAAATCAAAATAAAAGGAAGCAGCTTTGGGGAGGAGATGGATGTGAGGGGAGTTGAAGACAGGAGGGAATTAGGAGCAGATGAGTTCTTACATTGTCTGATCTCCTTTGTTGGTTCACTTGTTAACTTTAAGAATATAATATTTGTGTGTATCTACTTGACAGTGTGTGCATATTTGTGTGTGAATGTGTATTCATGTGTTGTTGATACACTCGATTGTACTGCTTGTACCCAGCCTCTTTGTGCTGTTTGACTTGTGTCTGAGTTGCTTTACAGTATATCAGTGTGGTTTACCTGTCAGCTCTTATCACTCTCTGACCTGTAACTGTCTGTCAGCATGAGATCCATGTGACTGACTTCATTTCTGACTCAGTTACTGACTAAGTGTGTGTGGGGTTGTGTGTTTTGTGCATTTCCCAGCCTTTGGTCTGTGTTTATGTGGCTGTGTCCCCAGCAGGAGGTATGAGGAGACTGGTTCTCTTCTTGCAGACAAAGCATTAAGTCCCAAGAATAATTCAGCATGCGTCTGCCCCTGATGCTTAAACACTCGCAACAGGGCTTGATTACCTCTCCACAGGAGGGAGAGAGAGGCGAGACAGCAGCGACGGAGGCAGAGCAGAGGGGTAACAAAGCAGGCATAGGAGGACTGTAGAAAAGAGCAAGACCTGAAAATGAAACCTGACATGACTGGCAGAAAGGTTGACAGACAGGTCCAATCTGAGAGCCAGCACTTTGATGTTGATTTGTATGGGCTCGCCACCAGATGTGAGCTTTCAAGAACGTCTGTGTAAGTCTGATGTGTAAGTTGCCAAATAGTCCAGAGGACCTGCTGTCAGCCCTCCATGCAGAAGGTCCACCAATGATCCCACAGCCACTTAGCCAGCAGCATCCCAGCACTGTAACCTAGCAACACCCGGAGCGCATGGCACACTATGGCTGCTGTTCAGCAAGACGCACTGTTAAAAGCAATTTAAGGATGTTGACAAATGACAGCTGGAAAACATCAAGCAGGCCCTGCCTAAAATCACATATTAACTAAACTTAAAGGCAGTTAAATCAGAAACCCATCAACTTTTCTGTAATTAGGCAGACTTAATTAAGAGTGGGAGAGTTGAAGATTAGTGTGTTTTTGTGCAAAGAATTAGTGCGCTGCTCGCCTGTGAGCTGTAAGAAGTACGTGGAAATGTGGGTGTGTGGTTGTCAGAGAGGGGATTTCGAGCTGAATCTGTAGCCTAGACAACCACAGGCCCCAGAGCTCACCTGTGTACCAATTAACACAGCCGTAACCCTTCAAATCTATTCCCCAGCTGTCCTTCACTCCCCTGTCGAATACATAGAGATACGACAGAGTGACACACACGGGAGGGAAGGGGCCAGGGGTAGGTCTGAGGAGAGATTGACAACTTGAGATCAGAACCATTATCTGTGCTAATGTGCAGTAAAGGCAGCTCTCTGCTTCATTTTTAATTATCTTTAACCTTTAAGTCGTACTTTGGTGATTAACTGATATATCACCATCAGTGGGAGACAAAATCAGAAGTGGAGGACATTAAGTACTCCAGGCAGTCAACTGCACAGGGCTTAATAGTTTCCCATTAGCATAGTAAAGATACATTATTTATCTGGCAGTCAGCAACTCTAAAAAAAGGAGCAACAAACACAAGCTGTCAAATGACCGTACAGGTTAGAAACAAAACCACAAGTTGGTCAATTTAATTAGGAGAAAAGAAAAGAGGGAATAAGTGCCCAGACTGCTGGTTTTCTTTTTGGTAGTGAGGAATATTATCCTGCTATATTTATTTGCTGTACCTGTTAAAGGAAAGCATTACAAGTCTGGTTTAGCTCAGTTAGTAAAGCAGCCTGGCTGAATGCTAACTTCAGTAGCCTTGGGTTTTATTTGTTATTCCTGCCCTCGCCTCCAATTACTTTTGCCTTCTCTCTGTTTTTCTGAATGCATGATTGCTAAAAAGTAGTCACATCTGAAGAAGATAACCTCTGTTGATTTAAACTAGTAAAACCTTGGCCTCCAGGGAAAGTGCAAAGGAGTTAAACATTGACTAACATTGTTTTTAGAGTTAACAAATAGTTCCCTGAAAAGTACCAAAAGAAACGTTACTGCTCAAATTTTTGTACTCAGATAAGTTATTTGGAAGTTTTTTTTTCATTGTTCTCAACCTAGGTTGACAAATGTTGAACAAATTTAAATGAAGGAATAGATACAAGTTGCATTGTAGTATTGTTAGCACTCTTGCATCACAGCAACAAGGTTTCTGGTTTGAATCCCTGCAGGGTAGAGCCTCTTTGTGTGGAGTTTGAACCTTCTCACTGTGCATGTGTGGGCTTCCTGTGGGTCCTCTAGCTTCCTCCCACTGTCCAAAAAGATGCTCATAGGGTTGATTGGTCGCTCTAAAAGTCACCTGTTGACTTCACATAAATGTATGTGGATATAAAAAGCACAAATGACCAACAGCATAAATAATATTAATACGGGTTAAGTGAATGTGTGAGTTGTAAACATTGTAAATACTACAATAAAATAAATATTGACTGGAGTGGTGAGTGAATGGCTCTCTGGGGAAGACTAACTACTCATGTGATCCATTGTTCAAGTAAAGATATTGATTACAGCAGCCCAGGAACAGTTAAATTACTGTAGGTAATGAAATATGTAACCAATTTGAAAATGTGTTCAAAACAAAAAAAGCACATCTGTGTAATATTTATACAGTGTTTGAAGCATTCCAGCTCCACACTGCTTCATTTGGTCTAATGTGACAAATTATTTATACTTGTTCTGTCTTGTGTAAAGGAGGACGTGATCATGTGGAGTAAAGGCTACTGGTTAGAGGGAGCAGAGACAACACAGATGAAGACAGAAGAGATGGAGGGAAAACAAGGGGTTAGAAAAAAGCTTCAGATAGAGAGAGCAAGAGCAAGAGAGATATCACTCTGTCAAAAAGTGCCTGTTATGTTCCCCACTCTTCCCTCCCTGCCTCCCATCTCCCAGTTTCTGCTCCCTCGGTGGCCAATTACCGCTAATTAAAATCCTCACTGCAGCTCTCCAGACTCCCCCTCTTCCTCTCCTCCCAGACCCCCATCTCTGAGCCTCGCCCACTGCCCTGTCGTTCCTTCTCTTTTTGTGTCGCCGTCTCTTTGAAGACAGGGTGTTTCTGCCTGTTGCTGTCAACAACTTGAACACCTTGTTTCCTCCTGATCTTCCAAACCCTTTCCTCACCTTTCCTCTTGGCTTCTTTTCTTTTAACTCCTCATCTCCCCTTCATCTCCCCCCTTTCTCCCTCTTCTTCATCTTTCTCTCTTGCATCCTCTTCCTGCCTCTGTTCTCCCTCCTGAGCTCACTTCCGCCCCCTCCCCCTCATCTTCTATCAACTTCATCAGCAGTGAGGTTTCTTTGGTTGTGCCAGGAGATTTGACGAGGCTGTGGGCTAAGAATTATAACACTCAGACTGTGATACCTTGCGACTTTGTGGTGTTTTTTATATAAATATATATATTTTATTTTGACAGGGTTGTTGACATCTCTGTTTCTTCCTGCTTCGGCGTAAGCAGTGTGATCATTGGAGGTGTTAAAAAGCTTCGTCAAAGCTGCCTCTGCTAATTAGAAGCAAGATGATGATGATGATGACCATCATCATCATCATCATGGTGATGGTGATGGTGATGATGATCGCAGCAGCAGCAGCTATGGTGTTAATTCTTTCAGTTAATTCATACACCTTGGAGGAGAAAGAGGGAGCAGGGAAAGAAAGCTTTAGTGTTGTTTGGCTCAGAGTAGACGAAGAAGAGTTGGAGAGCAGGCGTGAGAGGGAGTTAAAAACGTCTTTGCTGCATGAAGAGAATTATATCCGCTCCTTTTTTTTTTTTTTTTTTTTTTTTTTTTTATCATCGCCAACTTGTTCCCAGTTTCTTCCCCCCCTCTGGTCCTCCTGTTCAGAATAACTGCCCCTCTGTCTTTTTGAAGAAAGGTGGTAAGAGATAGGGAGAGCCATAGGGGCCGTTACAAGACCAGAGCCTTCCTTTTGTGGCGAAGCCAGGGCCTGGATTTAAGAGCTGTATCCGCATGGGTGAGCACAAACTGAGGGCCGAGCGCACAAAGGAGCAGCTAGCCTTTTTCCTGCCTCCTGCTCTAAAGGAGGATAAATAAAGGCCAGGGACAGATGGAGGTTAGGAGAAAGGGAGAAAGAAGGGGAGGAGGGGGAAGGATGAACGGATGGATGGCTGTTGAGTATGAAAGCAGGAGCAGCGTCTTGTGGCCTCCAAGGTAAAAATGGTGGGAGGCCATGCTTGGAGTGGGAAGAGGAGGAGAAGCGAGGGCAGAGCCAAAAAAAGAGAGAGAGAGAGAGCTCTTATGACAATAAGCTGAAAAAAAAAAAACTAGAATGGCTGACAAAAAGAAAAGCCATGTGGGTGTCACCGGATGGCACTCAGTCAAGTTCTCTTAAGGCTCACGCCACTGTGACAGCCACTTATGCCAGAGTAGGCACACACACACATACACACACACACGCACACACACACACGCACACGCACACACACACACACCTTACACTGCCTCTTCTTTTCCATAAATGTACAAGGCAAATCAGGTGAGATGAAAATGTTTTGAATTGCCCTCTAGTACAAAGTTTCTTTGCCTCTCTCTTCCTGTTTCACGGTCACTTTTATCTACCTGTCTGCACTCTCATTTTACCCTTTTATTTCCTTTCGTTTCATCATGTTCCAATCTATTATTATTAAAGATTTTGCATGTAGATTAAACAATGTGACGGGACCTCAGTGAAAAGAGTGTAGCAGTATGTTTTTGTAAAACTGTCTAAACACGTCTGCTAATAAAAAAAAATATTCTTGTGTTATAATTAGGTCAGAATGATTTGTACTTTTAACACACTGATTAAGGAAGCTTCCAAGCATTTTATTTCAGTGGATCTAATAAACACGGCAGTTTTGTCCTGATTTCTTAGTGCAAAACAGGATAAATCTACAGAGGATGCAAGTACTTAGTGAGGGAGCAGCTGTCCTAGAGTGAAAACTGAGAACTGCTGGAGTTTTGGGAAGAAAACAAGAATGTAAGGAAGAGGCTTTGGCACTTTTAACCCCTCACTGTAAATTCAGATATTTTATTCATTTATTACATTTTTATGATAAGTTTTTAATCTTATTGGTTTCATGGGAGTAAGAAAGGTGGATGAAAAGGTGAGAGCATGTCATTTTTTAGTCACCGTAAGTCTGGACTCTAAAGCTTTCCAAACCCAAGAACGGAGCTCAGGAAATTGTCAGGTGGTGTAAAGGTCAAATGACTCTGACAAGTCTTAAAACAACAGTGCTTTACAAGAGACGTTCAGCCAAGTACAGTAAATCAAATTAAAACAGTGTCAAAAGAAAACCTTCAGGAAAGTAGTACTGAAGTGTTTTATTGTATAACTCAAAGATTCTCATATCATTTACTATTACATATGCGCAGGCTTAGTCACCAGAGAATTTCTCTGAAAACTTTTTTTTTAAAATTTCTTTGGGGGGGTTTTATGCCTTTCATGTGAGAGGACAGGACAGTGGATAAGTAGGGAACAGGGTGAGGGTGGGGAATGACATGCGGGAAAGTGGCCACAGGCCGGACTTGAACCCAGACTGCCCGCTTAAAGGCTTTATTGCCCATATGGAGCGTGACCTAAACAACAGGCCATCTGCGCTCCAAGCACTTTACTTTTGACTAGTCTGAGCAGTCTGGGAGTAATTGAAAGAGAGATGTGCCATTCAAAAAATGCAGGGGTGTTGTTTACAAACCCTGTGTGCATCTAGATTAACACCTTGTTACTGACAGCCTTAAACAGGAGTCTGTTGCGCTGTTGTAGTTGAGTCATCAGACCTTGAGTTAAAGTCCAGTCTCAAGATCTCAGGACTCGATTGAATAACCAAAGAGGAAAAGAGCGTCTGTCGTTAAACAAGAAAATGCTTCCATCCTTGCTGTAAACGGAATTAACCATCTGGGCAAAATTCAAACAAATAAAACAAAACAAAATCAGTGTACATGATCCCTTCATTGCATTGCAACATACAACATCCCAACCTGGTGTGAATCTTAAAAATCAATTGTGATCTGGAGAAGGGAGTGTAAGAAAAGACTGAAGATTTCAACATTCAGCAGGAAAACTGCTCAATTAGATTCCATGACGTTGGTCTGAAATGAAATCATTGTGCAGAATACCTCGTTACCATCTAATGTGCCTTTTTGGTCCGAGTTTTTGGAAGCATTCTCTGCAGGATGGAAATTTAAAAGCCTCACATCTGTTCCATAATAGGTCAGGACTTCCCCTCACCGTGTAGGAAACCGACCTTTTCAGACCCACAGAAACAAGGACACAATATGCTACAATGTAACGCACAACTGCAGAATAATGACGGCCATTAATTCAAACTGCACACTAACTTCCATCTGCAAGCTGCTTTAAATGTCTTCTTTACATATCATAAACCAACACATGGGCACATGTTCCTGTAATGATAATGGGGGAACATTTAACCTCTTGCTGGATGATAAAATGTGGTCATTACATGCCTGCTTTTTTGCACTGCTTGCAGCTACAGCAGTGATGGTTGCTGTTAGGTTGACAGCACAAAACTGCTTGTTCTTGTTATGTGCAAAATCAGCATGAGTGAGCTGGTCTGTTGAGTTTCTCCCTCATTAATCAACAACCAGCCAGAGATGGAAAACACTTCTGAAAAACACACACAGCTGAATCCTAATCAGACACTCGTACCTCAGAATACTTCTTCCATCACAACTTTTGGGTTTAAATTTTCATCTCAGAGCAGACGATCCATTTACCACTGGGCCGTCGATGTTCTCCTCAAGGTACATGGACTGACCTGCATTTGACCTTCCCATTGTACAGCTAGCACCTTGTGGCTCAGTGTTTATGAGAGTGTATTTGTTCAGAGCTTTTCATTTTGTTTATAAGTCAGTCTTGGGCAAGGCACCTCCCTACCCGTCCTCTCTTTTTCACATCCCCCATAATTCATATTGCACTAGGTTCAGTGAATACATCAAGTTTATCACCCCTAGTACATCTACTAATTTTGGGCATAATTCCTTTCGTTTTGCAGAAGCTAACGACTGGAATACTTTACAAAACACTCTCAAACTTTCAACTTGGCCAGGTCATGTAAATAAGAAATAGTTCTCAAACAGTTTTACCTGGTAAAATAAAGGTCAAATAAAGAAAGAAAAAGGGACGGAGGCTTTCATGTTTTTTTTAAGATGTACTTAATTTTACATGGCGAAGTAATGCTAGAAAAGGTTCTTCATTTGTGGAATCCAAAGTAAAATATTACTCATAAAATATAAGAAAAGCCTGAATTGCCTGAATTTGCTTTGACATTTTTCAATATCGACATGAGATTGTGAAGTGCTATGACTTAAGAAATATCACAGTAAGCATTTGAGCTTCAGCTTACAGATTCAAGCTCATCTGCTGTCCTGATTGTGCTTGCCATATGTCCTTCCTCAGGAGTTGTTTTTTGCTATCAGATTTATACCATAAATCTGAGACTGGCAGACAGATGTAGTTTCACAGATGCTGAGATTAGCTTCTGATTTAACTCTTATTTTCAGGTTAGTTGCTGAAGTAAGTTGAGGGCATCTTAACATGCAGTGGAAAGTGTGTGATTCATTGACATTCTGATTCTATTACCATCCTGAAAGCTTGTTACTCATATGCCTTGACAGTGTCTGGAATTAGCTTTAATCTATATAAATCCTTTATTCTGTTAACCAGAACGGGTAAAAGGGAGATTTCAGTACTTTTTTCAGCTTCTAAACCCAACAGACAAGGTCCTGATCCAAGAAATAAAAAACCCAGAAAACTGCAATGAAAGGGAGCAGAATCTTCGTGGTTTGCATTTTCTCAATTAGAATGAAAGTTTCACCAAGATGAAACTGTTTTAAAAAGTCTATAGATTTCCCCAAATTATCCAGAGATCTGAATCATGGTCCTGGATCAGGACAATCAAGGTGCAAGTGACAGGGAATCATTCAGAGACACTCCATTGAAAGTTAATGGAGTCGTAGCCTCTGGAAGCTGAGAATAGGGAAGTAACTTAAGCAGTGTGGACGTCACCTGGTTGACGATTGGTGGAAAGCATGGCCAGCTAACTCAAGGCTTTGTGTGACAGATAAGAATTATGCATACTATGAAAACACATCACAAGTTAGCGTAAACCTTTGTAAGCATAAAGGCAGAATAATGTGCATATATTCCTTTAGACTGGATTTCAAAGCTCAACATGCTCCTGCTTTGTTTCATGAATCTCAGTCTTTGTTGAATCGCTCACATGTGTGCATGTGTCTTATTTCCACACCCAGATTTCACCACAAATGAACGTTAAATTATCCATTTGTAAGTTGATACTCGAGGCTGCTTCGCCGTCATTAGACCTGACAGTGAGAAAGCAACAAAGAAGAAGTGCGGTTTCACTGTGTTGCATCAGTGAGGGTCTCCAACACCATAGCGACTGCTCGCTGTAGAGCCCTAATCACCAAATCAACTCATGTAACTGTAAGCCGTCATCCCGGTGATTTCTCAAACATCATTGTTGAACATCAGATCAATGATTCATTTTATGCCAACGCTCATTCTTTCTGTTATACATGAAGCTGAAATGGAACAGCAAAGTGCTTCACGATTCAAGATTAAATGAAAACATTATTAAGTGAAGAAGAGTTGTTCAGTGGTAGTGGAGAGAATGATGAACACCATTCTTCTCTGAGTACTATGAAAAATGGATCATTTCTGGGGGTGTCTTACAAACTTTTTAAAAATTAGAGCAATTTAAAATGATATGTTTAATAATGTAGAACTGAATAATCAGTGAATTTAGTCAGCACATTTTAGTCCCTTTAAGGATGCCTCTCACCTGTTCTCACCAGCCCGTGGACAGCTTTGCCCTGTAGAGGCTCCTGATCTGAAGTATGCTGAAGGTCCTCTTGTTGTGGCAGCATGTTCTTAGAGGTGGAGCTGAGGTGAGCCTTAAGCCTTCTGCCAAACAGCCACAACACCTCCTGTCAGTCAACTCAACCAACCAACACTGTAATTATGCAGATTTATGCATAACTCTGAGCTCTCATAGAACCAGTTAAAGGTTAGAAAGATCCAACCAACCTGTTGAAGCTTAGATTATATGTTTTCAGTGCAGGATCAGCGTGCTTTTGCAGCCAGAATCAACCAGACACTCCAGGAACTGCAGTTTTTAGCATGTCAGTAGCAGGTCTGTAGTTTGGAGAGGCATTTAAACAAGTCTGTCGCCCAGTAATTACATCAATTTTTGTTTCTGCATTTCACACAAGAAACCAGGATTTTCATGTCTCTTTTAACAGGTTCAATAAGATTTGGATCAACAAAGAACAATTAGAGCCCCATTATGTTTATATTTGTGGTATCCTTGTTTTTTATATTCTTCTGTTGACAGTATTTTCCCACCAGGCTTGGGAATCATCTGAAACCTGCAGGGAAACTGTTAACGTTCATGACTCATGACCTAAAAAGAAAAGAAATCTGTTGAGTTGGAACACTTGATTTATCCTGATTTATGAGCTCCAGTTGAATCTGTAAGTTTAGAGGGACTTATCTCTTTTTATTTCTCTGTTTACTTTGTGCAACCCATTATTTCAACAGTCAGCAGAGTACCTTAAAGCACAAGACTGACTCCACTATAACCCGGAGAAGAGCAACACTGCTTTAACCTCGACTGACTTGATATTAAGATGTGAGATGAATCTTCAGTTTGCATTTAAAAAGTGTGAAAAGGTTTTAGTTTATTGTCATATGTCAAGTAATGTTACATCCTCTTTGTAGTAACAGTTTCAAGGAGCCGCTTACTTTCTCAGACATGATGGTGTCTTTGTGCCCGAGGTCACATCCATGAAGGGAAGAAGTTCTCTGAGTCTGGTGTGGAAATCCTGACCCGCTTGTAGAAAGCCGCGACCTTAATTCCACTCAACACTTTTAGGATGAACTGCAGCGTTAACTGTTAGTTGAGACTGATCACTCGACATCAGCAGAACTTCAGAGAACCTCTTGTGGCAGAAACAGAGCAAGAGACCAGCTGCCGCTGCTCAATCTCAAAATCTGAATGAGAAATATATGCTCAACAATCAGACTAATGTTGGAGTGTCTGAATACTTTTGGCTATGTGGTGTTCCCTTTTTATATGCAACTCACTCACCACAGCCTCATGTAATCATACACACAAGACAAAGAGAAATGTTTTCAGCATTTAAAATGCACACATCCACACTCACCCTTCAACACCACTTCTCACACACACTTCCTCACAAATGCTTCATAACACACTGCACACCTTCCCCTTCACACATAAATCCCTCTCACATCCTTACATGCTCTGCTAGCTTTCCAGCTCCCCCTCTGTCTCTCTCTCTCTCTCTCTCTCTCTCTCTCTCTCTCTCTCTCTCTCTCTCTCTCTCTCTCTCTCTCTCTCTCTCTCTCTCTCTCTCTCTCTCTCTCTCTGTCTGTCTGTCTTTCAGGGTAATGTGAGCCAGCAGCTGTAACACTGGGGTGGGTTGGGGAGAAGGAGAAGGAGGTGGTGTTGATGTATGGTGGAACTAAAGCAACCCTGCCGATCGATAATGTAAACAGGAGCGAAGAGAGGCGGTAAATAAGGCCGACTCCTGACAGAACTGTCTACCTCAGGTGACAGAGAGAGAGGGGGTGTCGAGGGGGGGGAGGAATATCTAATGGAGGAAGGGAAGCAGGAACAGGATGCAGGGGTATAGAGGATAATGGAGGGATGAGAGGGACAAGGTAGTATGATGGGTAGATGAAGGATGGATGGAACCGGTGAGGATAGAAGCGAGGTGATGGCTGGATGGAGGAGGAGAAGGTAATGGAGGTGAGGTGGGATGACAGGATGAGGTAACAGGGAAGGAGGGAGGTGAGTGACGACAAAGGACGTGGAGTGAAACAAAGATGGATTGAAGGATGCACAAACAGAAGGAGGGAGGATAAAGAAGTGGGGTGATTAGCAGTGGTGGAAAACAAAGAAAGGGAGGCAGGATTAAAGATGGGTTGTTTTTTTTTTTAACTTGCCCTGTCCAGCATCACAACAACAAAATTGTGGCCTGGCTGCCGTATTTGTGCAGAACACATTAACTTTTCCAAAGGAGCCATTTGTGTAAAAGGCTCCACTTGAGTTTTAAATGATACTTATTATCAGTGCTTTGTGATTTCTTTTTTCTATATATTGCCAAGTTTAAAGATCACTGCTTGACCAGACCAGGGTGATAGCATAAGAGAGATAGTGACAGAAGGGAAGAGTGTATAAAGAGAGGGGAAAATAGACAGGAGGGAAAGAGAAACAACAAAACAACAGTAGAAAACAACCACAACAACTGAGCAAATGAATACAGACAGGAGACCCAAACAACAGGCTGCTGAGCCTGAAAAGAAACAGTAACCTGAGGTCTTTGACACCACAATCACAGGAGCACCTGTGGAGAAATGAACTGGAGAGATCATAAGCAACAATGAGCACAGCAACAATAATTATGAATATACATATATACATATACATACAAACAAACATACACACATACAGTGCTGCTTGAAAGTTTGTGAACCCCAGAGGACACGGTCACTGTTTTTGTAAAAAACATTAAAATAATCTTATTAGATGCACATCCAAATCCCAATTTGTAAATAAAATAATGGATATATACAGAAATTTTCATTATTTAATTCAACAAAAGTGGATTATTTGACAGCAACTGAGAATTTAATATGTGCAAAAGTAAGTGAACCCTTGTAGTTAGCAACAAAACGAGCCACAAGCTACTATTACTTCAACCAAGCGCCTTTTGTGAGCCACTAACCAGTGTCTCACATCTGCTTGTGGGGATTTTTGCCCACTCCTCCTTGCAGAACTCTGACAGTTGAGAGAGGATGGAGGGACACCTGGCATGTACCATCTTCTTAAGGTCTTGCCACAACATTTCAATTGGATTAAGGTCTGGACTCTAACTGGTCCAATCCAGACTACGGATCCTCTTCCTCTGAAGCCATTCCTTTGTAGTTTTGCTGGAATGCTTTGGGTCATTGTCTTGTTGCAGAATCCATTTTTGTTCCAGCTTCAACTCTCTGACTGATGGCAGGAGACTCTGGTCAAGAATTTCTTGATGGGCCTGACAATTCATGGTGTCATAGATAATGTGGAGTCGTCCAGGTCCAGAAGGAGGAAAGCAGCCTCAGACCTTTACATTTCTACCCTCATGCTTCACTGTTGGGAGGAGGTTCTTCTCTTGAAATGCAGTGTGAGTTAGAAAAACGGTGTTGCAGCAACATTAAGCACATGACATGCAGATGAATGACCAGCAAGTGACCCAAACCTGTCCAGCACATACAGTACAGAACACACACATGGATACACACACATGTTTGCACATAAGGCCGAGTTTTGAACACTCAGCTGATATGTTGGCATGGCTGAACCACTTTCCAAGAGCACATGCTCGCTCTGAACTACTTGACTTCAGACTAAGGGGGAGGGGAACACAAAGGTGACGACATAAACACACACACATATGAAAACACAGGAAAACATATGAAAACATAGATTATGAGCTGATTTGTATTATACTGTGTGTGTTGCGCATACCCCTTAATATGTCCTGTCCTGTTTTCATGCTTTGCTTCCTGTTTGACCTCAGTCAAAAGGTTTTTGTGCTTATATGTGTGTGTGGGTTTTATGCTGTGTACGCTTTAACTTATTCACGTGTTCTAATCTCTCCAGGCTGCTATCTGCTCCATCCTCAAACACTATAAATAAAACTGTTGCGGTTCACCAGGCGATGATTCATGATAGTGATTCATCCTATTGCTGGTTCTCAGAAGCTCTTAAATTCAATGTTTTAAACCCCTTTTTTACCATGTTGTGACACTGTAATTTTGGGTTTGAAACACTTCCAGCAGTGGAAGTATTCAATGGTACAACACTGGATATTTTTAGGTGTGCTGTCGACCAACTTCCAGAGCCTGTTTTTATCCCAATATTTCACTTCAGACTAAAATCTTAAGCTAAAAAAACCTGAGGAGGGCTGACTGTACCTTAATTATATCACTGTGATGTGATGGTCAGTTGGTGTCCTCCTGACACATTGACAGTTTCTAGTAATAGAGACTTTACGTGTACTTTTAGGCCTTATGGCATCAACCCTTTATCAACAGATTTGTCGGCCCCGACACATTTGCGAAGGCGCACTTTTAATGATCATTATTTTTAAACGGTTTGCACAATCCGAAAAATTCCAACAGTTTGTGAGAGCAGAGATGTTGTTCTTTCACCCAATATGTGGTTATTAAGGTAATTTCACTCAGGCATTTAATGAAGCCCGCGAATACACACAGACTGTGGAGCAGATGGATGACAGAAGCATACAGAGAAAAAGGAGCTGAGTTCTTCTAAAAATGCCAAAAAGGAGATCCTCCTGGGTCACAGAACTCCTGCTGGGGTTCCTGCATGATTTTGTGACTGAAGGAGCATCTGAAGGAGCAACTTCACACCACAAAAGGTAACGCTGGATGAGATGAATTTGGGGATGAATGAAGCTCTCTCTGTCTAGTTTTTACTCCATGTGTGTAATTGTACGCGTATATTGATGCTTGTATTATGTGGGGATTTTTTAGAACAGTGTATTAAGTTGTATTTGTACAATATCTGCTTAATTTATTGTTGGCGATGTGTAGTAACTTTTTTAGAACGGAGTACCGTGCTGTGTTTGTACTGTATGTCTGTAAGTGTGTGTGTCGCAGTGTTTATGTCCCTGTGTGAACATGATTTGAGACTTGCATCGTTTGCTAACCTTTGTAGAATAATGTGCCTAGCCTTGTTTGTACTGCACAGTGTGTGTGAGCAGCTGAAGATTTTTCTCCTCTACTTTCAGATCATCTGGTGATGAGGAGCAGACGTCTGCAGGTATTTTGTGCGCTCAGAGAGGGAGAGGCTGTGAGGATGCTGGAAGTTCTCCTGATGCCATCAGAGACCTTTTTTAGTTATTTTTTACTAAATAAGAGACAAAAGCTCATAAATGTTAATGTACATGTGTTTATTAATGTTCAAAGTTTAAGTTAATCCTGTAAAATCAGATGCCAGTGTTTGATTGAAGTGTTTTTTCCTTCACTAAACCTCTAAAATCCAAATCTGTTTGTTTGTCTTTCTTGAATTTAAACTGTTTTACTCTCATATAACATGCAGTAAATTGAAAATAACTCCACATATTGAAAGTTCCAAGTATTCCGGAAAATTGGGCCAAAGCTTTTACTCACAGGGCGTTTTTTTTTTACTGTTTTATAGTCAAAATAAGCAAAAAGGTCCAGACAGGCATTTTGAGGCTCAGGTGTTCAAGGGTATTAACTATAAAGATATAAATAAACGAAAGGAACACAGGACATTAGACTCTTACATTACACAGAAAATTAATTCACTTTTATAAAAGCTTTAACGAGGAATTTTTTGTCTTGAAATTCAAACTAATATGGACGCCTTACAATGAGCTACAAAAGCATACAAGACCACCAAATAACAAGACTGATTTTCTCTATAAACTTATTTTTAATGTTTGAAACCACTGCCACAGAGCTAGTGTCAAAAAAAACCTTCATAAGTTGATGTGCTGTGCGAAATGTTTGATGGTTTGCGAACCTTTGAACAAATCAAATGTTTGAATCCAAAAAGTTGGCTCAATGCATGTTTACTGTTGTGTTGCATCACCTCTTCTTTTAACAACACTCTTTAAATGTTTGAGGACCCAGGAGACCAGTTTCAGGAGTTTTAAAAGTGAAAGGTTTTAGCGTTGTTGCCTTATGTAGGATTTCAGCTTCTAAACACTTCATAGTCTCCTTTGTTCAATTTTTCATCTCAAGGTGCAGCTTTCCACCTCCTCGAAGTCCATCTTAAATGTTGTCCAGCTCAGAGAGGTCCCTGGTGTTGTTTTCCTCTTTGTACACACGGTTTTAACCTGCATTTGTGGATGCAGCCACAAACTTTGTTCATAGTCTTTGGTTTTGAAGTGATTCTGAGCCCAAACATTCATATCTCTTTGTCATGCAGTACTGTGTAGTTCTGAAGATAGCAGCCATCCAGTATTGTTTTTTCCTGCCTTGTCCCTTGTGCTCTCAGATTACTCCAGACTCTGAATCTGTTTATGATATTGAGAAAAAAATAAATAGATTCATATGAGAAAATGACAAAAGTCAAATGTGACATCTTGTCTCTCCCTTTGGCAACCTCTAATGAGGAAAATGACACACCATGAGGAATCCCTGTTTCTTTTTACCACGGCATGTGTCACATTTTTTTTCCTCTTGGTTGCTGTAGCTACTTCACTCCAATGCTACACTTATACCCAACATCAGTGCTGGCAGCCTCAACATGCTGATTAATGTAAAATACATTGATGGTGGTGTTTCAGTGCAGGAATGAAGCCACATTCAGTGAAATCTCTGTTTTTTTCTGTGACTTGCAGCTCGTCATTGTCTGACCTTGAATGAAAGGAATGATCCTCTTTTCAACGTAAAGTCTTAAACTCCAGCTTTGTTGAGCAAAAAGACCAGTTTCTCTCCTCCCAGCTCCATTTTTTAAAGTCTGGTGTTATTTAAATCTTTTACTGCCCTGTGATGAACATCTGTTGATTTTTGGAGTGTCATTTGGACAAATAAAGCACTTTGTCAAAATGGCACTTTGGGGTATGAGTAATTAAAATTGACATTTTCTATGTTTTTATAATCTGTCATGAAAATCAAGCGAACTGAATCATGAGACTCATAAACGCAATACCAAACTATTAAAAAGAAAGTACGGCTGTTAAGGTGAGAATCTGCTTTGTTTTTGTTTTTCAAAACAGAGCAGAGCAGGCATCAGTGGTAACACATACCACACTGGTGAAATCAGGCACAGCATATAGGGGGGAGCTGGTGTGGTGGTGGGTTACAAAGCAGTTTGAATCAGTTTAAATAGAAAGTCCACTTTACTGTTTGCTAGCTGGATGCATCAGCTGAGCTGTCAGCTGTGTTAAAAAGAGCTGATGCACTGCGGGCCTCCCTGAACTAATGCTGTGCTCAATGTGTAAGAATAGCAGTTCATCAGTTTAAAGGTCAGACAATAATGAAAAATGTCCCAGCTTGCTGGTTCATGCTCTAAAGCAGCTTTTCTTCACAATTATACATCCCTCATCGTTTGGTTTTAAAGTTTGAGCCGCCAGCCACAAAGTACAATACAAATGAATAAATTAAACTTTGGTGAACTTCTTCTGCACTCACTCTCTGTGTCACAGACAGTTAAAGGCATAATATAGAAAGTCTAGAGGAAAGTACATAAGTGTTTGTGGTACTTTACATTTAATAAGCCTGCAGCCTCTGCTCATTGATACTGTGAACAGTTGGTAGTGGATAACACCCAGGCTGAAATGAGCATCTGCACTGAAACTCGGCACTGATTTGGAGTAAATATGGAGTAAGAGGGGAGCTGGGCAGTGTAGGAAGGAGCTACAGGGTTAACAGGTGTGATTGACTGAGCAGATTGCAGATGTTTGTCTGAATTAGCCCTGTGACATTTCCAAAGCATCATTACTGCTGAGAAGCTGCAGTAACGATTTGTCACTTAACCACACACAAAACCCACACACGTGCCTGTGTTTGCACAGAGCTTACTGTTGCTTAACTATAGCCTGAAAATCTTCAGACAGTGCCTCACGCAGCGAGGTGAATGTGGAGGCAAAATTCAGTGAATGTGATAAAAAGAGAAGCTGTTGTTAAAATGATCCACGATTTGCCTTGTTATAGGATAAATCTTTGATAATCTATGTGGTTTGTGAATAAGTCTCAAAGCCATCTCAGTGTAAACAGATTTGATTTAAACAGCATGTTATTCAGCTCAAGTGGTTTCACAGGGACCGATCCCTCCTTTATCAGCGAGGACTTAAATAACAAACTGTCAAGTTATACGTTTCTTTTAATCAACATCTCTGGACTTCACTGGCAGCTGCGGTCTCTTTAACGGTCCATGGTGCAAGCTGTTATCTACCATCTTGTGATCTTTAAGTGACACAGATACATCAGAGCATATACAGTAGCTTCTGATAAGCTGTGCGCCTTCAGGGGGAGTGCAGTCTATTTTTTGCTTTTTGTTGCAGAAGAAGAGAAACGAGCAAATAATCTGCTCAGCATAACTACAGAACACAAGCTACAGAGTTATTAGTTTGTTATCAGCCTGGCATACTCTGTTGAACAACCTGAAACAGCACTGATCACTAAGCTTTGATACTGATATGACCAGTGTTTTTTATTTTTGTAATCTCAAATCAAATATAAAGAGCTTGTATTTCGTTATGATTATGCTGACCCCTGTGGACAAACGTGATCATGTTTCACCTCTCAAAGTGTCTTTCATCATCAACAGGACCTGCTTTCCACTGCCATACCACTGCTAGTACTGGATACTTTTTTCCACAGACAAAAATAATCTTGCTTAAAAGAAAACAGTTTTGATTGTAGTTGTCAGTTGAGTCAGAATGAAGTCTCTGCTTTCTCAAGAGTTCCCTTCGCCACATGCCAAACAACTTTAACTGAAAAAATAGACAGCACAAAGTATATCATACCAGCCAACAGGTTAAATGAGCAGTTCCTGCAACTCTGACCAAACATCGATCATTGATTGTTTGTTTGTGGCACAAAATTCTCCTCACTGGATACAACTACAACATAGTCCGCCCACAAACCTGCCTGGTTCCTTGTCTGGAAAACTGACACGAGAAGAGTTTTTCATGCTTTTCTGCTGTTGAAACATCAGCCGATCATATTTCAAATAGCCTCACATTGTGTTAAATCTCTCTGCCTAATGGCCTCATATCCTCACAGGGATGGAGTAAGAGGTTTCTTCTGGGCTTCCTCTGCACTGTGAAGTCTGCCGGTCTTTCACTCTCTGTCGGTGTGTTAGAAGAGAGAGAGAAAGTATGTGTTCTGTAGAAATGTTAATCCTTTTTAATTAGTCTGTTACTTTAATTCTTTTCAACTGTAAAAATGTGAATCTGGCCGCAGGGTATGTTCAGTTTAGCCTTTGTCTTCTTCAAATTAGTCAATTTCTCTGAACTCTGGCTCTTTGTTTCCCCTTTTTCGGCCATGTTTTCCCTTTCATTTTGCTTCAGTGTCAGCGGTCTCACAGACATATTTGTATAAACAAGCTGATAGTGCTGTCTGAGAATGGGTTGGATCAAAACCGTGTGTGCAGCAACAGTCTGTCAATCAGTCTGCTTCACAAAAAATAACCTGTCTTCAAGAGCTGATACAGACTTTAGCTACATTTGACACAATGTTGATAAAATGTTGTTGTCACTGAATTCTGCTCAACACAAGTAATGATACGCTTGCTTGAGGTCTTAGAAGGACCGAGGTAATAATTAGACCACTCTTATAGTGAATGGTTGGAATTGTGGGTAAGAGCAGGCTTTTTAAATCTCAGTGCAACCTGGAAACACAGCAGCTCAGTCTGGTAGTCACAGAAAATGGGAGCATGATTGAAGACTGAAAACTTGTGAGTGATCTGTGGAAAAAGCTGAGATTACTTCAATCAGCCCATACGATCTCATCAGAAAAAAGCATCAGTACTTGATTGGTTGAATTCTTGGAATGGATTTGTTTTGCGTGTGAGTGTGAGTGAGGCGGTGGTCCAGCGAGGCCATGCTGTTGCTATTCACACTGAGAGAAACACGCTGGGTCTCATCAGAATGTGTGGCAGCGTCGGCGTAGGCGTGTGAAGGCTGGTTAAACCACATGTCTCTCTCTGTTCCTCACTCAGTCTGTTTATTTTTCCTTTCCATTCTCTCTCTCTCTCTTTCTCCTCTGTTTTCAGCTCATGAACCCTTTATTTGATCAATGAGTCCATTGGAAAAAAAAATGTTTCAAAGACCTGACAGGAAACAAAGCAGTCATTAACTTGACAAAGAAAACCCGGTTTGAATTAGTCGTGTTTCAGCAGCTACATGACAGAATAACATGACAAATTTATGGTTCAAATCAATTAGAAACGGAGACATTGTTTCTGGGAACTTGCTAGGAGACAAAAATATCCCATTTTCTTCACACTTTCCAATTAGAAAAACATTTTACAAACAGCCCTGGTGAAAAATGTTGGCTGGAGAATCAATGAACAGATATTGAATCATCTGTTGGCCGCGTTGTAGATCAACATCTCTTAGTAGTGGCTGCTGATAACACTGATTGGTCAGCTTTTCTGATACAATCTTGTCTCCAAACACAATTTTTTTAATCAGTATTTTTGATACAAAGTTTTAAGATGTGCTTTAATTGGATGTTTTGCTTGAACCCCGAACCCTGCAGAAATTAGTGTTTTATTTTGTCCACAGTTATTCAACTCAAATGTGAGATGAGGAAGTGAGCTCATAATGGAGAGAGTGAGACAGAGACTGAAAAGGTATCCAAACTCCTAATCCTTTATTTCAGTCTTTGATTATAAGCTGGGTTGAAAAAAAAACATTTCCACTTTTCTTCAGCAGAAGGCAAAATATTTTCCTTTGACTGTCTGATGTCAGATCCCCTGAATAAGTCTTAGAATCTGATTCACATGTGATGTTTATTTTTGGGGGAATATGGCTCCAGAAATAGTCTGTAGACATCATTGTCCTTCAACTTTACATGGGCTGGTGTTAAATGAGGGAAGTAAAATCAATTTGGGAGTAAAGCAATGTGTCCCAGCCCTACTTACTACATTATTGAGAAATACTGTGATTTAACATAACTTAAAAAAAATTCCGTCACTTAACCCTTTTTATCTTGATAGGACAGTGTTATCACATGCTGGCTAATAAAGAACACAAGTTTCCAGCAGGGTTTTTGTTTTTGTTTCATTTCGTTTCATTTCGTTTCGTTTCGTTTCATTCCGTTTCGTTCCGTTTCGATTCCACATTAGCTTTAGCAGCCACTATTCTTCCAGTTTTCCAGATGAAATAGCCTCCAACTGTATGTTGTGTCCCATACTTGTGAATTTCACAGATGTCTAGAGCAAACTCTGCCTTTGAGAGATGATGCAATTGCAGAAAAGTAAAAACTGCACCACTCTGAGTCTCCTTTGAGCTGACTCAAAAAATCCAGGAAGCATCATGAACATCCATGTTGAAATGCCCAATATACATCAAAGTTAAGCATGTTTACAACCTGCTGCAAAAGACAGTGTTTGTCTGAATTGTTCAATCCTTAATTAATCCAAGGTATGAATGTCATGCATACATTTGCATAATTATGGATATGGTTGAGTTAACTAACATGAGAGTAGGGTCTAAATGCTTGCCATTAGGCCACAAGCCAGTCTCAGCTCCACCTTACTCTTTGTTGACTGAGGGTCAGGTTGAGTCAGCATGTGGCAACAGCTACTGCTGAACTTAAAAACACCTCCTCAGAAACCCAGGGTGAAGTCTCTAAGATCACTATCATGTTTTGTAGTCTTTGGTCTGGAGGTTTCCTTCCCAGTCATAAAAGTAATTTGCACGCACTGTCTAAAACTGCAACAGCAGTGCATTTATTGCTCCACAGGTGTGCCATTAAATCAAACCCTAAATACTATTTGTGCACAGAATAGAGGAGATGAGACGGAGCAGTTAAGTGATGATTGAATTAATGTAACATTCTGAACTGGTTCCACTCAACTCTACAGTCTTCTCCATCCATTCAAATACCATGAGATAATCAAGCTAAAATGAGAGTTTTATTCAAAGTAATGCAAAAATAACTGTATGTTAACTTGATGACCTGTAACTGATACACTCACCCTCGCAGCAGTGTCTACTCAGGTGTTTTTGTGGGTGTTGTTTCTCTGACAACAACACTGATTTACCCCCAGACTCAAAAGGAGCAGCTCTACCTGCACACAGTTTTTTTCATGTTGGATGGATGGAAAAGATGTGAATTGTTGTTCACAAATCTTAAGATTAATGTTTCATAGGTGACCTGTCACCAGCAGTAACAACAAAGGGAGGAGGAAAACTGCAGAAACTAGAGAGGGTCTGGGTAAAAACATCGCCCAAACTAAAGACGCGGATACAAAGCGAACATAAACCACATACGATATGGGCTTTGGCAGTGTGGGAAAGGACCTTATACAGGTGCTGCTGTTATTTTCTGCTCCTTTTAAGAAAACCAATGGAATAAAGTGTATAAAATGTAAAAGTTTATGTTAATACAACCTGCAAGTGGGCTGATAAGAATACTGTTGCCATGGGAGTGCTGCAGACTGAACCTTAGCTGTAAACATGTAAACCATCTTCAAAACCAAAGCACAGGCTGCAACAGTTTGAGCGTGCACCTCATGTACTGAGGCCGTCGTCCTTGTGGCTGTAGTCACTGGTTCAACTTTCTCCAATTCCTTCTCTCTCCAGCTTTCCTAGCCGATAAAGGCAAAGATGACTGGGAAAAAAATAACTTTCTTATCTTGGTTGTAGCCAATGTAAGAAGTAAAGTCTAATATTAGGAAGAATAGTAAGTACACGATACTTTATAACAGGGGTCTCAAACTCAAGTTACCTGAGGGTAATGCCATTTCTCCTGAAACACTGTGGGCCTAACGTCTGCCTTTTTTTGGCTTTTGAAAGAGATATCTTGCTTTAACAACGTTTGAGGACGTTGGCAGCGTGCCAAATGGGTGTTGTTGTTTTTTCCTGTTTGAATTTACATGGTCATTATGCAGTGTTCAGGGTCAACTTGAAAATCAGCTATTTCTTTCCCAGTCCTGACGGAGGACCAGGCCATGAATGTAGCAGGCCAGATTTCACTATAAACTGATGTCAAGTGGAAGGCCGTATGAAATGGTTTTGAAGGCCGTGAGATTGTGACCCATGGTTCATAACAACACTGATCTTTATGGGACTCAAGGACTTGTGATGTGAACCAAAAAGCCACTCAATTCAAGGATTGTTGTATTTACTGATGAGACTTAGTTAATCTTGGGCATCCATGTTTGCTTGATATCAAGACATCTTAGTTTCAGCAACCCAAAGTAGGATAAACCTCAGGAAAAGACATCTTTATTTCAATTCATTCATGGACCTGTGGGTGTCAGAATCTTAAAAACAGAAATGACATTGACCCTAACATGATAGAGAATGGTACTAATCTTCCAAGTTAAATGGTATTTTCTGTTGTTATGAGTGTATCAAAGACAGTAACTGAAGTAATCTTAAAATGAACAGAATCAAAACTTTCATAGGTTGGTTAATGTGATACACCATGAATGTTTAGACAGAAAGTGATGGAAATAAACAACAAGCATGTAAGTTGGCATAGAGACAGAAATGTGTTTGTTTAATAAGAGCTTTCATTGTTGTGATCTTCTTTTTATCCATTTATTGAAAGTAAAAGTGTGTAACTGCCTAAATATAAAAACTGAATCAACGTGGATTTGACTGCTGACATTAATCTGAACTGAGTATATTTTTACTTACATTTCACACTTTCACTCTCTATCTGTCACACTGTGAGAAGAAGTGCTTCATCTTCTCATATCTCCCTCTCCCTCCCCCATCCTCCTCCTCTCTCTCTCTCTCTCTCTCTCTGCAGATGTGATTCACACAGTGGGGCCAATTGCACAAGGAGGAGTTGGAGAGGTGGAGAAAAAAGCCTTGAGGTTGTGCTACAAAAACAGCCTGACAACAGCCACCAAAAATGAAGCGCGATCTGTGGTGAGAATGGATGGATGGATGATAGATGAAGGGATGTGAAAGCTGGGACAAACAGTAAGAGAAAAGAGAGAGAGCAGACTTGTTGTTTAGAGGAAAGCCGGGTCATGTTAAAAACCTGATCGAAATGCTAAAAGAAATTTCATCACGTAGGTGCTTAAAAAAGTATGAGTCAGAATGAGATCGATGGAGAGGAAAATACGAGGGGCAGGAGGGATTGTAGGGCATATGACGGTTTTAGGAATCACATCAGGCAGGAGGTTTCACAACCGCACAAGGTGTTGAATTCAAAGAAAACAACAAAGCAACAGAAAACAAGAGAAGTGTTCTGAGTAGAGAGCAGATCTCCACCAGGGTTTTTTGGGGGGGCGGAGTGGGGAAGGCTTGGATAAAAAAGAAAAGCAAATAGGATTCATGCCCTCTGAGTGTGCACGATAGTAGTTTAATAAAGGCATCAAATTTGACTTATCCTCTTCAAAACCTTAACGTGAAAGAAGCTGTGTGTGTCACATAATAAAAGTTAATGTTGTCCTGTCCATAACTTTCCCACCAGATAGTGTTAAAGGGGTCTTGGGGGTCTTTGCTGCTGCTCTCCAGCCTCCTGCTATGGCATTCTAAGTAGGCACATGGAAGGGCAGGGAGCTCCTAGAATGGAGCCATATGACCAAATATAATATGTGGCAGGAAAACTATTTAATTATTGTGAAAAGATCTTCTGACTGAAATATCAGCTGAAATCTCTAGCATAAACTTGTTGCTAGCTTAGATATCCATGTACAGTGACAAGTGTATAAAATAGTTTGTGCTTTTTATGAAATGTGACACACAAAGCTATATAAAGATATATTTGCCATTTGTCAGCATGCTCTGTAATTACTGACACCAGCCATTGAAAAATCAGTGTGCATCAACACCATTACGATGTGTTACCACTTACCTTAACCTGCTTCACCTGATTACAAAACCTGCAAAAGCTTACATCAAAGCAGATGTATTTATCGAACTGATCATCAAAATAAGTCATAACACTTCATACAAGCCCCACCACCTTAAGGAGATATGACTCTTATTTCATGATATCATAAGACAAATTTAATCACTTATCTGATAGTTTTGATTTTGCCAGTTCAGCATGAGAAATGTCCTGAACAAGTTTCTGTGAAAATTAAACATTTATTTCTTAGAATTGTTTTAGATACATTTTGTTTGCTTCACTGGCAGCCATTTGTCCTCATTGCAACCAAGTAGATACATTGTTGGCTTGTAATATTTTGACATGAAATTCATATCTGAGCTTCTTTGGTCAATGAAGCTAATACTTATTTGATGATGAGTTATTTTGACAAGAAACTAGACGTATGCTCGGCAAGATCTGTTTTTTTGTCATATGTGGAGATGTTTTATAAATACAAGCAGAGTTCTTTATGGATGTCAATTTGAGCCACATCAAGGCCAAAATAAAGCCACCAAAGACAGGTGAGGGTTGTTTTGAACTGAGATGAAGTGATAAATTAACTGGCAGAGGCATTTTAGCCTCTGGCTGACATTATTTTATCACCGAAATCATTTCTGCTGTAATGTGACGTTAAATTGATACAAACCAAACCCTTATTGTACCCTCAGGTTATAAGACTGTCCCTATTAGAGACGGTATTCCAACCAGGCAGAAAGACCCATTGATTGAAACTGAGACCAATGCAGGAGTGCAACATAAACAGTGCATCTCCTCAACTTTGGATGCTTGTTCCTGCTTCAAAAATAAACATCAGTGAGACCCCATCCATGTTTGATTCAGGCCATGATTCTAACCTCAGTCAGCTGCTGCTCTTGACAAAATACAATTCAAAATATTGTGAATACTGGAGCAGTTATTCAGCATGAAGATGTAAATGCACAGAGAAATCAAGAGGCTGATGGGTAAAATTATTCATGATAAGCTTTGGACAGACAGATAAATAGACAAGTGAGAATGATGCTGTCAGTATTACTGCCAGGGATAATTCAGTAAGAGGTACATCTATTGAGAATTATCCCATGTAGGCTTCGTGAAGGTAATTCTACTCATTAGCTGTGAAATTCAAGCGTAGAATTTAAAACAGGCTTAAATTTCACTGCTAATCCTTTCTTAAATTTTTATTGCTGCAAAAGCTTGAAATATTTTTATTTGCATCCCTTGCATGTTATGATGGATGTGATGTGTCAGAAATCACAAATTTACATCCAACTTACCACGTCTTTATATAGCCTAAATCAGCTGCTCATCAGTACAATCCTACCTCAACAAGAGCGCTCTTACTTCTTTACATGGATCCATTCAAGCCCTGTGGTTTCAGTTAACTTCCCCGGAACTTTCATGTTTTCCTTTCGTCTCGAGGAACTTGTGAGTCATGTCTGCTCTCACCCCGAGTTGCCAGCTTCACAATCTGGTCAAATGCACAGATCTGGAGACTCAGAGAGCATCCAAGCATCTGCTCGTACCGCAGCATTTGACAGCAGGTTGAGGATCTGCCAGATTTGATTTACTTTGAAGTTTCCTGGCTGCTTCTCTCTGCTCTGGAGCAGTGGCTCAGGAGCGTGAACCTGCATGACATGTATCTCAATTTCATTACGTTAAATCCCCCTTCTTGTATATTAACCAACATTTCTTAAACTGTTTATGGCTCAAACCTTCAACGGCTTTCATTTTTAATCATCAGTCTGCCTTTCATGAGTGAGTTTTAAATTACCTGCTCACTGGAGGGGGATTCACAGGAGGAATCAATGTGTACATATGCTTGAATGTAGCTGTTTGTAAGTTTTTCTCTCTGATTAAAAAGTCTGTTTACTTGCTGCTCTCCTTTGCTACAGCTTCTGTTTCGTTATAAGGAAAAGGTTCACAATTTACACAGAGATACCAAAAACAACACTCATATGTGCAGAGAAAGAAGTGCTTGTTTTTTAATCATAAGAACTCTCCATCATTGTAAGTAACCAATAACAAAATCTTAAGGTGTAAAATTCAAAAATTCAACGGAAACTTATTATCAAAAAGAAATGGATCTCATGCAGAGGTGAGTTTATATGATGAGAAGTAAGGAAAAGAGTCAGTTTTGGATCAGAGTTTTGTTTGATCAGATCACTGCAGTATAACTGCTGCATGTGGGTTGGAATGAACACTATCACTTAGCTTTGTTCTGTCTGACAGTTCAGCTCCAGTGTCAACCATCATTAATAAATATATCACAGAAATATTTCCAGCAGAGAAACACAGATCTTTCTTCTCACTACTAAACTTTGTTAGCCGGTATGGTGTTGTCATAGAGACTTCAACGTGCCATAAATCCAACTGGTCCTGCCCGACCGGATTGAGAAGCTGTGACATAACATTAAGTGATAATCTATAATGGTGCTGATTATCTCATTTTAGGTTGTGGATTACAATCAGGCATATATCTAGAAGTGAGACTTTTTCAAGATCACTCAGAAAGTCCTCACAGTCCCTTTAAATGGTCTCAGGATAAAAGAATACAATAATTGATTTAAGGTCTTGACAAATATCAAACACATGATCAGGAGTCTTGATTTTTTATGCTTTTTGACAGAAAATAGTGAGGAAACAGAAAACAAGGACAGAGAAATACCACATACATCCCTGGCAGCAATAAAGCTCTGAAATTGTTGTCTCTGTGTTTCATGTTGAGCATCTTCGGCCCTAAGAGAGTTGTTCAGGACATGGAAAAACAATCCTGCAAAAGCATTCAACTGCTGCAACACAGGAGGCTTTTATTGTAAAATGGCCACAGCAAGTGGTTCGATAAAGAGCTGCAGGTGATGGCTCGTATTGCAACAACTCCTTTTACAAACCCGTAAACCTTTACACGATTGTACACGGCATTGTTGAAGCAGGGCGGTTATTTACTGAAATACCACAGCCTTTAACTAAGTGTTGTGATGAATGCTACTCGGGTGCCTGTGTTATTATTAGACTTTCCCGACCGAAAAGAAACCACAGAATTCACCAATCCACCCTGTCCAGATCTGATCTATCTGAGCAGCACCAAGTTTTGGTGTTGACAGCTTTTACAAACCTGTAGGCCGTTTATTCTGCAGCTTTCTTTGGCGTCGCAGTATCATCAATATGATTCATGGTTAGAGCTGAAACAGTTCTCAAACGTCTGAGTGATTGACAATTTGGTCTTTAAATAGACATGAAAGTATAGGAGAGAAAAGTAGGCTGCCAGTGGAAAGGAGAGACTTCATAAGATTCAGCAGGGAGTGGGACGTGTGTGTATGTGCATGTGTGTGCAAGTGTGTGATAAAAGCTGGTTGTTATGTGATCAGCAAAAAGTGTAACCACTTTGTCTGTCTTCTTTCCTCCGCAGGCTTTCCCCTGCATCTCCACCGGAATCTATGGTAAATGTGTGTGTGTGTGTGTGTGTGTGTGTGTGTGTGTGTGTGTGTGTGTGTGCGTGTGTGCGTGTGTGTGTGTGTCTTTGTATACTAGTACAGAAGCACCATATTTTTATCTGTTAAGTGTTGTGTGCAGACATGCGTGTAAGTTGTCAAAATTTTCAGATTTTTATTCCAAGTATTTATTTGTTGCTTGAGGGTTTCTCCTCATCCTGGTTCTTTTTTCAGACTGAGAGGGAAAAACATCCATTTTTATCAAACAACACCATATCTGTGTGTGCCAGGTTACACACTGACAGTCCTGGCTGTGATTTCCACTCTGTGCTTGTTTCCAGTATCAGTCTCCTCTGTTTAACCAGAGTGCCGGGCTGCCCGACTCCACTTGTCACATTATCTCCTGCAACCCAGGGGTGATTCTCTGATTAAGGCCTTGGATTAAGACCAGCAGATTAAGATAGATTAGGCTGGAGATTGTGTCAGATTCACTGTAATCCCCCTTCACATCGGCAAGGGAGAGAGTTAAGGACAGTACTTACACAGTCCCTGGGGTGTGAGGGCAGCTTGTTGACACTTCTCAGCTTTGCTAGAAAGAGGAAGAGGACAAATACGGAGTGACTGTAAAAAATGTCTTCATTGCTCGCACCTGCTTCTTAGTGCTAACGAAACTAGCCTCTTTTCATAAAACTTCAAGGCAATTCCATTCTTCCTCTCAGATCTAAGCTCATTTTTATAGAGTTGCTAAAACGTGTCTTTATTATGAGCAGCTTTTGAAGTACCCTTTCACCACATCACACCAGCCAGTTGTTGAAATCCAGAAATTATCAAATGACGCTTCAAGTAATAAAGCGAGCCAATCATAGAGTGACTTTTGAATTCAGCAACAAACACCCTCCAAAGTTGTGCTCGAGCTTTGAAATAAAACAAACCATTACAGAGGGAAAATATCCTCGTTCCACCTCAAAGAAACAAGGTGATTTTCCAGGCAGTGCACACCTACACATTTATTCTCATCAATCTGGCTGATTATACCTTGTTACTGTTTAGGTATGAGGGCTGTATAGGGTCACTTCACTCATTAATACAAACGGCTGAAACATTGTGGATGTGATTTTCTGTCTTAATTATCTTCTGTGGGAACATGTTTCTACACTCTGAGTACGCTGAGTGGATAAGAACTCAGATTTTTACATTTGAGACTAGTGTTCGCATGCTTCATAGCTCAGAGAGAACATTGTAGGAACAGATCAGTTTTACAATGTAGTTATTTTTGAGAAGTAGTATGAGTATTTAATGACCATTCAGATTTTTCAAGTTAATCTTTGGACATTTTTTGCCATTTACAGAGACAGAAAAGCAAAAGAGATTGGATAATATGAGAAGAAGAAAGTGAGAAATGACTTGAAGCAAAGGGCAAAGGTCAGAAATCAAAGCAGCAGCCACTGTTATGAGGTCTATAATCTCTGTAGGGAGTGTATTTCATCTGCTTAACTCAACCAGTGCCTGAAAGTCATCCTAAAACATGATCTGAAAACTTTGGACTCAACAGAGTATGACACTTTTATAACTGTTGTAATATGTGCAGAGTAATTGAACAATTTTTGCAGCTCAGACATCCTACTGAAACATTGATGTCACATAATAAACTTAAATAAGATTTACTGCATCAAGACTGCACAAGATAATTTTTCTGCTGTTTTTTATTTTATACACTTAATGATAAGTATAAGAAAGTATTTTTAATTAGGTTCCAAATGATCTTCACCAGCTTTCAACATTTTCATCTTATTGATTGTTAACTGGATGAGGTGATGCTCAGAATATTTATTTAAGAAACGACTTCATTAATCTGATGAACCAGTTATAAGAAAGGTCACATGACAGCTATTCATCTATTTATATGTGGCATAAGAGTGGTCAGTGGGTGATGGGTTGGGGGTTGGTAGTAGTATGGGTTTAATGGAGGGCAGTTTAATATCAACCTCTAGTTCTTCATCAGTGAAGCTTCTTGGATGAGAGGCAAAACGTCTTCCTAACCCACACAGTCCAGTTGCCTTGTTTGAGTCTTCAGACTTGACATGACCTGGATGAATGAGAGTCTACATGGACATGAGCCCCTAATGATGTATACGTGAGCAGCAGGTGGTTGGAGCATCAGTAAAGGGCATATGTAAAGTTTCACAGCAGACGTTTTGCATTACACCGATTTTATTGATATTTTTAGTGATGCATTAGCTGTGTGAACCAGAAGAGGTGTCTTAGCTTTTAAAGCGTGTGCAGGCTAACAACTAGCTGTGATACGCTGAGAGAAACATTTTGCTACTTGACATTCAGGGACCACTTGAAATGAGTGACTTCCAGATGGCAGGACTTTTCTGCCCTCTCTGGCTGAGATTGCTGGCTGAAGATTTTGGGCTGCACTTTGTTGAGAGACACATGTGCCATTGCTGCGTGGGTAGATGGGAGGATGTCAGTCAAAAGTTGATCTGACACACCTCCCAAGGCTTGCAACAGCAAAATAAGATGATTTTCAGACTTTTCATGCATGTTTATGTTCCCTTATTTATTTATGGGTGATGTCATGAGCACATTTTCACGTTTAACCCTTTAAAGCCTGATACTGAGAAATAGCAAGAAAATTCTAATTTTTTGGAACCTTTTTAACAAATTTCACAAAAAATATTGCTAGATCATTTTGTTTATAATATCTTATTTTGTATCATTTTTAATAAATTGGGCAGTTTTGGCAAATATTTAGTTAAGTTTTTGTAAATATGCATTCATTCAATGCAGAAAATACTTGTTTTAAAAAAAAAACCAGTTAAGATGCTAATTTTACTGCAAATTCTTGAAAATTAGTAATGGTTTTCCTGGGAAAAAGTGTGTGGATAATTTCTTTTGAGCAGCTATTTTGAAAAGGGCCAAAATACAACCTCAGCTTCCTGTAGTGGAATGATAATCCTCTTAGGGTAGAATACTTTTTTTTGTCGTTTTTTTTCTTTTGACCAGGTGTAATGAAAATATTTATCGCGTTTATGACGTAGAGGTCTTTGAAACTCATGTATCAAATATGATACGTTGGCAGTAAAGGGTTAAAAAAGCTTTTACTGATCGAGTTTTATCATATCCCAAAATTTTGGTTCTTTGTTCTGTATTTTTTGGATGTAGCTAAAATTTACTGATTCATTAATTTCACATCAGAATATGTATGAGAAGTAAGCATAGCTCCCTTAATCTAAAGCGATTTTGAAATAAAGAGACATTTAAAGGTTTTTTTTCTTACACATTTGTTTATAACAGATCTGTTTGATTCTTATTAACCAGGTTATATGAGGACAAGGTCTCTGGTTATTTTCAAATAGCCCTGAAAATCTCCTTCTTTTTTACATCCGTGTGTTCATCAACCTCTAAATGTTAGCTGTGTTTTGATTGGGTTTCTTCTAGCATCAAATAGGGACACAGCGGTGAACACTTTCTGATAAAAATCCATGTGAACATTTTACAGCTTGATGAATACAGTCCTTCAAACACATTCCTGAACCCTCACTCAGTTGGAATGTAAATGGAGATATGAAATAGCTGAGAGAAAAGTGAAGCAGGTGCTAAAAAGCTCGATCCGCACACACAAACAGAGAAAGCGAAAGACTGAGAGTGAAAGCACCTGTGCAGGCGTCAAAGTCAATTTATTGAAAAAGAATCAGATTAACATACCTTTGCTTGTTGTAGTTACAAAAAAGAGAATATTCCCATTTTTTCACCCAATCAGGCTGTATTATAATTTTAAAATGCAAAGTGTTGAACTACTCTATATGAATACTGCATGGGTTTCTTTTACTGCTAGAATAAATCAATTTTTCAGTGCCAATTTGTGCCCACATGTTTTCCCCCCGGTCGAGCCCCCTCTCCTGATGTATGGAATAATTACTGGATAATCACACAGTATGTGTTTGCTTGGGCTGAGCAGTTTGGCCACATGATGCATTTTTACAGCCACTGTGTTTAGTACCCAGCAGTGGGGATAATTTTCCAGCACTGAAAGGTCTCAGTTGCCGAATGAATATGGAAGAGATTGTGCAGTCTTTCTCCATCTGTCTCTGAGCTTGTTGTCACCAACAAGTGTGTTGTGTCTGCGTCTCTTCAGAGTATGCAAGTCAGGTGGAGAGGGAAGGGAGAACACAGACTGTGGATTGAAGAACGATACCTGTTAGTGCCAAAGACAGACTAACACAATCACACTGCATGTTTTTTGCAGACTCTGTGTATAATTTTGGCATTGTTTGTGTGTGTGTTTGTGCAGGATATCCACCTGAGCAAGCTGTGCATGAAGCATTAGCAACTGTGAGGGAGTATCTGGATGAACATCATGACAAGGTGGGTTTGTATGCATATTTGTGTGTGTGTGTGTGTGTGTGTGTGTGTGTGTGTGTGTGTGTGTGTGTGTGTGTGTGTGTGTGTGTGTGTGTGTGTGTGTGCGTGCGTGCGTGCGTGCGTGCGTGCGTGCGTGCGTGCGTGCATGATTGGCAATTTTCCACTTCCATTTCCTCTAGGTGTTATTCTTTTCACAGCTGTTGTTTTTGTTTTCTGGCGGGAGTTAGGAGAAGGTTGTATTGAGAAAACACATACACACACTCACTCAGTGACACGCACATAGACATTCATTTAAGCACACAATCCCAAGTTCTTTCTCTCATGCTCGTGGCCAAGTCTGCGTTTTAATTGGCTCCTTACGGGACTAAACCCAACTAACTCAAACATACACTCACACACCCACATACACACACGAGCTCTCTGTGGAGAAACAGCAAGCAGAGAAAAGACAAAGTGATGGAATAGATGACTGGAGGGGAGGGACGACAGAGGAAAGCGGGAGATGGAGGATGGTGGGGAACAAAGAGGAAACTTTCCAACCAGTCGTTTACATGCTCTCAACTCTCCTCCCCTCTTCCTCCTGAACTTCCCAGGTCTCCTCCCACTCCTCTTCTCAGTCTGCCTACCTCTCCAAACAGCGTGCTGTATCACCTCCCAGAGAGGGTGTTGACAATGTTATTGTTAGAGCTCCGGTCTCCCGGGTCTCTGTAGCAATACCAGTCGAACGATTCCATCAGCCGCAGCAAGTTCAACAAATGAGCGTTAACATCACGTCTCACCACAGAGGCCAACAGTCAACTAAACACAAACAGCAGAAAAAAAGACCAGAGAGCCAAATCAACAAAACTCTTATTTAAACTCAACCCACAAACAGTTCCATGGTGTTTGTTTAAGGAGAGGAAAAATGTTTATTGTGAACAAATGAGATGGAGGGATGGATAATTTGCATATATATATAAAGTGAAAGGAAATTGGGTTCAATCTTTAATTGAGGCTCGTTCCATTTAACCATTTTACAGTGTGTTTTGTTGGGCTTTCTCTGGCTTGAAGTGCTTTAATGTAGGAAATGAAATTGAAAATTACAGACACTGAGAGACAAAATGGACTCAAGACACAAGGCAGCGAGCCAGCACTCTGCATCAAGCGTAATAATAAAAACATGAATCATTTATCCCTGCATAAACTGAATGGTAGTACCCGAGGCTGCTCACAAGTTAGCTCTTTAAATTTTACCAATGAGATTTACTGTAAGTTTCCCGGAACGTTGTTTCAACAGAAGAAAGGATTACATTTATGAACTCGCCTGTCTCACACAGTCCTTTCTATAACATCACATAAACCGCTTTAAAATGTTCATAAAGTCCACATTTTTATGTATATATATGAAGTGAAACAATGGACACTCCAAACACATTTTCATGATTATTTTAGAGCTAAGCACATCTTCACTTCAGATCTCTCAGCACTTCTATCATGGTGATGTTTGTTTGTTTTCGAATACCTAGAGCTCTTGAGAAAAGACTTGTTTTTGCTGGGACAGCTCATTCAAATGTCCTGTTGGACAAAGCTGGCAGCACATGAGAAACTTGTAAACTTATAATTGAAAAAAAGCTTTAATTTTGGAAACAAGAAAGCAGCCCAGGCCTGGTTAAGCCTTGACATGTGGTCACAGTATTCAAAATCTTGCAATGTAGCGATAGTTCTTTGAAGAAGAGGGAAAAAAAAGGAAAATGTTGTTGCTTTTGTAAAATGTGGCCTCTAACTAAAACCAATTTGTTGCTTCTAAGAAAAGATGAAGCTCTTGGTTCGTTGACAGCTTACGCCTTCCTCAAATAAGCTGATAGATTATTTTCAACAAAACTCCACACAGTGGATAAGGGATGTAATGTATAGTGAACAGATGTTGATGGAAAATGAATCTTTGAATGGATTGTGGTGTTAAGAAACTTCAAGATGCTGCCTTCAGTTCTTCCACAGTTGCCCGTATTGCAGGACAGAATTTTGTTCCACTTTACCTATCAGTGATGCCTGGGACCCAAAATCTCCAAAAACCACTCCAGCATCTATATCCACCGCTGTTTCTCAGCCCTCAAGATCTGCCTGAGATGGAGATCAATGTTTTTGCTACATTGGTTTTTAATTTAGAATGCTAATTTTTTGCCTCAGTGGCAACAGGCAGTGTAGAAATGTGCTGGTCTCCTTACTGTGGATCGATTTGACATGGCGTGAGTGTGATTTAGTTGTCCCCTGGTGTCACTTTTGTTTATGATAAAATAACTGCCTTGTGGGGGATTTTGACAAATCCCAATCAAGCTTTTAGCACAGCTGGACCATAATAAATTATTAGAGTACTTTTGTTTGTAATTCTCCATTGCAGCAGTTGACACACATGCTAATGTTTGTCCACTCCATAAAGCAGATCAACATGTGGCATAAACACCAATCAGCTCTTCTGGCTATGAGGGTACAAGCTAACATCAAAATTCTGTATGTGAGGCTAAGTTAAGATCCAGCACCTGCTGTGCTGTTTAGAAAACTCTGGAAACAATCAAAAGCAGAAATTCAAGCTGAACAGAGTCTTCAGCTTTTAAACCAAATAGTCATGTTGGATATATTCAAAGGACAACTAAACATTACATGTCCCTTCCTGGTGAGCACCATCTGCTGTTCAGAGTCCTACTGTATGATATAAGACTCGAGAGCAGCTGTTAAATGGACCCAGTTGGTTCTTAAATTTTGAAAAACCATAAAATATAATATTTATTTGATGTAAAACAGCATCAAAGTTATGAGGCTGATGCTGGTTTGCACTCTGCTGGTAACGTCAGGTCACAGCTAAAATCCGTCGAGGCGTGAAAAATAAACTTTGCTGCTGACAAATGTTCTGTTTGTTAAGGGAATTTTACCAGACTCTGTATTTCCTTTTCAAGCAGGCTGTTCTGAGAAAACCCATTTCTTTCTTTGTTGTTATGTTAGCTTTAGCATCTCCAGGGTCCATGTTGCAACAGTATCAAAATTAGCTCCCCACTGCTACCAATTTCTGGAGGCCATTTTACATCCCTCCTTGCAAGCATTTGCTCTAATTTGAATGCACAAGGCTGCAAAATGGTGCAAGTGGATGCAACTCAGTGTGGCGGTTAAAGATTCTGAACCTTATCCCAGGGGATGTAGTTACTTACCACACATTTCCATATCTTCTCTTTTAGCCTCCATTCAAATTGTGGCGAGTGATGGTAATTGTGTAACAAGCTGGGAGTGAAAAACACGAGCTGCAGGCTAACAGGCTGCAGAAATGTCTGTGTTTGAGAGCAATGAGACTTAAACTCCCACACCAAGCACAAAGTGATAGAAACAGGCTGGCTGTAAATCGCACACTGCCTCTGAAACAGAAAAATCTAACCCTTCGTAGAGACATTAGACTGGTAATAATGTTTGTCAGAGTCTGACAAATACAAGCCCTCAGTGATGCTTATATCCCTGGGAGCATCTTTTTACTGTAGCCACAGTAGCTTTAACCACTGAGCCACACATCATTCTGCTACTCTACAGTCCAGATCCACAGAATACAGTGTGAATATTACAGACTGCTGAGCCAGGATCTGAAGAACACCAGAGCACAGAGCATAAAGACGGTTTATTGTTATAAAATCGCTGCACTCACTCGACCGATGCCTTTATATTATTAAAATATATTGTGTTTCATTGAGTCTAGATCAAGTTAAATAGTGTTTCCTTACACATTTTTAAGCAAAAATAAGGGCCTAATGCCAAATACACAGACACACATGCACACATCCATAGACACAAGAAATGCAATTCAATAGGTGACCTTGTAAACCCTCCACGAAGCACCTTCTCTCCTAAAACACGTTCTCTCTCACACTCTGTCTCTCTTTGTACATTTACAGCACTCTGTCGCTGCCTCTCACTCTTATAAGCATTGTGTTGTGTCAAGATCATAATAGGGAGGTAATGGGGGAGTAATGGACTGATGCATTAGCTGCAGTCTCCTCATATGGCTGCAGTACAAGGTTCCACTCTCATATTGTTGCCCACACTATTGATGAATTCACAGTTATTGCATATGCTTTTAATAAAGGGCACGGCGTGTGTGTGCATGTGCGTGTGTCTCTATGTGTGTGTCTCTATGTGTGTGTCAGCTGGACAGAGTCATCTTCTGCGTGTTCTTGCCGACGGATAAGGAGCTGTATCTGCAGAATCTCCCGCTCTACTTCCCTGCTGGTGAGTTGTCTTTCTGTCAGACACTAACACACACACACACACACACACACACACATGAACACACTCATTTACACACATACTGTACACACACACTCATGTCTATAAACAGTGATGACGGTTCAGCTCGGCTCGAATTAGCCACACACATAGAAATAGACACACACAAACAGAGTGGTGTGATAAATACTTAGCATCATCCGCTCTGTGTGTTTTGCACATGCATTCACACATACAGGATGCTATTAGGCACATCAGATCATGTAAACATATAGTACTCTTAATGAGTTTAATGGTATTAAATAAGCATTTACTTTGCTGCTCCCGCACTCGTACATGGAGTGATTTGATAATCAGGTTCATCCTTAACCCCCATGAACCACAAACATGATCTGTCAGAAGATATGAGTGCATGAAACAGCACTGAAGAAGCTTCAGAGATACACTTTGTAAAGTGATGTTCTCTTTTCTGTTTATTGGCATAGCAGCTGACTGCCTGAGAAACAGTGCAGTGTTCTTTACTCATGAATCTGTCTGATTCATTAATTTGCTGTAATGTATTGGAAGTCAAACTCCACGAGTTTGGTGATATTGATTTTTTTTAAGGCTGACATTTCTTCTCATAAATTGAGACGCTATGTTAAATTTAAGGAAGTTATAAATAGATGCACATATGGCATGTAAATAAGCATCTGTGATTATTTCAGTGAGGGGCAAAACAGAAAAAATGAAGATTTTTTTCTTTCTCGTATTCATAGAATTACTTAAGATGAGTCATGTTTCAGGTTTTTTTCTGTGTTCTTTCTAAGCGGCAACCTCCGGTCTGAAAATGTGAGACAATGCGGAAGTGCTAAAGTCTGCTGTTCCTTGAGCGTCCGCTTGAGGACGTGACGCCCCGTGACTGTGGGGCATCCTATGGCTGTTACTATGGAGACTCACAGCCTGCCTCATTCCCAATATGGCCGCACCAGCCGTTTTGCTTAAAAAGTCCGTTTCAGAAACAAACGGGTGACGTCGCGGGGACTACATCCATTAATTCTACAGTCTATGGTTCTTTCAAACATTTAATCTCTATCTAAAAAGTGAGATGTATCAGGATGAGACCCGGGCCTTTAGGGACACACCATGATTTAAAACATGTTGTCAGTAGCCTGCGTTGTCATCCAAACATGTAAAGTGAGACACTCTAAGTAACAAAGTAAGTGGTTGGAGAGGCCAATACGTGTACAACATGCTTAGTCTTTTACCTGATTTCCTCATCTTTAACCTGAAGTCATAATATGTGGAAATCAAATTCTTGTTGATAAATAAATAAATAAATTGTGCTAATTTTGACTGAATATTAAACTTCACAAAAGAATTAAGAGTTGATGCAGCCATTCTGTCATTGTTAGGACTGGGTTTATTAGATAAACAGCTCGTTAATTCTCCAGTCTGTTCGATCAAATCATGCTCCAATTTCAGATGTGTTAAAAAAAACTTTGCATGTGAGTTAATGTTTGTTATGGACAGTTTTAAAAAAGATGAACTGACTTATCTGTCAATTTTTCTGTGTTTTTGCTCCATTATATTTTTATATTTATTTAAATTGTTTTATTTTTATAGCCTGACCAGTGGTAGCTGCTCATTGTTCAGGTAACCAGCATGGTGTGGATTTAAGAAATGTGACATTTGCATCATCTGCAGCAACATTAATCTTCAGTCCAAGGGAATTTTTTCACCTCTAAGTGAGATGTAAAAGTTTTTTTTTGTATCTCTGCATTCCCATATGTGACTCATGGGTTCTGCTGGCCGAAGCGCAGCAGTTTAGAGAACGCAACAGTGGAAGGAAATTTAAGGCATCCTTCTTCTGAAGGTGAAAAGTGTCCTGTTTTATAGAGAATCAAATATTTAAAGCCCACTGTTTCCTTTCAATCTGTCAGTCCCGCCTCCCCTTCCTTTTGATAAGGCTCTAAAAAGGGGCTTCTGAGCCATCATTGCGGATTGATTTGAATGGTTAAATGAAGTTTAGCAAATACGTAAATTTTATGTTGGCTCAAGCTGTGACATGATGACTTTACCCATTTGTTTTGATTGCGCTGGTGATTGATAGTGTTGTAAAGCTGAGCAGTCTGGGCTCCTAAGCATGATCAGTCATTCACTCAATTATTCAAATCAAGCATTGGTATTACAACAGCAGCCTTAACCTCTAATGTCTTGCTTTACCACTGCAATAAATCAAACTCACCTCTCGCCTCCAAAACATATAGAGAGAGCTGAACCGTCTCGTGTTCTCAGCTTTTATAAACATCTGTTTATTTCATCTGATGTGGCTCACAGCTTTGAACACACACACACAGGCAAGCATAGAAGATTCTCCAGACGTTGGTTAAGTAAATAACTGTAAACCTTGAATTGTTGTTTTTACCCAGTCTTTGTCTCTGCTCTTCTGATCTTAGAAAGAAGTCAGGATAATTAGGCTTCATTTGTTTTTCACCCCAACTTTTCCAAGGTTGAGTGACAAAGAATAGTAGCCCTAAATTAAGAGAAATAAGAAACAGCAAAGATGAAAAAAATCGAACACACACCCTCACACATTGTGTTGCCGTCACAAACTTGGCAGATAGGCACAAAAAGCACGCGGAGCGAGGCGGGGAGTGTTGTGTTTAATTTAAGTGAGAGGAGAAAGTGTCAGTAGCAGCTCCACTAACACTGTGAAACCCCAGTGGGGTTTGAATATATCAGCATGTTAAGCATAAACAAACAGGCGAATAAAAGTTAAAGCAACATATATTTACAATGACACTGTACCAGGTTTCTTCACTTGGTATGTCACAGGGCATTTAAAAGCATACAGCATTGACAATGATTTTTAAAAAACTGTACCACAGTACATTCGGCAAAATAAAAGCCTCCAAAGAAGTCAGAATTTATGCATTTTGTTCTGCAGACGAGTGGGTGAAGAGGAAAAAGAGAGCAAAGAAGGGCAGTCGATTAAAAATAAGAGCAGAATCCAATCAGCTCCACGGCTGAATCTCTCACATAAGCTTTAAACTCAGACAGTGGGTTAAGAGTCTTAATATTTTTATCTTTTTGCAGACAGATCCAACCAGAAAGTGTCCGATACCAGAAAGCATTTCTCTCCTATTTCAATTCCAGCAAAAGACAAGATCAATTGCTAAAAATAATGGGTTCTCAAGCTGTGATGCCCTTGTATTCTCTGTTTTATATTTAAAAGAAAAGTTATTATGCAGGCAGTTTGCTAATGAGTTTTGTAGATAAAATGTAACACTCACTAAGCGGAAGTGGCCGTCTGACACAAACACATAATGTGAAATTGTGAGTATGAGATTAAATAATGAGGCAGAAGTTTTGTTTTCGTCAACAAGCCAATAAAAATGCATCACTACCAACAATGAACTCATCTCACTGACAAGTATTGTCTCTGTTCGTGTATACATCTTATTTCTCTCTGACTAGACGCCTCTATATGAATCCATGAATGTCACATTATCAGTCTTTGATGATGATGATGGTTGCACTCAGTAATAAAGCGTATGGAGCAATTAACCAATCCATACATTTCCTCAGAAATAGGCTATTTACGTCCAATCCTGTAAATAAAACAAAGGCCCCGAGCGTTTAAGAATTATTTCAGAAATTTGCACATGCACTGGAACATGGTTGGTTTAGGTCTTATCTTGAGATTTCCTGACATTTGAAAGTGTACAGACAAACAACACCCTTTTTCTCTTAATGTATCTGTCACAGAATTGTGATGTGATAAACCACATCTTGTTACCATCACCATCTCATTGTAGAATTGACCTATGGCTAAGCTACACCCCCTCCCCTCACTCATACATACAATGACCATTCAGTGACAGGTGCTATGGCAGATGTCACAGTAGGAAAAATTTCACAGGATGTCATTGATGATTTTTGAAGACAGAAAGATATTATCTAAAAGGCACCAAAATGCTCTAAACCACGCATTGGAGCGATATATGAATCAATTTACTGTCGAGAAGGTCGATAAAAAGCTTCAGTTTCAAGACAAAACTTACAGGTCCTAGTGCAAACCTGATAAACCGCATCTTGTTACCATCACCATCTCAGACAGCAAGATAGAGGATCAGCATTGGTCTTGAGAAAGATGTAACGGCCTTTTTACCATCTGTACCAAGAGTGTCTCTGTTAGTTTATCGTTTCAGTATTTACATTGAATCATTCAGCAGAACGTTTGTCAACCTTTGTTATCTGGGCCTTTACAGATGGGCAAATGAAGCTAAGCTCCAGAATCTAATGTTAGTTTAACTAGAGCCCTTTGGACAACAGCTAACAATGATGGACAATAACCAAAGTACAAAAACTAGAACAAAACAGGCCAATGAACTCCTAATAAAAAAAAGAGACATGATGTACAACACAGCTAGGAGCTAACATTAGGCTAACTTTAGCTAACGTTAGAGAAAATCCCAAACTGTCCGTCAGACTGCTGTGGCAGTCCTAGATAAGTTTATATTTCTTTACAGCAAAGTGACAATATGTTGCCTAAAATACGATGATAACTTGCCATAGAACAGACGCAGACATCCTAGATAATTTTATTCACGCTGAGTTCATGTTTCGGTCTACCGCACAACTTTATCCAAAGAAGGCACTTTTCTTGGTTGAGATGCGGCTTAAGGAAAGTATAAAAAATACCCTCTGTTGCTCATCCTTTTAGGATACCTTGTGCTGGAGTTGCATGTACTCCATGATCACCATCTGACCATTTTCAAGCTTAAAATCTCAGAGAAACCTCATAAAACCAAATGAAAACTGACTCTCTGCAGTGCATTTCAATGGATGTCCGGACAGAGAATGTCCAAGTGCATGGGTGCAAATCCTTCCTGAACAGGGGAGAGACAGATTTAACTAAAGTCTGTTAAATAATTTCATGATGAATTGAAACTCAACCAAAACTGCTTATTTGAAAAAATAAAAACCAACAAAAAACATTTTTAAAACAATAGTTTAAAAATTTGCACATCATGTATCCGGAGAACACGTTGTCTTTTTTATAAGTAAAATGGCCGTGTGACTTGATGTATTCCATCTTAAAGAATCTGTTCATCAGTGGTACAGTCAGACGACGCTTAATCAGAAGGTTGTGGGTTTGATCCCAGGTCCTGCTGTCCGCATGGGACAAGACACTAAACCTCAAATTGCCCCAAGTGTTGTGCTACCAGCAGTTTTAGGCAAATTACTTTAAAAAAATTTGTTCTAGTTACTCGTTACTTTCCCAAAAAAGGAATTGAATTAGTGACAGAATTGCTCCTCCATAAATGTAATTAGTTACTAGGGAAATTGCCTATTGCAAAAGAATTCTGATTTTTGAGCAGGTTATACTCTGGGATATAATGTGCACTTCACATGTATGTTCTTGACCTTAACATTAACAACATGGAAGTAGTGCCTATACTTCCATCCTATAAACACTTGACAGTTTGCTCAGGACTCACCATTATTGCATCTGCTTCTCATGTACCTGTTTGCGGCGCATTGAGGTTTCAAGAACACCCACCGACTTGAACTCTGGCACTGATTACCATGAAATTATACCCTACATTTTACTTTTAAAACATCTTCTCTAATTTGCAGCTCCTGTCCTGTGCCTGGCAGAGCGAGCCAGGTCAGATGACAGCTGTTAGGTATGAGTGCATTATAGCGGACCAAATTTCACTGTTGGTAATGGAAACAGTGTTTTAATGTTTAGAAAAGTTATTCATTAGATTACCCGTTACCTGGAAATAGTAGGGACATTAGTAACACAGTTATTCCCAGCACTGGCTATCAGGATGAATGAGTCAATCTACCGTCTTTTATGTAGGGAAAAGACACAAGACAAGGAACCACTGGTTAAGTACAAACACCAGTGCTGGAAAGTTTATAGTATCTGTTACTGCTTTTGTCTTTCCTCAAGTCTAACATTTCTACATCAAGAGTTCTGCCTCTTGGCTCTAAAGGTGTCCTTCAGTATAAGTCATCATGGAAGTTAAACACCAGCCTCACTGAAGTCATGAAGTAGTTACTGATGGAAGCTTTTTCAGGAGTTGGTGGAGACCAAATCAGAGCAGAAAAGAGGAATATGGTTTCCTGTCAACTTCCGTATAAGCTACACTTTACTGTACAGATAATAGTGTTGTGATTCAAGATTAACCCTGACTCACCTGCTGTATGGAAAATAAATGTATTCTCCTTTAAATGCTTTCAGCTCACAGTCAGTGTTTGTTTTTAAAAACATTTTTCATTTCATTTGATTTTTGCGAAGGCACAAGTCAGCTTCAACAAGCCTATTCAGCTTCTGAAGAACTTTGTTTTCTTGTTTCTGTGATGAAGTTTCTGGTTTCGCACAGAGACACAGCATCATCTCTTCACTTGAAACATATAATCAGCACTTTCAAATATTCTCACTCAGTTGACAGAAGAGGTTGTTTTTCCAGAAATGCAGGTGTGTTCCTTTAAAAAAAAAAAAAAAAAAGGCTGTGCTAGCTGTGGTGGCTTTGTCCTCTAATGGATGTGCAGCAGATTTGGAAGCAGCAGTGAGTGAGCAGCAGTGGTGCTTGGCTGGTAGATGGTCCGGAACTGTCTATGGGTGTGTGTGTGTGTGTGTGTGTGTGTGTGTGTGTGTGTGTGTGTGTTTGTGTGTGTGTGTGTGTGTGTGTGTGTGTGTGTGTGTGTGTGCGTGCTACAGGCAGAGCTCCAACTTCCCACTATAAACCTTATGTGTCTCCAAACACCTGGCACTTCCCACACTGGCTTTCTGTTTGATGTGCATGTGTGTGCGTGTGTTTGCATGTAGTGGAGTGTGTCTTTAGCCATGTTGGACCGTGAGTGACTAATCCTGGTTAACAGATCCATTTGAAGCAAGCAGACACTCTAAAAGGCTAAAATGCGGTTAACGACTGCACGACTAAGGTAAAGATGTCTTCTCCTCTATTTGACAAATCTCTCTGTCTCTCTCTCTCTCTCTCTCTCTCTCTCTCTCTCTCTCTCTCTCTCTCTCTCTCTCTCTCTGTCTTTCGCTCACGTTTCACAGAAAACACAATCAAGAGTAAACTGTGAGAGTGGATTTGTCAGGTCTGGTTGCTGGAGATACACACTGCTACACTCAGCATCCAGACTCCTGCGTTTTGTCCTCAAAGATCAAGACCTTCGTCAGCCGGAAGACATTTCTCCAATGGATGATTGCTTCTTTTGTGCATACTGGCTCTTCTGCAGATGATTGTTTTCCTCTTTTTCCTGCTGATGTCCATCTTTAAGAGAGGTGTCATAACCGAGGTGGATAATTCTCATGAAAAATAGACCCCTAGCTGCACCCTTACTTGACCTTTATTGTCTTTGATCAGCCGCAGCTTTGCATCGAGCCGTTTTAATATTAGGATTCAGAGTGTGTTTATGTGTGCGCAACAATGACAAAAGCTCATTAAAACGCTTCACACAGGCTCCTGGTGTGTATGAATTGATTAATTCTCAGGATGCGTTTTAAGTCAGTGAGCTGAGGAGTCACTGGGGAAAAATTTACATGAATATTTGTGCCTGGTTTTCTTTGCATCTGTGCACAGAGACAGAAAACGCACTTTTAAATCTAACAACAATGGACAGAAACCAAACAGATTTTCTCAGTTGAATTAAATGCCAATTAGCTTATGTTGCACATTACTCACATTTTACATAAAATAAATCTGATTCTAACAGGTGATATTTGTTATATGAAAAGATGAAAAATTGCAGAAGGAACAAAGAGAGGCTGGAATGTGTTTGAAATTAGTACATTTGAGATGAGTTCAGCGGTTCTGCAAGAAAAACATATGGTTAAGGTGATGTATGTTAAATAACTTATAACATGATGAAATGGGAGTGAGTTATGTTTCAGGTGTGTCCTAACAAACACAAAAAAACGTGTTTATGTGTAATCTGACTTTTACTGATCGTAGAACTAAGATAATACTAATACTAAATAATTAAAAATTTCATTTAGCAGACGTTTTTGTCCAAAGCCATGTGAAACACTCTGCAGTTGGGTGTTTTGTGCCTTGCTCAAGCTATCAGTTAACATAAGATACAGCTAAGCTGCAGTGGTGCAGTGGCTAGTGCTCTTATTTCACAGAAGGTTCCTGGTCGGAAACCCTGGCTGGACAAGTGCCCGCCCCCAATCAGTTTTATTGATCACTCTAAATTGTCTGGTGTGAGTTTGTGCATGTTGTTTGTTTCAATATGTTGTCCTTGTAATATGCTGGTCACCTGTTCTGTCCATGCTGCAGCCCCCCCCCCCACACACACACACACACACACACCCAAGCAGTAGAGATGATGGATGAAAAACACGACATGTAACACCCTGCAAGGTGTCATTCTGCAACAAAGATGACTTTTTCCATGTATAAATCAGATAAAGTTGTTGTTTTTTTCGACGCTTCAGGGCACAAAATTTATGCATTACCCTCAAAGTCAACACAATTCCACACCCAGCAGCATCATCACTACCTCATTTAAAGTCCTGCTCGAGGCAAGCTCACAAATGTATTCATTTTTCATTACTTGTCTCTTGCAGCTTTTTTTTTGTTTTGTCCAACTTATCTGGGAAATATTTGACTCTTTGGAAACTTAATGCCCTACGACGTCCACCAGTTGACTAGCTGCCAACTGGCTCTGTCTTCTGTTTAGGATGAGCGACTCTTGGTATCATTTAGAAGGTTTTTTCTCTCTAATACAGCTGCCAACTGTTGTGAAAAGACAATAGTAACACATGGGATCAAACTGTAAAGGACGTTTTTTTTCCTTTATTGAAAGAAAGAAAGAAAGAAAGAAGTGGTTTTACATTTAACAATTAAACAAAACTGGAATTAAATAGAAAAAGTTACCAACAAACCCATTACAATCTTCTTCTTTGGAATTTCACATCAGTCAGCATCAATTTAGTTGCATTACAGCCACCTTATGGTTTCAGTTTATGTCATTTCTTGGTCCCATTAGAGTCCAGAGTCCAGTCCAGTTGCCCTTAAAAAGCAAAGCATTAATTTTTCCGTTACTAACATGTTCCTGCTATGGTGTGAGTCCGGCTGACTACAGTTAGACCACATTCAAAGTGGAATTACCACCCATACCAATCTTAGTATAACAGAAATGAGTGTAAGACAAACTATCTCTTTTGACTGTGTTCAAGTGGAAACAGGAATTTAAACCTGTGGGGCTGTGAATTTAGGATGTCAGAAAGAGATTGAACTTCAAAAAACTTTTTGTCAGACATCTGAATAATGACAGTCTCTTTGATGCACCTCAAGTTTAAAGGCGTTCAAGTGATAATTTTATTACTAAGAATACAGCCATAACAGTTGTTCTCACATTATTTGGCCATTTGAATTACACACAGGTATTTTATCAGTATCATTATTTTAAGCACAGTTGACAAGCATAATTTCTCTCCTGACAATGTTATTTTCCAGTCTTTACTTTGTGACTTCACTTTTTTTGGACCACCACAACACCTGTTTATTTTTTACATCAATCATCAGCCCCCCACCTCTCTTTCTCCTTTATTCCCTTTTGTCTCCATGCTGTCCAAATCCCACCTACCCAGGCTGCCTATCGGCCCGTCAGAACCCACCATATGTGTATTCATGCCAGTGCCGCCATGCTTACCCCTGCAGCACATTTGCATGAGTTTTTAATTGTTTGTTCCAGGATGCAAGCGTCACGTGTCGGCAGGACTCAGGCGGTGATTTGTGTGAAGTGAATTGAGTGTTTAGCAAGCCACTGTCCCGCCCCAAGACACTCATCTGCCAACAACCATCTTTATTGATTTCAAACAGTCTGCCACAAAGGCGCAGACGCATAGGGAGCAGGGAATGGGACAAAGAAAGGAGAGGGACAGTAGGGAAAAATAATAAACTACAAAGGCTATCAACAGGAAATTGGAAGAATGCTCCTTTTTGTCATAAAGCTTCATCTATCGCACAGGGGATTGTGTGTTCCTCTTCTGAGCCCTTTGGTTCCCTCCCTGTCTGGGTCTCCGATTCTTCTCCTCCCTCCCCTTCCTCCTCTTAAATGTCTCGCTGTTTTTACTCTACAGGATGGTGGAAAAAATAAACAGATGGAGGAGGGTGGGATAAAGAGACAGCAGAGGAAGGATGTAGGAGTTCAAACTGAGAGAGGGGGAGGAGAATAGGTGGGGATGAGAGGATGCAGAGCCAGCGGGAGGATGGAGAGATGGTGGTAAAAGAGAGATGAAGAGTCTGATGAACTCATCTAAAGGCGCTCTGGGTTTTTTTTTTAATAAGCAGCAGACTGTGAAGCTACTCGGACCAGTCACTCTGAGTAATGAGAGAGAGGGAGGGAGAGAGAGACATAAGATGAGAGCATGAAAAGACAACGAGACTCATTATCCTCCAACCAATTTTCATCACTGTCCCGTCAGTAATCTCTCTCTCTCTCTTTTTCTTACTCAAACAGTCCACAGCTCTGTTTGAGATGACAGATGAAGACCAATTACGCTAACTGTTTCGTTAACTTGAAGGGTGAATCCCCACCATCTTCTAGAGCATACACTGATAATCCTGTTGGCCCCGGAAATTACTCGCTCAACCCGCTCAACACACCTGTGAGGGGGTGTGTGAGTGTGTGTGTAGCCTTAACACCTTCAATACTGAGAAACTGTGTGACAAAAGTCTGTAGAAGTGTGTGTGTGTGAGTAACATCCACTGCTTGTTAGGTTGACAGTATTCGCCAGCCGTGAACTCTGGTGTTGGATGAGGAATGACTTCCGTTCTGATGACTGCTGTTGCTGACTTGGTTCCTTACGGTCGAACAGCTTTTTGCCTTGTCAACACTTCCTTGGCACTTAAACATATTTGTTTCTGTTTTCCTGCAGGTTCCTTTAGCATGGAGACACAACTTGCTACTGTTTCATTGCCTCTCCACTGTATTGTTTTGACCTAAAGTGGCTTTTATTGAGCCTTTACTCCTCTGCAGGTGCTCTGTTTCTGGTTTGGCTGAATTGTTTTATAAATGGATTGAGGGGAAACAGCACTTTTGTAATTTTGGTCATAGTTATTTTCCTTATTGCAGCAATCTCTCTCAGTCAGGCTTTTATCCTGCTGTGTCTCAGCCGTTTGTTGTGCTGTTGCAGGCCGTGTATGGTGGTTTAGTTAACAGCAGTGTAAAAGCTCGCTCAGTTATGTGTGGCTTTTCTCACTTAGTGCTAAAGTTGCTGGAGATCCTTATCAAATTCTGTGGCAATCTTCTTTCAAACCCACTAATTCATTTCATTAAGAATAAAGATTGGGTAGATTGGTTAAAGTCCCCCAAACACCCATGATAAACCCCACACATGTAATTCAAACTGACTCAGTGGGCTCAGTCATTGTCTATGTTGGCTTTCTTTACTGCCCAAAATTATTATAATACCCCCCGCTGGGAAATTATGCTGCACCTCTAGGGTCCTGTAAGTGTAAATTTGTTGGTTTTCGTTTTACACGATATTAACTTACGTGCAAAGTTTAAAAAAAAAAATAATAATTTAACCTCATTAGTTTCAAAACTGCACAAATGAGTCTGAGGACGAGTAATCTTGTGCTAGATTTTGTGCATTGGAACAAAATATCCTTTGACAAAGGGAGTAATAATTTAATAATTTTTAAGACTAAGTGTTCATACAATCTAGAAATGTTAAACTAATTTTTATTATTATTATTTCAATCTGTCAAGTGAAACAGTGAATTTGGCGCAAAACCAATGTACAGTAAGGTTTAGTTAGTGTGGACATTTTATTAAAATTTGGGATATAAGGACTATTGATGCACAGCAAAAGTTTTATAACGACACTACAGCATATAAAAAATGTAAAGATATGCACTGACAGACTTGGTGTGGTAGGTCATAAAGAGTGAAATAGGATAAAGTGATGCAGGTATCAGCAGAATATGACAACCAATATTACACTCAGTGTGCTAGAAAATAAAAGACAGTCTCAAAATTTCAATGAGGGAGTTCTTGATTGATTGTCATTAATTGGGGAAAAGAGTTGGATTAAACAAGTTAACATTTCCTCTTCCTTTTGCACGTTAATTTTTCGTTCTCTTTTGTTGTTTTAAAACAAAAACCTCATCACTGATTGGATCTGTTCAGCACATGTTTACGTAGCATATAGAGTACCATTGCCCGTGTATAGCAAATGCTGGTAATCGTACAGAGTTATAAATCCAAATCTGAGCACATTTTCAACCAAAATAGTATTTTTGACACCTCTCCTCCCAGGATTTTGTGGAGTGCCTTAATACAGTACTCTTGGTTGGGATATAATAACACAGCTGTTGGTGTGAAAAAGTCTTTTTTTGGAGGTCATTTTACCATGACTCAGCCTGGAAGAGCTGTCTGCAGGAGAGATCCATTAGACATTTATAGGGTACTGATCCCAGCCCCAGTGACACACCTGAGCCTCTTTTGATGTAAACGCTTGGTGTAAAGATATATAATGTGATACATGTGTGTTTACGGATTCAAAGACAATTGACTTCTTTATTGTTTTATTTACTCAAAAAAAAACAGACATACAAATAAAATGTGCAGTGCAAATATTTTTTTTCCTCTTTTCTTCAACTAGCTGCACAGGTGAGCAGTTAAGTAGGACAACAGGAGGGAAATCCAGTGTTTTATCCAAAGCAAACAAAACAACTGACAGTATTATTTCACGGTCATCAGATTTGTCTTTTTGTTTTCAGAGCATTTCATTTATTGATTGTTGGCACGGCGATGCACTGGATTTCCAAGAAGCCATGGAACAACTCATTATTGCTGCACATGGGTGAGCTCGCTGTTCGTATGTTTGCATCTAATTTCATTTCGCTTGAGGCAGAAATAACCTTATTTAAGCTATATAAATAATGTGACGACAAGGCAGGCTGTTTGGCCACCCATTTTTGAGATTGGTTTGGAGGGAGGTTTTCCCATTCTTTCAATTCTTGGCAGACATTAACCCTCTGGATCCCAAGCAGTTTCTGTCGTTTTTTACTCACTGTGGTCTCATTTTTCTCAGCAAAGTGAAGTCCTGCAACTCCATAGAACCAGAACAGCCATGGCTATAGACTGATGTCACTCAATTATGTCTTCATGCAGTGTAATAAAATTATAAAGCTATAAATCATTAAGAAGAATAAAAACAAAAGTTGAATTTCTCTCAATAAAAAATGAAAAAATAAGGGGAAAAGTGTTTACAACACATCACTTCAGGTAGCCTCACGACTAATGAACAGAGGAAAAATATTGATGGTGGGTCTACATTCAAAGAATCTACAAATGTTGATGTTTGTAAATGTTTTTCTCACTGTGGTCTCATTTTTTACTGCAATATGAAGTCCTGCACCTCTACTGGTTCAGGATAACTCAACAATGTCTGCTGAGCAGTATAACATCATCAGAATGCAATAATTATTACAACATTGTTACAAGATTTTTACTCTTTATAAACTATTGACAGTCATTACTGTCACTATTATTTACACTATTTACAGTGCTGAGCGGATCTGTGCAAAAATTTTATGCCTACAGGATAATGCCAGGAGAAGCAAAATTCAGAGATCGTATGAAGTGCGACTACAGGGTGTATGTCGATCATTCAGGGCTTGCTGAAAGTGTTTAAGAGCAATGAATGATTTGGTTTTTCCAGAATTTAGCTACAGAAAAAGGTTTATTTTCTGAACATTTTTAAAGACTGCATGAGAATCAAAGCAGTGAGATTCTCCTGTCTTCTCTGCTCTGTTAAGACATGTTGCTAACATCACTTCTCATACATTCAGGAAAAATACGGAAACTAGAAAATCTGATGATTACCCCAGTTTTTCCAGTTTTTGGATTGGACGAATGGTTTGTAAATGACGGTCATTTGAAAATAAGTGGTATTTTGATCCCGCTGGATCAAAATACCACTCATCCTGAGGGTTAAGTGAGTGGATACTTGCAGAACCCAAAATCTCTGTACTGAGATGTACACTTTGATGTTAAAATATAATACATATGGCGTATACAGGGAGAAGAGCCAGTAAAACATCCAAAAGGAACACAATGACCCCTATCAATAGTCATCCCTGGCTCTTGAGCACTCGAGCAATCTACTTGTTGCAAAAATTTTGGCCTGCAACCTCTGAAAGTGCACTTGAAGAATTTTACCTCTCTGAGGGAGTCTCACAACCCTGCAGGTCACCGGCAGTATTAAGGTCTGATGTTGAGATTCAGGTCATCACAAGTTTAAAGTGGGAGCTGGAGCAGAGCTAAACTTTGAATGAACAGCCTTATAAAAGTGACCAGATAGGAGTTTCAGCAGCTGAATCCAGTAAGGCAAAAGTGCACCAGGACAGAAAGTAAATAGTGGTTTAGGGCACAATTATCTCAGGATTACTTAATCACATCTAATCACGATCATAAACACTCTGCTATAAAGGGCCAGCCATATTAGACAAAATGCCAATTAGCAGTGACAATCGCCCCTGTGGGATGGATGTTTTCACAGCAGCAAGAGAAACTCAGAAGAGCTTCATAGATTTATGTTCATTTCAGCATGAAGCATAACTGCATATAACAAATCTAAAGCTGTTAAGACAATGACAAGTGGACACAGTTTGAGACAAACAAACTTAATTCTGGGTAAATTGGTGAAGGATTTGGACTTAAATGCTCTCAGCACAAGCTTTACCCAATATCTGTTCTCATTTCACAGCAGCAGTGGATAGTTTGCTCAAATGTTGTTGAACCACACAGGTATACATTTCTGCTCTCTGAGTCAGCGTGTTCTCAGAGCAAACCCTTTACCAACTGAAGCTAAAAATGGCGGTCTGGACACATTTTGTTATTATGGCTGTAAATGGTCTGAAACTGCCCTGTCTGAGTGCTTTAGCCTCTTTTTCCAAGTAGCAGGGGAGAACAGGGTTAGTTGTCACACTTTCTGCTCTAGTATGAATTGCTCATCATGGAAACATCTTTCAGTAGTCATTCCTATGTTAAATTGAAGCTTAAGTTGTTGGCTTGAAATGTGTATCCCTTACTGACAACCAACCCCAATTGGAATTTCTTGCTAGCATTAAGGCTAACTACCAACTAGTTAGCTAGCAAATAATCTAAACTATAGCTTTCCCCTCACACATTTAAGGGTAACAATTGTTTTGTTATAAACCCACTGTGTAAGAAAAATACTGAGGAGCTGAATATTTACAATTTGTCATGAGAATTTCAAAACGTCCCCCAACATCTGGTTAATGATTATTAAACATGGTAAGGATGCATTAGTAATTTAAAAGAAGAAAAACACAAAATCCAAATCGTTTTTTTTTATTATTATTATTACTTAGGTGTCTAGTGACACTGAATACTGTAATTGATGGAAAGCACAGTTTAACAGCTCTCTGTCAGCACTGGAATATTTTAGATTGGGCAAAAACTCGTGGAGTTCCAGTATTCAGAAGCAGTTTGGCACTTTAGCAATAATCCTGGTGTTTTGTTTTGCGAGGTTACATCTCATGCTTGTGATTACCGCAGTGAACCATATATCGCTGAAAAGCGCAAATTCTTAGGTTTCCAATGTTGTTTGAATTTTTCTGATTGAACAAACAGTGACAGAGTTACAGTCATAACAAGCCAACCAAGGTTAATATAGCACCAACACTATTGCAGTAGGTTAATGCTGTGTTCTTTGAAACAGTTCACCAGGAACCAATCTTCTTCCCCCCACAGTACATTGCCTTTATCTTGGCACACTCAAGTGTTACTTGAGTAAAACACATCAGTTCTCAAATAAGTAAGTGTTAATTTCCCTCTTGAGTGATGATGAGTCATCCTTTGTGTTGGCTCCTCTGCTGTCACATGGGTTGTCAAACAGTTTTGCCGGTTCAAAGGTGGGATATCAATTATCAGTGGTAATTTCAGGAAAAAAACTAATACTTCTTTACACTGGCAAAAACGTGTTGCAAATGTCTTTGCAGGTTGCACCTGAAATCACAGCAGAGGCTTGTAAGCAGTCAGAATGTTGTTTTGCACAAATCGAGTTAAACAAGCTTTCACCTATGACAACATGCATTTAAGTGAAAGCTAACTGTAGAGCTCTCCCTCCAGAGTCTCAAGATAAAGTCACATCTGTGATGTCAGGATGATGTGTAGCTACCCTGGAACACAACAACATCTTTAAGTGTCTTTTCTCTTTGTTTTTCTCCCAACAGTTAAATACAAACTTACATGAATGCAACAGGAAGGTAAAGAAACCATGCGACACACACTCACCGGAAAGTCTGTTAACAGTGGCTGAACACATACCATTGATGTGCTGATGTCAGACAGATTGCAGTGTAGTTAAATTAGTCTGGATGTTGCTGGATTCAGACCTCTTAGAACCCATTCAAGGAACCCCACTGAGGTCTGAACATTGGTTGTGGAAAAGAGTGGTATATAAATGTATGTGATTTCTGTCTGCTGATGTGTGTGTATGCACCAATAAGTCTAAGTCAGATGTTTGAGGTCTTTAGAGGTGTTTTTCATCCCAGAAAATTGTGAGTTGGCTGTGGAGAGAGGGAGGAAAACAGCGCCCAGCACTCAGCGCAGATGAGGATTCGGCAGTTAGGTGAGACTGGTGATGTGTATGGATGAGGCCATGATGGAGAGAGCGAGAGAAGAGGGAGGGGGTGATGTTTACGGGCGGGGAATGGGGGGGTGGAGGGTGTGTAGGGTGGCGGGGCCAGTAAACTGCTTGTGAAATGAAAATGGCTCTTTAGCAGAATCCAGGACACTTGGGCGCTGCACCGGATCAATGTCTCTGATTTACTGTCTGAAAGCCTGTCAGAGGGAAAGAGAGGCAGAGGGGGGAGACTTGAGGATGGAGGGGAGGCTGGACAGGGAGAAGTTAGAGGTAGAAGAGTCCTTTAATGGAAGGAGAAAAGGGAGGGACAGGGAGAGGTAAGGATGGAGAGGGAAATTGTCCATCAGGGTGACAGTACGTGGAGGCAGAATCAGAAGGATTGCTCCTCAAGTCCTCACACGGCTGAGATACAAAATCAATCTGTCAGGGCGATGGGGAAGGGCAATCTTGTTTTGTGCAGAGGATTGGTGCGGCCATTTGGGGTAAAATCAATAGGGGAACCATGGTGCTTCTTAAATCCTTACTATCCCACAGAGGCCGGCTGTATTGACAAACATGGGAGCGTACGTATGCAGTACACAAATCTTTAACCTGACCTGTCTGAAAGGAATCTGTATTCAGCTGCTGGCCAAAACATTGAGAAGTCAAACTGTCCGCTCTGGACTCAGAGGAGTCATGCAAATGATGAAGAGTCAACTATTAAATATGGAGTCAGATCAGTCTCAAAATTCACAAATGCACACAGAAAAATTCACAAATGTATTTCTGACTCACACACAAATATATATTGTTCTACACAAATGTAAAAAATTCCACAAATAAAATGCGAGCCGTTCTTGGCAATTATATGAAGTTATTGAATAATCTCCAATAGAACACTTTGAAATGTGTTTAAACATATAAACAGCTTGTGTTAAGATTTTAGTTGTGGTTTCCCTGTGATATCCATGCTGTTGTTAGTACTTCTGTATGTGCAGTTGAACGCTAAAGAGATCGCATGAAAACACATTATGGAATCTACTGTGATTGGCTGAACTGGGGAGAAACATCTGATTGGCTACAGAGGTTTCCCAGTTGAAAGAAATGCATTTGTGAATCTAAGCGCGTCGGGGAGTCTCAAAAATCCACACACAAATGCAGCAAGATTCACAAATGAAAAGCAGCTCGTAGATGCGCCGTATATTTGTGAATCTATCTATCTATCTATCTATCTATCTATCTATCTATCTATCTATCTATCTATCTATCTATCTATCTATCTATCTATCTATCTATCTATCTATCTATCTATCTATCTATTGTGTAAACGTGTTGTTCATTGTTGTTCACTGTTCGTCCCGTAGGAATCTCAATGTCTCAGTGAGTTAAACACACACACACGCACACATGCAGCACACAGGTGGAGCTCTGGGGCCGAGGATGACAGGCCGGACGTCTCGACAAGAGTGTTTTCCCGCACCCTCGGGACACGGGGAGTCTGGGTAGGTGGGGTGTGGGGGGTTATTTTATTTTTATTTTGAGTGTTTAATGTATTAAAAGGGGCCGGGGTAATGAATTATAATCTTTAATGCAGAAACCGATCGATACCACCCAGAGAATAAATCAGCTTTTACTGAGAGCGTCAAAGCCCCTTAATACACTCGGGGAGAGAAAGGGAGTGGATGGCAGAGGGAGGGAGGGAGGGGTGGGGGTCGAGAGAGTGAAAGAGGCAACAGGGACAAACTGTAAGAAGAGGAGAAACAATGCCGTGCGTTGCAGAGAGTGCGAGGATGATGATGATATAGAGGGGAGGTAGCGTAAAGAGGAAAGGGTGGAGAGCGAGCGAGAGAGGGAAGTTATAGATGAACAGACTCACCTTTGGGCTAACCTCATTGAGTAAAAGCCTGCTGAAAGCACCGAGATTTTGACAGTTTTGTGAGGAGGCGAGGTTGCAGGGTCAGCCGGTGTGTGCTTACACACTCCACTTTCTTGTTATTTTTCCAACCACTTGTATTGTGTTCACTCTCAGTGATCCCTCCCCTACTACTGTCGCCTGGAGCAAAATATAATTAATTGAATTACACAACCACTTCTCGATCAAAGATCACCTCGCCGCTCTCTTGTCTCGCTGCCTGCCCAACTGGAGGGCCTCTGCTGGGAGACAAAGCCAAGCAACAATCTATGAATTTCAACTTTTTATTAACAGAAAGTGAAGTTTCAAGGCTGTGCGCTGATTCCAAATCAGTCCAGCTGGAGAAACAAACCTGAGAAGAGTAAAAAAGAGCCTGATTTGGATTCAGTGGATTGATGAACTGATTTATCTCAGAGGCGAGGACCTGGTCTGAACAAAAATCTAATGCACTGCTACGTATTTAGGATGCTTTGCCTGTTCAGTTAGTGGACTAAGTGGTTAAAGTGAGGTCTGGGTCGCTGGAGGCTCTTTAGGAAGACACAGTCATTAAAATTTGATAGCTCAGGCTTGGAGGTAAATGGGAAGAGAGGGGTGAAGAGGAAAGATATACAGGAGAGAGATTTGGAGAGAAAAATGAGCGAAATCATGAAAAAAAAAGAAAAACTTAAGAGTAGCCCTCAGACAGAAAGAGAGGAAGTCTTACCTCAAAGCGGAAAGCCAAAAATATTGAAAGAGAAGGTTGGAAAGGTGATGTTATCTGATAGCGTTACACCCCTCAGGTGCTCAATAATTAAACAGCTGAGAAGACTCTCGAGCTCCAACTGTGATGTCAACCAAGGCAAGCATCCATCATTCATTGCTTCAGGGATTAGGGGTGGAGATGGCACTTAATCACTCATTTTGTGCAGAAACTTTTTCTCTTGATATTTTGTTTTCACCAAGGCTTTTCTCTGACTGCTTCTTGTTATGCTTCAAGGGAAAGGGCGCTGCTTTATTTATCCTCCTGAATAAACAGAGGTCAGACTGCAAACAAATCACACCCCTGTCTTTTTTTATTCCTCTTTCTTTTCAAATGCCCCTCTTAAAGAATTTCTTGATACCGCTTGGGGGTCAATAAATGAAGGAAAACAACAACCTGTGAATCCTCTCGCTGTGTGCGCATCCACACAGGCCGTCCTTTGAGAATTTAAAGCCTTCCCCTTCACTTTTTGTCTGCGGGTGCTGTCTGTTTGTGTGCCTGAGGGCGTGTGATTGTTGCATTGCACTCATAATAAGCCGCTGAGTGACTGGCAGAACCAATATCTTGCTATCGCTTTGCCCTGCGCTCACTCAGGCGGCTCGGTGTGCAGCCCCCGTCATGCATCTCAATTCCATAAACACAATGTTCGGAGCCGAGAGAAAGGACCTGCTTTTTGATTAATGTCGCCATGACAACTACATAATTCATGAATTGTATTAGCGATCCATTTGTCATTTGCAAATCATAATTCAGGATGGGATGTGTGTTTAGGGAGGGCTGGCTGGAGAGAAAGAGCTACAGCCTGTTATTATCCTCATTGTTGTCTATGCACACACTCACTCACACACACACACACACACACACACCAGAAAACAAACCCCTGCTGGAAATGCTGACGTATCCTTGTCCTAATGTGGGGAGCAGAAGCTCTTTGAAGGCCGCCTGTCTTGTAAGAGGGTCCTTTTAGCTTCATGATGAACTCTCAGGTCTGCTCATTTGGGAAGCTGCATGCTAATTCTCCTCTCTTCATCCGTCTGCCCGTCTGTCTGCTGGCAGTGGCCCGGCCAGCTCCACACTGACACCGTTTGGTGTGTCAGTGGAAAGAGTGAAGGAGGATTCTCATTAAAGCACCAGAGCAGATTATTTGCCATTTGATCAATGACTGGATTTACACAGGAAGCCTAAAATGAAATTGGATTTTCAACCATATGTGAGCCAGATGGCAGCGTTTGTGCATGTTTATCCTGCTGAGCACAGATCAGATTCAGGGTTACAAAGAGGTTTATCATTTGGTTTATATGTATTTATTTTGCTCTCTGAATAAATCCGACCCTCAGATTGAGGCCTAGAGCTGGGTTGCAGATGACTTAATCATTTCCTCTTGGGTCTCTATTGAAATACTAAATCTTACATTCTTTTTCTTGGCGCCTTTTATTAGAAATGTCAATTCTTGAATTTTTTAGCTCTGCGATAACCTTGATTCAGGACTAGTATTTCACATTTTATGGGTACCTGATTTATAACAGCTTCCACCTTTTTACCTCAAAGCATTCCTTACACAGTACGTGATCAATTAAGTGAGTTTGTGAGAGCCAGTTTGATAAAAGGTGATCTGAAGGAGTAGCAGTAGCACTGAATGTTGCCAGGTCTTTTCCTTTAAAGGTTTGTGGAAGAAAAGATGAAAAACTTCAAGTGCTGAAATGAAATTAGAATATTTAGGGGTTTTACCCTTTCTATTTCTTTGCCTCTTGGGAATTTATGATCCAGAGCCTATATGTGATAGCACTCATGACTTAACTTTTGAAAATTTAAAGGAAGTGCTGTGTTTTCTTTTTTTTTTAGTTTTTATATCGTCCCTCTGGTTCCCTCTAATATATGAATAACAGTCTTTTAGAAAACCCTTTCTCAGCCTCTGTCTGATACACTTTGTTTCAGCTGCTGTCTCTTTAAGGTTTCCCGCTCCACAACCCCACAGCCCTCTGATTGGCCAGCCCTCTGGAGGACTGTCCATGGGCAGACGTTGGAGTTTGAGATCCAACCCTCCAACCAGTCACTCCAAACCAGTTAGGAGATCCTTATGCGATGACCTCATCATTTCTGTAGGTCTCGTGAAGAGCTCTTGAAGATATCATGCTACTTTTAGAATGGACCCTTTCAAGCAGTTTAAAGTCAGACTCTGCAATTTTCACAACATATTGATACACAATTAGTTTCAAAAATGTATCCCCTGTTAATAAATGAGGGCCCTTAATAATTCTAGAATGAAATGTAAGTCAGATCTTAATGTTACAATTCATGAACAGTTATGGTCAGATTTATGTCAATACAGCCTGTCAACTGCAATCAATGTCCAGTACGGACTGATTAACTATAATATTCTACATCAATTATACCTTACCCCAGAAAAACTACATTCATTCAAATCTGACCTGTCAGAAACGTGCGTCTGTGATGTTATGCTGAAGTTGGTTCCTTTCTGCACTGCTCCTTGCATTGTACCAAAGCCCTTTATGGCATGAGATCTTCAGGAGTTACTGTTCCACTGGACTCTGAACTGTGTTTATTGGGGAACTTTTCATGTATTCGTGGTTCTCTAACAATGCACAGCTCAATTTCATGCAAGTTGCTCTATGTGTGGCCAAGAAGTGCAATGCAGTGACATGGGACACAGGAATTTTATCTTACCACTGGGAGGACTCCAAAACAACACTTTTTAAGATTTAGCTGAGAGTTTTCTTTTAAAATCTTTTCACAAGCTGCTGAGGCTAACTCTAAGGAATTCAGAGAACTCCTAAGCTGAAGGAAAGGGGTGGAGCTGACCCTGTTGCTATGGATGATGCCATGTTCCAGGAACCACATGACTTACTATGCCTGCAGTGATTGGCTGACAGGGAATGTGTCTTTGTGAGGACTTTCTACATAGAAATCACTCAGTTCAGAGAATGTGTCATATATTGGCATATTCAGTTAAAGACCTTTAAAAAATGTAGGCCACTGATTAAACATATAAACTCAGAGTGATATACTGACCAGTCAAGTATGTATTCTGCTAATTGTAAGCAGCTGTATCTGGTGAAATGATTAGCAGATCTACATATGAACAGACTTTTAATGATGGGATTCTGGAATAACTGTGGCAGAGAAAACCACAGGCAAAAGGAAAAGTCAACCAAACTGGACCCAAGACCAGCCTTTTCTACTTGTCCATTGACATTATTAAAGAGACATTTGGACCTGGGATAACCTCACAATTGAAAAAAGTAGCATGGGAACAAATTTGCTTGCAAATAAATGCAGCAATCCCACTTATGAGCAGAACCATTATGACAGCGAGAAATGGTGGTTCTCCTCACAGTTTCAGGCAAGGACAGAGATTGTAGTTCAAAAGACGACTGCTTATTGTCAAACAAAACATAACAATCTATTCAGTGTGTTCAATAATTAACAGAAATGTTATACATAAATTAACTTTGCTAAACGTGTCATCACAAGTTATATTATGTATGTATATTATGTATATTTCATTTATTAGAAGGAGGCTCTGCACCCAAGCTGCTAACACCCATTGCCTCAGTAGTTTAAAGTGTGCTTTGCCACTCGGAAACAAGCATGGATTGCTGAGAAATGCCGAGTTCATCTGTGCTACTTGGCTGCATTATCTTTCAATTCAATTAATCAATCTTTATTTATATTACCCCAATTTATAACAAATGTTATCTCAGGACACTTTCCAAAAACATTAACAAGGGTAGATCTGTTAAGGTTAATACAATTTAATTTATTAGTACATTGTTGTAACATAATAATAATGGTGAATCCACTGTCTATTCATATGCAACTTTATTAGCAGCTTCCTCGTATCGTTGCGCAAACAACATAACTTGAGTATAACATCAAAGTCTCTGGTGACTGAGATGTAACCGAGAGAATCCTGACATTTTTCAAAATAAAAGATCGTTCAGACTCAGATAATAAATAAAACGGAAATAATTATGGTGCGGCCCGGTACCAATTGATCCACAGACCAGTACCGGACCACTGCTTTACACCTTACCTTATGTTATGTCTATATACTGTTGGTTTATTGATGTGTTTGTATACACTGCAAAACTGAAAATAAAATAGTAAAAAAAAAAAACCCAACACATATTGATACACATCACCTTAAAAATCTGCACATTTAAACATCCAGCATTGTTACTTTATATCCATGTTTAAAATATGGGAAAGAACAATACCACCGCTTTACTGCACCTGTTTCCAATGAGAGCATATGCAACAGCATTTTTTAGTGTAGTTCTTACTTCAGTGAAAGAGGCTACTAATATTTTACTATTTAACACTGCAACTGTTTCTGTGCTCAATTTCTGGGCTTATCTGATGTGATACATCAGATAAGTGAAAAATGAAATATGGCTGCTGCTGTGGTGAAAGACACGACCAACATAGAACAAACCCAGAGTTACGTTTCTCATTGTCAGTATTGTTTCTTTCTGTCTGGTACATATTGGGCACATTGTCATCCTTGTGTTTTTATATACCAGCAGATATTTGGTTTGCATTTCAGCACTTCGCTGCATACTTTGATTCCTTTCCCCTCCAGTGGGTGTGCTTCAAGAGTGTCTCTGTGGGTAAATATTATAACTTTATTTGTAAGTTTATTTGACAGGGACCATGCAAAACAAACTGCCATGCCAGAGTTAGCTATAGAGCTAATTTTCATCTGTGGTCCCTGGGCAGGAAGATGTTTAAAATATACAATACAACAATAATAAAAAAACATACTAGTATTTAAAACAATATATACTCAGTAAAAGTCCATAACTACCAACACATTTAAAATAAGATTTCACTGTCTGCAGTTAATGCACTTAAAAGATTAAATCAATGATCATGACTGTTTTTCCTTGAGCCATAATTAAAATTTTCTTTTAAAAACACTGAGGCTTAAACAGTCTCTAATGTGGGTAGGAACTGAGTTTGATTTTCTTGCTGCTCTGACTGAAAATGGAGACTGTCCAAACACAGTTTTCCAAAGTTTAGCTGAACAGTCTCCTCTTGCTGATGCCCTGGTCTCCCTGAGATTGTTCCTGCAGAGTAATTTGTGCCAAGCAGAACAAAAAGAGGAGCTTAAGACTTGATGATGAAAAGATGCTGAAGGAAAATAACAATAAATAAAATAACTTCTTGACCTAATTTTTTAAAAGTATTTGTGGTAAGTGGGAAAATAAATGAACATGTTGTCTGATAAATTTTAGTTCCATTAAAATGTGTTTTTACATGAGGCTCCATTGAGAGGCTGTTCATTTATTTTCAACTCACACACTACAAATCATTTACTGTAGGATGTATTTATTCATGTATTCAAAACTACTTGTAGGGGAGCATATTTAAAATAGCCGGACATAGAAAACCATCACCAGTGTTTGCCAGGAGCACATAATATAAAACAGTTTTTTTTAATTGAGAGTCGACTGCAGTTCTTTTCAGGCTGCTGCCATCTCCGCTCAAGTGTTGATTGTCTGGAAGGCAGAGAGGATCTCAGTCTAATGGGTCCATGCATGTTTTATTAGGAAGAGTATTAGCTGTATCTTCAGTGATCGTAGATGTTACGGCTACTCTCTGGGCACAGTTTTACTTCACAGTCCAATTTTTATTCAGTTTGACATTCTGTACATGAAGCTGAGAGCCCAGAAAACACACTCAACCACTTTCAGAATATTTGAACAACATATTTATTCTTTTTTTTTTTTGAAAATGTGAAAAAAATTGACAACATATTCTTACTAAAATATTTATTTTCTTCAAAAAAGTAAATAATCAGCCTGTTGAGTTGGAGTTTTCGAAAGTGAACAGTGCCAGACATCTTCCTTATTCCACTCTCTCCTCCTCGGCTCTGTGTTCTTCCTCCTCAGCACTCTCCTGACTGGTCAGCGGTGCGTCTGCTGCCCGCTCTGAGTTTGTTTGGCCTTGCTCTCCCTCCCACAGGACAGTGGAGGTGTTTTGGCTGGAGCGCAGACGTTGGCGAGGTGGTGTTTTGTGGTCACCAGGGCTGAAGGATTGTGAAACTCCAGACCCTGCTCTGGTCAACCCCAGGCCCCAGCCGTGCCGAGATCCCAGTTTACGTCTGCCTCCGGAACCGGAGCGCGTGGCTGGAGTCCCGGGACCTGAGATGTCAGGATCTGCCTGAGATGGAGCTCTTCTCATTGGAGAGGGAGAGACTGGAGCACTGCGAGGGTCTGAAACAGAGGTAAGGTTAAGAAACTTACAAGGACTCAGACACAGATGGTACAGAAATAAATTAAAGAAAATGTCTGAACTGTAATGAACACAACCAACAAAAAAAGAAGAACGAGTGAGTTAAAATCAGTAAATCTGTCTTGATTTAAAACAGACTTAAGTGAAGCTGCACTTTTTTATACCCTAATCATTACTCTGAGGTTTAGACTGTTTGACACCAGCTGCAGCCAATCGACTGACTTCAGACCAGTACATTTTGTAAAGCTGGTTATTTTGGGATGTTTTCAGACTTATCTGGAACAGCTCAAATACACCAGATGCGTCTCTGGTCTGGCTCAGCTCTGTTACGTGTTGACTGCGTAAATCAACTCACACCAGGTGTTCAGTCCTGCAGACTGTATGACTGACAGACAGCTGGAGTCACAGACTGAGGAGTTCCCACACTTCACACTCTGTTGATAAGCATCTCTTCATTCATGTTGGGCTGTTAAACCTCAAACCTGTTGACTCCTCGCCTGGCCGTGCTCATTGTGTCCCTTTGTTGTTATAGTCAAGCTAAATACCATCTGGTTTTGACAATTTGTTTTTATTTTGAAAGTCACTTGGTGTTTTTAGATGGTTTCCATGCACAACTTCCTGTCCTTCTTGATCTTCCCTACAATGAACTGATGCATCCAACAAAAATAGGATTGTTGCGAATTAGTTGCGACTTGCCGGACCACTGTAAGTTGACACACTGACTTGAATGGAAACCTATCTGATCTGGTGCCTTAACAGAGCAGCAAAGGGACAAAATTCTGAGACTGAAACTACTTTTGCTGTGTTTGATACCAACATCATCTTTTGGAAGGGTTTTCTGTTTCTTCTATATTCTGCGTGGTACAGAATTGAAGTCTCTCACTGGGATACAGGCTCAATAAAACCCGCCTGTCCACTTGGACGGGAAGAGAGAGAAGCGGATTCTCCCTGCTGATACTCAGATTAAGAGAGCAGGCAACAAAAACACAAAGAGATTACAAAATCTGAAATGGGACAATGAAAGCGTATCATACAGAGAAGAAAAAATATGAAATGCAGGTTAAAGCTTGGATCTTGGCTCTGAACGTGCTTCCATGATTTTTCTCTCCCTCTGTCAGTAAATTCATTCAGACGTCAAGATGCATAGAAAGAGTGTGACGCCTCTTTTCCTTTCAACATGTGGTTAGGGGAGAAAACCTGCCTCAGTAAGTCTCGACGCTCTGCAGGAGGAGATCTGAGAAGAGGAGTGCGGTATCAATACTGACCACACTTGGTAGTCATGAGATGATTTGTATGCATGCCTGTAGCCTCGCTTGATGGGGTGAGCATGTGAGCATATCTTAGTGAAAACCAGCCAGCTACTGTTTGTGAGAGGTGGTGTGCTGGTTCGTGTGTGTGTGTATGAATGTCGGTGTGTGTAGTCTCACCAGGCTGAGGTGTGTGTGAGTCTGATGTAAAGTCAGTGCTGTCGGCCAGGTTTTCCACGCTGCCCGCGGCGGTGAAGAGGGCACGTCCCTCTTTCCCTCCTCCCCGCGGTTTGATTAGCTTCTTCATTCTGTCTGCAATCCAGTTAGATTTCCTACGAGGATATAAAGGAACGGGACCATTTATAAAAAAAGGAAATGAGGTGGGAGAGAGAGAGAGTGTGTGTATGTGTGACTGTGTTTGTGCATACACACTAAAAAACACAATGCCTTGATTTTCAGGAGAACAGTAGGAGGATAACGAATGTCACAATGGATGCATCTTAGGCACAAAATTGCATTGTGCTCCATTCTGTTTGCTTTTTGACGTGAAATTTAAAACAAGAACAAAATAGTCCTTAAGGTCCCAGCTGTCACATCTTATGCCAAAGACACAGCTTTGTAACATGTCATCAAGAAAATCAATGTGGAAATGTAGTAATTAAATTGTCAGAACCACACTAAATTGTAGCACTAGGGGGGGAGAAAAAGCACTATTTTGACTCTTGAAAAGTTTATTCAAAACCACGCTTATTATTCTAATTTAATTTATGGTTCGTAGTTGTCCCCAGCTGTCCAATCAAACAGTGTTCTTTTTCCTGAAAAGAAACAAAAAGCAAGAAAGTCTGTCACCAGTAGGAGGAGAACCTGACATTATCATTAAAGGATGAAGAAAATCAAGAGTTACAGTTTCTGCTCTAGAGCTTAAATCCTACTCTGAAACCTCCATATTTCACAAAACATACATACATATAAACAAAGGGCAACTGTGGAAGAAAAGCTTTTATAACAATGATTGGATTTGAAAAAATGACAGTCGTCTGAATTTCTTTACCGCAGGTCAAAGTGTTCACAGAAAACTAGGAAACTTCAAAGAAGAGTAAGACAAAAGCTTTCTCAGTTAATCAATCAACAATTTATCAATCAGTCCCCAATCAGTGCCTGTTCTTTTAAACCTAAAAAGCACATGATGATCAAAAGAAGGCTGCACATATTTTACTACACTGCAAAAAAACTGAAATCATAGGAAGTGCTTTTGTCTAATTTTTAGTAAAAATGTCTTTTTAGACTCAATATGAGCCTCATTCAGCAGACCAGTCCAGAAACACGTCTCATTTAAAGATATTTAAAGATAAAAATCAGCTCTGAATTGTTTGTAACAAGTAAAAAAATCTGCCAGTGGAGTAAGTGAAAGTTTCTTGTATTTAGACATTATTCTAAACTTGACAAGTTAATTTTTCTTTTCTTACCTCACGGGCAGATTTTTTGACTTGTTGCAGGTAATTCAGACCTTATTTTTGTCTTTTAATATCTTCAAATAAGACACGTTCCTGGACTTGTCTGTTGAATGTGGCTCATGTCAAGTATAATAAGGAAATTTAAATAAGACAAAAACACAATTTCTTAGATGTCAGTTTTTGCAGTGTAACAGAGTAACCAACTTATAAGATGCAGCTGCGTTATGTTTTCCTGTAATAATCATAACTCAGCAAAGATTTGGATGTTTGGTTTCTGTTGAAATCTCTTACCTCTATGTTGAGTTTAAGTGGGTTAAGTAGTGGTTGTCTACACCTAATGGACTACATTTTGAAAGCACCTTATCTATAATGCACTGAAATTTTAATCAAAGTATGTAAAAATACATGTCTTATTTAATTTCCCTCTTTGTTTGGAACTTATAATTATCTTTGTGAATGAAACGTGCAGCACAAACACTCACGTAGCCTCCGTCTGCAGGATGTATCATTGTACTGAGAAGCACAGGTGTAATTAATTAGTAACACTGGAAATGTATAGGTGTCATATTTCTATACTGTACTTGGCTTTGTTAGCAGGAGGCTGCATGCTGGGCTCGAGGACTCTATACTGATCCATAATCTTCTCCACCAACTTCTGCTTCTCCCGACGGAGCTCGCTCAGCTTCTCCCTGAAGGAAACATGAGTCAGAAAACAGCAGCTCAGAGGGAGATGAAGAAAAAGAGATGAGCTGGAAAGGATTTGATTAATTTTATAGATTTACCGGTATTATCAGACTAGATTGAAAATGTGATAGTGTCAAAAAAAAGGCTCATTCTTTGAAGGCTCTACTAAGGAATGGATCTTGCTGTGATGTTAATAATGGAGTCTGTTTAAAGCAGCAGATCTGTGAAGAGGCTGTGTGTGGATGTTAATGCGAGTTTGATGATGGGAGCAAAGGGTTCAGGGTTTGAGCTGTGATGTGGACAAATATAAATCAGGGCATCGCTGAGAGATAACCCATATGCTCTGCAAAGCTCTGCTGAACATTCCACACAAAGTCACTGATGGCATGAGCTGACCGCTGGTCACTGACACACAGCTGCAGGCTGGAGAGAGATTCTGAGAGATGAGGTACAGTCAGTATAAAGGCCTGCAGGCTGCACTTGTAGCGATATAAGCTACTTAAGTCTGGAAACATAAATGTCTGCCTGGTTCTGATCTCTGCCTCTTCAGAAGAGATGTCTGGATTGTTTTTGTATCAAAGTGTTAAGAACAGAAACAAGGCTGGAACTGGGAGGTGCTGCTGCACTGCTTTGACTGTTTAAGGATGATGCTCTCCTCATGTCGGTTATCCTCTCTGTAACAAGAAACACATCTCATGGCGATAGCAATTTGAGTGACATTTTATGGAAACTGTATTAAGAAAGAGGAATGATTGTTGCAGATGGTAGTCAGTGTTCCACTTCTCTGATGCAGAGTAAAAAATATCTCTGCAGCGATGAGGCAGATCGGGGGAAATTTTATGAAGACTTTTATGTCCCCCACAGGATAATTTGTCAAACTCCCCTGAATTTGTTTTAGAACCAACTAACTACCCCATCATCTTCAGATGTACCATGTGTTTCCTACTAATTGGGAAATATTGGCCATGTGGAAACAGCTAAGATAGTGAACATGACAGGCTTTAATTTATTTTTGTGTCCTTCTCTTGACCCTTCCAAATCAGCTTTTATGTGTTCAAAAGCAAAGTAAAACCTTGATCCAGCAGAAAAGTATCAAATGTCTCAAATAAGATGGATTTATTCATTCATATATGAACTCTTCAACTCTCTTCACAATGAGTTCACTGAAGTAGCAGCAACAGAATTTCCTGTACAAAACTGAGCACGTAATGTGAGCATAGACTGTATGATTAATGGACGTCGCCTCCATGACGTCACCCATCTGTCTCTGAAACTGATTTTTAAAGCAAAACGGCCAGCACTGTCATACTGGAAGTGAGGCAGGCTTTAAGTCTCCACAGTAACAGCCATAGGGCGCTCCACAGTCACGTGTTCTGAGCTGTGCCTCTGATTGGATGAACTGGTGATCTTAATATCGCCTAAATTGCCAAGTTAGAAAAAACTTCACCCTCCGTACAGAGCGTGTTGTTAGCAAAATTAGCGATTCAGATAGGAGACTTTTTTTTGTACCAGGCTGTAAACGTGTTTATTTCAGCTTTGAAAACAGACTCTTTTTTTTGGCTTGGTGTGTTTGTTACTTCCAGTACTTACAGAGCCAGCCTCAAGTGGACACTTGAGAGATTTTAGCACTTCTGCAGTCTTATATTTTCAGACTGGAGGCTGCTGCTTGAATGAGTGCTAAGTTTTAACACGTGCATGAAATATCACATGGAGAAATAACTTGCACTTTATTTAGACAGCAAAGAAAAAAAAGAAAAAAAGAACAGAAAGAAAGTATGATCCATAGCTTAAATCGGTATACCCTGCTCATGACTTTGAAGCCTGTTTTTGAAAGCAACAGAAAGTGCTGGCTATGATACAATAACACTGGCCCCCTGAAACTCTGTTTGGACTCGTATCCTGTGGTTCGCTTGGATTAAATTTCTCATTTTTAATAAACCACACCACAGCTTATTTGGCTGAAGGCAGGCCCCTGTTTTCTGCTCAAATAACCTGAGCTGCAGGAGTAAACTCTTCAGTTTAGATAAAATGTGTACAAAATGCAGTGTACTCCTTTTTGAGATGATAATGGTGAATAGAATAAATCAGAAGAGAGAGAGGGTTGATCTGGGACTCTGCTGATTAAAAGACTATTCTTTCTGTGACACTTTTGGTGGCAATGAAGTGGTTCTGTACAAACATGAATACATCATTTTCATCACTGCACCCTGATTTTGGAGAATGCTGAATCTCAAAACCAAATGACCGTCAACAGATAAGGTGCACATATGCCTCTGTTTGTTTGCTTGTGACATGTTTGTGTGTTTGTCCGCTTTGGGGATGACGTCACAACACTTTCTGGCTTATGACATCAGCTAAAAAAAACAAAGTAATATTAAGTCAAGTTGAGAAAAGCCAGGCTCATGCTGGTTTTTAGGAAAATGCTGCTTGAAAAAAAACAAAAAACAAAACAAAAACAGACCCACTCAGTACTGAAGAACTGCAGTCTGATGAGGACTTCTCAAAACAAACCGCAGCACATTATGTGTCATTGTTTCATGGTGAATAAAGATTCATGAGTACATCTTAAAATGAAGACATGTTAAAAGAATCATCTAGTCTTTCTTAAAAGATGGCAGACATGGAAGTCATTTTAAAAAAAGCAGATTTTTCAAACAAAACACTCATTCTTCTTTCTTTGTTGGTTGTGTTCATCTAATTACTCTGACAGAAAGTAACCAATAACTTGTTTGACATTTGTGAATGCAGAAAGAATCTCTGTGAGTCTGAATAGAAGCTGTTGGAGGAGGATATGTAACAAAGCCTATTCTGTTTTCACAGGTGTAAAAGGCTGTAGACCTTGCATAGCAGGGTGCTGAACTAAAAATGAGCTGTGAAATACTGAACTGTGAAGTGTTAAAAGCAAAAAACTCGCCAAAAAATGAGCAAAAACTGTGTGGACAAAGCAGTCTGGGTTTTTTTTTTAAGGAATGAAACTCTTGAATTAACTGGCAAAAGAAATTCGCAGCTTAGGAGTAATTTGGCTCATTAGACATAAATGGTGAAGCCAGCTCTGCATGATCACTGTTAGCTTTGGATTAATCTGCTGCCAGTCTGTAAGTCATTTAAAAGGACAACTGCTGGGTGCTGTTGGACTGCTAAATTATTTTCTTACTGAGTTAAACCTTTACAATGATGAAGTGCTTTTATGTGCGGGATATGAAAACAGACTGTACCACATCCTGATTTCAGTCTGAGCGAATGAGTCATTTGTGCCTCACACTGAAAAGCAAAAGCAGATTGCAGACTCTTGTTATGACAGACTGATCATAAAAGTTGTATTATAAAAGAAGTCCTGAGGTTTAAAATGAAACACAATCAGGATTTGAATGTTTTCTAAAGATATAACCACTAGACCACCACACAGGAATGTGCTTCAATGGGAGTTGATTACGAGTTGAATATGATAGTGAACGAGGAGACGGCAGAGCCAAACAGAAAGCCTCCTCAGCTCTAACAGGAGCGAAAAAAGAAAGAAAGAATTACAGAAAGACACACTGCATTTTTTTAAAGGAAACTTTCCAGTAACTAAGAAAACTTCAGTATGCCAATGTTGCTAAAGTCATTGACCTTCAGTTAAAGTTATTGATCCGTTTTGAAAGGGGTTTTGTGCCTTCTTCTTTTAGAGAGTGGTTAGAGCAGGTGGACATGTAACTTCATCACCTGGTGTGTGTGTGTGTGTTCATGTGTGTGTGTGTATACTGACTGGTACTCCCTCTGCTGTGAGTAATGCTGGTCTCGACGCTCCAGGCTCTGCTCCAGTAAGGCCCGGTTCTCCTTCAGCAGACTCTGGTTCTGCTCTGCCAAATGTCGGTTCTCTTCCTCCATGTTTCCCTTCAACTGAGTCAGCAGCTACAAACATGAGAATAAAGGACATTATTCATTATTCATTTGCCTTATTATACTCGATATGAGCCACATTCAACGGACAAGTCCAGGAAGGTGTCTTATATCAAGATATTAAAGGACAAAAATAAGGTCTGAATTACCTGCAACAAGTCAAAAAAATCTGCCCGTGAGGTAAGAAAAGAAAAATTTACTTGTCAAGTTTAGAATAATGTCTAAATATAAGAAACTTTCACTCACTCCACTGGCAGATTTTTTTTACTTGTTTTTACCTGTTACAAACAATTCAGAGCTTATTTTTGTCTTTAGATATCTTTAAATGAGACATGTTTCTGGACTGGTCTGGCTCATATTACGTCTAAAAAGACATTTTTACTAAAAAATAAGACAAAAGAACCCTATGATTTCAGTTTTTTGCAGTATATATATATATATATATATATATATATATATATATATATATATATATATATATATATATATATATATATATATATATACATACATGGTCACTAGAACTCGACTGATAACCCTGACAAAGATTTTCTCTGACTGACTGCAGGTAAATAACTCTGACCTGTTCCCTCTCAGCTGCCAGGTTAAACCAGCTGAATAATACCTGAGCACACAGTTCCTGGTTCAGACAGAGTTTGTGCTAATACAAAATCACCAACTAGGAAATGAAAAGAGAAGGAGAGATAATCTTTGGTCTTTTTTCTCATCTAAGAATCTGATTAAGCTGTGAAAGTCAGAGAAACTGCCCTAAACCTCAACTTTTCATTAAATCTAAAAAAAAAAAAAAAACCCACACCATTTCTTTTGCAAGATTAGACAAAAAGGTACATTCAAACCTTTTAGTGAACGTCCTCCCCAGTTTTCTTTTGAATCTATGAATCTGTTTCCAATTATTTTTGCCTTTGTAATTTCAGTCCTGTCCAATTTATCCCCATCAGTAACATCAGTGACCACAACAGGTTAATTGTGAGACCAAACAGGCTTCAAACTGAACTCTGGATCAAAGAGAAGTGCTGCCGCTTCCACATCTCCGCTCTGCAGAACAGCATAATGAGAAGCCTGGGTGTCTGATTTTCAAAATTCAAGGGACTCAATTAGGTATCCTGTGTGGCTCCTTGAAACAAAAAATGCTCAAATTAAAAAGATATTTTTTACTTCTCAGACAAAAATGGGAAAGCTTGCTCTGCAAATCAATTTTAATCACACATACAAAACATTTAATAGATTTCATTCGCATTTTTAGTTCATTCATTAACTATTTATTTATTCATTTATAGGCATGAAGATGAGATCAAATAGATCTGTTCAGAAAATATTTAGTTTTTTGTGTACCAGAAGGTGATTAGTGATAAATCTTATAAACAACTTTAAGCCTGCTACCAAACTGTCTGTGTCCTCATTACACAGAAAAGTGCTGGACAGTATTTACTGCTCTCCCACAACTACTTCATGCTTTCTGTCTCAAAGGCTTGAGCAGAAATAGGAATAAGGTCTTTTGGATATTCTGCACCCTCACCCAGGAATTTACTCTACAACAACTTAAAGATCAAGAAGCTTGTGTCACTAAATGTGTTTAAATTTACAGAGAAAGACTCTGAAGTTGATTTTTCTTAGTGTTGATGTTTTTAGCTAACTTTGTTACACAACTGACTCCTCGATAGTTTCACTGTAAATGAAACTCTTAATGCTTGTGAATTGTACTTTGGTTTTTCTTTTGTCTGACTGTCTGGCCATGTCCCCCTTGAGAATATATATTTTCTTATCCTAATGTGACTAACCTGGTTAAATAAAGGTAAATAACACTGAAAACGGAGAAACAGCTACCTAAAGTTAACATTACCAACAAGTATTAATTTTCTTTTACTTTGCTTTAAATAAATGACTGTAGACACTTCAGTCTGCTGTATATTGGAAATAATGTGCAAAGCTGCTTCTCTGTTAGCTGAATGTTGACTCATAATGCTGTGTGAAGCCACAACAGTACGATCTACAGTGATAGTGAGTAAAATAGTCGCTAATAAAGGAAATATCTCACTTCCTTGTAGAGCCAATCTATCTTTTTCCTCCTTTTTCAGCTTTAATTCATGAGCTAAGCTGTCATGGCTTGAGCTCACATTGACAATAAAGACATCAGAGTGTGATCCATCTCCTTATCCGACTCTGTCAGGCCAAATTAAACTCATAGCTTTATCAAATAAAGTTTAGTACTGTGTCAATAGAAAATCATAAAACAGTGCTGCCTGCTGATTCAGAGAACTGGCTCTGTTACGCATCCATTCCTGCTGTTGATTTGAATATCGGCTTCCTTTTATTTTTTAATGTAGATTTCAGAATAAGTGATAAAAGTCCTGGTGGATGCTTTTATTGGTCTGATGATTCAGGACGGTTTCATTAGCACGTATGGATGACACAACAACACAACATCTCAATTTGTCCCGCTGACGAGGGAAGACTCTTTCACGTTAAGCTCTCTTAAATATTCAGTGCTTGTTTGACAGCAATAGGAGAAAATGAAGCTGTTCTACAGATGCCCCTGGTTCTTATGAGCTACTTGGTATTCATTTTCTGTTTGGACCAATAAATCTTTTTTTTTTTCCTGATGTGTCAGAATGAAATTAGACCAGGAATTAGAAATCAGCCACTCACAGCTTCTCACACATGATGTGAAGTAGCTGATAGTTGTTCCTCCCCAACCAGAACTATGTAAAACACTCTCTAAACCCTGCAATAAATCCCTAATAAAGTGTGTTTAAAGGCCCAATAATGCTTTGAATAAATTTGTTTTTTATTTCAAGAGGGTAATATATTTGAGAGCCTCTGCTATGAAGCTCTGAATTCCCTTTTTGCATGTTGGTGGTCGTCAGCTTGAATACAAAACACCTGTGTGTGTGTGTGTGTGTGTGTGTCTGCAGATGTGCGGATAGAACACTGTTGTGTGTGCACGTCTGGTTAATACTTGGTACTGGCTGGTGAGGCGGGCGTTGCTCAAGTCCAGGCTTTGGTTGTTTTCCCTAAGGGCGCTGAGTTCCCCCTCCAGCCGTGTCCGCTCCAGCTGGGAGGCGCTCAGCTCCCCCCTGAGCACCGAGCCCTGAGCCAGCAGCTCTGCCTGCGACGCCAACCACTCCTTCTGCTGGGCCTGCAGCCTACAACACACACACACACACACACACACACACACACACACACACACACACACACACACACACACACACACACACACACACACACACACACACACACACAGGCTTAACTCCTCCTGTCTGTGTATCATTGTTTGGTCAGTACTCGTTAACTGAAGCTTTTGTTATATAATTACACAACATGATGAGTTTTCGCAAAGCCAGATAACCAACAGATGAATGTGACATCATCTCAGATAAAGTGGCTGAAAAACACAATTGTTGGAAAACAAAGGAGCATTATTGAAGGGGAAAAACTTTTTGTTTCGTGTTGTGGACGACAAGAGTGATGATGAGATGAGATGACACTTTTAACGCTGACTGTCGGAGGAATTTTACATAAAATCAGAATATTTCTGGCTCACTGGAGCACATGTCGTCAGCTTTGGATATCTTGTCATCACTGGTTAAATAAGATATTAACGACATCAGAGACATAAACAGAAAAAGAAACTGTCAATAGCTTTTTACTGACTGCTAGGTTTTCATTTTGTAACTTGCAGTAACGTTTCTTTTCTTCTTTCTACACAGGCACAGTGAGTCACACCATTAACGGTTCTTTACCTTCAAACTCTATGAGCAGTCTCTTATTTACACATCCAGCACTTACAGAGCAACATTACCATTCATTCTGAGCTGTGTTTAATTTGGAGCCCAATATTCACTCCCTTTTATCTGTTTGGGTCTTTAGCCTCTCCTGAGGGACATATCTGCTCTTTAGCTGCTAAATGCTCCATTTTATTCACCAGCAAGCTGTTAACTTTGTTATTCTGCTGTCTGCTGCAAAGCTTGTTCTGTGCAGAAGTTTTTTCTTCTTCTTTGAAAGCTATGAGGGGGAAACAGAACTCTGAACACGTGTCAGAGAGAGAATCATGAGCTGGAGCTCACTGTACAGCTTGGTAAAGCTCAGACAGTCAGGCGATGATTATATAATCATCCTCTAATGTGTTCATATTAATATTTGAAATATGTTTAAGATTATTCAAGATGCTCTGAAGAAAAGATGAAAATTGCTGCTGGTCAGTGTTTTGCTATATTAATCCAACATTTCTTACCTTGTTTTGGTTGTTTCACTTATAATTTGTGAGGATAAAATGTAAGAAGCGCTTATTAAGACCTGAAATCTTAGTAAATCAAACTGAAGTTTGTTTAATGCCGAGTTCTGTGCCTTATATTTCTACGCTGCTTCCATTGACCCAAACTCCTTAATGGGAAACATTTTGCGTGTGCATTCAAACCAATCCCAGGATTTCTCTCCATATTCAAATGACGTTCACGCAGCAAGAGAGAGAGAGAGAGAGTAGAGCAGTGAAAGTTAATGAGATTTTATACATGTTATTCTGAAGAGGAAGACTTGTGAGCATATTTTTCACCTCTCGCTGTCTTCTTTCAGCCTCTCCAGCTCTCTTTCTCTCTCCACTCTCCTTTGGGCCTCTGCTTCCATCTCCTCTTTCTCCATTTTTATCTCCCGCTCCCGTTCCTCCAGCTGGGTTTTACTATCCAGGAGCTCGTTGTACCTTCAGATTACAAAACAGCATTTATCCATCAAAACAGAAATATGGCTCATATATTCGACAGTCGAGAGAAGGAGTGTGTCTTTGGAGATTTCAGGGTGCGGATCTGTTTGTTGGTCTTCAGGACATTTTTAAAAGCTCTTGAAGAAAAAAAAAGGTTGAAAATTCCCTATCATTAGACTCCCATGTTTAGGGTTTAGATGAAGACAGAGACTTGCAGTGATTTTCTACCTTGCCTCCAGTTCCCTGTGCTGGGTCTCAAGGCTGCGGTTGTAGCTCCTGAGCTGCGACTGTTTGTCCAGCAGTTCCTCCAGCTCCAACTCCTGCCGCTGCTGCAGCGCCGTCATCCGCTCGTGGTCTCGTCTCAGAGCCTCCTTCCTCGCCACTGACTCCTCCCGCTCCCGTGCCCATACTTTGGACTCGGCCTCCAGAGTCGCACAGCGGGCCTCGCTCTCACTGCAGCGAGCAAGCACTGTTGCATGCTGGGAATTCAGGGATGCTTGCTCCACCTGTTTGGAGAAGCGAGAACATGTCTGAGACTGAAAGCAAATTAACAATCTATGAAACACAAGATGTAGATGATCACTGTTTACCAACCGGTGCTACGTTACCCACAATGCTGAGTTAATAAAGGGTTACCTGGGTTACATGAATACCTGAACCAAATTTTACATCTGAACTAGAGCGAGTCACTAAATCAGCTGAAAGATTGGGCACTTTTTTACAATCTACACGCTTTAAGTCAAACAGCAGTTATTCAGGCTTTTTTGTGCCGTCCATGTAATTGCTCACCTGTAGCTGGGTGTTTAGAGTCTGGAGCTGGGTGCAGGAGTCCTGCAGGCTGAGAGAGTGCCGGCGCAGAGCCTCCAGCTGCTCCCTAAGGTGCTCACAGGCCTCCTGAGACTGAGTCAACCTGGTCAGCAAAGCCTCCTGTGCTGCTTCTGCCAGCGCTTTCTGAAGGAAGTAAACATTAAACTGAGAAAGCATCCAGCGTCGTGTACAGCAGCTCTTACATCGGGCGCTCTGCTACCTTTAACATGAAACTAAATATTCATACTGTTTGCTCTCCGACTGAATCTGCAAGTGACCTTTCAAACACTCCCAGTCAGGTAGCAGCTGTATGACATTTGTATCAAATCTATAAATACAGAGATGAAATTCATCCTGTGTGTGTGGCATGAAGAAATGCAACACATCGAGGCTAGAAATAGATCTACTGGTGCACATCTGTTGTTTATTGTCACTGCAAGAGTTCAGTTAGTAAAATCTCTGCAGACAGTTAGAATAATCCAATCAGCAGATCTGCACATTTCATTTTGACTCCTGATTGTGAAGTCTGCTCTGATAGATCACGGAGTTTGTTAATCATGTTTTGTGACAAGCATGTTAGCAACTGACAGAAGCTGTTGTCTTTCTGAAACACTGAAAGTATTTTTCTTTTGGCTTTCAGCACAGAAAGGCTCAGTTAAATACACAATAAAAAAGGGAATTGTTTGACTATTTTTCCGGCACAGTGACAATGTGTTTGATATGTGAGTCATTCAGAGGTCAAGAGCCCAGTTTCTTTCTTTCTTTCTTTTATTTTTTTTGTGGAACGGTTATTTTTTCACTCGTTCTGGATTCTTTCACATTTCCTGCACTGAAAGTATCTGACTGAATCATACTGATACACCGGGGATTTCTCCCTTTTCACAGGATTTAAAAGATTTCCTGCTTCTTCACTTCACGTCTTCTCGCCAGTGTCAGTAGAGGAATGTAAATATGTACAATTACTACGGCACTGTATCAAAGTATTATTTTTAAGATCTCGTTTTTCCGCTGTATTTGAAGCGGTACTATAGTATTAGTATCATTATTATTATTACTATTTATTTATTCAGTTTTTATATGACTATAATTTTACCTCTATTCTTCTGACCTTTTACAGAAAAGCAATATTAGTGAACTCGTTTCCACTGATTATTCAGCAGTTAAGCTAAAGCACATCTTTGCTTTTACAGTTTTCAGATGGTTTAATTAAAGTGAGTGTTTAAGGCTGAAAAAGGTCAACTTTATAAAGTATTTCCCCAAAATTGGGCTGAGATAAAATATCACCACACCAAAGTGAATCAGGATTTCTCTTTCTTGTCTTTCCCTCCCATTAATCCTCTGGTGACCCCTCTGGTTTATCTTCTGACCCTTTCTCACAGTTCCAGGCTGCAAGACTAGACCTGAGACCAGAGACCTGAAGAGAGGAAAGGAAACCAGCTCCCCCTTGGTATGAAAAATAATGTTAAATATAAATAATCCAATGCCATATATCACTTACTTTTAGTTTCATTAAGATCATTTTCCTGATGATATCACTGAACATTTATGGAACTGAGTTAGCCAAATATATTTACATTTTTCAAATTCATGTTTCACTTTGGCGAATCATCACGCCGTGATCTAAGTGTACTGTCAGTGGGACCAGGAACCCGGCTGTGTTCATGCCCCATCCCTGTGCTTCCTTCTTTATGTAAGAGTTTGTGCACAGCTCCATGTGTATTTCAGAGGGAGTAAAAGCTCCTTTACCCGAGCAGCAGACGAGATAAGAAAGATTAACAGTAGCCGAAGTGACATTATAAAAACTGATGAGCAGAGATAAGGCAGTGGTTCTGGATATAAAGTGCTGCACTCAGAGAAGCGGTGGCCTACTATGAGCTGATAATAGTCAAGCATCCCTAGAGCCAGAATTTCAGCATATACAGATATAGATCATCTCCATTACACAGAATTTGCACTGAACTACACAGAAATACTGCAAATTGGATTCAAAGGCTCACACCTACACAAGAATCCATCCCAGAAATATATCAGACATGGATACACACCTCTTTTTCCAGCTCTGTCAACCTCTCACTCAGCTGCCTCTCAGTCTCTCCTGAGGCATCCTCATGAGGAACAGAAAGATCGTGACCTTTACCAGCTTCACAGGATTGATCCAGATGTGACATCACCTCTGTGAGTGTCTGACTGATCTGCTCCGTGTTTGAAGAGTCTGAATTTGAATCAACCCCAGCACTGAGTCGTCTCTTCTCCAGCTGGAGGAGAGATTCACTTTTCTTCAGGCTGTCAGAGAGCGACTGGATTCTCTCGTTTGATTGGCTGAGTGAGTCACTTGTCCCCTTAAGTTCCACTTCGGCTTTCTGCAGTTTCTGGCCGAGACGTTCGACTTGAGCAGAAAGTTCCTGAGAATGTGCCTGCTCCTTTGATAAGTCCTGATGTGGAGATGATAAAAGCAAAACAGGGTTCAGAGATAACAATCAAATGGGAAACAAATCAGACAGAAGAAGTCATATTGACCAACAAAAACTGAAGCTTTACACAAATTTTCTATAATACAGGTCATTTTTCTTCTTTATTTTCTCTTTACAATAACAACTGAATACTAACCTTATCACTGTACCATCACATACTCCTACTCTTTGTGCATCACGATAACTTCTGTTGTTCACATTACACTGCAGTTTACAGTTGGACGTTTATAAAGCTGAGACAGGCAACAACACTTAGCTAGAGAAAAGTATCAGTGTTCCTGTGGCCTTCATCTCTTCCCACGTTTTAATTTCCCTTCTGCGTTACATGGTCTCGACAACACAATGAAAAATCTCACCAATTTTGTGTGCAACACTGCTGTAAAGTGATTTTTCCAAACTACAAACAAACCAAGTATGCAGTATAAACATACAGGCATCATGGTTTGGACAATTATTAAAATGATTTTTATCATAGGGCCAAAGCTTAGTCTGAATTTTTTTTTTTTTTTGCTTTCATGAGGTGATAATTTTGTAATGCAAAAACTGACAAAACTCCCCCGTCCCTCAGACCCTCACACACACCTGGGACAGAGACGTAATCTTGGCTTGAGCTTCCTCACACTTCTCCTGTAGGTGCTGTTTACCCTCCTCCATGCTGGTCAGTCGAGAGCCGAGCTCTTTCTCCAGGTCCTGCAGCCGAGTGCAGACCTCTTTGGACTCAGACAGCTGCTGACACACACGTCTATACACACACACACACACACACACACACACACACACACACACAGAGGTCAAGCTCAGGTTGAGTGAAGATAAAGTTGACATTATAGATAAATGTTCAGTGCAGCCAAGTAGCTGTCTCCACTGCCTTGTAAAGTTAATTGCGTGGCTCAGCTCGTGATGGAGGTTAAGTGTACAAACCTGTGTTCAGCATCCAGAGCTCGAGCTCTCTGGTTGCTGTGCTCCAGGGCCAGGGTCGTGCTCTCCAGCTGCTGCCTCAGCCTGCCTGCCTCCCTCTCTCTCTGCCTCCCCTCTTTCCTTTGGCCATCCAGCTCTGACTGACAAACCTCTTTCTCCTGCTCCAGCCGAGACGCCTCGAGCAAAGCCTGGTCTCGTGCTCGAGCCAGAGATTCAGCCTCCACTGCGGCCTCACGCAGCTCCCCTTCTAGCTCCTCCTCCCGACGGCGTGAAGTCTCCAAAGTGCGACCCTGTCGCTCCAGCTCAGCCTTTAGAGTCTGAACAGTGAGCTCTAACTGCTCACCCTGGAAAAACAGAAGATGGGGAGTTTGTATTGTCCTGATATACTTCTGCATCGTTCAACTGGAGCAGAGCATCTTCGCATACAAGCATACCTTTAAGTTACAGATAGGACTCTAAACCTGGTTCCTCTCTGTATTTATGGTTCTAAATGAGCAATCAACTGAAAGTACCAGACATCTAAAAGGAGTGTTTGTACTTCTTTATCTTGTGTACAGTTGTAAAAGATGCATTCAGGTCCTTAACTCCTATAAAAGATTAAATACTGCCATAAAAAGGTACTCTTCTGCAAGAGCAAGTCCTGTTTTTTAAAGAAATCCCTTCAAGAAAAGTTCATAAGGGTCAGTTTCCCTTTTGAACTGTAGCAACGTATTGCCTAAAAATTCAAATTAATATTTGTGACATTTCCAAGAGTTCAAATTTTCTGCATGAAATGACCAAGTAAACACAACATGTTATTGTAGTGCAGAGTAAAAAGAAAGGAAAAGAAAGGGACATGGATGAGCAGTAATTTCTTATTTGGGTTTTATTTACCCCTAAAGCCGAAAGAACTAGAGTGCACTTTATGTTTCATTTAACACACGCTTTCATAATCTCCATAAATTAGCCCTGGCTCCAAATGCTGGTGGTGAGAGTACAAAGTCTACCTCAGACATAACTGTTAACTATTCAGTTTTACAAAGCAAATTATCAAGCTCTGAAACGAAACAATTTTGTTTTGGATGCTGGCTCTGCTAATGTACAAGTGCAGTTTTCTTTCATCATAATTAAAGAGGGTAGCACAGCTCTTTCTTTACAGTAACAGAGAGTGGATTGGTTTCTAAGTCTTCAGATTTTTACCCTATTCCAAAGCATTTATCGATGCATCTTCATAAATTTTATTGTGTTGATAAGCAGCACTGTTCATTCATGGACAGATGAGTGACTTTGCTCTGACACCTTAATGTTTTTTCTCTGCTAGCAGAGGAAGCATCCAGCAGATTTGTGTGTGTGTAATGTTTGTAGAGAAGAAATGACTTCAACAATACAGGACTGGGATTTGCTTTAAAGAGGAGCCTGGGTAATTCAGCTGCATATTGAACTATCACATGAAGGATTATGTACAACTCTTTCTGAATGGGAGGTATTCATGAATCCTTTTATGGTATCTCTTAATGCTGACTTAGCACAGCTGTCTTCCTTACCCTGCAGTTTCTGTAACGTCTGGCAATTTTACTGCAAAAAGCACATTTAAGACTGAATTTTGCTTCACTTCTTGTCCAGGAAAAGGATGTCTATATTCTGCAGTAAAGTGTTTTTAAAAAGCCATTTTAATCCGAGCAAATCCTTGTAGTTCCACCCTCCCTGTGAACCCTGGTAGCTCTGGAGGGTTTGTGGGTGTTTTTTTTGACTATTTGTGTAAATGGCAGGTCAACACAGGGTGTGTCTTGGGTTTGTAAAACAGGCTGACCAGCTTGTATCGTCTGCTTTACTTAATGTTTTCAAATCCTGCAGAACAATTTCTCTGTGCAGTAATATAATCAGATTTCAGATATTATTGCAAGACAAGAGACATTGATTTGGCAAGAAAGCCCTATCTAATGTAGTGTATTTAATGAAACCAAGTTTTATTTAAAGAGATTACAGAATAATTACATCAACTTTTAGAATTAAATGAGTTTGTGTCACTGGAGATTTAAGCTACCAATCAAATCTTCCTTTTATTTCGTCTCCCATGCCCATCCCCCCTTAAGAGAATGACATCTGATGTGATCATGACAATGCTTGGTGTCCCAGCACAGCTGCATGGTGTGTGTGTGTGTGTGTGTGTGTGTGTGTGTGTATGTGTACTCTTTGACCTTGCGCTGGGCTGTGCGCAGGGTCTCCATGGTGCTGCGCAGTGTGTCCCTGTCTCTCTCCAGCGCAGCCCGCTCTCCCTCCAGGGTGGCGATGACTGTGGTCTGCATCCTGTGCAGCTCTGCTTGGCTTCGTAGGCGACACAATTCCTCCTCCATGACCAGACCTTCTGACTGAAGCGCCTGAGGGAACAATGAAAGGTTACTGGGCCGTGTGTCTGTTAAAAAAAAAAAGACTCCAAGGGTAGAATTTATCTTGATTTCAGCACAGATCTGTTTTATAAACGGCTGAATTTCTCTCATTAGCCTCTCCGTGCAGCTCTTTATCTTTAAATCCATCCCACCGTTCACCTCCTCTATGTATCCGTACCTCTAACTGTCTGCGGGCGTCCCCCAGACTCTCTGCAGCCTTCTTTAGATGTTGCAGTTCTGCCTCCAGGACCACCAGTCTCTGCTCAGCCTCCCAGGTTTTCCTGCTCTGCTCCCCCAGCTTAGAGCGCAGATCCTGGGCCACCAAGGTCTGCCTGTCAGCCTCGTCCTGGGCCTCCTTGAGCCGCTTCATCAGAATCTCCACGTCAGCAGCAGACAGGGAACACACAGCCTGGTGTGCAGCTGTATTATTCTCTACACTTTCAGGATGCTTTTGGATCTCTGAGTTTGTTGTTACTGAAACCTCTTCTTCCTTCATGTTTCTCTGTTTCTCCTGTTTCTGTCTCTCTTTCTGCCCTCCCTCTGCCTCTCCTCTTCTTTTGTTCTCTATCACCTCACCACACAGTCCTGCTTTTCCCCCTTGAACATGAAGAACCTCTTCCCCAACTCCAGCTTCTCTCTGGGTCCCTATGATTTCTCCTCTTCTCTCCCTCTCATCCATCATCCTGACTCTTCCTTCACCCTCCCCTCTACAGGATTCAGAACCGTGTACTCCTCTCTCTACCTTCTCCTCCTCTCCTTCCTTCTCTTTGATTTGTTTCATAACCAGTTCTTCTTCCCTCTTGTCTTCAAGGTGTTTCAGTTTAGACACCAGCTGTTCCAGGCGCTGTTTCAAAGTGGCGTTTTCATTCTTTAAGTTCTGGCACTGAAAAGTATGACAGGAGGATAATGAAAGTACATCATCAGTGCTTTTCAAAAGTTTTCCATGTCTGCTTCCCTTTTTCCTTTCTTCTCGTCCTTTAAGTTATTGAACATGAGTGAGCTTGAATGCATTGTGAGTCGCAGGATAGAACTCACACCTCAGACTGACTCAAAGTGCATCTAACTTCAATACCAGGAACACAAGAAGGAGAAAAAGATACACAAACAAACTCATCTAAATGAATACACATAGAAAACTCCTGTTAGAGACAGGGCAGCAATGGAGGAACAATAGACAGCAACTATTTTGAATATGATCCAAATGTATGTAAACAGCTTAAAAAAATAAAGCTATTCAGCATCTAACTGCTTTACTTTTGCGCGGAGGTTTTTCACATGTTCATTTTCCAAGATCATTATCACTGATGCAATACAGAAGATGTATCTGCTACAGAAGCACGTCCAAACATGAGAAATGATTTTGTCTGACCATTTTGTCTGAATAAAAGAGAAAAATCAGCCCAGGTATAAAGAGTAAGTTGATATTTTTTAAAAAAAGCTGTAACATTCAACCTTTTTAATTTCAATTCATTCATCTTTAAAGTTACTATCACTGTTAAATTACCTGTCCATTTCTGGAATAGTTAAGAAAAACACCCTTTAAAGACAAGAAAACTTCTGTGGTTGTTTTAAATTTGTCTTAAATGTCACCTGTCTGTGTTATAATATCACGTGTATCATGTGCAAATGACATCCTTCCAAAATAAAGTCCATGAACACGGGTTCATAAAGCTTTATCTGTTAGTCTATGTGTATAAAAATACCCTTTACTGTCACTTCTCATTATACCTGATGCAGAGGGCAGGTATTATTATTGTTACTGCTAATTGAACTCAAGCCTTAAGCAGCATGCATTTCCCTCTCAGCTCACCTCTCTGAGTGTGGTTTGATGCTCAGTCTCCAGAGACGCCAGCTCATCCTTTGCATCTGGAGATTCAGCCTGCAGCGAGACAAGATGGATGTTTAGCTGCTCCAACTGTTGCTTCCTTCTTCTCCTGTTTCATTTGCATCTACAAGCTGTTAGCCCTGATGGGGAGATGCATCATGCCTGACTCTGTTGATTCCTGCCTAACCTGAAACGCTGGTCAGCTATTACATTATAATGTTTGATGCCTATAGTTATGGGCTCTACAAAAATTGATAATCACTTTAGATATGAGACGCACCAGGGGCTTTTGAAAACTCTTATTTACTTATAATAGTACAGAGCTGAATCTGCTTCTCAGGTGCATCAGAGTACAGTCTTTGCTCTCTCTCTCTGATCTCTCCGATACTCTGTCATCAATCAGACTGTTCCTACTTATGATTACCTGATTTAACCTCAAACATGAAGAGTTGATCTCATAAAGATTATTTTTCTGGGTCAAAATGATCAAACCATTGAACTCTGACCTCCTGCTGAGCCTGCAGCTCCTCGAGCCGTCTCCTCAGCTCTGCGTTCTCCTGCTCGGCTCCCAGCAGCCTCAGCGTCGAAGCCTCGCCCACCTCCACACTCAGCGGCTTCTGATCTGTGGTGGAAAGAAATAAAAAAACGTATGGCAGGTACAGAAGAACAAGAAAGAAAGAAAGAAAGGCAGGGAAAAAAGGCAGAAGAGAACTGGATGTAGGAGCAGATTCACTTGGTAATTGTTGATTGATATCCTGCGGGCCTGTATTACCACAACATATTTTCTCTTATCACTTAATTAAAATGTCTAAAATGACAAGGTGCAAAGAGGCAGGTGCTCTGACCAATCAGCTTGCTCAGCTCCTCTTCAGAGTCCGGCTCTGATTGGAGGAAAGGCTGGTGGACTGCAGCAGGAACGCAGTCGCTACCATTGCCGAGCCTCAGGTCTGCCTCAAGGCTCATATTCATTTCCAGCAACTCATCAACCCGCTGCCTCTCTGTGTCACGCTCCTGCACACACACACACACACAGGAACACACACACAGGAACACATTATACTGAGGATATTTTTTTTTTACGTCAATCTTGTGCCCATGTCCCCAAACATCCAACAAACATGCAAAGATTACAAGTATAGCATTAAGACAAAACAAACCAGACGTAAATGAATAAAATGTCTCACTGCTTCCACTTCCATGATTCTGTGACGCAGCAAAAGATTGTCCCTCTCAAGCTCCCTTAGCAACGAGCAGCGTGCCCTGGCATCAGCCAGCTGTTCCTCCAGAAGAGCTTTGGTCTCCTGCAGAGCTGCACACAGCTGCTGCTGCTCCTGCAGGGGGCGTCATGCACAGACAGACAGGAAGCACATAAGAAAGATGAGGTCACTGTCAGACCTGACATTTATGTTTTATATTTATTATTCTTTTGTCTAAAGCAAGAGTCACATTCAAGAGTCTTGCATTAAGAGGTGAAATTATAGTGACAGATTCTTTAAAGTGTTTGATACCTCTGTCATTTCATAATCACTTGATCGACTGTATAATAAGCAGCAGGGTAATTACTCCTCCTTCCTGACAGGTTTCATATTTACTGCAAAGTAACAGAAGTAGCTTTCATCTCACCATCTTACTCTACCCAAGACTGAAGATTAAACTCATGACCTCAGTGTCTGTAACCATTCTCATGAACAGAGATGATCTCTAGGAAAGTATCAGTGTTCAGAATTTCAGATGACATCCGGCCTCAGTCGTGACTAAGTGAAGCTCGGGGGTAATTTCAGTCAAGAAGACTTTATTTGTATTTATAGTTGTAGCCTAGTAACCTATTTCTAATATTTTCCACTCACATACTCTCACTTACTCTGTCTGCTGTCACTGTCTGTGACTCTTGTTGGTAAATCAGCTGTCTCATCAGTTGGTCTAATCTGTCTAATAGCATAATGGCACACACTCATTGTTAGCCTATCATAGTTCTGCCGTCTCTTTAAATATGATTCTCTCACTGTGTGTAGCTCCTTCTCTCCCCCCGCCTCCCATCACTGACTTAACTTTGCTGAATCATGAACCACCTATTAATCATCTATTCAGGCTTTGCAGGTCATCTGATGCCACTGCATGGGGTCTGTCGCTCCGACCAGCCATCTCCTCTTTGAGTTTACAGTTATACACTGCAAAAACTGACATCTAAGCAAGTGTGTTTTTGTCTTATTCAAAGTAAGAATTGCCTTATTATACTTGATATGAGCCACATTCAACAGACAAGTCCAGGAACGTGTCTTATTTCAAGATATTAAAAGACAAAAATAAGGTCTGAATTACCTGCAACAAGTAAAAAATTCTCCCAGTTGGGTAAGAAAAATTTACTAAGTTAAATTTAGAATAATGTATAAATACAAGAAACTTTCACTTACTCCACTGGGAGATTTTTTTACTTGTTACAAACAATTCAAAGCTGATTTTTGTCTTTAAATATTTCAGTTTTTTGCAGTGTATTATTTAATTTTCATGTTTGACCAATTTGATAAATAATCAGACCCCACAGATACGTTTACCAGATAAACCAAGACAAAAAGCACTTAGTAAAAATGTTTCAACAGGAAGTATCACAGCTTTGTATAAGAAGGTCAAGCATAAAGAAAAAAAAACAAGCAAAGTGAAGATCCAATGGATATAAAATATATGTAGCACTAAGCTGAAATGCTAAACCTTACTTATTTCCTTGCTCCTTCAACCCTCTTTGTTTTCAACTCAGTTTTATCAGTAAAGCAGCCAACACTGAGTACAACACCAAAGGTGTATTTTGATTTTCTCGTGTCTCGTCTTCAAACAGAACACCACAACTTGCAACACTCAGCACCAGCTCCTCTGGTCTTCGACAGCCACGCAGGAGAACACAGTGAATTTGTAAAACTTACATCTTAACCTAAAAGGAGAAACGCTCATCCTGCAAGCTAATTTGGTCCGTCACAGGGATGCAGTGAGAAGGTGGAATAGATCAAAAAAGACTGAGAAGGTGATAGTGAGGACACTGTGGGCTGGTTTACAAGGGTATGAGCACATTTTCTGCTTCCCAACAGTTATACTACCTCAGAATAAATCTCATTTAGGTGTAAAAGCTCCAATAACTGAAGCCACACTCATGCTCTTTGTCAATGAAGCAGCTCGGAGCAGTAAATCCTGATGACATCACACAGTATAATCTCATTCTCTGAGCTTCAGAGTTGTTCATACTCACTCATGGTGTAAATGCTCAGGGCTGTGAGAGTGAATATATTGCTTTTGCGATAAAATATATATTTTTTTGCTGCACCGTGCTTTCTGGCTTTTTTAACCTTGTGTAATCCTGTGTTTTATGAAATTGCGCTGTCCCCTTTTAAATAAAGAAGTTAAAGAAGTTAAAGAAGCTGTTAGTTCTGTTGCTTCACAGCAAGAAGGTCACTGTTTCGAATCCCAATTCGGGCACGGTGTGCCTTTCTGTGTGAAGTTTGCATGTTCTCCCCATGTATGCATGGGTTCTCTCTGGGTACTCCAGCTTCACAGTCCAAAAACATGCTCACTAGGTCAATTGGTGATTCTAAATTGCCCGTGTGAGAGTGAAAGGTTGTCTGTTTCTATGCTTCAGCCCTGTGATTGACTGGTGACCAGTCCAGGGTGTACCCCGCCTCTCGCCCTAAGACAGCTGATAGGCTCCAGCCACCTGCAACCCTGAACAGGATAAGTGGTATAGAAGATGAATGAATGAATGTCTCCTTTTTAATAAAAGCAACTTTGAAAATAAAAGTGAGGGTCTTAATGATAATGAGACACTAACGATATGTGTCTGTGTCTGTGTGTTAACGTGTTAAAGTTTCTTAGTTTTTCTACTTTTGTACTAGTTTCTTATTTTATTCATAGTGCAAATAACTTTAAAAGGTATGTGAAGTATCTTATGAACTGACTGCTCCATGCGTGTGTGTGTGCATACGCATGTATGTGCGTGCGCATGTGTGTGCGTGTGTGTGTACCTTCAGCTGAGTGCGTGTCAGCTCCAGGCTACGCAATCTGTGTTTACAGCTTTGAAGCTCAGTCTGGAGCTGCTCAGCCCGCGCAGCTCGCTCTCTGGTGCAGTCCAGCTCGTCCCGCAGTGCACGCATGCCCCTAACCTCCCCCTGAAGACAACGGTTCTGCAGATACACACACACACACACACACACAACACACACACACACACACACATACACAAACACACACATTTATACACCAGTGAGGATGAGGTCAAAGAAGGCCATGAAAAGATCTGAGATGTGGAGCGAAGCAAATGTTGACAGAGTCGAACACAAAAAGAAGCAAAGATGTGTGTGGCCTGTGTGTGTGTGTGTGTGTGTATGCGTGTGTGTGTGTGTGTGTGTGTGTGTGTGTGTGTGTGTGTGTGTGTGTGTGTGTGTGTGTGTGTGTGACAATGACAATATGTTGTAGATGTCTTTTCTGCTTTATCTCACTGTAAAGTTTATATAAGGACGAGTGTCAGGAAGGTTTTTGCATCCCTAAATACTTGATCTGTAAGTGAATTTGTAAGTGTACTGACATTAGAAAATTCAAGTAAATAAAGAGGGTAGACTGATTCAAACAGGAAGTATGTTGACCTTGTATAACCCCTGATCATGCCTGGAGCTACTTTCTAGATCCTGAGCGTCTAAACTGTCTCATTCAGCAATGCTCCTCTGGACAAATCTGTAGTCAGCAGGAATGCGAGCAGCCTAATTTCTGCTAAATACATAACCTCAGAGGAATCAGCTTATTGGCTGTAAAGTGCCACCTGTGTCTTGTGCTGCTGGCTCTGCTGCAGTGGTTTCAGGCTGAACATAGTCTATTACAGCTTCTGCCAAACTAGTTAAGCTGTATGTGTGATAAAGTGTTTCCATACATTCTAATGCAAGGATTTCCCTGGTAGTACAAAGTCTGCTTTTTGTACCTCTTTCTGAAGTTTCTTGAGCTGTTCGTCCATTGTTTGAATCTCCTGTGTGTAATCCAAAATTTGATCACCTTTATCTTCACTGAAAACAAGAGAAACATAGAAGCATAGAAAAATCACTTTAAGTTTCAGAACATTTTTTAATCATGTCTTTGATACAATGGCTCTTAAAAATGGTTAGTGCTCATCATGCTAGTTGGAAATAACAAAAAGACGAATATTATGACAGGTCATCAGGGACCTTTATTATTTATATTTAGTGTCATGTGAGAATCAGTTTATAGCGTCAATAACCCAATTTCTTCCTAAAAGGTACTCAGTAATACGTCAGTTTTGTGTTTCATAAAGTCTGACAAAATAATAAGCACATTTTTTTATGTTGACCTTTCCCTTAACTTTCTCAAAGGTCCTCTTTAAGTTCTTTTTTTTTTGCACACAGACAAAATCACACACTCACAAACACTCACAGTTGTTGTTTGAGGCGTCGGAGTTTGGCCTTGCTATCTGCCAGCTGGAGTGCCAGACCCTGCGGTGGCTCCTCGCTGGGTCCTCCAAGGGGCCCTATGGTTGAGTCAGCATGGGTTTCCCGCTCCCGACACAGCTCTACCATCCTCTGAGGGAGAGAGAGAGAGAGAGAGAGAGAGAGAGAGAGAGAGAGAGAGAGGGAGAGAGAGAGAGAGAGAGAGAGAGAGAGAGAGAGACGTGAAGATGCAACAAGAAGAAGAATGAGATAAAGAGGAGTGATGTTCAGGATAAAGTATGTATTATAAGAGCATACAAACACACACACACACACACACACACACACACACACATACATATATATATATATATATATATATATATATATATATATATATATATATATATATATATATATATATATATATATATAGTATAAATAAGAAATATATAAATAATATAGAGTATGTAATTTTCTAGGAGGTTAAATACAGTTTCAAATACAGTCAGTTCAGTTTCAAAACATTAAATATGGTTTTAGATCATTCTTTTCAAATTCAATATAATAAATCAAATTTCTAGTGGCACAAATCTCAGCCCATAGAGTATTGAAAAGTATTATATTTAGAAGAGATAGGGAAAATAAACAATCCCTAAACAGGCAGTTTGGTCTGAATAGTAATGTCATACTGACAACAGGTTCCATATCATTTGAGTATCTTCACATCTTTTTGGTTCTGAACTGTGTTTTTCTACAAAACTAATGTAAGCTTACTTCCCCCCTTGTAATTTTCTTTCCACCGAACATTTCACAGGAAATTACAGCAATAAGACTACTAAAAGTGATGAAGATGTCATTTTTATATGGTTACATACTACAGTGGCTCTTAATCTTGGGGTTCCAAGTCAAAGGGGTCACAAATGAATCTCTCAGGGTTTCAGGTTGTTGTGGAGAAACAGTAGGAATAAAATGACGCATTAGGAGTGAAATAACACATCTTTGACTGGGAAGTAGTTTTTATATTAAATCAACTGTACAAGGGACATAATCCATTCAATACAAGCTGCTCCAGACCAACAGTGTGTCTGTGAAGCAAGACAACCATAGTAATCACAACTGGTTACATTTTGACTGTGTGAGTTACAGCTTTCAGCTCTATATGTTTTCTTTTAAAGAAATTTAACTAGACATGATGTATATAATATTTTGAATATATTGGTTCAAAAAATGTCATAAAGTTTGGTTTTATTCAGGAAGGGGTGGAGAGGCTGTGATCTACAGTATATTGTAGTCAAATGAAAATTAATCACTTTTCTGTTTATTTCTATCATACAGGATGTTTTTTCATGCTTTAAGAAAATTATCTCACTTTCAAAACAGGTCCTTAACTTACATCCATATGGAAAAAATAACTACAGAGAGAGAGAGAGAGTGTGCAAGATGGATGCTGTCAGGTGTTACACAGGTTTCTTATCACAGGAAAAAAAATCACTTAAATTAAGAGCTTAATTTACACGAAGAAAAAAGATGAAAATGAGAGAAAGTAGGAGATGTGAGTGGGAGGGGGGTTGCACCTCTACAAGGTTTATTATAGGAGTTGTGACTTGACAAGGTTTCGAACAAGCGCAAGATGAGCCCCAGTTTTGTCAGATCTAATTTAAGATCTGAGTGGTAATTTGTGTTTGTAGAAAATAGTGAATCAAAACCTACTTGTGCTCTCCGAGTTTATATCAAGGCTGTAACTTTAAGGTTTAACACATCATTCCCTGCTCCAAACAGAAGAGATGACTAATTTGATAACACCATTCCAACACAGGATTTGGCAGTAAACCCCTTTTGGTGGATGTTAACAAAGAATAAGGCTCATATTTGGGATGATGATCAGAGTCTGTGTCTTCATGTTTGAAAAGTAATGAAAAAACGACCTTACTCCTCTTATTATTCTTTATTGCTTTTAGTGAAGTCAGCACGGACAATGGGGAGGAGTAACTCCAGCCATGATTCATTTATTTCTATTTCATTTTTCATATGCTTTCAACAACCACAAAGCTCTTCATATTTTAACCTCAAACCCCACGGCATACTTGTGGTTTACAAAACTGAATATATCTTACCTCCTGCCAAATTAAGATACTATTTTAAAACCAACTTGATGTGTAACAGTTGAAGGAAAGCTACAAGCTGAATACAAGATCTGAGCAGCAGAGGACATTAAATGTTGATCAAATATGTGACACAATTAGGTCCTAATGAGGCAAGAGCTGTTCTTACTTATGCATGTCCTTATTTCTAGTTAATTAATTGTTTATTATCTTATGAAAAATAGATAGAATTTTTAAATTATCATGTAAATGTAATGGAAAACACTGTATAGCTCTCATACATGAATGTCAAACATAATTTTATGCACCACAGATCTTCCTCTTCCAGGGTTATTCTGTATGATACGTGTCCCTCAGCACTAGACCACCACAAAGATGGCACAAAAGATTCATTTTAAAATTATTAAAGGCTAAAAACATCTGTTGAAAACCATGTAAAGTGCACTCTACTGAAAAGAAGGGGTGCTGAAAGAGGACAGAAATGGCAACATCAATATTCCAGCTGAAGCCTGTTCTGTCTATCAAGTGCTATCTTTCATGGAAATGTTCAATGTGAATCATAACAAATAAGCAGGCTTTTGTTTTGAGTTCAGGGTGAATTGAAATGTTCATCAAATGATGAGATGATGTGACTTGTTGCCATGAAAGCGTTCCTGACTGTGGAAATGGAAGGTTTTTTTCATCTCTAGAAATAAATGTTTCAAAACCATAAAATAAACTTTATCTCATCATTTTGTGTTCACTCGTTTGAGTCTGGAGTTGGTAACTATCAAACCATCCTCTCACTGTGTCTGTGTATGTTTACCTCCAGTTGTGTGTCCCTCTGTGCCAGCAGGTTTTGGATCTGTTTGGCCATGGAGCTGAACACCAGCTGTAAGTCAGCACCCTCAACTTCCACCAGCTCCTCCCACCTCAGCGGCAGCACCATGCGAGGATCCTGAGTCACCTGCAGCAAGGACAATTTCTCAGGTCTCTCTGATACGATCGATGTGGCTCTGGGACACAAAACGGCAGATATGGAGACAGACTACGCAGACAGTGTGAGGCTATTTGAATACTAATCACAGATGCCTCAGCAGTCCCATGAAAAAGACTATTTTCATGGAAACGTACCTGAAATGTATGTGAATGTGCCTGACTAACGCAAGGACAGCTAATGATCAAGTAGACAGGTTTCAAATGTCCTCAGGTATGACACACATGAGCATCAAGCTGAGTGTGCATCCATCTACACAGAAAGACCACCTCTCACCCATGATTTATGAGGCTCTGGAAAGGCTGGTGGACCACACACCGTTAGTGTAATTCAGACACATCCTGTTAGGGGTATGCAACATGCTGTTTTTAAAATGCAGCAGTTATTCACTGGAGCTTTTAAAAAGAGGACGATCTAACATTAAGGCTTTATTGGAGAGGGAGCAGAGTATGGAAGAAAAGGAGATGAAGGAGAGAGGGTGATGTGAAGAGGTGGAGGGGTGGACAGAAAGGGTGAAGGATCCATCCCACAGTGGCAGCAAGGGGCACCCAGAGGTCCTTCAAAGTCCGCCAGCTGAATAACAAGTAGCTAATTTTCACATTTCCTTGAAGCGCCAATAGAACCTGTAATAGTTTCACTCTCTTTGCCCACAGGCCAGACGGGGAAGCAATTCTTTGCTAAATCTTACATGGCGCCTTTTAGATGTCCCTCTCTTTGACAAAATCTCCTCATACCGATGGTCAGTCAGTGAATCCATTTCATATTTGGGATGATTTGATTATTTCTGGACTTGAACGTACCTGCTGGATACAGCTGGCAATGGCTGCCTGAGTCTCAATGTCAAGAGACTGGATCTGCTGAATGAACGTCTCCTTTTGTTCACACTGCAGACACAAAATGATTTGACAGAGTGTGAATGTGTTGGAAAAATATACATCTGCTTCATACATATATCGCAAAAGAATACAAAGATTAAAGCAGCAGTTCTATTAAAGAGATCATAACTCAGTAGATCAATCGTTTCAGTTATTCTGAGGCAAAAAGGTCAAATACTTATTAGATCTGGCTCTTTCATAGCATATATCCTTTTTCATCACTGCATCATTAGAGGATGACTGTAGGTTCCTCTGGATTGTTGCTGCAGAAAAACTGCTGCCAAGGACCCACCTGACTCACACTGCCGTATCTATTAATAGCTGATTTACCTTTATTATAATAAATCATTAATGATAATGTTAATCTTAGAATTTATCTACTCAAACTGCTGTGATTGTTTTTTTTCCAATCTATAGACTTATATTATTATCATCATAATTTAATTGTTATTCTGACAAAGATGAGTCTTTTTTCATTACCCTGCTTTAACTTTAAATACTACACATACTTTTACCATCATAACTGGCACTATATATATATGAACTTGACTGCTTGGTTGTTCGTATTGTGTCTGTCTCTATCATTCACTCTCTTTCTGCATCTCCTCAGTCCAGTTCAGTGTCAGTAGATAGCTGTTTAACATGAGTCTGGTTCTGATTGCGGTTTCTGCCTTTTAAATCATTCCTCCACACTGTAACCTCCTGAGTGCTGACATGTGCTCCGATCACAGTGGATAAAGACAGGGGAAAACAAAATCTTATTTCAGCCTGATGTGAGTCTTTGTTAATATTATAAATAAGGGTTTATATAACAGTATACTAAGGGTACAAAATAATGCGATCCACCCTGACCACATCCAAAACTCTGCTGGTTAATACAACTGTTTGAAGAAGGAATCAGGCAACTCTCAGACCATCACTGTGAAAAGAAGGTGTCTAATCTGGCCTGAGGGGGGTGCCAAAGGGTTTGTGTTGTTTGTTCAATGAGGGTTCATGATTTTTACATCAGAAAATTATGGACACGTCAGATTTAGCTTGAAATGTCAAAGTAAAATCTACCCCTATTTTAGCAGTAGTAATAAATAAATAATAGCAGTTTTTTAAGACCTCTACCACAACAGGTTTATATGTTTGAAAATTAAAATGAAATAAATAAAAGGATAAGTTTTTATTTGCTTGAATTTGACCAGAAATGAGTTAAGAACAAAACGTAAATAATAAGATTTAAGTATGATTGAGTTCTGGTAAGAAAAAGAAATATACTTTAACACCACTGATAGCATGTCTATGATTGATGCTAAATATATATTGAGCAAATGAGTATACTTCAGATTAACATGCAAATGTAATCAGCGTGTTCAGTGCAAAGTAGTGCGTTCAATTAGGCAACATTTTTCTCCGAGCAGTCTATAACTAATGTGGTCTGGTGTGATAGTATTAATCTGACAAGAATTTCACAGCATGGAATCATATTTACAAAAAGTGGTCCCTTAATAGAGTGAAATTTGCTAAAATACTGATTCACTTAAAGCTGCACCTTCCTGATAGATGCGTGTTTGTATACTGTTGCTAAGTAAAGCTCTTAAAAACACAGAGGTTATGTTTATTTGCCTAATTATGTGAGTTTAAAGCTAGTTGGCTGCACAACTGATGATTAAAAGGGATGAGAACAAAAACAAACATTTTCTTTCAATGTATGATCCACATTCAGTTGGATTTTTCAGGCTTCTCTTCTGCTGGACAGTTTTTAAAAACTCAACACTAAACCTTCATTAACAATATGCAAACAGACTACACTGCATTTATAGTTGGACTGTCTATTATATCATACAGAACGGATTTCTCTATATGTGAATGATATTGTTGCTTTTCTGATAATTTGAAGGATGATGCCACAGAGTGAAATAGAAATCTAGTCCCTCATCAGCGTTCATTCTTTGGTGGGGGGGTATGGGGGGGTCTTTAATTTCATGATAATCAATCCCATGTAATTTAGTCAGTGCGTGATAAGGAGATGGACATGCTGACATGCATGGCTAAAAACGTTACAGAATTGATTATCAGTGCAGAAACCTGGAGGTCCACAGGTTCACTGGTGTAATTATTGACCTTTATGAAACGTGACGTCGTGTGAGAGTGTGTTCACCTGCACTGCACATCCGAGTAAAAGCAGCAGCAGTTGTCTGAGCTCCTCCACGGCTGCCTCTGAGGACACAGAAATAACTGTCATCATCATCATTATCATCATCATCTCCACAGCCCCCACCTCCACCCCATATCATTATCACCTTAATGTGTTTCACTGATAGCAGAGATATGGACTCCTATATAAAGTATAATTACTTTCTTGCTGCTGCCTGAGAGACACGGCGCTGATAGCATCGTGTTATCTTGTACCTGTTAGGGGGTCCTGCCCCAGTATGGCAACATTCGGTAGAGGCATCAGTATCAACTGCTGCAGGTCTTCCTAAAGAAAAGAATACATTTTTAAAAAAGAGGTAAGAGGGAAAAACCCTGGAGTAATCAGCTTGCCTGGCCTGTCTGTCTGCCCACAGTAAGCCTGGATACACACCACCAGAGCAAATTTCCACCTTCCTCCTGCAGCTTGTGGTGTAAACAAAGATCTGATAACCGATAAGAGCAGCTTTTTGATACTCTCCCTGGTAAAAGAGGTTTTGTACCAATTACATTTTATATATTTCAGTGGGTGCTACTTCTGCTTCAAATTTGTAACAGAAAAACAACTCAGATGACTGAAAACAGTTATGTAACCAAACCCTGAAAGTGTTGTGCTTATTATGAGACCATACACATAATAAGGGCAGAATCAAGTGACAGCAAAGTCGCAAGGGTCACAGTAAGCGTCGTGCATAAAAGAACCCATCAAAAGCCACAGTAGCTGTAAGCTGTAATGTGGCTCTTCTCCACTGAGCTCCCACACAGCAGGATCGACTAGCAGAGAATATGACGGGCGCTGTTTGAGTCAAGCATTTATTAGTAAGTGTTTGGAGGTTTTTGTACAGAACTGATAGATCTTTTTTGGCATGTTTTTCAAGGATACATACCTGGCTTAAAAAAGCAGCTTGCTAAGTGATGTTTTATAAACACCTACATATATACAATTATGCTCCAGAGAACTTGAAATTTGAAAACTTTCAGCTTCTGAAAGCAGCAGCACACATTTCAGGTCTCTGATGTAGCCAGTGGTAAGTATGAAAAGACTTTGGGTGAAGACCTCCTTCCCATGTCTTGCCTTTGTTTATAGTCCAACAAGCCACTATAACTTGCATGCAGGTGTCAGAATTCTTTGGACACTCAAAACCAGTTCCCATGCCTACAGAGTCACATGCACATGAATGCAAAATCTGGTAAAACATCCTCAAAATAATGTGACAAGACCTGCAGCCAGTCGTTGAAGAGTAGAACAAAGGCAAAACCCCCGGTTAACAAAATAAAGACAGCTGAACGGTTAAAGCACCTGACCTGAGAACAGATACTGCTTCCTTTGTTTCAACAGTCCCTCATTCAGCTCCTTTGTCACATGTCTCACTCTCCCATATTTCCCTTCTCTCCTGAGCTGTCCTACCACTAAAGACCACTCTCTACTGCTCTGCAGTGAATCTGTTTCCACCATTAACCAACCATTTTTACAAACCTGCTCATACTGGCAGTAGATTTACCACACATCTCAAATCTGTCTTTGCCAGAATGTCTGGTGTGTATCTGGCTAGCTACAGAGGCTCCATTCTGCTAGCTTGACCCAAAGCGTGACCCATGATTCAATGATTTTCTGCTGGCTTATTACTGGATTTGTCTGCCTGATTCGGTTGCCTACCTGGTTTAACCCCTGACTGTCTTTTGATCAAAGCAAAACCGTTTTTTTATTCCAGCCTGCTTATCTGTGGGTTCAACTTTTGGGCCCAGGTCATCATAACAGAGCTGCTACACTTGGGTTTGTGTTTAATTTAGAAATAATACTGTTGCACCCAGATATTAAAAAGACATTTTAAAAAATGAATATAAGAACTCAGGCTTTTAAACTTAAAAATCCGGAGATACAGGTTCCCTTGGTGGGTTTTAAGCCGTCATGATTTCTTTTCTGTGGACTTGTAATGTGGGCAAAATAAGCCAACAGAGTGTAGATGATTGTGGGACGGCCCTGTGCTGCAGCATTTGTTCTGTATTCCAGCGTTCATGGAGAGATTCAGCACTTGCAGAAGGTCCATCAACACTCTGGTCAGCTTGTTTCCCTGAGCTGTAGTTTCTGATTCAAGATCTTGGACAAATCGCCTGGCACATTGTGAATGATGCTGAATCAATCTGGACCATAAATGCCTCAAAATCTCTCCGCCCAAAAACCTGGTCTAACTGGCAGCAAAAACAAGTACTTGTGGCATCTTCCTCCTACAATATCATTCAGAACAACAACAAAGAAACAGGCAGATGACTTCCCTTAAGGAATTTTAGCAAAGACATTGTTCTGATATTGTGTTATTTTATTTACTTGGCCCTAAACAGAGAACTAACCAGATCAAAGTCCCTGTTAATTAAAAATGTTTCTGACAAAGAGCCACACATTTTGTTGGCTAGCTTCTGCCCCAACTGCTCTGAAAGCCTGTTCCCATCCTCATGCAATTCATCCATGCAAAATCACACAAAAGTCACAGCTACAGCTCTCTCTGCCATGGACTGCAATTAATAATCTGCACAAAGTAACAGGAAATGTACAAAAAGAGGCAGTTGTCCTTTCAGCTAGTCTATAATGTGTGATTTTGGCATGCACAGCCAACCTGAAGTTTCTCCTCCTCCTGGGCATGCAGGGTGTTAGCCACTGCAGCTCTGTGTTGGTCATCACACAGCTCCTGGTTTCAGCTGCCAAACAGACTTCTGCATGAGATTAACTGGACTAGAGATTTTGTAAGCACAAGATGAACTGTTGCCTCTCCAGCAGCATACAGCCAAAATACATATTGACTGCTAATCACTCAAATCCCTTCTATGCTATATTTTATACATCAGGGCTGAGCACAACTACATACCATACTTTAGTCAAGAGATTGAAAATACTTATGATATAGAGGAGTTATCTGTGCTTTGTTATGATTTACAGACAGTTTCTGTCACTGCAGATTTCTTTAGGAGATGCTCTATTCAGCGATGTCGTAAAAAATACGGAATTAGATTTTCTGAGTAGCTCTGCCTTTGAAAATTACTGACGTTTGTATGAAACAGTCCCAAATTTAGAGGATTCTTCGTCTTGCTGCAGTGGCAAGGATAATAAAACCGTTCTACAATATTCTCTATACTGTCGAGAAATCAAATTTATGTTGCAGACTTGAAGCTGCTGTCTGGTTGCTCACAGAGAGTTTGATTTGAATGTCTGAGAGGGCTGTCTTATTTTCCTCTTCTCTTCTAAATTGCCTTTATGCTTATGAGCACACCAGATTCAATCTGAAGATTTTTATGTTAATTCACACATCATTTATGGGATGTTCAGCAGCCTTAAAAATGTCACAGAGAACAGAGATCTTTAAATGCAGAGGGTCAATAAATTAGTAGGCAGGAGAAATTAGCACTTAAAATCCCATTAACAGGAAAGTGTCTTCATTCAGAGCCATTAAAGGATTTTACATTTAAAATAGGAGAGAACAAAATGAAGCAAAGGAAAAAAGAGAGGCAGCATGGGATAGAACAACAGAAATTTATAAAGCTAAATAGAATGGGGAAAAAAATAAGAATAAAATATGAAGGACAGGAGAATAAAAGAACAAAACAGAGCAGAGTGAGGCAGGATACAACAAAGGCTCAGAGAATAAACATCGTAAACTGGAATTGCACTTTAGGCGTAGAACATATTGTGCCGAAACAAACAGAAAACAGTTTACAACTCAGAGGAAACAAAACTGACTGACTGACTGACTGACTAACTTAACACACACATCATGGAATTTAGAATGAAAGGAAAACAACCGCTGGGTACAGCAGAAAAGTGGAGATGAGAATGAAAATAAAGGACCAAAACAACACAAACAGAACTGAGAAGAAGGTATTTAAGTAACAACCTGAGTAGCTGTTTTAAAGAGGCTGAGGTTACAGTCAGAAAATAATGCTCAGTGAACTGTTGACTGTTCCTGTGGCTTACACTGACCACACACACACACACTATTCCATTGTACTTCACACACCAGCACACGCACATCAAAAATAGGCAGCAAGAAGTAAAACTGTGACCAGAGAGGAGCTAAACATCCACAGCTGAAGTGGAGACACTTTTTAAGTGCACTCGCTTTAACACCGCCTGACGTGAGCTTCTCAATTATCAGCAGTGTTTTCTGCCACTGTGAGCTTTCAAGGGACATTAGCGATTCACTGAAAATGAGGAAGTGAAACCTTGTAGCCTCGTGTTCTTGTGTTGTGTGACAAGCTATGCAGTGCATGTTCAGCCCACCTGACTGTGCTTGGGGAGGTTTCCTCTGCTGAGAACAGAGGACTTTGAATCATCCTCCGGGGAAGCAATTGTGTCATTTCCTCTAATGCCACAGGCATTTACAATGCACATTATGCAATGCATGGGGCTGCTACTTGATAGATTTTTATTACCCAAACCACAATTGCAGCAAAAAAAAAAAAAAGATTCAGATCGCCATTTCTCCACTTTTCTCGCCCCATTTGCCTGATAATAAGTAAGGACATGTCTTCTGAGGATGGATTTTTTTTCTCTTTCATCTTCTCTTTTGTGCAAATGCTCCGTCAACCCTCACACACACTTCAAACTCTCTAGAATTTCCTCAGGCGAAATACTCATGTGCTGAGACTGACGTGTGGGCTTCATCTTTTTCTCTGTTTTCACTACCTTACAGCAACACAACTGCTTCTCTCGCTGTCAGCCCCAACTCCCTCTCCTTGGCCATTTGGTGTGGCCCTGAGTTATACTTAAGTAGAATTTGTTAGTGGGTTTAGGAGACATCTCTTTTTATAATGAGCTGTTAGTCAACTCGTTCATCCACACATAACCCACTACATGACTGTTTTTAGGAACCGTTTCACCAAGAAATGCAAAAGAAAGCAAAGCATTTTTCTGTGTCACACTTGATGAAGATCAGGTCAGGCTCTTTCCATAGGATTTTATAGTCTCTATCACAGAGCTGCAGATCTTCCTCAGTGTTTACTCTGTGTGGGATAATTTGCCTACCCACTGACATATGAACACCAGCCTTGACAAGATATCAAAACATCCAATTAAGCTCTGGATGAGGCTTTACTTATGCAGGGATAAAACTACAATTAAAATAATAATGACGCAAAGAAAAGGCTGAATATTTGCTGTTTAACACTTGGGAAAGAATGATGTCACTTTAATTTAATTTAATATAACGTAATGTTAGAAATACAAGGCTTACGTTGACACAAACCAGATGTGATGTGTTGCTTTTTGAGATCGCACTGTTTAGGTGGTAATTTAAGCACGGTGAGCTACTATATATCTGTACTTACATGACCTGTTAAACAGACAGGGTATCAATATGGACAGTGCTCAAGTTATAAATAAAAAGTGAGTGTTACTGATCCACATAATGACCAAACTCTCTGCGTTTTGTTGACTTTAAATTCAAACGAATTGGAATTTCACAAGATAAGCAGCCTCTGTTTCTGTTTCTGTTTCTCTCTCTTTCTTTAATTGACTGTGTCATCTAAAACCTGCTCATCCTCTGGAAATCCTGAAATTAATTCATTGTTACCACAATCTGGTAACACTAAGCTAGTTCTGTTCAGTCCTCTGTAAACAGCTTCCTGTTGCTTCTGGAAACAGATTTAAAAAATGATGAAACTGAACACACAAAACTCCAGAGGAGTTAGTGGAACAGCAGAGTGTGATGACAATGCTTTAAGGGTTCATCCCCTCGAGTGACACTGTTCACAGAACGCCACACAATCTGACTGATTATTATAATCATTGTAATGATACAAGCTGCCTGATTATTTTTTTTTCTGGAGCACAGTGGCAGGAAAAATAAGCAGATATTTTGCTGTTGAATTTGTGGAGTGAAATAGCATTTTTTTACCTTTGAAAATGAAGGGAAAACATACTTTCAGGGAGATGAGATGCTGTATTTTGTTAATATTTTACACCTGTCCACTTTACAAATTGTTTATCTCTAAATGTAGTTTAACATTTAGAATAGTAGCTTACTTTTAAAAAAATGTACCAAAAAACTGCAGCCTGTTAAAATCAAAATGCAAAGAGAAAGCGTATCTATTTCCACTGTAATGAACTTACCAACTCTAACTCAGGCACCATAAAACATTTCAAGCCAGTAAACAGGCTTAAAGTTAATTATACATCAATGGGTTTCATCTACTTGAGAGTGGAAATGTCTTGAAACAACATGCTTTGTGGACTCTCAGACCATTACTTGTTATTTTCCTGCTGATGAGCTCAACAAAATCTCTTCTAACACCTTAGCCCTTCACCTACCTGGTAGAAGGCTCTGAGGTGTCGGTTTAAAATGGAAAAGTTCTGGACTCTCGGCATGTGGTCGTGTTTCTCGCTGTCATACAGCCGCTCCACCTTGGGGTTCGGGTCTCTGAGATGAACACAGAAAAGAAACACGGCGGTGAATTAACTGCTGCTTGAACAAACAGCCCTGCACCTCATCGGTCAAGACGAGACACCCTTATACAACAGTGCATTTAAGCAGCGAGTGAATAAAATTTTAATGAGCCTGAAAACAGAGGCAGTGACAATCGGCGTGCAATTATTTATTGGAAGAGTGTGGTTAGGGTCAGGCTAAATTAATCAGCATCATGAATGAATCTCATCCTGTTGATGGAGAACAGATTCTATTCTGCAGGAAAGTGAACATGAACATGGAGAGTACAAAAAGGATGACTAACATGATGGTCCATATGCAAGACCCCATATCATGATTCTCTGTAATCAGTTAATTAGCAGATGTGTATGGATCATGCATTACTGCTTCCCTTCTTACAAAGGTTGCATAACAATGTGAGATTAAACAAATGGAACTTCATGAATGTTAATCAAATTTTATGCCAGAAAAAAGGGGAACAGAAATAAGAGTCTATTGTTATGCCAGCAGCACGTGTGGATTAGATTATAAAATGAAGAGAAGGAAAATCTCTAATTGGAAATATTCCCGTTTGGGTCTTTGACATACTAAACTTTGTACCAAAATTTATGCAGTTCTTCATCAATCATCTCATTAAGAATAGCGAGTGTGAGCATCGCTGGGCACTAAAGGGAGGAGGTTAACTTAAGTCAGCACAACCAATCCAATAAAGACCATGAACCTCTGCACAAATTTTAAATGGAAATCCACCCAGAGTCTGCTGAGATGTTTCAATCTGAACCAAAGTAATTGATGAATCGAGTGTCTGGACTCTTAAGCGATATTGTGTAACTGCATGGTTAAAAAGTTAATATTATCTGTCATAGTTTGTCTCTAAAGACTGACCTCTGAACACATTTGCAGACACTACAGGGCATCTAAGCTATCAGATGAAAAAGAAAAAACTTTGATCGATCTTACATGACCCTCATGACCTCATTGAGAAAAATCCCATTGGTCAGCCTCAAGTACTGGTCCCGGGTACTTTGGGTAATTGAGTTTACTTCCATATACTGACTGTAGGGAGAGACACCATCCTCTCTCTCCACCATCTTCTCGAAAAGCTGAACCTGTAAAAGACAGGGAGGAATCAAGTCATGTGTGTAGCAGGAGGTAGTAGAGGAGGAGAGAGGCAGAGACGGGGGGTAGAGAGAAGGTTCAGAGAGAGAGCGGAGTGGGAGATAGAGAATTGCAAACATTTCTACAGTGCAGGAAGCCACTCGAGTCGGAGCACCTGTCTGGACAGGTGGGATCTGTGCTCTCACACTGGGAAGCGCTTCACAGTGACAGGCAGCCAAGCAGGACCGCAGCCAAGGTCTCTCTCCTTCCTAAGAGGAGCTGTGCCAATGCAAACTGCAATATAATGAGGCTTATTCCCACCTGCACTTTCTAAAAACTGCACTGTCTGTAAACAGAGCAACCCGCTCGGTCGGTTCAGCTGATTAGGTGAGGAAGAGCCACTGGAGACCCTGAGCGAGGGATTAAACCAGGCAGAAGAGGAGAGCTGCTACAGAGGATGTCCTTCATGTGATGCTGGCTAAAAGCTCTCATTCACTGAATAACCAACCGGGTGAAGTGCCCTCGAGCAACACTAAACCTATGCTGGCTGCAGGCTTGTGAACCTGACCTATGACCCCTCTTTAGCGGAGGGTAAAACTATCGTGAATATCTCTACAAGGTTCAGCACAGAATGACATTATATTGTAAACAATGTTCAATGACCAGAAAGGGATAAAAATCCCCCTGGGCTGATTGGTTTCCCATGTGGAAACCCCAGAAAACCAGCCGGTTAGACACACAACAAATTCTCTGTGGACTAAACTCAGAGTGAATTACTTTGTATTATTTTCAAATCAAAGACAGCCCAAGGACACGGAAGTTTAACAGCCAGGAGAAAAAAGCTGCTCATTGACAGACAAGGGAAGCAACCAAAAGGAGAAGTAGGGTGTTTGTTTTTTTGTACACATACGAAGTATCTAGGCAGATTTAAACCCTGTATCAAACAATAATCTTAATTTTTGTTATTAGTGTACACAACTGATAACAAATAGCTCTAAATAGCACCATGTCATCAATATTTACATGAGAAACAATGTAGAGAGTTTACAGCAGCACTAGCACTGACCCTGGCAGGTTTCTACAGTCTTTGTAGAATAAAGTGCTTTATTTTCCTCTCCCTGCCTCTAAAAAATATGATCTTTCCTTTAACCAGAAGTGATAAATGATAAATGACGTACCCATTGCACCAACGCACTTTCCATGAATTCTTCTATTATCTCCATAATGTTGGAGTCCATTGTTGTGTTAGGAGAGCTGCGGAACACTACATGAGCTTATTAAAAGTGTTATCAGCGCTGTGTTTGTAATGAACCAAAGGAAAAGAATCCATCTCGCGTCAAGTGAAGTAGTTTGACATTTCTGCGGCCCTTCCCCTCCCTCCTCCACCTCGCTGCTGTCTCTTCCTCTCTGTCTCTCTCTCTCTGTGACTGTTTGTCAGTTGGTTTCATTGCAAAACCGCACCGGAATTTTCAAAAAAGCGTGTGTTGCGTTTTCAGACATCTTGACACGCCCTCCATACAGCAGCTACTGTTGAGTCATTCAGACTTTACCTGGCTGAAATTATCCCCTAATTTAGTATAATATGTACTGTGTACAGAGGTTAGGGGCCTAAGTTTAATCAGAATGAATTGTGACCTATCGAATGGCTCCACGTTTACCTTTATTTCACAGCATAAATCAGCGTTGTAACAAACAAAAATATTGTATAAGTCACCGAAAGAAACCAACCATGTACCACAGTTTTCCCATCATAACTCACGGATCCTCTTGTGGAAATAGCCTGACTTCAAATCGTCAAACCTGGGCTCAGTCCTCCATGCGGCATTGTGCCATCTCAAGTACAACAGCGACCTCTGGTGGTTCAAAATCAGAGCTCCTGTTTGTCCAATTAAAAGAAAATGTATTACATCATTATTTTCGTGGAAAAAAACAAACCGAGTGTTGCCAAGCAGCTTTTCTTAACTCTCATTTCCTGTACAGCTATTTAAAAAGATGATCTCCGTCACTGCGGTATGCTTGCAGTGTTTCATTTTGTAAGGACTAGTTTTTGTTAGAAATAACGGTCATACACTTAATACAAACCTTTTCATAAATTTATACAAGCACAAACGTTTTGTTGGTTATTATTATTATTATTATTATTATTATTATTATTATTATTATTATTATTATTATTATTATTATTATTATTATTATTGTGAAAATGAATTAGTATGACCACCATCATGTCTTCAATGCACTAAATGTCCTCATATACTAAATAAGTGAAAATAAAGATTATTTTAAACTGCCAGTTACCAAATGAAGTTATTCAATTAGCATATAAGCTATCTTACTCATCTTAATGGACCAGCTATGATCAGAATGAAACATTAATGAAACTTATTCTGTAATTATAACTCCTTCTGGAATAACCACACATTGTAAAACAAAAGCAGAACAACACTGATCTGTGTTTTGCTAACACTGTTTTTCCTCCTTGGAAAAAAAAAAAAACAGCTGCAGCATGTTGTGTGAGTGCGCTGCTCTTGTCCCTGTGTGTCCCTGCATACTGTCAGCGATGCTTGTGTAGCAGTTCTGGGATTAACCACACAAGGATTATCAGATTGTTTCAGAGCTGCTGGAATAGACAAGATGACAGCTTCATAAAGGGCACCACACACAAACACGTACATATACACACATACACAAACACACAACTCATTTACTGCTCGGAAAGCCCAAAATATTCTCCTCCATTATGTACAAAAGAAAGCAAACACTGAAAAGCAGTTAGAAACTTCTACCTTTAATGTATAATTCATGTGAGTTTCCAGTTTAACACATATCTAAGCTTCCATTGTAGGTTACAACAAACAGATGTGAGATAAATAACATAGTGTACATGGTATGAACCAGCTGATTTTAATTTTCCAAATCTTTAACCCTCATAATTTGTCAAAAATCTGTTTTTGTAAAATTCTACTCCTGTTTAAATACTACACCATTTCAGACTGGTCTCCTCACTTCTACTTACAGAGAAAAAAACCTTCTATACATGTGGCCCTGCACCACAAAGATATTTGTTTTGCTGTCTGCAGAACCCTGATAGGATTCATGCCTTGTTTTGAACTTGTGCAGGGTAGTCACTGCTGATTTGGTGGAGCGTCAATCAAGCTTTATATGTCAGAACCAGCAGGTGTTTTTCCAGAGAAACCTGAGACTCTCCCTCCCCCGTCAACCCCACCTCCTCAGCTCATGTTTTGGTCATCACCCTCTAACTGGCAGAAGTTGTGGAAGCAGCCTTCTCCGTGGTGTTATCAGACGCTTTCTCGGGGTCTGCTGCCTCAGGAGACTCCTGGGTAGCATCGGGGTTAACTTGGCCAAACTTAAGCAAAATGAGGACGTTGGCCTTGAGGTCCTCAAAGGTTTCCTTCAGCCCCTTCTCCAGGATATAACCCTCACTGTCACCTGCCGGGTCTTCTTGGGCCATGGCTCCCTCCACAGATGTCTGCAGGTAGCGCAGGCTCATAACAACTGACATCTGGATAGAGATTTTAGAAAGAAAACAGTGCCATGAAAAAATTATCTTCAGAAGCTCAGTGTGACTAGATGAGATGACCACATGGCCTCATGCTTTCTCCTCTGTAGAGAAATATCAACTCTTCTTTCATCAGTCCAACATGTGGTGTCACTGACACCAGATTATCATATCTTAGAATATATTGCTTTATCATGTGTGCTGAGTGAGCCACAGCAAAAAATGTTTCCTATAACCTTTTATAAAACTGTTGTAATCATAATTTAATGCACTAGAGTATGTCGTTTTAATCATAGAAAAATAAACAGTGGTATCAATAGTTGTGTTTTGCTACAGGATTATTGGCTTCAAGATAAGACAGTCAATTTCAGACGATGTCAAAAACATTCACACTTTGATGGCATTGTAAGTTGTGAGATAACTGACAGAGATTAGTGTGGCACTGAGGGTAAAGGGTTGTTTATTTGTAGACTTCCATCATAAGTTCATTAAAAAGCTGCAAAATTCTGTCATTATCGATCTACCAAAGTTAAATATGATGTAAGCGTCTTCAGTTTCAAAGGGGATATCTTCCAGTTCTCTAAAACAGGATAACTAGCCATGAGAAAAAAAGATGAGTAAGGCAGAAAATTAAAAGAAATGCTACAACATGCAATTAGAAATAGTTAACTATAAAAATTCAGATTAACTGAGATTTTAAAAATTAACAGTTTAACAGTCTTTCCCAATAGTTTTTTCAAGATGGTTGACACATCTGTGGACCTACGTGGGTTTTTGCAGCAGTCTTCAGCAGATAGGCAGATTAGAGGACAACCATGTCACAAACACTTGAATGGAAGTCCATTAACGTAAGGGATCTCCAACATTTGTTTGACGTGTGCTTTGGTTAGTGAAAGGGTTGTGGCGTCAGTCATATTACTCCAAGAAACTGGCCGCTTCTACGCTTGCAGTTGCCACTTGTGGTTATTTTGGCATCACCAACTCAAAATAGGATAAACAGTTTGCGTGCCGTCCATTATTATATACAGTAAATGATGTTCAGCATGCTGGTACCTCCTTTGTTTGATCTCTGGCTTCATTTATCAAATGATTACTGCCCTTTGCTTGTAAAAGAGCTGCTCTCTGCAGCTCTGTTTGTTAACCCCTCACTTTGAAGCCGTAGGCCTCGTGGTTACACACTGTATGATTAGCTAAAGGTGTTGTGTCTTTATTCACCGTTAAACATATGTAAATGCATTCTTGTGCAACCTAAGGTCCCAGTTTTTGTTTTTGACACTCCTGAGTGGTTGTTTTTACACTCTCATGTATCCCACCTGTATAAGGATGACTGACAGCACACCAGGACCAGTTGAATTCATCAGACCCATGTAGTAGTCGATCAGAGCCTGCCTGCAGCCGCGGTTGTACAGATTGAGCTCCTCTGATTGGTAGTCGTAGCTGTGGTGGGCGCTGTTATCCGTCAGACGGTTCTGCAGGCAGGGGCGAGGGGAGGCAGGGTTACAGCAGCTGAAAGGGACACCATCCAACAGGTAACGCCCATCCACATTGCTCCTGATACGACTGGAGACAGAGGAAACAGATGATGGAAACACATTAGAGGGAGATTTAATCAATCTACTGGAGGTAAAGCACAAAAAATGTAACATTCAGAGAGAGAAATGACCCCAGCTTTAACTTAATATACTTTTAATGTGAGTGAGAAATGAGCAGTGCCTCTTTTTAAGCACCATCACGCCATAACCTTTCTGTTAACTCATCCCTTTTCTTATTTCATCTTTGACTAACCTTTCTCTCCTCGCTTCGTAACCAACCTTTCCATCCATTTCTGCCTTTCTCTTCAAAAGTAAAGGCCACATCTATTTTTAATACACTCTTCCACCCTCCTCACATCATTCTTCCTCTGAGCATCCCTCCATCTTTCCTCTAGTACAAACTATTTGACCTTTGAGAATGTGAAGCCTACTGTCATTCATTTAGAGCTCAGTATGCATTTTTTTTCTGTCTCTCTCTCTCTTGCATACCACTCATCACTGCATGTATCATGATGGACTCACTCTTTGACATCCTTGGAGGTGAAGTCCAGGTATCTATTGCTCACCCACTGAACCTCAAACCAATCCCTGAAGTTGTTGTTTCCACAACAACGAAACTCCATCTGCAGATGATCAATGGTCTCTTTCTGGAAACAACGTCCTGGCACGTCTGTGTCCTTGTAGAAGCGAATTCCATTTCTCAAACCCACCTGACAGCCAGGAGAGAGGGGGAGAGGAGGTTGGGAGAGAAAAGGAGAAACTTATTGTACTGTGTCAAAAAATGCTGCTGTTTCTGTTTCTTTTTAGTAAATGGATAGACATGACAGAATGTCCAGGTTAGTTTTAAACCCACTTTGCATTTTATTGAGGAAAAGTACAAATGCATTAAATAAATAAATGCAGACTGTATTTTAAATGTTGTTTTCACTGCCCTCAGTTCATCATTTAAAAATATGGAAAAGCTACAATAATTTTCAATAGTGGGGCAAAACACATTGTGTCTCTGATTCTGCCACACTCTGTTTGTGATCATGCCAAGTGATCCCACCTTCAGAGACTCCTCCAGGCTTCCCTGCAGAGCGTAGCTGAGCACTACCACAGCGAGCAGCATAAAACACAGCAGTGTGGCCACAACAAACCAAGCCAGCAGGAAAGCTTTCCAACGGGGGAAGCGGCTCGCGTCCAAGGAGTCCTGACACACACGACTAGCAACCCAGTTGGTGCCAATGGAGGCCAGGCCCACCATCATCAGGATGTTGGGCACCACATGGATCTCTGTGTTGTCCATCACCTCAAGAGAGAAGAGCACAGTCACAGCTAGTAGCAGCACACAGGATCAGCGGCCAATTGCAGGTCACGTTGTCATTTCCTCTACTCACTGTCGCACGTAATAATCCAGCACTCAATTAGCCTTATCTGTTCTAAAGAGGACCTTGGCAGCCAAGTGCTTCAATTAGCTGCTGTTGCAAAGGCTACTATGGTAATATGAGGACAAATTTAATTCATAGCCCTGCTCTTAGCAAAAGTCAATTATGGACTGGGTTTATTATTGGCTGACTTTTAGAAAGTCTGTCAGCCATTAAAAAAGCAACTTTGTTTTAAAATTGTCATTAAAAATGCAGCCCAGCATTGTCACCTTCTAACATTGTCATCCTGTTATATCTAGTCACCCAGAAAAATGATTGAGGAAATAATTACAAACTCACTTCATGTTAAACAATTAGCTTTGTTGATGATTTGTTAAAGTTCAGTGAGAAACTGGCTAGATGATGTATGCGTCTAAAAAAAAAAACATATATACAAGGACTTAAGTCTCACAAGTGCTGCCTGTAGGTGCTTTTGTCTTCCTGACACCACTATGTTTTCACTTCTTTGTTGATAATACAGTTGTTTTTCTTGCATTTCATTGATCTGGTGCATCTCTGTAGTGACCCAATGACACTATGCTGAACAACTGAGAGATTACAGGGCCTGGTTATCTCACATGGGGATCATTAAATATCTGAATGCATTTGTTTAGGGCCTGAAGCTTTCCTGTGCAGCCTGCTGGATATCAATGAACCCCACTGATACACGTCAATGACTGATCAATCCAACACAATGACCACTTGATGTGAACACATGCATTAGTCCTTTGAAGGGCCTGACCTTCACCTACTGGTCATGTGGCACAAATTCAGCACACATTTAACCCCACAAACTTTGAGTGAAAATGTTAATTTCTATAAAAGCGTTTAAGTACACTCTATCTTTATGCATGGGGTGGCCCTTAGTGTCAACATAAGCATGTGTACGCAAGTGTTTGTGTGTTTGTATATGTGGATTAAGCTGTAGAGCAAAGTTTTAATAAAAGTCACTGATAAGCAGCAGTAGCACCGCTCAAAATCAAGATGATGGGGAAACGTGGTATGTTTATGTAATTAATGCCAGTGTATTTAGGCTTGGACTTCTGTTTCTCTGCTCATACTGCATTCATTTACATGTGTATAATTTCTTGTCTCTACCTCAGCCCTCCGGAGAAGCTCTGCCTTCAGGTAAAGTCCCAGACAAAAGACAAAGGTGCCACACATCACGGCCAACCAGGACAGCAGCCACAGGCCCTGAGCCAGACGCACTCGCCGCTGCAGGGTGAATTTCATCTTCAATAGCACCATAACTCACTACAGCACACAGACCAACACAAAGACTACAAAGAAAAGGAAAATAAAAGATCCCAGGAGAGAAATGTGCCTGTGAGTCAAGAGGGGTCAGCTGCATATAAGAAGACACACGCGACTGCTCATGAAGTGGTGGTTTCTATGTGGGAGAAATTCAAGTTTTAATGCAGGCCTCGAGTGATCTAAGTCGTTCCAGGCATTAGAGATAAGCAGGTTGATTCCCTCAGTGATGAAGGGTATAGTCAACTTCAGACAATAATCCAAAAGTCTTCCTTCGAGCCCTAAAAAGAAATGTATAATCCAGATCCGTGCAGAAAAATCAAAAAAAGTTTAAGAGTTTTTGACCAAAAGTAAAAAAGGAGTAAGAAAGAAAATTTATCCCTCTGTTGGCAGGATGACTGGTTTTTCCCCTCGAGTTGATTGATAACACCCCAGTAGCCCCACCTCCAGCAGAAACCAGTGATTCCTTCTTCTTAATGGGTGCTGATAGATGGCATCTATATGGATTTGTGTGCATGAAAAAAAAAACACTAAACAACTGTGGCCATAGTTCGAGGACATAGAGACCGGCCAAAGTCGAGAGTTTGGAGCCATAATCCCCCCACAGAGTCTCTGGGATCCTATTAGAGGCCAGGGGCCAATAGAAAAACAGGCCAGTGTCTGATCAGCAAACTTGTTTGATGGACACATAGGGACTATTATGACAGGTGGACTTACCTGAACCCCGAGCACAGGCTGTACAATATGACTGCCTCAGAGACACAGCAAATATCAAAAGCAATGTTGACTTTGGTCTGGAGTCTCGGGTTTTACATCAAACTCTGGCAGTGGTAGGGAGACGAAGAAGCACATCGTTATTGAAGACTACAGAAATATTGTTGGATACATGTTCCTTAGCTTTCAAAATTAAATGCTATTTCCACTGAAAATGTACCTTTTGAAGTTTTGATTCTTCTTGCATGTATGATATGGTTCAATTGTCGATCCTTGTCATCTATCTATCTATCTATCTATCTATCTATCTATCTATCTATCTATCTATCTATCTATCTATCTATCTATCTATCTATCTATCTATCTTTCTATCTATCTATCTGTCTGTCTGTCTGTCTGTCTGTCTGTCTATCTGTCTATCTGTCCAAATAAAGATGAGAGAATATTTTCCAAACTGATCTGAGGGATGTTGTAAGAGATGCTGAACTTCAATGAAAAGTGAGAGTAAAACAGAATAGGATGATGGAAGCTGTACTGTAGACAGGGGCGTTGATGGGGCAGGATCAATGGGATTAAACTGTTATTAAAAGTATTTATAATAGGTTGAGTCAGGCAAGATGAAGCCTATTGTGTGTTAGTAGCAGTCAAAGTACATCACTTTCAATCAGACATACAAACTATTTATGTTAAGCTAACTTTTCCAACCCTCTCGTGGCAGAAGTGGTGATATAAAGTGCGTTATATGGGATGTTGTTTGAGCCACTTGGTGTTTTGTACTTTTATGCTAACAGAAAAGGCTTTTGTGCTGTTTATTGCTTCTTTTATGCATTATTATTTATTTATTTATAAAAACTACTGCAGTGGAGAAATATGCATACAGCATCCAGGATAAAGTGAGCAGATATTTGGGTTTAGATTTATTTGTGTCCGGATGGACAGATGGACTCTATCGTATACAACAGGTTACATAAAGGTGCGAAACAATGTGATAGATGAAACAAGCCACAGTGTAATTCGACAGGTTACATGACTGTACTTTACGTTACCTTTGGTTACATCAAGTTAGGTTCAGTATTGTCACGTAAAGTTACGTTACGTTACATCACGTCACGTCACGTTTCATTAAGTTGCGTTACGTTGTGTCATGCAACTTTTACAATCGCTATGTTACTGTTGTTTTTATGTAGAATGGTGTAGATACAGTGTGTGATCATTTTTTAATGGCTTAGCATGTAATGAGAACACACTGCATCTTATCACATACTGCACAACATTGCATCTTCACAATGCATCTATAGATGTTTCAATATAATAAAAGGTAACGTTTTGAATAACCCTGTGGCTTGTTGTATCCTGTCACATTGTTTCTTACCCTATTGTATCACATTTATCGTATCACACTCCTCTGTCCTTCAGACCCAAATTAATCTTAACACATAATTCTTGTGAATTTTACACTTGACCTGCACTTCAGGTCTTCCAGTCTTTAATTTACCCAAAAGTAAAACAAGAATGTACATTTTAAAATTGTATAATACTTTTAACAACTTAAAACTGTTCTGCTGAAGAGTGATCAAGCCTTGAAAGTGATCAAGTTGGTGTTACCAGTTCCTACAGATGTCCCAAGTTTTCTTTCCTTTACAACCAAATAGTTCTGGAACACATCATGGTTCCATGTGAGGATTATTGAGCAGTGCTATACTGCAAAAAGTCTGGCAGACCCAAAAGTGCAACAAAATCAGAAGAAAAGTTTCTGAGTCAACAGCTTGTGTGATTGGCACTCATGGAACAACAGCTTCAAGCATTGCTTAAAAGAGGTGGAAAAACAGATTTTTCAAAACTTTTGACTGGTGGTGCAAACAGGACAGAAACTTTCTCAATGATTGTTTTTTTATACTTATTTTTTTATTATTATTATTATTATTTTTTTTACTTTATAATACAAGGTTCCTTCTTATAAACTTTAAAATTAACAATGGAACTGTGAATAATGAGTAGTATGCATTTGTAATCTGAGTTGCTGTACAATTATAACATGAATATCTTTATTTGAAGACACATAATGTAAAGGCTTAGTAACATGTTGAGTGAATGCATATTTTATGTAGTGTATATTGAACGGGGTTAAGCAGATTTAACTGATTAAACAAGGGAGCTGTACAGATCAAAAAAACATTTGTATGTTCTGTTGCTTTATACTCGATATACAGTTACCTTTACATAAAACATACTTAAAAACGTAAAGCCAATAGAAGAAGAGACTGGAATCCACACATATCTTGCACACAAAGACACAGTCATTATATATGTACATAATCTCTTACTGTACATTGTTAAATTTTACATTTAACAGAAAAACACAAAGCTGAATATTTGTATAATAATTTAACTTAGGTTTGAGCAGAAGTCTTTGGTCTTTTCAGGATATCAGCGAACAATCTGCTTTACACAATTTCTAAAAGGGTAAATCTTCCAATAAACACAACAAAAAACATTATAAATAAATATCGCATATGAAGAAATTCCAATGAAGTTGGGATGTTGTGTAAAATGTGAATAAAAAGAGAATACTATGATTTACAAATCCTGTTTAACCTATATTCAATTGGATACAATATATTTATTGTTCAAACTGATAAACTTTGGTTTTTTTTGCAAATATTTACTCATTTTGAATTTGATGCCTGCAACACTCCAAAAAAGCTGGGAAAGTTGAAGAATGCTTAAAAAACACCTGTTTGGAACATTTCACAAGTGATCAGGTTAATTGGAAACAGGTGAGTGTCATGATTTGGTATAAAAGAAGCATCCCTGAAATGCTCGGTCATTGACAAACAAAGATGGGGTAAAGTTCATCACTTTGTGAACAACTGTGTGAGCAAATAGTCCAACAGTTTAAGAATAAAGTGAGTGTAACACTGTGGTTCCAGCTTTTTTTTTTTTTTTTGGGGGGGGGGCATGTTGCAGGCATCAAATTCAAAATGAATGAATATTTGAAAAAAGAAAATTATATATATCTTGTCTTTGCAGTGTATTCAACTGAATATAAGTTAAACAGGATTTGCAAATCAATGTATTCTGTTTTTATTTTCATTTTACACAACATCCAAGCTTCATTGGAATAGGAGTTGTAGATCCTTTGTATCCAATCTAATTCTTATTTTGTGTGTTCTAAAATCTTCCACTTCCGCCAGTTTTAATATTTCAACCTTAAACAAAAAAATTCTTCCCTCCTTTTGGATTCTTGCTTGTAAATTCTTTGAGCATGGTAAGCATGAATATATCATAAAAATGAATTTTAAGCTTTCACAGAATAGACTCTCTCTAAATCTCACTACAGTGATCTACAAATAAATTAACATCTCAAACCAATCAAATGTGAATATACACTTGTCAAACCTTGTTGTTGGTTGACATTTTCAGTCTGCCACTTTGCCTGTTTTGCCTGCTCCACCCGCCCACTCCTACTCACCCTGTCGCTCCTTCCCTCCTCCCACCTCCTTCTGGGTTTCCAGCTGCTGTATGAAATCATCCAGGATCTGCTGGGCTGACGCAGAGGTCACATCCACTGTATCATGCTCCACCAGAGTTACCTTTACCCCTCCATTACCCACCCAGTTGTCCCCACCCACATGGGCCTGCTGGACTTTTGTTGAGGCATCAGTGTGGTTGGTGTTCAGGGATGGCTGCTGCTGCTGGCTTTGGGGATAAAGAGGATGGGGTCTGGCAGCATAACTGGCAGCCATTTTCTTGTAGATAGCAGTGCTGATGTCATTGACAGAGAAAGGTGGGCTGTGCCTGGATTCATCCTGACTTGAGAGACTGTTTTCAGTTCCTGTTGCCCGCACTCCCTGTTTAAATGGTATGAAAGCTGTGACCCTCTGTGGACCTGCCTCTGATTTTGTCAGCCAGTCTTGCACTTCCTGTCCAACATTTGGAGCATTTGACTGGCTGCTTGCAAGTGGAGAGTTGACAGGGTGGCTGTTTGAGTCAGAGGTTCTCAGCAGTTTCTCTATGGCCTCGGCAGAATTAAAGTGCTTCTCCAGCAACTCCTTTATCAAACACGGTACCTGATGATGAGACACCAAACAGGAACATTACGTCAGAGGTGATTCAAACAAAGGCAGACAGTTAATGGAAACTGAGGACACTCTCTTTTCCACCCACCTAGATATCCACCTAATCTCAGTGTTTTTTTTTTTTTTTTTTTTTTTTTTTTTTTTTTTTTTTTTTTTGTTTGGGGGGGGGGGTGTTAACCGATGAACTGATTTAAATGTTACTGCAGTTAAAGTTGCTCAAGCTCCACTTAAAGCAATTATAACTACGAGGTTTTGCTCATGATATATCAGTACAATGATCCAAAATATTTATATTTTACAAAATATTAGTAAAGATTTGTTTACTTCATTTAAGTTTAATGATAACTCATATTGTTTTTCCCCACTGCTGTGATTCAAACGAGTTTTCCAAAGGAGTAGTAGGTGATGTTTTGTCTCTTCTTTGATTGTTAAAATCTATTTCAAACTTCTTCTGTTTTTTTATGTTGTGTTCAATTAAATAAAAATGGGGGCTTCATTAAGCACTGTGTAAAGATTTCAATACCAATGTTTGCAGAGCTCTTTAATGCCCCCAAAAATTCATTCTCATTCTCTTACACTTTTGATATCTGGGATAACCCTTCTTTTTTATTTATTCTATTTTGTTTTACTCAAGGGATTTTCTTGCTTGATTTACTTGACCAAATCAGCCTCTTATGTCACAGTTTTGCACTTAACAAAAATAGAACTTTCAATCACTTAGACCACTTAAACAGTTCCTTAAATGTCTGTAATAGTTCATCCATTTAATCAAAAAAGTTCCACGCATGAAAACACATTTCATGTTGACCTCTACATTATCATTACAACTTACAGTTCAAATAAATTGATGTGAATAAAACCTGATACAATACAAAAATCAGACTGAAATGTGATGAATTGCTAACCCTTGGGTTTGAGTTCTATGTTTTAATCATATGTTTTGTATTTCTATTAAATATCAGTCAGTGAAATGTTACCTGCCTATAATTAAAGAAGAATCTTTATTTTCTTCTTTATTTTCAACAAGCAGACGCTTAATGGAAATATGCAAAAATGTCCATTAGATGGCACTGTGCTCACATTAATGTTCTCCAAGGCAGCCATGGTCCTGTGGGCGTCCTCCAGCTCTGAGCTCAGCTGGGAAACACGGTTTAGTAGGTACTTTCTCTCACTGGTAAGGCTCTCCGACTACACACACATAACAAGACATACAGTACTGTGTCATTTACAAGTGAGTGGCCAAATGTCTGTAATAGCAGAGAGAATTGTTCTCTCCTCAGTTAGTATGTCAAAGGCTTCCACAATCTGATCTGTATGCAAGTTTTCTCACCGCTAAATGCAAGTGTTCCCCCAGGAGGTTATTGGCCTGTTTAGTCCCGGTGTGGGTCTCTAAAAGGCTGCAAGAGAAAGAGAAAAAAGAAAACCATTAAACAGCAGTGCTATGATGCACAGTAGTGCTGTTATCTTTTAACTCCATCTATGGGTTAATTACAGTTGTTTCTCAGGCAAGTGGCAAGCACAAACTCTCCCAACAGTTATAAAACAACTGACACCAAACTGTAGCCCAGTGTGAGGGGAACCATTCACACCAGTTGTTCCAGTCTGTTAGAGAATGTGTGGTATGTGCCTGGTGAGGCTACAGCAGTTGTTTGGTGATAATACAGGACTGCCAAACTTTTACTGGTGAGGGTGAGGGGACAGAACAAATGCTGCAACGCCTCAAATGTCTGCTGACCAAGAAAAACAAGTCACTGAAAAAGGCACGTGGACATGCACGAGTGAGGATGTGTGAATTATATCAGTATGTTCCATGGATCAATTGATCTAGGGGAACTTTTTACGTAGCTATAGGTTGACTTGATGGAATTGCATTGATTACTGTTATCTCTGGAGGCTATATGTTTGCAAACATCAAACCATTTCACTCTCATATCTAAGAAGGTTGTCTTCCATGTACTGCGCATCACCCTAACACTTGAATAAGAGATGTTCCCCTGTCCACTTCATTTGTTTGTTTATACAAGAACTTAGGTAGTAGCGATGTGAGCATGTAGAGTTTATAATTCTGAACCTTTTATACTTCTCCTTAACATGGCTGAGCTCATCTCTGGTCCTCTGCAGCTCCGCCTCCAGGCTTTCAATGCAAACTACAGTTTGCAGCAGGTTCTGGTGGAGATCTGTATTCTCCTCCTGCAGTGCCCTGAAGACACAACAATGATGGGGGTAGGGTTAAGGTTGGGGGTGGGGGAGGGGGGGTTGTCACATATTTTTTGATTTATTCAAAGTTTTGTAAACCCTTCCTGCCATTTCAAACACTCCTTTTTCAACATTGCACAAACATACAGTGGGTATGATGTAAATCTAGACTGCATAGAGCCTCTGATTTGGCAATAAGGATATCCAGAACCCCTCTAGATAAGGCCTTCTGTCATTTGCTCCAATTCCATGAATCTTCAAATAATCTTTCTTTGAATTTTCAGAATATATTCTCCTGACTGGGTTTAAAATAAACATTACAATATAAATTCTAGAGGAAACAGACATTCTAAAAAGATGGCTGCAATATATCTTTGTCAATCAGGAGGTTAGGTTGGATAATCCATAAAACCAAAGTGTCAACATGATTTCACAAGTTTCACTCAAATTATTTAAAAACTGCATCCATGGACACGAATTGCAGGACAGTAATATCTACAATTCAACTAGCTTTAAGTTCAAAACATTTAGGTTGAAAGCCTTTCTGTGCTGTATTGTTTCTTTTTTATTTCATTTGTCTCACTCTCTCTCTCTCACACACACACACACACACACACACACACACACACACACACACACACACACACACACACACACACACACACACACACACACACACTTAAATACCAAAAGCCAGTTATATAAATGAGTTCCATAAATACACCTCTTCCTGTCATAACAAGAGTGGATAGAGCGGATGCTCATTACTGCAATCAATAGCCAATGACCCATCTCATGAAACAATGTGTACAGATTGAGAGGAACGTGATTGTAGCAAGTAGCACACTCACCGAAGATGATCGACATCACAGAGTGTTTCCTAAAACAAATAAGAGAAGGATGATGGAAGAGTGAATGATATTAACAAGATAAAGGTTATAATACTAGAGCAGCTGAATTTCTGTAAAATCCACAAGGTTGACACACTGTCAAAACTATCATACTGAATATGTGTCATCCAGAAACTATGACTTTCATCTTTTATTAATGTTGGTAAATCTGACACTGAACCATCCCTTTGCATCTCCGCTGACTTCAACATTACAACTTCAACATTGTCATCATTGTTTAATATGAAATATAGTGTGCTGGAGCAGAGCCAGGCCAACAACACATCACTGTCAAAATACAATATGAAGATCTCCAAATACTGATCTAAAACCTTCTAGCAAGACAGTTTACAGTTGATGATTTGGGGCCTTCACTCTGAAATGACACTGTGATATTAGTCACAGAGCCATGTTAGGGTTTAATACATGCTGGGTGCTTTGTGTCTTGACCTGTTCACATAAATGGTGCAAAAGGAAGTATCAGGGTAAAAGTCAGAGCATACAGCATGCAGCATCCATGCATTAGACCTGCTTTTGACACAGTAGGATGCATTTATCATCAAACTACAGCATTTATTTACCTGTAAACAGACATCACTGAAATCAACTAGATTCTTATGGCTGTGCTGTAGCTAAGAAAACTTCTCATGTAGCTGTGCAATTATATTGAAGTGTTTAGCATATGTGTGAATCAATATAATAGTCTCAGTGTGATGAGTCCCACACTGATCATACGAACATAGGAAATGTTATGTAATGTTGTGTGTTAGTTTCTCGGGACACAGCGGTAGCATAAGCATGTACAGACCCTTACATAAGAGCAATGTGATACCCGCTCTTATCCAACCAACTCACTCTCACATTCACCGTCATGCTGCCTGCTGCAGAGGAAACTGCCTTTCTGCAATGTAACTGTTTCTTTCTCTGTCTTTAAATGAGACTGTGATTAAATAGGATGCAGTGGCTCAAGGCTGACACCTGAAACAAACATTTGAACTGATAAATCAGGTACTTTCATTGGGAGATTACCCTAAAAGTATAAGGCTATGATCAGCTGCAATGCTGAAGAATGACTCAGCCTGCACTGCGTAGTGCTCGACACGTCCCACACACCCTGTGACTCAGCTACACTGCCTCTGCAAGAGAGGAGCAACACTGCATCTTTTACTGCTCTTCCTGTTCTTTGTAGACAGACATATCTTTCCCTCGTTGCAGTGGTATGCCGTCACGAGCTGTAGGACTGAATCACTGTACTCACAATTCCTTTTTTTTTTCAAGGAATCTAGCTCTGATCGTGACCCACATATGAAACACTCATACGTACGAGTGGTGTAAAATAAGAATGGTCCAAGACCAAGCTTAATCTCTTTTAGATTTATTTCTCTTTTAAAATGACCACTCGTTATATAAATGCAAACAGAGCAAGCCATATTTGGAGAGTTTGAACAAATATATATGGATAAAAGGTAGAAAAATGCACTAAAACAGGTTTTTGTACATGCTCTCTTATTCTTCTAAGGTGAAACAAACATTTCAATTTAATATTTTGCTCTAATAGTGTGTCTAATACTATCCTATCACACCTTTGTCAAATTGTGTACATCAATCAGGAAAATACATAACAGTGTGCTAAACTCACTCTGTGTTGTTTAGTGCTCCCCTCATGCTTTGAATGATGTTGACCACTCTGTCCCGAGTTATGACTGGGAGCTGTTGAGGCTGTGTCCCTGCTCCTCGATGAGTCTGATTTTGATGATGAAGACTCAGATCCAAGGCCTGGCTCCACAACTTTGGCTGAAGATGGAGAGGGACTTGTTGGCCCTTGGTGCCCAGGGCCAGGGTGCGTCTGCTGAGGTTGGTGCTGGGAGAAATGCTGGGTTTGCTTGCCGTAGAAGACCGTAGCATGTTTGTTACGGTGGTGCCGTTGTTTTGGCTGTACTGACTCAGGGCTGGTACTGGTGCCATCTGTGAGGGGAGGCCCTCTTTGACCATATCTGTCCCCTGACAAGGAGCCCCCAGTGGGTGACGTTTTCCTGTCTTTCCGACAGCTTCCATGGTGAGCTTTGTGGCCAGGAGAGTTGGGGTAGTGGTCAGGTGGGGGACTACCATGGTGTTTCTTAGCTGCATACGAGATAAGTTTATCAGGATTGGAACAATCTGAGTGTTTGTGAGAGCTGCTGTGAGCTGCCTTCTCCTGTCTACTGTGCTGCTTCGGGTGCTGTACCCTTTCATCTCCTGAGCTTACTCTGTGCTTTTTGGGTGGGAGCTGAGGCTTAACTGGGTCTGATTTTTGGGCTATGGCAGGTGTCTTTGCTGTAGTTCTACTTTTGTTCACACCCAAGATGTTAAGATCAGATGGACTAATAACCTGCTTTGTAATCTCATCTAGAAAAGCTGAGAATTGTAACTTTCCTTGCACAAAATTTGCCCTAGCCTGTTCAATCTCAATTTGAGTGATCCCTTTCCCCTTTTGTCCACTCGGATCTTGTATTTTAGATACTCTTGGGGACAGCACTTCCATCGACTTAGCCTTACGGATGTCATTATGAGGCGCCTTGTTTTTGAGGATGCCTTTGCTGGGTAACTGGCAGGTGGACACAGCTCTTTTAGGGCCACATGAGACCCCTAACACAATGTCTTCATCACTGAAAGCCAGGTTTCTGTTTAAACTAGCCGTCTTATAGAGAGTGCCATAGTTCATTTTGGTCACTGTTGGTTGCTCTCTTCCTACATCACAGCCTGCACTCTTGCTGTGACATCGGTCAAGAGAAGAATAACCACCCTTTCCTTTCTTGTGCGAGCTCAAATGGGTCTCACTGCAAATACTGTCCTTTTTGCCATGTGTGATGGTGGCAAAGACAATGGGCTCACTACCATCGTCTTCCCTGAAACCGCTACGGATGTCTGCTATGTTGGAGCAGGACAGTGAGTGCTGTGGATGCTCAGTGCGATGATGAGAGAAGGGATCATTTGCACTCTCCTCTGTGTACCAGGATGAAAAAGAGGAAGAGGAATCAGAAGAAGAGAGGGAAGAAGAAGAAGCCCTGGAGATCGTTACAGGGGTTTCAGAGTTATAAAGTATCTCATCCTCTTCACTGTGGTGTATCTGCTGTGTTCGATGATGATGACGGACATTATGATGAGAGCTATCATGAAGGTAGTGACCGTGGTGATGCTGACGATGGTGCCCAGTGCTGTCGTCTGTATTTCTGTCTGTGTCTTCAAACAATGTGTACCTAAAATACAGAAGGGTGAGCAGCATTAGTAATGGCTCTGGCCTACAAGCTACATGCATAGTTGTTTAGAGTTCAAACACTAATTATTATTTACATTTGCCAACATGTGTTGGCAACACGTTTCTGATTGTAAAAATCAGCAGGTTTATTAGTGCCTCTTCTACCAGACATGAAGATAAACTAAAACAAACAATACCTTTGTGATTGGGAGTCGTGGTCAGGGTGATGATGGTGATGGTGTTTCCGTGGCTTGACATTGCCTGATCCAGAGAGGCTTTGAACAGGCTTAAAATAATTCTCCATCACTGCCCTCTTCCTTTGCTGCAGACCTTGTCCTGGTTTTGACAGCTGTACAGAGAGTAATGACAGTGATCCGAGTTGGTGCTGAGTTGTTTCCTGCACAGAAACTAAAAACGTTTCTGCCTGTGCCAACTGCTGAAAATATCAGCAGTGGTCAGTAAAACGCAATACTGGTTTTGAAAAACAAACACAGCATTACAAGAGGTATTCTTCAAAAAAATAAAATAAAATAAAATAAATAATAATCAGAGCCAGCAAACTAAGGCCTGAGCGTGAAGTTTGCTGACAAAAGTCCATACAGAGGATAAACCTCCAAGTGTTGTAGCGAAATATCCATTTGTCGTTTTGCAGATTGTTTCTTGCTTCATGAACAAGATAGTCTATCTCAACAGCTTGCTGTTGAAAAATGGAGTCATCCTTCATGAGCAGCGAGGTTAAATTTCTGGATTGTGCTTTTGCATCCCGCCCAATGTAAAAGCAGGGCACTAATTGAACCAGCTGAAAGAGCAAGACCTTTGTCCTCACACAGGAGACAATCGAATCTAGCCCTGAAGGGATACAACAAGGTCAATTTAACCCAGTGAAATAACTTGCAAAATTAGAATTTGACCATGTTTTATCATAAATTCTCTTTTGAAATGATATTGTTTTGTATGGCATTTTTTCATGTGCATTCATATTCTACCACTGCCTACAAAAAAATAGGGGCTGTATGGGCATCAACAAAAGTCACTGAATTGCCCACAGCTCTATCATTGATTCATGGAGATTTCCTGCCACCGTGTAGTTGGTGCAAACATAATTGCATTTTTTTCTTTAGAGGGAAAATGTTTCAACGATTAAAAAAAAGTCTTTTCTATCAAAGACAGTATCACCAATAAAAATGCTTTGACACACACCAAGTGGTTGTGGTCACATACCTTATTAGTATTATTTATGTGCAACGTATTTGCATTGATATGATTATATTTTAGGATTAGCCAAGTGGCCTGGGCAACTCACTGTGATGCAGAAATATCTGTCTTTATGGATTATATATATCCATTGATATTTTACAAACATATACTCCAGGTTTCTGAACTCCTCTGTTTCAAAAGCTACAAACTCACAGCTGATGCATAGCAAATAGCCTTTCAGTCATCTTCACATGTGAATGCTTTTAACCCTAATTCTTGTACTCAATGCAAATTGAGTTATCCTTCTAACTTTAGAGGAATCACACCAAGATCTTGATAAGCCCATACAGCACAAAAGCCACTAGTGCAACGTTCTTATCACATGAAAGGATGTACTCCTTTATCTCTGTGCGAAACCAACAGCATCCTGACAACCAACCATGAAAGGATCAATTCTGGGGGTGGGGTGAAACTCACACAGAGGCACAACACCCTACACTAGCCTGATGCTGATCAATAAGACAGTGCTATAATTTAAAAACTTATGTAAGGGAGATTGCCCAGGCTTGTCCTGTGTGTTATGATCAATGTTGAAATCCATTTCAGCAGATAGTGGGCACAAAGGGGACAAAACTGAATTTTCACATGTCATTGCACCCTCTGCTGGTGGGAAAAAGCAACTGTCTTGAGCTTTTGTAATTTTCCATCCCGTCACACAGACCCTGGCATTGAATGTTTCTGGATATTTCTAGTTCCGTCACGTACGCTTTCAGTCAACCAACCTTTCAGCAGAACAGCTTATGACACGTTCGTGTCAAATTGTACATTAGGCCCCAAATTATCTAAAAATGCATGTACAAATGGTATGTTTCTTTGTGATGTCACGTCAAACATTTGGTAGAGGCCTGTATTATACAGTCAACGGTATAAAAAAGGATCAACGGCGTTCAAACATGAATTAAACACGTCACTGAACACACCCGGTCCAAGTTGTAGGAGATGAGTTGGCTGTTTGCTATTGTTCATTTGTTTCAAACGACTATCTGCAGTAAACTGGAAGTAGATCCGCCTGCTGCTCGAGAAAATTCTGGTTTGATCCGGTTCTTCGGACCTTCTCACTGACAAAATCAAAAATCAATCCGCGTAGTCTTCTTGTGACGTCGGCTGTTTTTACCTTTGTCGTCAAGAAAATGCATAGAGTTCCAATATACTAATTTGAAACATTAAACTACTAAATGTTTTACACATTACCGAGAAGTAAATGAAAATTAACAGCGCGAACAAATGATATAGTATCATGGATGGTGTTTTTATTCTCGCAAGAAGACGAACCTTGACTCATGACTAAGCAATGTGTCAAAAAGCATCATCAAAGGACTTTATAACAGCATGGTTGATAAATTTTTCAAATAAATGCGTTGAAGTTCTCGCCTGGGCCATTTTTTTAAAGCTTAAAGTCCTTTTAAGTATGTTTTCATATGCGAGAGTCGGACTACTTTTTTCGTCGGATGAATAACTCCTCCCGCTCTTATCGAATCACGAAATGATATAAATACGGCCGGAGTCGCCATTTCAAATCATTCGAGAAGAACGCATTTCGTCGCTCGTCGGGTTGGCGCAGGTTCTATCAATCTTGTTTTTCTGACCCAATTTTCGCTTGTACTTATATTATACCGTTAACCAGAATTTTAAACAGTTCTATCTTAATACCAACGGTTTTGGTGTGTTTTTAATCCAGGACGACGAGCGTAGGGCCTTGTTTCTTTTTAAACCTTTGACATTTTGTTACGGTGCGTGACGTGCCATTGTCTCTTGCATTCAGATTTTTAATTTTATTTGATCACCATTTTTTTGTTTTACTGAATATAAGAACGCGAACACACGTTCGTGAAAATAACTTTGACGTGTTTAGTTTGCCAAAGTAACGATAGCATTCAAACCGTCAAGCGAACGGCAGGCATGGCAAGCCAAATTTAGGCCTACTGTAAAGCCATTGATATGGGCCGTTGTGCGCTGGTTTATTTTTACTGACAGCGGGGTCATAAAGCCTGATCGCACTCCAACATATTTGTTCGTTAGTTGAAAAAATGATTACAGCTCTGAAACTAGTATTTAACGGAAATTCCCATTTGCGAAACGGCAGTTTGCTTAAGACGGGATCCGTGACGTAGAAGTCTAAATGTTCTCCATTGGCTGGTTTGAAAGGGCGTGACGTAGGCGCCTAAAGATAGACAAGGGAGCGGCCTTAAACGTTTTCGTACACCGAGAAATCCCAAATTTATGATCTAAATATTTACGAAAGGCTTCGATGGGCAATTAATTTTCATTACCTTACATAAAGAATTAAGATACTGTAAACAGTATGTTCAGTTTAGCTCAAAGCAGAGGCCAATGAACAGTGGCCTGAAAGCAAAATCATAACAAATAAATCGAAAGCAAAGAGCAGATCTAAAGGTGGCCGCATGGTCAATAGTTATGGTTTTTAAGAGCCAAAAAAAAAATATGAAGGGAAGTCAGAGTACTCTATGAAAATATTAAGACAAATTTATTAAGTAAAATCTCTATCAAAGGAAGCTTTTAAAAATGGAGAAGATTAACAAAAGCAACATTTCTTTTAACCTGCCAAACTTTCAAAAAGAGAAAAACACGTTACATTTTTTTACCAACCGGCAGCGCTGAATATCCAAGTAATATGTAGTCCACATCTAAAGCTGACCGTACCAGCAAAGGTTATGAAAAGCAATCGTTTTCACGGCTTTAGCAAAGCAAGCTAAATACCAGGCTTAGTCTGTTCTGTGGGCTTACACAAGGAGAATCTTTATGGTCCCATTAAACCGGTCTTAATTGGGACCGTACAAAGGCAATTTTTAATCAAAATTCTTAAAGGTTGGTAAAATTTAATACTGAGTGAGCTTAACAAATCAAGCTGTGTTAGGTTGTAGTTGAACCAAAGACACATTTAAGACAATCAGTTATTCTGAATGGGGTTTTAACCTCCGTCTTTTTAAATCATGCCACTGTGTTGGCAATAAGCTTGAGAAACGAACTTTTTTTTCCCATTTTATAAAAGATCATCAAAATGAACTCGACTGAGATTATTTATTTATACTTTTTTTTAAGTCAGCCTGTGCTTTTTTTCTAGTTCCAGTGGTTACAGTTTTTTTTTAAATTGGAAATGCTCCAATATTACATCGACCTGAAGAGAAATAATTACCTGATTTATGTGCAACCGTAGCCTAGGGATTAGCAGGCAAAAAAAGGTTGGTTTTTTTTTTTTTTTGGTTGTCACTTTTGTTGTTAGAGAAGACAGAAGATTTTTTTTTTTTTTCCGGGGGATGAATGGACTGAGTTGTCAAGGGGAAGAATGGACTTAGTTATGGGAGGAGGATCGCAGGACCAGCATGGCGTGAGGCCGAGGAACACAGGGAGCACCAGTGGAGCCAGGCAGGACAGGACCCAGAGGGCGTGGGAGAACCAGAGTGGAGCCAGGCAGGACAGGACCCAGAGGGCGTGGGCGAACCAGAGTGGAGCCAGGCAGGACAGGACCCAGAGGGCATGGAAGGGAAAAGCAGAGTGAGCCCAAGAGCAGGGAGCAGCAGCTGTCTTCGAGTGTACACCAGAGGGAGCCAGATGCGCAGGGCAGGGTAGCAGAAGAGGCCATCGCAGAAGCAGTGTCGGCAGCAGCTCCAGAGCAAGCCAGCCAGATGAGAGGGTGGGAAAGGGCGTCAGGTGTCTTCTAGCTTCGCAAGTTTAAAGCAGGCGTTGGTTTGTATATTGGGTATAGGTATCTCTGTAACATTACAGATATTAAATTTTTAAAGTACATTCTAGAAAATGCTTTAGAACACAATTTCTTGCACAGTTCTCTCTTCCTCTTTCCAGGCAAGCTGTGTAAAGCGTTTTGTACCGTGGTTCCCCTCCCGTTGTGCGCTGACATGAGTGTGATGGTTTCTGCTGTGGTGAATGCCTTGGTAGTGTGCTGACAAGGAGCATCTTTTCGGACTTCTCTGCCCCCTGCGATAAGAAGTAGTTCCCCCAGCCGATGGGAGTGGCAGTCCTCTTGTTGTTCGATAGGTCTTCCCAAAGTCCAGCATTGGAGTGTGAGAGTGGATGGTCCTCGGTGCAGCAGATTGAGTGTATACGACAACCCTTCAGCTTCACTTCAGTGCTACAAATCAGCTGCAACTACCTCTTTAATTAAGCAGTGAGTTAATGCATGTAATGTACGTGTGGGTGTAACTATCCGGTACATTAACTTGTGAGTTCCTTTGCTGTCTAGTTCTTATAGTGAGTCTTTTAGTGATGTACAGTATTAAAAAGGGGAGCGTTTAAATCTTTGTGGGTCAAGGGGAGGGAAGGGGGCATTTAAAACGTGTTTCGAGTTCTTTTTTTCACAGGCCTGGCCCCCTCTATGGCTGATCATCGAAAGAGCCCCCTCTGCTAGCCACTCGGTACAAGTTGATCACATCTTATTACGGATAATGCAATGGATCAGGCGCACCCACTGCGTTTTAAAAGAAATGTAGGAAGGTATTTTGTATTCAAGTCCATTAGCTAATTTCTGTTGTACACACTTCATCCCTTAAATTGATATGGGGGTTCGCACATACTTGGGTAATGGGTGGGTGGGTTGTGGGGCGTTAATCAGTCTCTTCCCAGAATTTACAGCCTCGTGTTACCCAGCCCAAAGTGGTTCGAAAACGCAACATCCAGGTGCATCCTACAAGACACAAGTGGACAATTTGCCTCAAAGGATAGCAACCTCGAAACTAGTCTCCTGATGTAGCAAGAAGCTCTATTTACCAAGGGAGTGTGGTAACAAGTCTCTTTACTAGAACCCATTGTAATTTTCTGTTGGAAAAGGTTGAAGTTGCTTTGTTGGGCTTTGTTGGGTTTGGAGTGGGTTTGTGTATTTGTGACTCTTACAGATTAAGTTATGACCTACCCTTTGAAAAATCTTCAGTCAAGTTCAAGTCTGCAGTCGTAAGGACGGAATCCCTCGTGTTCATTCTTGCGGTATTTAAATAAGTCCCTTGAAAAATAGTTCAACACTTTTACAAAATGTATCCATAGTTGCAATGTCCTTTTGTAAGGATATTTTGTAATTCCGTTATTGTCCTGTAGTTGTGTACTGTTGTAGGGGTATTGTGGGGAGGCTTTTTTCCTTTGCATTTTTCAGTGTGCTGTGTCCTGTGCGCTTTCCAATACCCAAGACCATCAGGAACTCTCCTAACTCATTGTTTGTTCAAGTTTCCTTGCGCATCGAGCATCACGTAAGGTCACTAAATGTGTCACTTTCTTAACATTCATTGTCTGGCTAAAATGCCTCCATTGAAATTCCTTTGCAATTAGTTACTGTGCCTTGTATTGACAATACAATGAGTAAACTATCTGTAAAGGATTTTTTTATTGCATAATAAATGCATAGCTTGTTGTGATTGAATACAGTTCTGGTATGCATTTGTTCTTCTTTGGGGGGCTTGTGTGGGGGAGCTTTTCTTGTGCTTTTTCAGGTGTGACTAAAGCTTGGAGCTTTGTAGAGCACGGATGTGACCTGGGCTCGAATGACAACCTTTTCAAAGTGGAAGAATTGAAGGCAGATAAGTTGAATCCATCAAATATAGATGTTGGATAGCGGACAATTTTCAACCCTTGAAGGGTCACTTAAATCTTATTAGGGCAAACTGGCCCTCATTTTTTTGAAATGACAGCAAGTTGCTGTATTTGAAGTTGCACTGTTGTGCTTTCTTAACAAGAGTCTTGTGATAACGGGAAGATTTGATGGAGCTTCATTGATTCTGACATTATCTGCAGTAAAGCATTTGGGTAAGGATAACAATGGTCAGTTCTACGATCCTGTGGGGGGTATAGGGGTGTTTCTTTTCTGCCTCTTTGATCTTTCAGAACAGTCCAAAGGAAGAATGCAGTCTACCTAGGACAACACAGGAATCCTCTTGCCCCTTCAATCATTCAACAAGCTGTTTGAACATGTGGAGTCAGGTCGCTTTTGATGTGTTTACCCTTTGGAACATTTAGCCCTCAGCTGCTAGCCCTTGCGCAACTGTGCAAGCGGCAGGCATTTAAACTTTCCTTGCTATCGCGCAACTGTGCGATGTTGTCAAAGTAAAAGCAGCTGAGGAAAGCTGTGCATTGTATAGCTTGAATTTGGTTTTTATATGCAGCGCAAATGTGTTGCCTTAGTTTATTCTCTGCATTCGTTTTTGTTTGGGCCTATCCCTATACTTCTCTTTACAGAAATCAGAGTGCAAGACTGGTTCAAGTACAAGTGAAGGCCCCTGACCTGGAGCGTGTAGTAAGATGTTGGTTCAACTTGTCAAAATTGACTTCTGCAATGTTGTAGTTGACAAAATGACATCTTGGAACTGGCTTTATGTTAACCTCAAATCATGAGTAACAATGCTTTACTTGCATATTCCTCTTTGGCCACGGGGCCCTATTGCTTTGCATCTTAAACCATAAGATGAGTAGAACTCGAATCTTTGAGTATTGTGTGGTGGGTGTGTTGTGTAGATCACTCTTTGTTTCAGATCATTTTCGTCTGTCCGCTCCGATCTCACCTGCCTCTGAATGCAAAGCCATCTGTGGACGCTATCAGCGAATATGAGTGTGGCTCCTGAATGAAGTACCAACCCCCTGTGCGCTTGAGCTTAAATCCGAACCCCTTCAACATCCTTCGCAGAAGCCCCGCTCTCTGTGTGTTTGTGTGCCTTTTTTCTTTCCCCTTTGGTTTCTCAGGTCAAATTACCTTAAAGTAATCTTTAATTTTCATCTGGGACGGCCTAACCTGTGATGGAACACTGAGAATCCAGTCACGTTGAGATCAAGAGCTGCAAGCTTGTTTCGCTAATACTGCATCACGTCAGTCTCATGGGTGCTGAGTTAAGTGATTTCGGTTCCCTCCCTTGATTTTTCTTTAACATCATGGCTTTAATGTGTAACTCAACATATTTGCATGCACATCAGCTCTGCATAACATTTTATTCTTAAAACTCAACATAATCACAAAGTTGTCGTCAAACATTGCACTACTTGGTTGGGGTTTTGGGGTGGGGCAACACTCTTTTCTCTTCCTTTCAGATTTGTTGTTCAGCTTAACTTAATACTGACCCAGGCGGCGTAGTGCTCTGCAGGGAGTCATGGATCACTCTGTACAGCCACCCTTCGGGGTAAAATCTTTAAAACTTTGAAGAAATGCGCATCACGGAGGATTGATGGTTGTGGAAAATACTGCTATGGTGTCGCGGTAAACATGTTCCAACTTGGCAAATTTGTCTTTGAAATTTTGATTATCAAGTGTGGGTTAAAGTGAGGGTGGTGGGAGGGGGGGGACAGCTTAAGTTGTCTTTGTCTTCTCTATTACAGCTTTAACCTTGGCGATCAAGCCTTCAGTCTTTGACGCACAAGTCCTGCTGAATTGAGTTTCACCAGGGATGATGGCATCTTGGCTTTGTAAATATGGATAAAAGGATAAATCAGTCATACCATACCGTGTTGTTTGGGATGCTGGGGATCGGGGAAACCAGTTGTCTGTCTTCTAGTTTCAGGCTCGTGACCGAGAGAAATCCCCATGTAATGTAGCAGCCAGGTGTAATGGGTTTTCTTTTCCTGGAGGAACAAACCTCTGGTCTTGTTCCTCCAGGTTTTGCTTTTCCCTTTTTTTACAGCAACAACAACAAAAAAGCAAAAGACTCCGGTGGTGGCATACCTGACTCTGTCGGGACAGGGTTCGAATCCCTGAGGTGTCTGCTTTTTACGGTGTTGCTGTTGGAGGGGGAGAAGTCCTATCTAATTTTTATCAGGAAAAAAAATTGGTTAAATTTCGCTTCAATTTTTGTACCACAACTTCTAACAAATAGGCTACTGGAAGTCGGCAGTCGCTGTCCTGAAGATTCTTACTTTGACTCTTTGTAAAGATAATGTCGAGCTAACGTGTTGCTTCAAACACTGGATAATGAAACTGTTGCTGTTCCAAGTTGTCAGTGTTTTTTGAATCTCCTTTTGTTAATGTATTGGAGTGTGATTTCATTTGAGAGGAAAATTTTTAATTTCATTAAAGACATTGATTCAATCAACCTTGTGTTTTTATGTGTGAAGCTTTCTTATCCATTTCAATAAATACCATGACTTCTCTTACACAAAGGACACCGAGGTAAAATTAGGATGCTAAGTTGATGTGGTAATTATTAAAGTATATATACATATAGATATAGAGAGATTGTTGACATTAAAAATGGTTTGAATTGTACGAATTATTAGTCATTGAATACAACACTACTACAAAGTAGTGTTTGTCTATATTTTGTGGAAAGAAAGTAAATGTGCTAAACTAGTTGGTTTATGTTGCACAGAGGCCCTCATGTTGGAAGCCCTGCCAAAAAAAGGCCAATTATTCAACAATATGTAAGAATCATATACTAACAGTTTAGCCAACATTTAAAAGTTTAAAGCACAAATATCACATGTAATACAGTTGACTGGACTAGAAGCGAGGAACCTTTCTCTACATTTTAAATTTATGATGGGCAACAATTGATATTTTCTTAATGTCACTACCTAACCTCGATCACCTTATATTTCTGTGAATTTTCTTTACATTTTGGTTACTACAACATTTAAAGTAACTGCACCAGAAAGTGTTGGTAACACACTTGACAAACAGTGTGCACCATGTATAGACAATTATTTTGATAAAATATTGATGAAGAGGAGTTGAAACCTAGCACACTTTCTTCAAGGTTCCCGCCAAAACGTTAGAGCAAACCATTGCTCATTTATTGTTTTATTTATTTTTTTCTTTGCTTTTTTCCCAATGGGTAACACAGCTGCCATTTTTTTCAGAGTTCTCAGACACACATTTAAAAAAAAAAAAAACAAAAACAAAAAAACAGCTTTATCATGTTTTGTTTTGTTCTATTCTATTCCCCGTTTTCAGTTATGAAGTTCAGGATTCCAGGCTGGAAACGTGATGATCCACAAGTCATCTGCCCTAAAGTTAATGTTTACAAATTTGAACAGGGAACTGTTATGATGTAATTTTATAATTATTTGAGCTAATCTTGTTCATAGGAATTACAATATTTTTGATACTTTAATAACTTTATCAAGGAATGTAGTGGCTTGTACAGAATTTTAGTTCTTGACTTTCTGGGAAATATATAAAAAAATATATGAGGAGCATTCTAAAAGAAATGTACATTAAAAAAATTAATTGCAAAAACCTTTAGTGCTTACTCAGAGGGAGTGATATAATTTGGTTAGATATAACACTGAATTCCTCAGTGGTCAGTCAAGCTGAAGTGTCAGGTCTTGTCAAACTTAAGTATCCATGAGGAAAAAAATATAAAAAGCAAAAAAAACAATTTGTCTGAAAAGTTAACAAAAAGTCCCATTTTTCACACTGAGAGTTTATATGCTGCCCTGCATATGTATTTAGTAATGGCAGGCAAAAGGGCTGACACTCAGGCCCTATCACATCCAACTCATGTTAGGCCCTGTCTGAGCCCTATGTTACAGGACTGTTACAGGGATATGACGGGATCAAACACTGTGGTTTAATTTGACATTTAGAAATAAATATGTATTTCAAACATATTATATTAAAATAATATTTAATAATTACACTCTCATTACAAATATTACACAATATTACAGCCTTTTGTGTTTACACAAATATTACACTTTCATTTTATATTCTCTATAATCATAAAAGTTTTTTCATGAAGTTTTGAAATCTTCCACCCAAGATAGTTGTAAATTTAAAGATAAAAACATGCTGAGATGCAATTTTTACACTTTAAGATTATGCTTTAATATTCATATTATTGGAAAAAAGGGGAGGGGGGATTCCCTCAGTAAATATTTAGATTTTTGGTGGGGTGAGGATATTATCCTCCGGTCTTTTTTACTTGCGGAACCATTGTACAGACACAGCGTTTACATCGGGCCAGTTTACATCCGTGCCATTGCCAATCAGCAGTTTGTTAGCCTTCTTGACGCTGCAGTCGTTTGATGAGGTGTGGAGGAAAGAGGAGATGTGGTCCTTTTTTGCCAGGGATCCTGTCAAAGACTTTGCGTATGAAATTCTTCCAGAGACCCAGGAGAAGTCTGGAATATGGAGCCTGCATCGAGGAAAGCGAAAGGTGAGAGCGGCAGGCGGCTAACAGTCATGGTTAACGGCGGAGGCCCTTCGCGGTGTCGACTAACTGGCGTTTGCTGTTCATAATCTCCTGTTAGATGCAGTGTAAAGGGTTTTCTTAGCCTCGTTGTGTACCAGCTTCCTCAGAATCTCTCCAATCTTATCAGTTTTTTCAGTGTCAGTGCTGATAAACATGATCTCAGATTTAGTGTGCCATGATAGCTCAAGCTTTGTTTACTCCATGGTAGACACGTATTTCTCGCCACGTCACCCTGTTTGAGCGTGGTTAACAGCGATCAGTGGTATTAACTTTAAATTATTGTTTGACAGATATAGTAAGAGGTTAATTCTTTGCCTCTCCGAGAGCCCCATATTGCTTAATACCCCGTTTTATTGACTGAATTTGAACTGACCAGTGTCGTCTCCGTCACTAAAGGGTGACGGTCAGATGATAAACACAAACTTCCCGTTTTCTCCAGGGAAGTTGTAGTTTGTATGTTTTTTCCTGATCGATTTGAAGGTTAACATACTGATGATTTATCACCAATTGTCAATTGACCGAGTGATTGATTTCTTCTCAGAGCAATGGAGAACCAGTGTCGGTGTTTCTATACGAGATAGCCCAGGGAACAGAGCAGCAGACCCAGCTTGCGAAGGCTGCCTTCAAACGCATGAAGACCCTCCGGCATCCGAACATTCTAGCATATGTGGATGGTTTGGAGGTATGGATTTTACACCCAACCTTTGGTTTCCATAAACTACCATCTGGGATAATTTCATTCTGCTTGTTAAATGTTATTTCTGTGTTGTCATGTAACTTAAGTATACTTAGTGTCTCATCTCCGTCATTTGTTTTCTCTGCATGTTTACGTTCAGATAGAGGTGAGTGAGAATAAACAGCTGTAGTCATATAAAGTTACTGTAGAAAATTTGTTGTGAGTAGAGTACAACATGATATGAGCGTTATTATACTTTGTTTTCTCAGGCTTGTGTGCTGAACATGATTATAGCAAGCCAACTAATTGTCAGTCAGGCTATATTGTGGCTGTTGTTGTACACATGTAATCAGAGGTTGACAACAAATAGGAAGATAACGTGCATTCATTTTCCAGATGTCAAAACATCACACTGCCATAATTTAGATGAAAGCGTGGGATATCGTTCTATCCTTCTTTACTGCCTTTAATTATTCTCATGAATCCCTTTAAGCTGTATTGTGCTGTTTCCATTGAATTAAGAAAGTGAAATTTAAATATTTGCATTAGCAACATTTTTATCACCATTTTCATGCTGTTTCTGTTTTATTTGGTCAAGTTAGTAAGTTCCAAACACATAGGCTTATTGCTGGTTTTATGTATGAATGTTTCACAGACAGAGAAGAGCCTGTATTTGGTGACTGAGCAGGTAACACCCCTTTCAGTCCACCTTAAGGCCCAGGCAGAGAAGGGTGGATCTGGGGACCTGGAAGTCTCTTGGGGGATACATCAAATAGTGGTAAGGGTTAAAGAGATAGCCAGTTTGAAACTGTCAGGGAAGCCATGGTTCTCTCATCAGGTTTTTACTTTTTTTCTATTTCTCACAGAAAGCTTTAAGTTTCCTGGTCAATGACTGCCACCTGCTGCACAACAACTTAGGGGTGTGGTCTGTTTTTGTGGACCGAGCAGGAGAGTGGAAGCTCGGGGCCCTTGACCATGTGGCCCCTGAGCAGGGTGACCCCAGTGGGGTCTCGCTCCCTGCCCCCAAAGCTGTTTACCCAGACATGGAAAAATATGACCCACCAGAGTCGCCCAACAGTAATGGAGAGAAATGGTAAGACAGAATTATTAAAAAACAAAACAAAAGAAACATAACCACAGAAGAGTAACCCAGGAGTATGTTACACATTAAGACATGAAAGAGAGACAGTGCAAGTTTTATATCTGAAAGAAGAGATACCTGAGGCAAGTGTTGATGTGATACTGAAGTTGATTCTGGTTCTTCCTCAGTTTTTGTCGACATTTTGAACTGTGTGCATGTTGGTTGCAGGGCAGGGGAGGTATGGAGACTGGGCTGCCTGATCTGGGAGGTGTTTAACGGGTCACTACCTCGCACATCCTCACTGCGTTCACTGGGAAAGGTACAATACCATCACCTTTCACCATACCTCCTTTTTGTTATTGCTGCATATCGCTATCAATTCTAGTATTCTGGTAAACAATTTTATCAAGTTTGTTTGAAATGAGCTTGAGAAGAGACAGCAGAGGCCTTATATGATCAGTGTTGAACTAACCTATCAGTTAAATGATAGCCTATATAAGTCTTTGTTTTTGATCTTGTGTTTGTTGACTGAGTTATGTACCCTACCCCCATGTCTACTCTGTGTCCACAGATCCCTAAAACCCTGGTGCCTCATTACTGTGAGTTGGTAGGCGCTAACCCCCGGGCTCGACCCAACCCAGCCCGCTTTCTCCAGAACTGCAGAGCCCCAGGAGGATTCCTCAGCAACAGCTTTGTGGAGAGCAACCTTTTCCTGGAGGAGATACAGGTCAGAAGATTTACACAGGGCCCTGACCTGTTTTTCACTGTGGTGTTTTTATCAGCGCTATAGTGGAACATCAGCTGTAAAATCACATCCAGATAGAAACAGATCACGTTCTTGTGGGTCTTTCTGGAGACTCCCGAGTTAAATTAATGGAACAAATGTCAGAAAGTATCATTGTAAATTGATTGTGAAGATTTAAACTTCATCTATCTCCAGATCAAGGAGCCAGCTGAGAAGCAGCAGTTCTTTCAGGATCTTAGTGAAAATCTGGACTCCTTTCCTGAGGACTTCTGTAAACACAAGGTCCTGCCTCAGCTCCTCACTGCGTTTGAGTTTGGCAACGCAGGTGCTGTAGTGCTCACACCACTCTTCAAGGTGAACCTTTACCTTCATGGATAGCCTTTACAGATATCCTCAAACAGTATACTGCAGCCTCTTATCAAAGCATCTGATCATTTTACAAGTAAAACAGACCAAAAAAGTCCAGAAATAATATGAGTAAGACCTGGTTTTAATGTCTCTTTTCAGGCTTCTCTCTGTCTACCTGTTTTCATTCTGAATTTTTCTCTGTCAGGTAGGAAAGTTCCTGTCAGCTGAAGAGTACCAACTAAAGATCATTCCTGTTATTGTGAAGATGTTTTCCTCCACTGACAGAGCCATGAGGATACGGCTTCTGCAGCAGGTATGAAAAGCATTTATCCACTGGGAGTCCCCTTTGATGTTCTCATATTTCCTTTCATTTATTTTTCCTATGTTTTGTCCAGTTCATAAAAATAGCTTTAAAGCAAAATAGGAAAAGTTGATTGAAGGACAAAAATAACAGGAAGTTATTACCCATGACACCAGTTCTAAGCTTGTATTACAACTTAATGCTGTTTTTGTTTCAACGCTGTTGTTCTCTGTGTCTCAGATGGAGCAGTTCATTCAATATCTGAATGAAGCAGCAGTCAATTCCCAGATTTTCCCTCATGTTGTTCATGGCTTCACAGACACAAACCCTGCCATCAGAGAACAGACGGTTAAGGTAGTTTGCACAGTTAAACACAACCACGATCCAGGAGGTGTTATTACATAATACTAATGTCCTGTATGTTGTTGTCCTGGTTGTAACTCTTCCATCTCTCTCTTTCTCTCTCTCTTTCTCTCATCCCGCTTACATCAGTCCATGTTGCTCCTGGCACCCAAATTGAATGAGACTAACCTAAACCAGGAGTTGATGCGTCACTTTGCCCGGCTGCAGGCCAGAGATGAGCAAGGTCCAATCAGGTGTAATACCACAGTCTGCCTGGGCAAGATCGCCTCCTACCTCAACGCTGGGGTAAAGTGAATTCACACCGTTTTGCATTTTGAATTACATAAACTAACTTTCAGCAAAGAATCAAATTGTCTAATCCAATAAACGGAAAAAAAATTGTTATCTGTGTCTTTACAGACTCGGCAGCGTGTTTTGATTTCCGCCTTCTCACGAGCCACTAAGGACCCCTTCCCGGCCTCACGCTCAGCAGGAGTACTGGGCTTTGCTGCTACACACAACTACTACAGTGTAACAGAGATTGCAGCCCGCATCCTGCCCACACTATGTGCCATTACTGTGGACCCCGATAAGGGTGTCAGGGACCAGGTACGCATGACTAACAATGGTTTTCTTCTGTCTTATGACATTGCTACCAAAAACTAAACTGTAAAAAACAAACAATAAAAACTATAACTCTATCAAGGAAATTTAATAGGTTTTTGGCAGCAACATTCTGTTAATGCTTTCAGTGTGTGCAGTTTTTATAAAGAGGAGGAACTATAACAGGGCTGGATAAAAAAAACTCATATTTTCTCTCCCTTTGTCAGGCATTTAAAGCCATCAAGAGTTTTATTTCCAAACTGGAGACTGTATCAGAAGACCCCTCCAAGCTGTCTGAAATAGGTTTGTAAAACATGGCCCTCCCACCAGTTTTTTTTTCTCCTTAAAGGCACGGTTGGTAGTCATGGGAAACTAGCATGAATTTGAATGTAGCATCTCCTCAGGACTCCATTTAGCCCCTGCTATCCCACACTTGGAGCTCCTCCAAAACGACACCCCCGCTCACATGCACGAGCGCTGCTGATTTGCAACCATATGATGGTGACTGATTCAAAACTATTGACTCAAAACTGGTCCTCAGCATATCTTTTTTGCTTGCACTTTGTTACCAGTAATCGGGGTATAGGTAGTTTTTCTACTGTTCTCCAGCGTACTTGGATCCTTCTTGGTTATGTGCATTGAATCGGGGCTAGTGCAAGCCAGCAAAGTTTTTCGCACAAGATCATTTTAATCAGCATAACAAAAAGTGTATCTGATTACCAACACTGCCTTTAATCTGTGAAAACTTTGCTCAGTTTACAGGGAACAAAGGAGAAGCAATTGCTGACATACTTGGAGCAGAGTAAAGATTTCTTAACTCCTCTTCTCTCTGTTTGACAGAAAAAGATGTGGCGTCATGTGCTCAGCCTGCAGGTGCCTCCTCGTCCTGGGCTGGCTGGGCTGTGACTGGCATGTCTTCGATAACTTCCAAGCTCATCCGTAACACCCCAGGGACGGAGGGGGGCACAGCTGGTGAGGGCAGTGATGCCTCCAGCCCTACTGGTGACAAGAGTGAAGCACCTGCAGCTGGTAGGGTCATCACTGATTTGTTTGACACTTAGTGGTGGTTTTTAAAAAGAGAATTGATCTTTTTTTTGTACGCAAATGGTCCACCCACACTACCCACAATGTAACTTCACTATTTGCTCTTTGATCTGGTTGCAACCAGACACATTGTGTTTTCATACACACTGTGCTGTACTTCTTCTTAAGACATGTAAACTAACATTCATGTTTAAAACTGGTGGACCTCTCCTTACCTGAACCTGTCTTACCTGTCTATTTTTTTCCTTAATTTTTTAAACTCTGAAGGTTCTGAAGATAAAACTCCACAGGCCTCTCTCACTCACCATACTGCCTCTAGTCATGCCAACCAATCACAAACTCTTGAAGTAACGGGTAATGAGGACGAGCCAAAAGAAGACCACTGGGATGATGAGGAGGACTGGGGAAGTTTGGAGGTAACTAAAAATGAAGTTACAGATCCTTATTGAGATACACACGTTTATGGTTTGATTCCTGACAGAACTGCGGTTTTTACTCGAAACTTATGTAGGAGCCAGAGAAAGCTCACAACGATCCAGACGACTGGAACTCTGACTGGTCAGGAATGACTTCGTCCAAGAAAAAGGCCAGTGACAGAGGAGTAAGAACACTTTGACTTCCTTCTGTTATCCTATACAAACTCTAGGGCTAACTCTTCTATCTTAATGCTTTAACTATCTCCCTTGTGCCCAGGTTGGTCGGACATCTTCTGATATGGCAGTAAAAAAGCAGAGCTCTGACTGGAGCAGCTCAGGCTGGGATGCTGATGATAGTTGGTCCAATGAGAAGGAGGGGCAGGGTCTTAGCTCTGCAGGCGAGGAGGGCTGGGGTAATGACTGGGCTGAGGAGGACACGGACACAACTTTGAAGAGCTCTGCACTTCCTCTGCCTGAAGGGGTACGGTTAGCTAGTGATTACAACTGGGACAGTGGCAGCGGAGTTACAGGCGTAGGGCAAAATGATCTGTTTTCAAGCGTGTCCCAGAGAGTCTCATCGAACGCTGCGGCCACCACGGTGAGCACAGAGAGGATGCAGATTAATGAATTTGAGTAGCATTGATTTGGTTTGAAATGCAGAGGACAGATAAACCCACAAAGATGAGAGTAACCTGGGGTTGTGTTTTCACCTTGTCAGGCTGGAGATGGCTGGAGTGCAGAAGCAACTGGAGACTGGGGAAATGAAGATAGCTGGGAGTCTGTGGAAGGGAACCAAGGTGAGTCTTTCATCTTTGATTGACTTATAATGAGCTAAAAATACAAACAATACCTTAAAGATCACACTAAGTTTCAAATATTCCTGATGAATGACCACCTCTACGGTTTTGTTTCATCAACCAGGTCTCAGTAAAGCTGAGCTGTCGAAGAAGAAACGTGAGGAGAGGAGAAAAGAGTTGGAAGCAAAGCGAGCAGAGCGCAAAGCTGCTAAAGGTCCACTCAGACTGGGGGCACGAAAGATAGACTGATAAAACTCACGAATAAAGCCTAAAGTGTGGAAATGGAGAAGGGGAGAACTTGGATAGCAGTGACCTTTGACCCCAGAGTGTTCAATGGAGGTTTGACATTCCACAAAGAACAAGAGAGAAGTGTTGACAGTGGACTGAAAACTGTGAACGTGTTGGTTGAGCATGATGCTTTTGGTCTGACAGGAGTAAAGAAGTCGCTGTCCAGTGGGTTTATAAATGCAGCGATGGTGGATGTCGGAGCTGAAACAGAAACGTAGAAAGAAACTCCAGAGAGACATGATGCAGCACAGAAGTGCACTCCCTGCACCAGAAGCTTGTCTTGATTGCAAGAAGTTCTCTTTTTAAAAAAAACAAAAATACAGAGCTCATAAGTCTGCAGTTGTAAAGTAAATGTATATACATGGTGCATCTTCTCTTAAAATCACATGAAGAAGCTACTTGTTTTTTTTTTAAAGAAAGATAATTATCTATAAAAACCTAACAATCAAACATTATTATGCTGAATGTTAAACAGTGAAGATGAATGTTTGAGTTCAGCTGTCACAAATTTAAGAGTTAAGACCAACCCTCGCATGCAATTGTGTATTTCTGTGTTCTTATCACCTGTTGAGTTCTACTTTTTGCACATGCAGCACTGTATCTTATTGTACTTAACTGGAGTAGCTGGTGACACTTGTGACTGGTTTCACGTCCGTAAATGTTTCACATATTTGGACATGGTGGTAACAAGTAGTCATCCAGAAGCTGGTGAAATGGTTTCCAAGATAAAATCAGAAGTTTTACTTTATGTCCTATGCCGGGAAAGTGGGTGGGGTTTATAAAGAATTGTGAACTAATGGGATGGATCTAATGTGCGTTCATATTTATGTAGTCCAGCAGATCTCCTGAAGACATTTTTTTATCCATCAGTTTTAATGTTATCGAGCGTAGCCAGGTCAAGAGAGATGGTATTGCTTTTACTTTAATGTGCCTTGAAGTAATCACAGATCCAAGACGTCACAGTTTTAATTGAAATTTCAAACATGGACCAGAACTGTGTCCAATACCAACATCTGTGTTCATCAAAGCTTTTATCCAAGTGTGAGCCATATTTCCTGTCTGTGTTAGATGGTTTGGTATCAGTCGCCATACAGTGAGCTCTGTTGATGACTCAGCCGGAAAAGTTCACAACCATCATCCCTTGAGTTGATGTGAAGTCACTGAACAATGGTGGATCAGAACCTGAGCTGTTGGTGGAATGAGGGTTACAAGACTTAACAGAAAATCCAAACAATGTAGCATGTGAGCTATTAAAATAAAGATGGAATAAACCTTTTAAGACCCATTTTTTATTATTTCAAAATTGTTTTGAAACAGTCTCAGAATGATAGTAATGCTTCAATATAGTTGGGGAAGGAGGCAGGGTACTAAACAAGGCAGGAGCAGTAAGGAATTAAGACAGTGCTTTGTCCACAGTGACATACAAAATCAACACAAAGTAGAAGTCCACAGTTTGTTTGAAGTAAAATAGTTGTAGTGCCATTTCCTTTCAGTAAATTTATCAGAATATAAAGAATTGACTTACAAAGCTTGTAGTGTGTAAGTTCTCTGTCCAACACAGCAGAACGTGGGGGATGAGTGTCATAAATTAATGTTCCACTATTATTTTCATTAAATGTGAAAACAGACATAAAAAAAATAAATCTGGATAATTAAGTTATAATGTTACAAGATCACAGTCATAGTTTTAAAGGATTATTGTCAGAAGAAAAGTCATAATGTTACAAGATTAAAGTCAAGATTTTGGGAGGAGAAAAATTGCGATGTTTCGAAATTAAAGGTGAAATACTAAGAGACTAAAGTCGTATTTACAAAAATAACATTATTATTATTTTTGGAGTCAAGAGTTGTAACGATACAAAAAGAAAAGCTGTAATTTACGAGATTACAGTCATGTTTCGAGAAAAATGTTGTACAATGATGTCTTACCTCTTCTTATATTCTTAATATAATGACTTTTGTCTCAAAAAATGTTTTTTCTTTGATCGGCATAATGTGTTGCAAAAACAAGTTTGACTGATCCATGTAAAAAAAAAAAAAAATTCTTAACAAAGGTGATAAGACTCATACTGAGTTCCAAAAAATGGGCCTCAACTCAGAATAATATTAATTCTTTATTCAAACAATTACAAACAATTAAAAAGTCAGAGATATATGTTGTTATAAATTCCAACTAAACTGTAAACTTAGTCCAAATGACATTTTACAAGAGCACTGCAAAGACGTTGAACTAGTCAAATGAAGTATCGCCCAAACTTACCCTTCATAAATCTATAACAGATAAACACCAGTAGTGTATGTGACAGTCTGTGAGTTACAATAACAATATATATTTTTGTTGTAAAACACTGAGACCAACCTGAATCATCGTTTAGATCACTAGACATTAAGATTTTAAGAGACAAACACTTCTTACACATTTATTGAAATTCATATAATAAAACAACCTCAAAGTGTTCATCTTCAAAATCCTCGCTCTTATCAAAACATTTCACCATGCATCTTCTTGGCACATTTATTAATGGAAATACTTCATGTAGTGCTGTTTTTAGAAAAACTTTAAAGGCTGGAACATACAAAATGTTGATCCACAACCAGCAGGGTCTGCCATGTTACTGAACTGGAGACAGAATGATGGACAGACAGTGGTTTAAGGAAAGGTTATGGTACAACTAACTCTCTCACAAAAACACTTGTAAAAATGTGCAGGTTAATTTTGTAACCTTGATAAATAGCAGTTGGGCCTTGCTGGTGATGTGTTAATAAACATTAGCTCAAATGCCGGGGACTTGAATCACTGTGTGTTCTTGTTTTCTTTTTTGCTGCCTCCAAATAAAGCTCCTGCCAGAGCCAAGACACCAAGACCCACTGCTGCAGCCACACCTGCAACCATGACTACTTCTCCTGCCTTACGGACCTGCAAAGGAAAACAAACAGATTCAGGAGAGTTGATGTGGGTAAAAGAGAGTTCTATAAATCTTTATTCTTAACCATTAAGTCCGTCAATTTGGAAATCCACTTGACCAAATATGGTACATTTGACTCACATTTAGAAAAACTCTCTGGTCATATATAGATATTATTCAAGGCAATACATGTTGTATTTTTCAAACTTGCGTTCATAAATATTTCCATTTTGTTGGTACTTAATCTCAAACTTTGTCATCTCAGATGATTTCTGATATACTATGCAGTCAGTAAACAAGATTTAGAGAAAGAATATACCCTCCTGTGCATGAGCACTATGCTCTGTTAACCTAACTTTCTGTGGAGAAGGCTGAGGGAGAAAGGTGTAAAAGAGAGATCTGTCTTTAGCGGACAACCCAGAAATAATTAAGGTTTATTAAACAAAGCTAAAAGTGGACTGCACCTCATGGTTGGAGGTATTATTTTCGGCTACGGGATGAGGGAGAACCAAGCGACAGATAGTCTAAGGTTTTGTGTGCTATGGCAGTAAATCTTTATCCCCTCATAAGAATTTCCAGCTGCCAGTTTTTACTTTGAGAGTGAAGTGTTGTTTTGGACCATGGCACAATAAATATCTCAGGAACTTTAAGAATAAATAAATAAACCGCACTCCACAGACTTTGGTGCAATCCTCCTGCTCAACAAACTGAAAGAAGAAGTGTGTTGCTTGGGTAAGAGAAACAAGGAGATGCAGTTACCTGGCGAGACTCAGCCTTTCCATATCGCAGTTCATTCGCAAAGTGTTCACAGTTCCCCCTGAAGACACAATATGGCAGCTCTTCACCCACCAGGGCACTGGCCTCCCTCACGATGACATGAGCCGGGCGAGGTTTGTACTCTTCATCAAGACTGTTGTTGATTTTCCACTGGTTGGTCCCCACTATATCCCACAGCTCCTCTTTCTTCACCAAAGCCTTCTCTGTTAGGACAGACATCATGCTGCTGGCACCTGCACCTGGGACCTCAGCTAGAAATCAAGAGTTATGATGGGGAAAAGAGAACATTTATTGACTGCGTTTTCTTTTACAAATTTACTTTTTAACAATTTCATGAAAAACTGAAATGTTTAAACAAAAGAAAGTGCTGTCATAAAAAGCTTCCTCTTTTAGGGGAGAAGTGGATAAGTGAGTGTGAGTGTGGGACTCACAGGGGGGTGCCAGGTGAACCACAAATCCATCACCAACATACACTGCCCAGTGCTGATAGGAGCCACGAAAGATCTCGATCAGGTCCCCTATCTCTGGTTTCTCATCATACTTGGATGGAAAAAAAAAGATTTTCAAAGAAGAGAATTAATATTTACACATAAATTCAATACTTTTGTGCTGTGTTAAAGTATTAATATACTGACCAGTGTCGGGGCCATGTCACTGCTATTTTGTCAGTACGCAAAAGACTGGTTTTACTTTAATTTCACTTTTGATTTTTCGTCCAATTTTACTTCTCAGCGCCTGCAGGTAGATATGACATAAGGTACAACTTTGTCAGGAAAGAGAAAAAAAAGACACAAACATAGAAACAGTAACCTCGACTAACGAAAATATCTGTTTATAAAGACGACGACTCCGTATGGATGATTTTTTAAAGCATTTACATAAAGCAACAAACGTTAGGGTGTGCGTCAACCGCAACAACGTCAGTGAAGCTAAAATACCTCTGAAAATAAATGTTAGCTACTGCCAACTAGCTTCACCCTAGACACAGCACCTCATTTAACTTACATAAAGGAGTAATTTTTTCCAGTGGACTATGAGTTAAGTACCTGGTTTCAATGGTAGCTTGGAAAGTGTAGCTTGGACTGTCTACATCCTCTAAAATCCTGATAGCTTAGTACCACCATAAAAACCCGCTACAACCTATTATTCAGGTCCAGTCCCAAATTTGGTCGAACAGTCCGTCATCTTACCTTTGAACGACAAGGTCCTCAAGCTGTGTAAATATTGGAGACGTCACCAAAGCTCAGCAGTGAGGAATCAGCTGATGGCTGCTAATTTTAGCTGTAGCCCGAGACCTTCAGAATAAAAGCCTCTCATATAGGTTCTACAGTTACTTAACGCGTCACTTAACACATGACGAGCAGCCTATGAAACTAACCATAATACAATACCAATAAAAAATTGCCAGGGAACTCTGAAAAAAAGTTTTACTTTTCCAAATCTATTGTATCGGAAATCAGGGGAATCTACCTTTTAAAGGTGTAATAATTAATATCACAAAACAATTATCCAGTCATCTGCTTTGAACCATTAAGTCTCTCTCAATTTTGAAGTCTTCATAAAACCCGAATCTATCATTAAGGATTATATCTGTGTTGTACAGTGGTTTGATAATTCTCTGAGATCTTTAGATAATAATAATAATTTCACATTTGTATAAATGTGAAATTATTATTATTATTATTATTATTATTATTATTATTAATAATAATAATAATAATAATAATAATAATAATAATAATAATAATAATAATAATGGGCTGTTTTAAAATCACTATACAGTCTACAGTTTTGTTGTTTCCAAGCTCGAATCAAAACAATGCAAACTCCTGTCTCGCTTCACTTTTGATAGATGGATAAGTTCTGACCATTTTACTTAACACCACAAAACCCAAAGCTTTTGTTATTGAACTTATACCGAATGTGAAGAGTACTCTTTACATTGTTAATGGTATGTACTCCTCAAACATGCAGGACAGTTTTTCATTTTTTGATGACCAAAGTAAAACTTGTTTTTTTCTTATTTGAATGTGGAGGAATTTTATCGCAGCAAAAGTCTGAACACACCCTGTTCCTGTGCAATACTGATAAGGAGAGTTGAGTGCTGTGAAGATAAACAACAAGTGAGAGGCCTGAAATCCGTACCATCACTATACCAGATGTGAGGAAGAGCAAGATATGACAAGGTTTTCATTCAGGTGAACATGCGCGTGCTTCTTTTAGAACCAAAGTAAAAAAAATAAATAAATAAATAAATAAATAAATAAATAAAACTACTTATTTTCCAAAGCCTACATATTCTGTTAAAACGTAAAACAGTGAGTCATGGGGTTGACGTTTTTCTGTATGACCTTACTTTCTTGATATATATGATGAATCTTTGATTTCGACTCTTTTATAATAGTTGGGCTTTTTTCCCTTTATTTATTATTGCGATTATTTTTCTGTTTTTGCTGTCGGAGTAAAGCACATTGAGCTAACTTTTAATGAAATGTGCTTAATAAATAACATTTTCATTGCAATTGCTGTTGCTATTTAGTGATGAAGAAATTAGGACGAATTTTAAAAAGGGAAGCGAAACAATACACTTAAAGTAAAACTATTTTGAATTTTTCACGTCAAAATTTTCTCGATTAATTTAATGTCTAATTATACATTTTACTTTTAAAATTCAGTGCTAATTGATCTCTAATGAAGTTTAGTTTAACCCGCTTTGGTTTTCATATGGATTAGTTACACTTTTATCCACTAGATGTCACCAGTGGCGTCGGCTGTCTTTAAAGGTTTGACATTTGTACATAAGAAGAAGTTTTCACATCCGGCTCTGGAGCGCCCTTTCGGTGTAGTTTTGTTCTGAAATTGGACAGAGAAATCAACAATAAGCTGTCACATTTGTCAGCGTCGAAGTCCGGGAATCCAGAGGTGGAATTGATGTGACCAATTGATGTTTAGAGACCGAACTATGTCTGTGGTGTTTGATGGGAGTCCGCTGAAAGCGATGCAGAGCTCGCACACTCACACAGCACAGACTGCCCTGAGGTAAGACACGGGAGAGAGGAAGCTGCTCCCCTGACAGAGCAAGTAGACATCGTTTGGACTTGAGTCAGTTAGGCATATTTTAATCTTTTTAAATCCCTGTAAGTTTAAAAATGTAAAGTGTCAATCTACACACAACGGTCCTTAGATTGGTCTGAATTGTTGAAGGCTGCACTAACAAACAATGCACGTCAGGGATACATGAAGTACTTTCCAGCATTTTTATTATTCCTATCCTATTTATGATAGGAAAAATGAACTACGCATGTTTTCAGAGGCCAAATTTTTGTTTCACAGTTCTTTATCACCAACACATTAAACACTACAAAGTAAATGTCGCAAAACCTTTATTCCTAAAGCAGCATCCAGTCTATATTTTATACTTAAGGATCACAGTTTCAAGAAAAACTATGTGGACTTTTTGAAATTACCTGGATTTCTGTATAAATTAGTCATTAAATGTGTTCTGATCTTCATCTAAGTCATGACTGAAGTCTAATACCACGCTTTTATATGTTTTCATTTAATATTTCATACTTTTTCTTTTTGCTGTATATGTGATTTATTTTAGGGCTTCAGTGCAACAAGGAATTATTTGCACTGCTTATAGTTTGTTAACTTTCAACAATGGGCTTGTCAGTTATTTTTTACAATCTACACCTATCCTACACTATCCAGTGTTTAACTGCAGTTATAATTGTTTATCATTTATTCATTCGTTGCTTCTTTTTTGTAACATTTATCTGTTTTTGTTTATCCTATGTGATAAGGAACATATCATTAAAAACGAAATCTGCTTGAATTATTTGAGGAAAGATCCTATGGGTTAATAGACATTAAGAGGTGTTCTGAAGTTTTTTTCTGTTTAAATTTAGGTGAAAATGTATTCCATTCCTTCCCTGAGTCTGAAATGTCATACTTTACAGTCACTCAAGTGATGTCAGAAACAGCTTTAGACGAGACAGATATTTGGACTGTTTATCTTAAGGTTCAAGCTTGTCTCTTTGGGCTCTAGAATGTTGAGATGGAGGTTTATGATCACATTATCTTAATTTAACAACTGGTTGATGGAAAATAAACAGCTAAAATAATGTTTATAATGCCTGTTAATTGTGGTTTATGAATTAATCCAAATAGGTAGTCTTAATAAAACCTTTTTCACACATTCTCTTTCTGCGTCCACCTAACTTCTCATTGCCCACTTTTTCTTCTAGTGCTCAGGAACTGTCTCAGGAGATCAAGTCCTTTATCAGCGGCATTGACGCTGTTCAGGGTCGGAAGCTCAGTGTCCGTGAACATGCCCGCTGTGCCGTGCGTCTGCTTCGCTCGGTCCCTGCCTGCCGGGGTGCTGTGCTGGAGCATCTGAGAGGCGTTTATGATGAGTATGTCTCTGCCTTCCTTCACAACCTGGAGACAGAAGGTGATGCCAGCTCTGGCGTCAGCTCAAACCTGGAGGACATCATTCAGGTGCAGATCTTACTGGATCTGGATTCTTAATTGTCTATGGCTCATGTAATAATGAATCTGTATGTTTGAGGGATTTAGACAAAGAAAGGAAAGTTCAAATGTCACCATGGGATTAAGGAGATTATGTTAGCATTGTTCCAAAACTAAATACCCAAAAATATGAAAAAGAGGCACAGTTAAGCCCTAGTATTGTAACATTACATCAAGACATTAGTTAAAACTATTGTTACTTTAATTTAAGTTCAGGTATGCTTAATATCATTACTTAAATGGTCCAGTTGTAACAGATCCAGACCCTGTCCAATCTCAACCATCTGAATGTTAGTTTATTTAAATATACACATTAACAACATAGTAAATGTCAGAATATTGACTCTGTTATTTCTGATTTTCTGCAGGAGGTTCATGGTGTGCTTTCAGAATTCATTCGAATCAACCCCCGGGCTTGGGCCCCCCTGGTATCAGCGTGGGCTGTGGACTTGTTGGGTCAACTAAGCAGCAAACACGCTGGCCGCAGGGTGGCCCCACACTCCTCCAGCCTCAATGAGCTGTTGCAGCTCTGGATGTCCTGCGCTGCCACCCGGTCCCTGATGGAGGCCTATTCCCAGTGTTTGGCTGCCATGCTGGCCTGGTGCCCTGATGCCTGTGTGGATGCACTGCTGGACACCTCAGTTCAGCACTCTCCACACTTTGATTGGGTGGTGGCTCATATTGGCTCTGCCTTTCCAGGAACTATCATCAGCCGAGTCTTGGCATGTGGACTTAAGGATTTCTGTTCTCATGGCACAAAGGAACAGGGGCTACCGGTGATGGGAGTGGAAAAAGGAAGCAGGGTGCCCAAGATTGGCTCAGTCGTGGGAATTCTTGGACACCTTGCAGCCCACCACTCAGACAGCATCAGAAAGGAGCTGCTCAGGATGTTTCAGGAAAGTCTGAGCCCATCAAGTCCCCTATCTCCAACTTCATCTTCAACATCTTGGGAGAGTTCACCTCAGCTCCGTCGAGCTGCAGTGCCTTTCCTGCTACAGTTAGCTGCTATGTCTCCCAACCTCTTTGGTGCTGTGTCTGCAGAGCTGGTAGAGCTGCTACGCCCTCCTGTTCTACTCCAGCTGCAGGCCCTGCTGCAAGGCCTCCCCAGAGAGGAGCTTGATAATATGCTGGGCCTGGCTGTTCACCTCATTAGCCAGAGTCCATCAGGAGGGGCCCGTGTCCTCCGGTTTCTAGCTGACACAGCCACTCCGGCTTCTGTCATCATCTCCGGCCCTACGCCCTCCCCTCATGAAGGAGTCAGAGAAGGTTGTGATCGTCTTCTCCAGATGCTGCTCCTGCATCTTCACAAGCTGGTCTTTAACCGCTCAGATGGAAGTGAAGCAAACCCCCTTCACTTTGCGTCCTCTCAGCCTCAGAGAGTTATACCCTTTCTGGAAGAGCTGCAGTCTCACATAGGTGAGCTCTGTGCAGAGACCCTGAGACTTGAGAGGAAGCGTCACCTCTGGCTTCACCAGTTGTTATGTCTGCTGTCTGTGTATGGGGGTCCAAGCGTGGCCACTGAGGCCCTCTGCCAGCTACTCACCCAGGCCCGCAACCCAGAGGAGCTGGCTCTGGCCTGGCAGCTCCACACCACGCTCTCCTCTTGCATGGCTGGACTCATTCCTGCTGCTGTAGCTCGCTGTGTAGCTCAGATCCATACTCATACTCTGGCGCCCAGGCAGCTGAGGCAGTTGCTACTTAACCTGGCTGCAGCCATCCAGAGTCAGGATGAGGAGAGAAGAGGGGCAGGTGCAGGCGTTCAGTCCTCCATGGCCATCCAGGTGGGCTCAGCGGTCTCTGGTAACCTCCATGATTTTGGCCCTCTCCTCCTTCATGGTGATCCAGCTGTATCTCATGCTACAGTGCGCCTCTTGTCTTGTAGCCCACTCCCACGCACTTCTTCTCCAGCTCAACTACTCCTACTCTCCCGGGCATCTGTCACTCATTTCTTTTCGGTGCTGCGGAGAAGAGGGGAGGTAGGCAAAGTGGGGAGAGATGGGGGACAGGTAGGAGAGGCGGTCAGCTGTTCAGTCCTTCTTCTCTCCCGTTTGGCAGCATATTCTCCACTCACTCTCAAAGCTGTGCTTCAGCAGCTAGTTGAGGGAGCGCTCCACAAAGGCAATGCTGATCTGTTTGGAGGGGAGGCCACTGACATGTCTGGTGCTCCTATTACTGCGCCGTCTGTGTCCCCTGATCTCGGAGCCTCTCTGCTGGATGTTAACTGCAGGTTTGGTACCACAGTCAACTTTTCTGGCAGCGTGTGGTCAGTTTTTCATGCAGGTGTGATCGGCAAGGGGCTAAAGATCCGCACTGCCAGGCAGTTACACGACCCATCTGGGGTCACTCAGGTGAGTTACACACTTTCAGAACTGCAATTGAAAAAAAAGAGCATTTAAAGCAATACATATACAATCAGGTATATATTTACCGTGCTGGTGTGTTTTGTGTTTCATGTGCAGCAGCTAAAAGACTGAAACTATGTTTTTATCTTCATCTTCTCTTCTCCTTTGTAGAACATCCAGACTCTTCTGTGTGTCATAGTTCAGTGTTGCACCTCTTCTGGTCTTAATGGATCCATCAATGGCTCACGGGCACCATCCGACCCTGACGAGCCTTTACCCATCAATGCAGAGGCAGCCAAAGTCGTGGCGGTAACATTGGTGGAAAACATTTGTCCGGATGTTGCAAACAGTGAGCTGTCCTGGCCCCCAGAGGAGCATGCCCGCACCACAGTGGAGCGAGACATCCACATCCGGCGGTGCTTTGAGGCCCATCCTGTGCTATTCCCTCTGCTCCAGGTGGTGGCAGCTGGACGTCCGGCTCTCTGCTACTGCTCTGCTGTGCTCAGAGGCCTCCTTGCAACTCTGCTGGCTCACTGGGAGTCTTCCCGTGAGGTGTTGTCTACAGACTCCCCCTGGCACCTCCAGGTCTCCTGCCTCCTGGTGTCCTGCATGGGAGAGGGCCAGCTTCTGCCTCCTATTCTGGCCAACGTCCATGAAGCCTTCCCCCACATCACTCCCTTTGAAGTGAGGCTGCTGCTCCTGGCTGTGTGGGAGTATGTGAGAGGCAATGGGCCCATGCCCCAGAAGTTTGTCTTCAACTCAGAGAGGGGTCTGTTTTGCAGGGATTTCTCACGGGACGGTGACGTAGCAAGATATGTGGCTCCAATTCACAGCGTCCTGCATAAAAACATTGATAGGCTGGGACATCTGTGCTGGCGATTTCAGCTCTAACAGGCAATGAGGACAGAACTGTGAGCAGGAAGTAAAGACAGTGAAATAAACAGAGAACTGTTACATTGCTCCAGGAAATGGACCGCAAAGTTGCCATTACTGTACTCAAGTTCGAATTGAATTTAAGTCTGTGGACGTGTGTTTATCTTCTTTTTGTACCATATTTTAAGACGTTTCTGACTGATGCTTTTTTGATGAAAAGACAAGGGGACACATATCATCCACTGTTCATATCAAGATTGTTCACCCTGTGTGTCATCTTAGTTTTAAATGAATATCTCATCTTTGCTAAATCATTTGGGTTATAGCTTCAATTTGTTTTGTTTTTTTGTTTTGTTGGGTTTTTTTCCTTCAGATTGTTCACATCCTAATGTCTCTTACAAAAAACATGGGGTACATTGTTTTTCATATGCATAAACATTTGTTTCAACCATTTTAATAAATAAATCTTTGTTTGTTTTGTCCTTGAATGTGTGTAGTAGGTGTTGATACTTCAAATTCAGCTTTATTGGTTAAGTGTTTGGAGACTTATACGAGGAACTTGTTTCTGCAATCTCCTGTTTCTTTTTAAAGTATGGAAGTCAATAAACCAAGCGGCAACCTCCAGCCTGAAAATATGAGACAATGTGAAAGTGCTAAAGTCTGCTGTTCCTCGAGTGTCCGCTTGAGGCTGGCTCCGGAAGTACTGGAAGTCACGTACCCACCAAGCCAAAAAAAGCTGTTTTCACGGCCAAAATAAGCACATTTACAGCCTGGTACAAAGAATGTCTCCTGTCTGAATTGCTTATTTTACTAACAGCACGCACTGTTCTGGGGGTGAATTTTTTTCTAACAACATTATTATCTCCAGTTCGTCCAATCAGAGGCACAGCTCAGATCACGTGACAGTGGGGCGTCCAATGGCGGTTACTGCGGAGACTCACAGCCTGCGTCATTTCCAATATGGCTGCGCTGGCCGTTTTGATTCAAAAATCTGTTTCAGAAAAAGAGGGGTGATGTCACGGAGACAAAGTCCATTAATTATACAGTCTATGCAATAAACCTATAACATATAACTTCATTGTTACTTGGTAACACCATCAGCTTTAGAGGTCAATACACTGGAAGTGCTAAATTCCAAACATTTGCTCTAATGATACTTTAAAAATCATAAAGTAATCAAGATTAGTAATGATATCTCATACGTTTGACTTTTTTAAGGCAAATCTTAATTTTATTTTATTTTATTATTTGCAAGTTTCCCTATTTACTTTTTTTCCCCTGGCAGAAACGGGCTTCATAGATTCATTTCGTTAGATTTGTGTGTACACTTTTTTCTCTCTGAGTGAACACGTGTTTCCACCACTTAGACCTTGCATTGGTTGAAAATCACTCCCGTGCTTGTAGTGTGGAACAAATCCAGGAGAAATGTGTGCTTCACTGACTGGAGCTTGGGGATGACGTGTCCATGCTTGAGAGGATAAATATTCCTACATCCCCTCTTTAGCATCAACCAGATAAAAAAAAAAAAGACCACTCCACTGAAAAGTTAACAATTACAGTGAATTTCTTATTTTGAATATTTAATACATTTCTTTAATATTTGCTTTACCAAATTAAATATTTGGGTCAGTTTCTGAGAATCTTACTTTTTTACGATCTTTGTTGCGGAATGAAATGGGCGGAGTCAAGAGAGAGCATAATCAAGATGGCCACCTTCACTGAAAGGTAAGACAAAGCAGGTCCGCTCTTTCATCGTAATTTCATCTTCTGTCTGATACATTATCAGCGTGCGACCCGGCCGAGTTTATTGCTGTGGCAACGTATTGATAAACTGAGACAGCAAACTTTTTGTTCCGGGGTTTAACGGCCACAAGAGGAACCAGGCTAGAAAAGTCCAGATTCCCTCAATTGAATTAGCGGCTTGACAGGCTGCTTGCTCTGTGTCAGCAAGGTTAGCCCGGTGCCCTGATCCACGGGGTTATTTACGATGACACTGCTGTCACATAACCAGACGTTAGCCCGCCCGTTAGAGACATAAGAATCAGGACTGTCAAACATATTATTGGTGCCTATTTACTCGTGTTTTCTTTAGCATTTCCGACTAGATGCTAGTCACATTTAGCCCACATTAGCTGATACGTTAGCTAACTACTGTTATCTCTTGGCAACAATTCAACCACATCACATCACCAAACTGAGAATGAAATGAATTAAAGTAAGCTTGCACGCTTTTTTGCCCAGCATGAAAAGGAGCTTAAAGAAGCCATATGAATGTGCGTATCTGCACATCTTGTGGGTACTGCAGGATGAGGAAACGGGAAATTGTGTAGCGGCTTGTGACGTTTTCTGCCGCTACCTTTCTTACATAGACATACCAGTATTCACCGCCACAGAGAGATCAAAGTCCGGGTTGTGCATGTTTAACCCTTATTTGCACGCTGCAGTTTGTTCGCGTCCTTTTGGATATTTATTTGGATATTACACGACCTACTTCAAATTGGGGAAGCGGTTAGCATTGGCCTTTACCACTCACTAGAGCTCATATTGTTTGTCTTGATTTCTTTTTAGGATGGCAACTGTCTTGGTTCTTTGGCTGGCAGTGTGCCTCGGCGGGACTTGGGCAGTGGACAGGGGTAACTTTAAGACCTGTGACCAGAGTGCCTTTTGCAAGTGAGTGCAAGAATGAAAAATGCAGCGACTAATTTGCAACTTGTCTTCCGAAGAAAAAAACACTGTTTCTAACGAATCACTGATGCTCACTTAACTTGAAACAGGCGTCAGCGAGCGATAAAGCCTGGTGAGTCTCCCTATCGAGCCTTGCTGGAGACCATGGAGTTGACCAACTCCAGACTCACCCTGCAGCTCATCAATGACAACAACAAGGTAAATCCTACAAAGAGAAGCAATCCACAGTATGGAAGTGGTCATCTTTGAAGCATGACCTTCCACTTCTCTTTTCCTTTTTCCTCTGCTATCAAAACAAAATGCTGAGAACAGCAAGTGATGTTCTGATAAGAACATCGTAGACTGAACCAATTGGCTGAGCTCTTCTGTAGTGTAAATGTGATGATAATGAAATTCATCTTCTCCTCCAACTCCGTCCCTTTATCCTCAAACGTCTCCCTTATTCTCTGTCTCAGGTTCGTCTGCTGCTGGAGCTCTACCGTCTCCAGGGAAACATGACAAGGGTGAAGATTAATGAGCTGAAGCCGCTGAAGCCTCGCTATGAGGTCCCAGATGTGCTCATCAGGGAGCCACCTACGGAGCCGTAAGTAAAATAACATTTCAAACAACATACCAAAGCAGTGCCTGTGAAAAGTCTGTGGAGTTCAACACTTTTCTCTAATAGAGTGACACAAACAGGAAAACACCAAACTGATAACATTAGTCGAAGTGAAACTTTAAATATGACATTTTTGGTAAAACAGAAAGTCATACTCACTGAAGAGACATCCTGATCACTGAGATTTTTTTTATCAATGAGAATTAATTTATGTTTTCAAACTTGATGTGCAGTGTGACATGTCTAATTTATTAAGATGGATAAACTAGAGTAGTGAGTGGATATAAGAGTTCAGTTCATCTTAAATCTTTCTAAGCCAGATTCTCACCTCTTCTTTCTTTCCCCCTCTCTCTGCCTCAGCCTGTCCCTCCTGTCTCAGGATGAGAACGGGGTGGTCCTTTCCCTGGGGGCAGAGTCTCAGAGGGTCATTGTCAGCGCCCGGCCCTTCAGGCTGGACATCATGGAAGGCCGAGAAGTGCTGATGTCGTTGAACTCCCGCGGCCTGCTGGCTTTTGAGCACCTGAGGATGCGCAAGGACACGTGAGAAACCACGCATGCACACATGTTTAAATGCCAGCCCTCTCTTTTTAATCCACATCCTCACTCAGTGGATGATTTCTGTTTTTGTTCCCATGAAATGGTTTGTTTTTTGAGTACTGTCTCTGACTCGTTGTTCTGTCCTCTTCTCCCTATCATCCTAGTTTCTCCTATAAAGTAACTAGCACAGTGGCTAGCGTGTGGGATAATGTCAAGAGGGTATTCTCTAGGTAAAGACCCTTAAGATTTGTAAGTGTGTATTCTGTCCCTTGTGCTAATGCTGCCAGTAGTGACAAAAAATGTTGGGACTCCCATCACACTGAGTACAATATTTACCCTTAAGTAAATGTGAGTGAGAGAGAAGAGTGTGGTTGAGTGTGTGCATGTTGGTGTTTAATTTAATCCAGATTGAAGGGGTCAGACTAGCCCCTGTTATCATCCTCATTCTTTTAAAGGATCATTTAAACAATAAGCCTCTTGTACAGTATTTTGATTTTTTCCGTCTTATTTCATGAAACAAAGAAAAATCATCCTGATCGAAACAAAGACAAACTAAACCTGAATGATGTGGGTTTACCTCTCTCCACCACTGATTTAACTTTCCCCTGCTTTCCGTTCGGTTCAGTGTCCTGTTAACTTAATCAAGCACCTACATAGTGGGTCATTATCAGAGCTAACACTGCACCTGCATGACTGAATGTGTATGTAACCAGTTATACTGACAGAGATGATGTCTAGCAGCTGTGGAGCCACTTTAGATTTGAGATTAAAGCAGAGATTTTCTCTGTTAACACACATGTAGTCTGTGTTCCACCAAACCGTTTGTGTTACTTGTGCTGCTAGTTTTTTGTTCCAGAGTAGTCCCCAAACCGCACAGCAACATCTCCCTTTGTGGTTATGCTTTGGTTTGCATTTCAAATTTGGACATTTCCTGCAGCTCCTTCTGAAGTGTAGAGCCGTACTCTCATTATTGTGGAAAAACAGCTCTTGTTTTTGGCTTACACATTTCTGTCATAAAACTTAACACCTCTAGCTGGATGTATCATCAGCGCTTGGGTTTGGTCAGCAGCTTGGTGTGATAGGACTCTGTGTAAGTCTTAGAACTGATGTGCTGTGATTTGTCACTTCTGTTATTTTGGAATAAAAGCTTTTGTGGCCTGCAGGTTTCAACAGAGTTGGTTTACCCGGTGTGCTTTAAAGGAACGTTACCTTTTATTACAACAAAATCTGCTCCAGGTCTTGGTTAGTTCTGCTGCATGTGTTCAAGGAAAACTTTTGGAGTTGTTTGTTGGTGTATCTTGAATCAGGGACATTTGTGGCTGAAGTCTGTGGAAATGAAAGAGATTATAACAATGTGATCCTACAAACCATCTGTACTCCACTCCAAAATGCTGTTTAGGACTAACGAGTGACAGATGTATATCAGATCCTACTGGCAATAAGTACACAAATCTGCAGAACTTGTGCAGCAGCTGCCCTCTTTTGACATGGAATAAGGAAATGTGCACTTAAAAGATAATATCTTTAGTTGTATTGCATTGATATTTGCTCCAACATTACTCTCGCTGCTGTTTGTCTTGTAGTTGGCCTTGAATCCCCCAAATAATCTTGTGCAGCAAAAACACGAAGCCTTGTTTTTCTGCTGAAATGTGAATATGGCATAACAGGCTTTTTAAACACAGTTTGGCTTCATGTTGCATGTTTGCTGCAGCAGATCCTCCTCATATCTGAGTGTTTAACTTTCAATTGTAAGCTGTTCACATTGAATGAGTCTTTGGTGTGAAGCCCTGGCTTCCATTACACCATGTTTTTAGGGAATCCACCAAGTGCCACTTGGTTTTGCATGGGACCTTGTGGGTGTTACATTGCTACCTTCTTGTGAGGCCTTGTCCCATGATGCCTCGCTTCAAATAGCCACAAGGTTGGGAGTTGCTTAGTCCCCTTTGTCATTAGACTTTAGTAACAGAGCCCATGTGGAGCATTAGGTAGTCGTTCATGTAGGGTCAGGGCCATTCACCAACCTCCCTATTTGTGTCTTTTTTGTTTTTATCATAGTGTTATTACACCTTATATATTTTATCACTCAACACAAGATGGAATGACTTAGTGGAAGAGCTTCATCCTTTCCTTTTCTTTTGTTCCCCTCCTCACCTCTCTCTCTCCATTCTTTGTGCCATGGAGCAGTCAGGCAGACCCAGAGGGAGAGAAGAAAGAGGAGACTGATCCAGCAAACCAGGCTGAGGTACTGCTCATCCTTTGCTTCCTCTTCCTCTCTTAATCTAAAAAAAAAACCCTGCGTACTTAATTTTCACGACTCTTCTATTGGTTTGCTTGTCAGAAAGTAGAGGAAGAAGAGAAGGATGAAGATGGAATGTGGGAGGAGACATTTAAATCGCACACTGATGGCAAACCTAATGGTAAGTGCTTATGATGATAAGAACTATAATTGGAGAGGGATCTTAAGTGAGGGAGCCCGAGCAGTGTGTCCTGTTTTTAAAGTGTCTGATGCTCTTTTACTTTCTCTCTTTCTTTCTTTTTCTCTAATGACTGTTTTTCTCCCTTTACAGGTCCATCTGCTATTAGTTTAGATTTTTCATGGCCAGGTGTGGAGCATGTCTACGGTATCCCTGAACACGCAGACAACCTCAGGCTCAAAACAACAGAGTGAGTATCAACATGAAATGATGGATTTGTCTTCTACATTTAAAGGAAGCATGTTGGGTTGGATAAAGTCTAGTTTCTCTGTTTCAGTAATGGAGATCCTTATCGACTCTACAACCTGGATGTGTTCCAGTATGAGCTGTATAACCCTATGGCTCTCTACGGTGCGGTCCCAGTCATGTTGGCCCACAACACGCAGCGGACCACGGGCATCTTCTGGCTCAACGCTGCTGAAACCTGGGTTGATATCAGCTCCAACACAGCTGGAAAGGTTTGTTTTTCTTTCTGTTGTATTTCCAATAACTGTTTTGCTAAAAGAAGCTTCACTAACTCCACGTTTTCCTCTCTTCAGACTGTGTTTGGGAAAATGCTGGATTATGTGCAGGGCTCCAGTGAGACACCACAGACGGATGTGCGTTGGATTTCTGAAAGTGGCATCATAGATGTTTTTATCATGCTGGGACCAACACCCAAAGATATCTTCTCTCAATATGCCTCCCTCACAGGTAGGAAGATGAGCCGTGGGCTGTTCTCCTCTAACAGGGCGACACTGTCAAAAGAGAGGTTCCATTTTTAGGTCTTTGAACTTTCCTCCGTTAGCCAAAAAAGCTAAAGTTGAGATAATGTTTGAACCCTTTTTACTTCCTTTGTATCATTTGTCTGAACCCTTTCAGCTCTAGTCACTCCTCTCATGTTGTCCCACAGGCACTCAGTCTTTCCCTCCCCTGGCTGCTCTGGCCTACCACCAGTGTCGCTGGAACTACAATGACCAGGAAGATGTTCAGGCAGTGGATGCAGGCTTTGATGAGCATGACATCCCGTATGATTTTATCTGGCTCGACATCGAGCATACAGATGGAAAGCGCTACTTCACCTGGGATCCACACAAGTTTGCAACTCCAAAGGAGATGCTGCAGGGTCTCATAGATAAGAAACGCAAGGTGAAGATTAGAAAGAATCCCTGTACGAGCAGAAAATGAAAAGATGTTGACTCAGTCCATTTCAAACCTTCTCAGGCTATCTATTGTTTATGGAGTTAAACTTTCTATTCCCTTTTCCTTCATTTTATAGATGGTGGCAATCGTGGACCCTCATATTAAAGTAGACAGTAACTACAAGATCCACAATGAAATCCGCTCCCGGGGTTTCTACATCAAGAACAAAGATGGTGGAGATTACGAGGGCTGGTGCTGGCCAGGTTAGAGACTAAAAACAGCCATCATATAAATAATCAGAAAGAAATGTAAAAATGTGTTTTTGACAGTTTTGCTGCTGTTCTTTTTTGTGATCAGTAGTATTAAGATCACTGTCTTCTCTCATTCTTTCTCTTCTTCCTTTTTCTCCTGGGGACGGATGATTTTTAGGTAGTGCTGGCTATCCTGACTTCACCCGTGCAGACATGAGAGTGTGGTGGGCAAGTCAGTTTGCTTACGATCAGTATGAGGTAAGTCTGAAGGTTCCTTTTTACTGACAGGAATACAAATAGGGTCAGGGTTTTTGCTGCTGCTGTGTCAGCTGGCTAAAATTGCAGATAATGGTTGATTGTATGGAGGTGTGTATTTTCTTTGGGGACTACGAACCCTTGATGTAAATCTGTTTACTCCACAAGGACATTATTTGTCCCCCCAAAACTCACAGCTTGGCGTGTGGGGTTACTATCCTGCTGATGACAACAATAGGCTGAGGGAATGTTTCAGTTTCACAGGACAGGTTCTCTATTCTGGAAGTGGAAATGTCTCTATTTTAAGAATAGTCTCTCATTGTAGCTAACAACTACAACCACAGTTTCTGTTAGCATTCAGAAGAATTTTAAGGCATCAGAAGCCAAAAATAAGAGAATTACCTTAGTATTATGACATCTGTGTATGAATTCAGTATGGACCTTTTTCTATGTGATTGATCTGATCTTGAGGCCCATATTTTGACTCTTTGCTTACCATCCAGGGCTCTATGGAGAACCTTTACACTTGGAATGACATGAATGAGCCCTCTGTCTTCAATGGGCCAGAGGTTACTATGCACAAGGATGCGTTGCACGGAGCGTGGGAGCACAGAGACTTGCACAACATCTATGGTTTCTATGTGGTGAGTACACACCAAGGTTTTCATTTAAACATTTAGTTTGCTTTATGTGCAACAGAAAATAATCTTTATAGGATTCATTTTCATAAATGAAATTATTACCCTGTGTACAACCTGCAGCAAATGGCCACAGCTGAGGGTCTCATCCAGAGGTCAGGGGGAGTTGAGCGACCTTTTGTGTTAACCAGAGCCTTCTTTGCTGGGTCACAGCGCTATGGTAAGACAATTCCAGATTTAATATGCAGCATTAGTTTTAACACCTGTTGTTTATTTCCTTAAAACCAACAACAGCAAAAGGGAAATTATGGGATTTTAAGTCCAGCGTAAAGAAAGTGTGTGTTGGTGTCTCAGGTGCAGTATGGACCGGAGATAACGCTGCTGAGTGGGACCATCTGAAGATCTCCATCCCCATGTGTCTGAGTCTGGGCCTGGTGGGAATCTCTTTCTGTGGTGGTGAGTGTAAACAGGCTTCAGTCTTCTTACCCATGAAGAGTTTTTCTCTCGAGTCAGCCCAAAATAACCAACTGCTGAAAGGTTTTGTGCTGAATGTTAAACTAGCATTGTATTTTTAAATTGCTTCTGTTAAAAACCCATGAGAAGTGGTGCTCAAAACGCTGTGAGTGAAGACAGAAGCCACTACAGATGAGGGCTGAGCGATATGGACAAAATTTCATTTCTCAATATTAATGCCAGATATCCCGATATTAATATAAAACAATATGACTGGATTCAATGGAAAGTCAACATTTTTCAGAAAAATAAAAACATCATTATACAAAGGATGTGGAAAGTGCAGTTATCTTTAAATATACATATTGTAACCCTGTCATTACTGTCATTAACATCTGAAATTGAGGGTAAATGTTAAAACTTAACATTTTTTGGTGCAGCTACATGTATAAGTATGAAGGTCATATTCCTGATCAGATTTGTTTTTCATCTTGTTACAGGTGTCTCTTAAAACAGCCAGTGTTGTGTTTAGCTGCTTTTCTTTCAATGTCATCATGTTTTTGTCTGACCTCATCTGTCTCATAGCTGATGTTGGCGGTTTCTTCAAGTCACCAAACGCTGAACTCTTGGTGCGTTGGTACCAGACGGGGGCTTACCAGCCTTTCTTCAGAGCTCATGCTCACCTGGACACACCTCGCCGTGAACCTTGGCTGTTTGGCCCAGAAAACACTGCACTGATCCGTGAGGCTGTGCGCCAGCGCTACACCCTTCTGCCATACTGGTACCAGCAGTTTTACACCGCACACCACACCGGAGAGCCCGTTATGAGGTGAGATCTGGGCTGAGTTTGCCTCTGTCATGTTATGTCATCTTGTGCTAAAAACTGACATGAAATTGATTTAATCCTGGACTTGATAAAGTCTTTATATTCAGACTCAAAGACACACATAGGTATATAAAAACCTTTTTATAATTTCTGAGCCAAAAGTTATTTAAAGTAAAAAAAAAAACCATTGTATTAATATGGCAAAGCATTACACATTACTTTTGTATACTGCAGAATAGAGGTACACCACTATCATGTTGTAGTCGCTCTGAATGTACTGCAGATGTAGTTGTAAGTTTTAATGCATTTAAATGAGTTGTTGCATCATGTTTTTTGGCCTTGCTTACATGTATATATTTGTTGCAGACCGCTGTGGGTGGAGTATCCTCAGGATACGGCTACTTTTGCTCTGGATGACGAGTTCTTGATCGGTGAGTCAAAAAACACCATTACTTCCCCTGCCTTGTTTCAACAGATCCGTCAAGATCTGTTTCTGAGTGCTACTGGTCCAGATCTGGGCACATACATTATAAAACTGAACTTTGGTATCATGATTTAATGTGGTGACTACATGTGTGAAGTGTGGGAATAGCTGGAATAAAAATCTTGAAATCAGATGCTACAGCATGGCTGAGGATAAATATCTGATCCACTGACGTTGCACAACTCTGCTGCAGGGAGAGACTTGTTGGTACATCCAGTTACTGAGGAAGGAGCCAGGGGAGTCACCGCATACCTGCCTGGTAAAGATGAGGTAAGACGATGCATCACAGAGGCGTTGTCACATGATGGCTTCTGTCTGACGTTGGTTCGATTGGGGAAAAAAAAAAAGTGAAATGTATTGGACATGTCGAGCATTTGGTAACTTCAGACCTAAAGAAACTTATGAACCTTTCTTTGCTTCTCAGGTTTGGTTTGATGTCCACACTTTCCAGAAGCACAATGGCGCCCAGAACCTTTATATCCCTGTCACTATGAGCTCTGTAAGACACATGCTCAATCCACCTTTAAGAGTTTTATTTTATTTCTCTCTCAAACTGGTTTTGATATGAAGCTCTGAATTCTTCTCAGATCCCAGTGTTCCAGCGCGGCGGCTCCATTATTCCCAGGAAGCTCCGAGTCCGCAGGTCCTCTACCTGCATGGAGCATGATCCCTACACCTTACATGTGGCTCTTAACCCACAGGTGACTCAAGTGTTAAAAAAAACCCTGACAGCTGCTGAACACATGACAATCATTGCTATGCTGATGTGTGTGTATTTGTCTTAATTGTATATCTTAAGAGCTTTGACCTTTATATCTTGCAGAGAACTGCAGTGGGTGAACTTTACATTGATGATGGCCACACCTTCAACTATGAGAAGAGGGAGTTCATCCATAGAAGACTTTCCTTTGCCAACAACATCCTCTCTTCTATGTGAGTTATGAATGCCATCTGTTATTATACTGTTAGAAGTTTGTGTTAAAAACAAACCACATGTGTTAATCCATGTTTCTGCCTGGCTCACAGTAACCTGGCTCCAGATTCACAGTTTTCCACCCAATCCTGGATTGAACGAATTGTCATACTGGGAGCCAGTAAGCCCAGCACGGTAACCTTGAGGACTGCTGGTAAGTGAATTAAAAAACAGCACACTTACTCTTACGGACTGTCTGGTCCAGAAAAAGCTGAAGTGGCCTCAAGTGTTTTTACAAGGGGCAGTTGAGCAGGTTTTGTACCATCTTTAAGAGTTGCTGCTGTCATAATGCAGACTTATTAGGATTTTAATGCCAAATCTTTTTGTTCAACCTTGGAGCAGAACTGTAAATTCTTTTAAATGTTTTAACCTGGGTGTTGTTTCCTGGAAGTGTTTTCTCTGCCCCTTATTTAAACTCCACCTTCAGGATTACAATGTGTTTACTCTCCTCTATTCTTTTACTTTCTGTGACATCAAATTTCATTTTACAAAGCTTTCTCTTTCTGTTTTGCAGATGGTCAGGAGAGCCAAGTAGAGTTCGAGTTTGACGCGTCCATGTCTGTGTTGACGCTCCGTAAGCCAGGTATGAACGCAGGGAAAGACTGGACCGTGACGCTGCAGTAATGTTGACGGAGGATGAAGAGGAGGAGAAAATGACTGAACTGGACTGTGCAGGAGATAACAGACATGAGGCGCTGATACTGACAACTAACTAAAAGCAAGACGACAAATCGAGAACACGGGGAAAAAAAAAAGAACATAAACACACTTACATAGACTGGTCAAGTTTCAGTCCATTCACACAAACACAAACCATGTAGAGCTGTTAGTAGAGCTGAACCATATAATGTCTGCCATGTCTCTCTTGTGTTCAGTCACAATCCTGACAGAAAAGGTTCCTGCTAGTGATTAATTATTTTTGTCACATTTTAGATGAAAACGGTCAAAGTCAAATCATGTCGTAGTAATGAATCTTTGGGTTTTAGAAAGAAAACATTGGGGCACTTGTTTTTGTTTTGTTATGTTTGTTTTTCGATCACTTTGTTGTCTGCTGAAATGGAAAGCTCACTCTGGGAGGCTTGTTGCTGTTTAAAATGAAGGTTCGCATTCAAAGCACACGCTCCACCTGCTGGTGATTCCCTGTACCCGTTTCTGACTCTACTTCAAAAAAATCATTCCATTTATTTCAAGCGAAGCACTTCAATCAATTTGATCTCAGCCTACTTTAAGTCATGCAACATTTCATTCATTTGGGGAGGGATTGCCAACAATCAACTTTGTGGCTCTATAAAACAACTACTTCAATCTTACTGAAGCCAAACAGAAATGAATCATCATCTCCTTTGCCATTCCTTTCCAGCCCATTCTTGTTTGGCCTGTATTTGAATATGTGATGAATCTGTGTGCATGGAAACTATTTACCACCCTGCTCCACAGTGGAAGTGATCAGGGTGTTAAACTGCTGCAGGGAGTGCTTTTTCTGTTGCTCCTTGGAGCTAACTTGGCAATGGGAATCACTTCAGGGGAGGAAACACTGATGTTTGTGGATCATCCTGTTGATGTGCTTTCTTTTTTTTTTCCTTGAATTTTTTTTTTTTAAATTTTCCCCCTCAGCATCATTTACTAGGCTATTTTTAATGCACTTGAGGAAGATAGAGGATTTAAAGGTTGTTTAGATTTTCATGTGTTACTAGATGTCAGGACAGAGCAGGATTTCCAGTTTTCATTTGGATCTTACAAAAAAAGGCTAAATCTACCGATCACATAGTGTATCACTATTGAAAATCATTTTTCTTCAGGGATAAATGCTTAGTGCCCACTGATCAGACAAAATTGTTCGAATGATTCAATGGAGACGGCGCTGTCCTGACCAGTCAACTCATCTTACCTTTTAAGGTTTTTGTTTTTGTACGAGTTTGTCTCCTTGATTGTTTTTATGATCATTAATGTACATTTTGCTTCAGTTTTGTTGAAGATGGCTTAAATGGAAGAAACAGAAGTGAAGGAACAAACTTTGGCTGTCAAAGCTGTCAGATGTACTGAAATGATGAGACCAAGTGAAAATAAAGTTGACCAAATTAAGAAATCAGCCTCTGTTTTTTTTTTTTTTTATTAATCTTTTAAGGACATGTTTTTCTTTCTTTTTTTTAAGAAACATTAGTTTGAAAAATATATTCTGGGTGGGCTATCACTTTAAAAACTTTTCAGAATTTCTTAATTTTATCATCTCTGCAATTCCTACAATTAAAGTCTGTTCACATCCACGTGTTTATAAGGTAAATAAAAAGAATTAAATGAAATGTATAAATAATTGTCAAAATCAAGACGTTTATATAACTATAGTATATAGTATAACTGTATTTACAGTATGGTTAGGTCGACTAGTATTCGAACCATAGACTCGAACACGTTCACTACCAGCATTTCGACCGGCATCGATGACGTCACATAAACGTTTTTCATCATGGCGGCGGAGGGCTGTGAGGAGATGAGCGGCAACGGGGTGCACACAGAGTCCTCAGGTAGTTCATTCATCATATATCAACATGTTAAAAGCATTTTTCGTTCCAGAGTAACCGCTTTGATTGAGTTTCATTCTAAGAATCCCGAATAAACGTTAAAATCCGACTTGTTGTAGCTGCAAGCTTGACAGGCTAGGCTAGGCTATCGTGGCTTCTGTGCACCACGAAACAGCACAATGATGTCCAAAATAAGTTTAAATAACTTGAATGAATGAATTCTTTTAAATGGGTTCATCCTAAATTTGCACAGTGTTTATCGTTCCCACAACTACTTGAGAACACTTCAGTCTCTGCATATATCATCACTGCACGGAGCTTTTGATGAATGAAACACATTAAATGTGTTAGGTTGGATGAAGTCAGTTAATTTATAAAATATTAAATAACTCAACAACCCACTTTGTCACTGTATGATGTTTTTGTAACTGGAACACAACGCGGAAAACATTTGTTTTGAATCTTCCACTCAGTGGTGGTGTTGTTGTTGTTGTTGTTGTTGTTGGCGGCGGCACAACTGTAGCCTCATTTCATTTTCCAAGTAGCCTTACACTAGCCACCTTTAACCTGCTTAAAGTATACTCAGGAACATAAATAAGTGTATCAATCTTAAATTGAAAATAAGAGTGTGTTCTTTGCTCCTGTACTTTCTGTCCTTACTTGCAATATGTACAAATAGAAATGAAAGAATTAAAGCGCTCAAGTCTGTTCACTTTAGCCATGGAGGCTTCTGAGGATCCTGTTCCACCACCAACGGAAATGGAGGAGACATCAGAAGAAAATGGTAGTGCTCCTGAGGTCCCGACAGACTCTGAACCTGTTTTGCACCCCATGCCTCAAACTGCAGAAGACGAGGAGGGAGAGCTTCCTGCAGACTTTGAGCGCCTGTGGAAGGCCGCCCACGACAATCCTCAAGACTTCACCAGCTGGACTGACCTTCTGCAGTACTGTGAGCAAGAGGTATGTTTGACCATCAGATTACCTCATAGTTATGATGCGTAACCATCTTAAATGTTTGAAGTGTCTGCCTTAAACATCCTTACGAGGTCATGTATGATGTGGTGGTTTGCTCTTGGCCCATGAGACATCTATATATATATTTTTTCTTCATCCTCTTAGAGTCATATCACAGCATCACGCAGAGCGTTAGAGGCCTTCCTTGTTCGCTATCCACTCTGCTACGGCTACTGGAAGAAATTTGCTGATCTGGAGCGGCGTGCTGGTAACAACAACAAAGCGGAGGAGGTAAAACTAGTGTTAATTAAGTGTTATAAAACAGATCTTGATGCCATTTTCTAATCAACGGATATTCATAGTTTTGGTGTGTTGTGTCAGGTGTGTGTTCAAGGTCTTCAAGCAATCCCTTTAAGTGTAGATCTGTGGATCCATTACATCAATCTGCTGCTGGGAACACTGGACATGAACCTGCCTGAGTCACCTGTACGAATTCGCAGGTAGCTAAACAGTCTTTTTTGTTTGTTTTTTTTTTTTGAAGAAAATACTTAAATAAGCTACGGTTGGTCAAAATTTTTAAAGGTTTTCAAATATCAACCCTCAGAGTGTTTGAGGATGCAGTGGCAGCAGCAGGCCTGGACTTTCACTCAGACAGGCTTTGGGATCTTTATATTGAGTGGGAAAAGGAGCAGGGGAACATGAGGAATGCAGCGGCTGTGCTTGACAGGGTCCTAAAAGTCCCTACCCAGCTCTACAATACCCACTATGACAAGTAAGATCACACACACTAAACTCTTCATTTTGAGAAGTTAATTTATTGAAAATTAAAAACAAACCCCTGCATTTATTGCTATATTTGTATCCATCTTTTCGGCTTTTAAGGGAAACCTTGAGTGTTGGCCTCATACTTGAAATAATCTCATCTTGCATTTGCTTCCGTTTCATCTTATGCTCTCTGGTAGGCTGAAGGAACACGTGAACAGCCATGAGCCCAAAGAGTTACTTTTCCAGGAGGAGTATGAGGACCTGAGGGCATCTTGTCGTCAGAGTCAGAAGGCAGAGCGCGCAGAACAAGCACAGGAAGAGGAGGCAGAGAGACCGCCAGGGGAGGAGGAGCCAGCCACACCTGAGGGCACAGACACAGTAAGGAACATCCAGCTGGCATACATTCATTTGAAATAAAATTGTAAATATGTCTTCATGAGATACATTAGATGAGTGTTTTTGTGTGTAGGAAGAATTAATGCAGAAGATGAGAGAACAAGTGGTGATTCGGAGGGATAAAGTGTACCAGGACAACGAAGGAGAAGTCCGCAAGAGATGGCACTTTGAAGATGCGGTGAGGTCGTCTTACTCACTACTACCCTTAGTCAGCTTGTTGTTTCTTAAGCCATCACTTTCTTTGGCTCCTTTTTTTTTTCTTGTAAACTAGAAATGAAAGGAAACTTCTATGTTTTCTGTATCATAGAAATTATGTGTTTCTCTTAATCTTATTCTATTTAAATGACTTCATCAATTGATTCCTTGGAGAGTGATTTCATCATCTTTGGCTCACAGATCAAACGCCCCTACTTCCATGTCAAGCCACTAGACCGCCTTCAGCTGCGGGCCTGGCATACCTATCTGGACTGGGAGATCGCTCAGCTGAACAAGGACACTCAAGATCCCACCCCAGGTAACCAAATAACGAAGATACAGTCAGCTCTGTCATACACTCTCAGGAATTCTCTAAACAATGGCCCACATTTTTGTCATTTTGTACTTTTTCCAGATCCAAACGAGGCCACTACAGAAGGGTCAGAGGTCACAGCCATGCCACAGATGCAGTCAGAGGAGTCTGGTGTTGCCTCTGATGACCACAGGGTCCGAATCCTCTTTGAGCGCTGCCTGATCGCCTGTGCTCTGTATGAGGAGTTCTGGATCAGGGTAGGGAGAGAAGTGTGTGTGTGATCCAGTAAAGAGAAGGTGAACATGTTCAGATATTTAGACTTTGGCATGTAATAATATTCTGCTTCTTATGTCTTGTCTTTGTGGTTCAGTACTCTCAGTATCTGGAGGCTCAAAGTGTGGACGAGGCGCGGGCTGTTTACAAACGGGCCTGTGAGATCCACCTGACAAACAAGCCAAACATTCACATGCACTGGGCCACCTTTGAGGAGAGGCATGGTGGGTCATTATGAAAACACTTTGATTCCTCCAATTCAGGACAATTTCAAGTTGTTTTCTAATACCATCGGTGAAGTGACTGTCAACAATATGTAAAACTACATATTTGAACTCACGATACTTTCAGTAGTTAATTGTATCACTTGGCATTTTTTTAAGCTTTGATTCTGATTTGTGGTAAATTGAGGTTAAATACACTTTACACCGTCATCTAACAGCTGTTAGAGACACTTGTATTTCATGTTCTGTATCCACCACACTCAGAATAACTCGCTCCTCTTCTCCATCAGGTGACCTATCAGAGGCTCGGCGAGTGCTGGAGGCTCTGGAAAAAACACTGCCTGGGTTGGCAGTCGTCCGTCTTCGAAGGGCGGCTTTGGAGAGGCGAGCTGGTCAGCTGGACCAGTCAGAAGCTTTGCTGCAGGAAGCGGTGGCAGAGTCCAAAGAAAAGCCCACGTTACATGCTTTCTACTCAATCAAGCTGGCACGTCTGCTTCTGAAGGTGGGCAGGAACCCCAGTGAAGCCCGCAGAATTTTACAGGAAGCGCTAGTAATCAGTCCGGTAAGTTTAGAAATACACACACAGATTTTCATCGTATTATGGATATTTAAACCTTCCTTTTAGTTTTTCACATTTGTTTCTCCCTCTTGCACGATGTCACATTTTCTTTATGTACCGTACGTGTTGTACAGTTATTGTTTTACTCATACACAAACCTCTCTGTACCTCAGGACAATGATAAACTGCACTTGAACTTGTTGGAGCTGGAAGTGTCAGGGGACCCCTGGGCATCAGCTGAGGCGGTCCAGGAGTGTGTGACCCGAGCCCTTGCAGCTCCACTGGCCCCACATGTTAAAATCCTCCTCTCACAGAGAGGCCTGCAGTTTGCTGAGGACTACAGCACCTCTATTCAGACGTCAGTAGCTCTCTGATTGATGATGTTACCCCTGATGGTACCCTACAAACCATTCATTATCTGGTTCCTTTTTTTGTTTTTTTGTTTTTTTATGGCTGTCCTTTGCAGCGTGCTGTCAGTGTATGAAGGGCACCAGAAACTTCTGAAAGAGCTGGGCGGAACAAAGAGAGAAGCAGAGAACGGGTGAGAGGAGAGGATAGATTATCTGAAATTACTTCAAAAGAAAAAGAAGATTTGAAGCCTTTTGTTTCATCATTTACGTTAAAATAAATGGTGTTAGAGTGATAAGTAAAACTCCAAGGTTGTCTCTTTTTTCTTTAAAAGTTAATTAGCAATGATTTGATTTTAAGGGATGAGGATCCAGAAAAGCTGGTCAGAAGTGAAGACGACTCTGCTGTTGCTGTATCTGAACAAGCCCCGCCCACCATGCCGCACGTTCCCATCACCACGCCCCCTCCTCCTGTAATGGGAGGTGACACAAGCTCACAGGCCAGCTATGGAAGCTACAGCAGCTGGTACCAGGTAGGTCATGAGATGTTTAGAAAGGCAGGAAATTATAAAAACAGAAGGTAATGGTTTTGAGTGAGCTGAAAATATACAAACATTTAGCCTTAGAGTCAGTATATTAAGTAATATTCAAGATTTACTGTTACCTGTCTTTTTCTTTTTCAGCAACCTCAATATGGCAGCTATGGCTACCAGAACACCTGGAACTACAACCAGGGCTACTATCCTCCCAGCTAAGGCAGATAGCAGTGATTTTGACACCAAGGTCACAGGAAGCAGTTTGAGCCAGAAAGACTTTTCAGTCTAACATCAGACTGAACCAGTTACCAGTACCTGCAGGCCCACCAGCTAAAAACCAATCATCATCCCAGCAGACTTTCTGGATGGTCCGTCCTCTGAGTAGCCTCGCTGTCCTGGATCTGTTTAAATAACGGACCACTGAAGTCAAGCTCTTTTGACACATGGCGTCGTATTCAGTGTAGCCTCTGATAGGCAGGTTGAAGATGACGAGAGGACACGAGGATGCCCACATCAATTGGAAATATTTTTGTATTTGTCTGCAACCTCTTTGCTTCATATTCAGAGCCATCCAGTTTTACCAAGCTTTACGGATAATGTATGATTGACATTTTGTACTATTCCAAAGTAGGTTATTTGTTGTTTTTCTAATGTATATAAAGGTGTTTTATAGTGTCACAAAACAACTGATCTGTGTGTTGTCTGTTTACTTGTACTTCAACCAAAGCCCTCAGAATCTAGTCTTATTTTTAATTCCAAGTAGTTTCCTCTCTTGCATGTCAATGCATCAAAGGCAGTAGGGCCCTACCAATATGGATTTTTTGAGGCCGATGCTGATGTCGATACTTGGCAGGAAAAAAAAATCTGATAACCGACTCATCGGACGATACATTTTAAAAAATATATAATGAATAAAATAATTTCTTTTTTCTTCCCTTAATGCTGAAAAAAACAAAGATATGAATTACAGGCATAATATTTTACTGTTTTACAATATCCTGTCCCTTTAGTATTTGTTTCATTTTAACAGAAAATTTCAAGTACAAAAACAGAAAGAGTTGGTGCAGAAAAGCATTAAAAGGGCTATAATCTGCCGATATATTGGTTTGGCCATAAAAAGCAGTCGAATTAAATTCAAGGATTAGCTGTTTTTGTTGTGAAAAACATCACCTTATTCCCCAACTGTTTTCACAAATGAAGAGAAAATACAGAAAAGTTTATGTAGGAAGTGCAGCCCACGACTGTGATTCTTAGTTTTATTTTAGGTAGATTCATCGAGATAATGCAGACAAAACTGTCAATATTTCAACTTATAAAAATGGCAAAGAATGTCACAAAATCAGGAAGAGCAGAACAATTTCAGTACATCTTGTGTGGTACTTTGCTTTTTAAAGACCAGGATAAAACTGAATTTTTCTGTATTGTCATAAGTGCGGTGTTGAAACCGTGTAGGAGTATCTGTCTGAAGCCAGAAATCTTTGCGTTATGATAATACTCACTCACCATCTCACTGCACACCAAAACCAAATCTCCACCAAACTGTTTTACATCATCACTCCCAGAAACCTTTGCTCGAAGCAAGTAATTAAAACACAATCTGACTGCAGCCTCAAGCCAAATCCTTCTGCTTCAGTTCAGTTAGCTTGCGCTTAGTGAGTGAAAGTTAAAGGTGGTGGATCTGTTCCAGGGTTAGTCCGTGTCTGGTGTCTTTTGTGTTGGTGTTGTTGAGGGGGATGAGGTAGGCTCAAAGAGCAGGTCATCCTGTTCTCACTTTTTGGTAACAACCAGCACAGCTGAAGGCACCAAACCTACAAAGACAGAATGAAGAAAAAGTGACTAAAGAAGATCAGATAGAGACTGAACAGACGTGTTAGGCTCTCACTGAAGATACAACATGTGGCTCACCCAGTTCTTTAAGAGGCTTCTCCATGTCCATTTCAGTGTAGACGTGACGGGGGTAGGGTGACAGCAGCATGAAGTCTTGACCCTCGGGTGTGTTGCCGTTCATCTGAATGTAGACACGCACAGCTGCCAGAGGCTCCTGAGCCTTGAAGACCGTTGTGATGGTGGAGCCATCCAGCAGACGAACCTTAGGAGCAAAAAGAAGTGAAAACAAAACACTTTGGTAAACTTAATCATTTTTTAAAATGTGCTTTATAAATAAAGTGGATTGGTTGGAAAGCCGTAGCGAGTATGCACAGAGTGAGAGCAACACGTAGGTGTAAGATTATCATTAAGGTTTGTACCTGTATCCTAGATTCATCATATTCCTTCTTAGTGGGTGGGGGGCCGTGACCGGTCGGGGATGAAGGACTGGGATCAGCTGGCTGTGATGATGCCGCTGTACTTGTTGCTCCACCGCCTCCAAACTAAAAAGATTTTTAAAAAATTGTTTCTTTCAGAAAGAAGAGATGATAAAAAGAAAAATAAAGTGAAGTGTAAAAAGCCCTTGGGCTAAGTTACCTTCTGTGCTCTCTCCTCTCTGTCTCGTGCTATCTTTTCTTTAACCCTTTGCCTAAAAGAGAAAAACATCAACACAGTGAGAATCATACAAAGAGTAACACAGACTTCAACAGTTCAATGCAACCAGGATTTTTTTCTCCCATTTCTCCAGTTTCTGGTAAGTTTTGTGGAAATTCTCATTTCTCTTCCCTCAAATTTATTTCAAATGAAAGTTACTAAAAATCTTTAGTGAAAAGAAAAAAGTTACTTTTGAAAGCAAAAAACATTTTTCATTCATCAGAACAAAAATGTTCTGGTGAATATCCAACCTTGCCATTTTGTCCTCCATCTTCTCTCTCCTACGCAGATCAGCAAGCTTCTTCATTTCATCATCCTGCATCTTTTGGCGAACTTGCTGAAGCTCTTGGCCCTGTTTCCGTCGTTGCTTCTCCCTCTCCAACTCCTCTGCCCGCTCTCGCTCTCTTCTCTCTGCCTGCTTTACCCGCATCAGCTCTTCTAGCCTACAAAACAAGACAAAAACACAGGAAAGAAGATCAGATATTTGCATTTTTTTTTACCTTTCTTACAATGAAGTGGAATAAGCTCTTAACTTGAAAGAAGAAATGAGCAGAAAATGGAATGTCTACAGATCATGTTTCAGTACAAAAAACAGGGTTACAGACATGATTTTTTCACTAATTAATAAATAAAGCAAAGTAACATTGTTAGATGAAAACACTGAAGGTTGTACATTAACTACAGGGATGGGATGCTTTCCTGATGAGTGCACTCAGACCTTTTGACCTGCTCTTTTTTCTCCTCCTCCGTCATTGGCTTCTTTTGACTCTCTTCAATTTCGCTGTCATCCCTTTCCATCCCTGTATTGAAGAAAAAAAAAGCACACAGAATAAAGGTCAAGTTAAGTCAGAAAAAAAGTTTCGTGCTGACATGAAAGGCTTACTTTACTTAACATATCAAATCAAGAAGACACACACAAACACTAATGATGGTGGAGAAAATAACATTGAGAGGAAATGTTGATACATAGATTTAAAAACAAAAAAAGACAGAGGAACTGTTTAAAATGTATTTTAAAACATACCCTCCCTGTATCTTTTAGGATAATTACAGTGTTATGACATTTCTAAAAAAGAAAAAAAAGTCACTAAGTGACTTTTCTGGTTACGTCCCATGCTCACATCTTATACATTTAGGACCTTCCTGCCCCAGCTTCCTACCTTCAGCTGTGTCTGCTAGTGTTGGCTGTTCTGAGGTGGACTGGCTGTCTGCTGCTCCTCCCAGAGTGTTTCCCACAGGCGGCACATAGGGCTCATCAATGTCTGGGTCGTTCTCATGTTCCATTAACCTGGAGAGAGTGATTCAAGATGAAAATGTGAAAACGTGAGGGCTGCAAAACTGCTTTGTTGATGACAAGATCTGGGCAGTTTGACAGACTAACCAGTCCATCGCTTGTTCTATCCCCTGGTTCCCTGTTTTGGCCACCGCCTTCTCCCTAAAAGATGAGAAAGAGGTAGTAGCTGTTCACTCACGTTTAAGTTTTACTTTCACTTCTTTGGGACAGTCTCAAAACTTGGACGATTATAAACAAAAACACTTATGGATTTGCTCTAACTTGTAGATATGTTTCAACTCACGCTCTGTTTCTCTCGAAGCCCATTTCCAGAAGACTTTCTAATGTTGTTAGCTCTGCCATTTTGACCTAAAACACATGAAAAACAGACAAGTGATTCAACTGTTAATATGTTTTACATTACTTTTGCTGTTAACAGGGGGCAACATGAGGGATGCCACATTACTGGGCCCAGTTCGTCTCTGGCCCAATAGCAGTAAAATGTAACCGACGTCAACTACAACATTGAAGTCAGCCAACAGTTAATTTAGCCCAAAGCTGTATGAAAAAGCTGTATCACAGTCTGTAGTTTTAAAGAATACGAATATAAATGTCGAAAACGTTTTCGGAAGACAGCTTGGGAAAATAAGTAATATATATCTCTTTCTGCTGGTTGTTGCAACTGAATCAAATTTATACGGTTATGCTGAGTGCTAAAATTAGCAATAACGTGGCTAGCGTTCAAATTAGCTTCAACAACTAGCTGTGAATCATCGTTGCCTAGCACTATTTAAACGACTAGGCACTCACAAAAACTGTCAATCAACCTAGCTATGAATGTATTTTGTATGTAACATGTAGGGACACCCACATCTAGTTTTATTTCTACAATAAGTAATTTATGGACACATGAGGACAACGTTAGTTAGCTACTCACACATCAGTCAACACCGCCTCGCAGTACGGAAACACACATGGGTCAAAACAGACAACCCCGAGAATTGCAATTTTTCCTCTCATACTGTTCATGCTGTTCTCAACAGAAATCACAAGAAGATACATTGGTTTCAAGTTTGAATGTCTTGTATTTTAAGGATCCTATAAACTTTAATCAACATTTTTGATGTCGTAATGGTTGACGAGCAGTTTGGATAAGGAGCAAATGAAGAGGAAGTTATAGCGGAATCTGTACCGTAATGCGGAGAAGTTAGTACAAGTATAATTATTGCATCCTGAACGCAGCACCTTAAAAACTCTTAAAAAAAAACTTTTTAAAGTACCGGCAAAATACACTATGATAATTTCCACCCAATTATATTTCAGAAATAACAGTTCATAAAATCAACATGCAGTGTTGGGGATCTAGCCAATGTTTATGGGACTGATGGTTCGTTGCTTTGATCTCTGGTCATATAACAGGAAACTGAGATATCCTTTCAGTTTATTCTTCTTCATTACTTCATTAAATTTATTAATTAATTTATTTATCTATTCATTTTTTTTTTTTTTACCTCAGTAGGCCTGCATGAAATACTTTTTACAGAGATGGGGGATGAAAATGGAATAATAAATTGTCCAATTTCTTAAACTTGACATGCCTGTATAAATTGTTTAGTAAAAAGTTGTTGCATTAAAACTAACAAAAGATTGGTTGGAACTACACAAATAAGCATACAGAAACAGGATTTTTTTTGCAATACTTAGAGTTGCAGGATTTTATTTTAATTGTATATCATCCTCTTTTCCGTCCAGATACTGCTGCTGGAATGTGACTATATAAGCAGTCTGGTATTTCTTGTTAAAGGACAATTACAGCAAGTGCCGCCATAATTTTCAATCTTCAAACACTGTTAAAAGATACAGTGTTACATTTCAGTGTCTAGATCATATCTGTATAAAATACCCTTCTTTTCCTTTCCTAACTCAACTATACAGGTCAAGTCTTTTATTGGCTGCTCTTCATTCCACATGATGACTTTATCCCATCTTAAGGTGTCCCTATGTTCAAACAGAGTGCAATTTGCTGACTTTTATTGACAAGTTGGGTCTGTTACATATTTACAGTAAGTGTAATGATTAATCCCCCCCCATACACACAGTCTTAAGTAGCCCTTATTCATGAGTCCACCTTTACTCAGGGACAGGCTTGTGTCTCAGCACGCTCTCTTCTCTTTGACTTTCCTCTGTTCTGACCTCTTTCACTGACAGTCTCTCTACCATGTACCCCTTTCTTCTGGCTTGCTTTCTTTGCATGTTTATTTGATCTTTTTATGTTTTTAATTTTCTAACTTTTCCCTTTCCCTTTCCCTTCCCTGAAAGACTGATATGGGCCTCATTTGCTGTATTTATTTGGTGAGTATGAACTCTTTGAATTCAATGTGTCTAACTGAATAAAACTGTAGAAACTACATTGTTTTATTGAACACTTTATTACTTAACATATTTTTTTTATGATGCCTGTATACAGAACGGGTCTAGATTGTATACACCAAGATTTAATTGTAAGATGTTATATTCTGTTTGATCAAATGCTATTTACTTCTGCATCCAGTCACTGACGGTGATTTATTTTCCTCCATCAGTCAAAAGTCGATCACAGATCATTCATTGGGTAAATCAACTTTCTCAGTAAATTGAACTGAACAGTTAAAAATAGATATCCAATACTGTTATTATGAAAAGTCTTGAAATTAAAGCAAAGTGACTTGATCGAGCTTGATTAAGTTTTTGAATGACTGTTTACTTACGACTGAATAAGAACAATTAATGCAGCTACAACTTTTTTTTTTCATTTATTTTTCATTCACCGAAGCAATCAACCTCATCAAAATCTTTACTGTACACTATAAAGGTGTTTTTAGTGGATTTACCAGAACAAAAAAGGTAAACTTTGTGATGTTTTTAAAAATAAACTAACCCCTCTCTCTTTGTTGAACAACACAGATTGTTTTCTCTGGGTTTTATATTAATTTCTTTCATTACAAGCACACACTTGTAGTGTTTGAGCTGAGATTCAAAGATCATCTGAATGCACTAATATCTTCAAGTTAAATTACCTGCTTCAAATCATAAAGCTTGGCAGTCAAAGTCAAAGAAGGCAATAGGGGTGAAGGTCTCTTTAATCTACCCTTAAATTGCTTTATGGCTTTGTTTTTTTACAGAAAGACAGGGTCAATGGTCAAAGTTCAGTAGGGATAAGTTAAAAGAGCTCCTGTGAAACTGAGAACAGGAGGTGTATTCAAGGAAATGATGCATGTTCAAAGCCATATCTATGTGCTTCCATGTAAAAAATTAATTTAAATAGACCAAAGGCTACAATTCATTTGCATGGATTGCACTCCTTTCTGACCCCCCAGTTTACTTTCATTGAGTGCATGACCTTGATTTTATTGGTGTCATAATAGTAAACTGTTTCTCAGAAGCAGTAAAAATGATCAGGAGATAAACGTGGATGATATTTTACTGTCCCTTTGTGAGATGCAAGTGGCAATATCACTTGAAGGCCGTTTTATAAGATTTTTTTTTTAATTTCATGTAGTTGATTAGGCCAACCACAAGAGGGCAGCATTATCTCAAGTGTGAAAGTTTGTCTCGCTAGTTTTATTTGATTCAATGCGCTTAATAGCCTATGCAGATATGCAACCCACACAGTTTAACTATTGTTGGGTATGAGACTTATGTTCCAATTATGCTGTTATTGTGTCCTCTGATATGCTTAAAGCGTCCTCCAAAAATGTATCTGTCTGAATGATAGGTGACAGCAAGAGCTGTACAACTTGTCATGCGGTGAGATGTATCCCACTACCAGCAAATTCTCATGATCTGAGGGGGCCAGCAGTGCTCTTTCCGTGGGTCCTGCCAGCTGTAACAGCATCTCCATATGGAAAAGCTTTGGCTTCCAGTGGAGCTGCTGTTATCTGTGGAGGGACACCTCTTGTCAACAAAAGACTGCTGAAACACTCTGCTGCTGCAACTTTCATTTTACACTTTGTGTTCACAGCTCACTTTGAACTCTTGGTCAAAGGGCTGTGTGCAGTAACACTCTACTTCTATTCCTGTCATCGTATGCTATTACTACACTTATCATTGTGCAGTTTGAGTTTTTAATAAAACAAGAATGTACTTTAAAGTACCGTTTGACTTATCTTTCTGTTTGTTCATTATTGTGCACTTTTAATTTAAACAACAACAATAACAAAAGAGAAAAAAACAAACTCTCTCTCTCTCTCTCTCACACACACACACACACACACACACACACACACACACACACACACACACACACACACACACACACACACACACACACATTAAAAATAAATGAAAATAAATGAAATAAAAAATGTTTCGATCATTTTGTGTGTGTGTGTGTGTGTGTGTGTGTGTGTGTGTGTGTGTGTGTGTGTGTGTGTGTGTGTGTGTGTGTGTGTGTGCGTGCGTGTGTGTGTGTGTGTGAGAGAGAGTGTGTAAGAGAGATGACTTGCAACCTCACTTATTTCATTTACAGTAAATGTCTGAAATGATAACAGAAACCAAAACTATTTACAGGTACTGAAAATGGGAAATCATTTACACAAATATATCATGTTTCCAGAAACCGAAACCAAAAAGAAAGCATGCATGAATGTTTTCATGTGTGATGGTATATCAAAATAGCCTAGCAACTGACTGTCAAAGCCTGACAAATTCGAATCACCACAATGAACCATTTACTTGCAATATCATAAATCGGACGAAGGAGCACGACGAACAAAATGAGCAAATATGGAGTTTGAAGTAAGGCATGGATAAGCAGGTTATTGGGTAAGAATTTGAGAAAAATTATTACACAGTGTAATCCTGCTATAAATGTATGATACAAATAAAATAATAATATGTAGTCAGATTAGAATCCTTTTTGACGTTTGAATCAGAAACTTAAAAGAATAATTATTTTCTCCAAATTAACAGACATTACAGCATTCAATAACAACACAATATCAAAGTCATTTATTGTCCGCTTATATATAAAAATGTCAGTAAGTATAACAATGTTGCCTTTGAGAAGTGAGGTCTATGACGAATAAAGAAATTACGGATGCATAGTTTATAACACGTGGGGAGAAAACAGGGTGAAAACGTGTTCTCTGTTATGATTTGTACACCGCGGACTGAAACGACTTTTATTTTGAAGGATGTACGTAACATTTCCGGTGTCCGCGTGTCAGCCTTCTTTGGTGGGGTTCCCTAACTGACAGCCGGTTGCTAAGAGTTAGCCAACCCTCAACGGAATTTAACATTTTAACCTTGCAGTTTTGTATTATTAGAAGTAGACGGTATAAATCTAAGGGGCGAGGGTGAACTATTTGTAGTGGGTTGAAACTGTTGCATTTAGCGTTAGCCAACGTCAGCTGAAGAGGGAGTCCTCTCTGAATGAGTGACTCGCGGTGTGTGGCTAGCTAGTGAGTAGGAGGGTGGGGACAAAACTTCCAAAACCTCGCCCAGCCGTTGCTTCATTCCAGCAGGCAGCTACTCTCTTAACGGTGTGAGAGACCCACACCACTGAACCAGATAATTATTGAAAGGGATACTGGCACACCCGTGTCAAAAAACCAAACTAAATCAGTCACCATGTTCCGGAAAAATTTAAAGAAGGACCCCGAGCTGTTTCAGAACGTCTCGGATGGGCTACGGCGGCTTTACCGGACCAAACTGTTCCCGCTGGAGGACACGTATCGATTCCACGACTTCCACTCCCCTGCTCTCGAAGATGCCGACTTTGACAACAAGCCTATGGTCCTCCTGGTGGGTCAGTACTCCACCGGGAAGACCACATTCATCCGGCACCTCATGGAGCAGGACTTCCCTGGTATGCGGATTGGCCCAGAGCCGACCACTGACTCTTTCATCGCGGTGATGCACGGCGAGCAGGATGGGGTGATACCCGGTAATGCCTTAGTTGTCGACCCCAAGAAGCCCTTCCGCAAACTCAACGCCTTTGGCAACGCGTTCCTCAACAGGTAAACCCAGTTGAAGTCCTTAACCCGCATTAATTCAGCTTACACTGAGCAATTTGAAAAATGTCATACCAAGGATTATGGGATCCGAGCCGGAAGTGCCCCTCTGCTAGCCGATATCTATGAATGAAATTAATTAATGTCAACTTGATATCATGCCGGTCGATTAAAGAATATTACTAGGGAAGCCAACTACTTGTTAAGAAACGTGTCATAACAGCTGATTCGAATGCCCTCTCTACATGTCCTTGCACGTATCACACACTTTCAAGGCATACTGGTAGTATGCTGTTGCACAATACTCCCAGCTGTCTTAGTGGCCAGTGTGTGTGAGTTTCCCCCTTTCATCATCCTGAGAGAATGCGGGTGTTTAGTGTCAATACGTAGGTGTAAGTGCCACTCTGTGTAGGGTTAAAACAAGGTGCTTTCCAGCACCTGACCTCACCTAGTTAAGCTCAGATCCTGACAGTTTACGACTTACCTCACACCTTTTCCTCAAAGTACCTTACTGTGTCACTAGGGACTGATTCCTCCACATTAATGTCACAGAGTGGTCTCATGAAAGTACAAAGAGTTGCATGGTATGTTGCTAGGCAACAGTTTGACCTTGTCCTGTCTTGGAATGTTGGTGCCATAAGTTTCTTACCCACCAGTCATAAAAGTTTATTCATCAGTGGAAGCCGACGAGGCCAACTTCCCTTCACTCTACACCTGTCTAGTTAGGTTAGATCTTATCACAGAGGTGTAAAGGTTTTAGTGTCTTGGAGTAGCACAGTTTCATTGAGTCAGCAGGTCAAAGTCAAGACATTCAGCTCTTTGGAAACCGCTCCACATGTCTGATGATCCAGATATTCTCAGGAAGACTTCAGTAAGACATGACAAAGTTGTACGATTTATATGGCGTGACACATCTTGTGGAAAAACACTCAAATGAGTCAGACTAGGAAATATTGTTCAGGTGGGGTAAACACCTGAGAAAAGCAGGGAAAGTAAACACAAGCAGGAGAAAGTAAAACAAACTAACAGACCAGAGAGAAATATTTGCTGGTGATGGGCTTCTAGCTTTTGACCTAGAAAGAGAGGATGTGGGAAATATGAGCTCTTTTCTGAACAACAGGCAATATGAACTGAGTAAGTGAAGTGTCTGTTTATAAGTAAGTCATTGTGTGAGGTGTTACTGCACAGATAAGGTGCTGTGAGTCAGAGCCAGCATGATGATGCCTGGCAAAAGCTAAAACATCTTAATCCAACCTATTGTGTGTGGATTTGTGATGACATCAGATGGCTAACATCCAGTTGATGATGGTGTAACTTCCTGTAGAGGATGTGGGTATATCTCTTCCATCTCTTCCCTGGAACCTGTGTGATGTGACCGTAAAGGAAAAGCAGAGGAACAAATATAACTTTTTCTAAACTTACTGTGTGATTCAGATTGTCAGATGAGTTGTGTGGCTGTATGGAGTAAACATTCAAGTTGACATTTCCTCAGTTTCTCACTTCCTCAGGCCTGTTTCCGATTGTCTCCATAGATCTCTTCCTTTAATGATATGAAGCATTTGTTATCCTGAATGAGTGCGAGTTTCTGCCAAATAGCACGAGTCAAACGAAGGAAAGTGAAGTTATTTATTTCAAATGACATATGAAGAGGCGTGGGGTCAGGCTTTAAAGACAACAAATGACCTCAAACAGACAGATTGTGAAGCTATTGTCCTCTGCAGTGCTACATATCAAACCTGCAGCATCTCGGTGGTTCCCGTTAACATACTCGAGCTTGGGGACAGCTCAAGTTATTATACAGAATAGAAACGTGTTGACGACAAAACAGGTGGATGAAATGTTTGAACAACTTGCTCTATGGGTCGGCCTGATACATATTTAATCATTTGTTTTGGCACAAAGCCTAGAACAGGCCTTGAGTTTGATAAAACTTCTGTCAAGTACCGGATCCAGACAGACGTTTTTAGCTGAGCTGTTTTTGGCCCAGACTGGGCCAGATTTCAACTTCATGAGGCCAAAGGTATTTGGACTGGCCTTTGGTTAGCTGGAAGTGGTTTTGCTCATAAAAATCAGCAGGAGATATTGAGTTTCGGTTTAGTATTCGTAATCGGTTACTGACAGATTCATAGGTGGGGCAGAAAGACACAAAACAAGGTTGTGTGTGTGTCTTTAACCACAGTCATTCAACCTGCAGATTAGCCTTTAACTGCTGCCCTCAGAAAGTCACTCTCAGTGTAATCAGTTATTTATGAAGAGAGTAAACAGGAATCAGTCAAGGTTAAGTCATCACTATATCCTACTTTTCCGTAATTGCGTTCATTTGTATTTAAATCATGTTCACTGACTTGTACTGAGGCCTCAATTGAAATCAATCTGTTAAATCAGTTTAACACATTTCTTCCAGATCTTGTGCTTTTCTAGTTAAAATGCCACAGCAGTCAAAGGGCCTCAGTGTGTCTGTGCTCTCTCTCTAAGCCATTAGTCAGTAATACCAGAGTCAGCAAAGTGTAAGTTCCGCACTGGCCTACACTGTCCTGCTCTGTCCTGTCCTGCTCAAGGCCTGTTATTCCAGAGCCTGACTCAGCACTTTGCTCAGATAGAGCACAGCCTTACAGTGCACCCAGCAAACTAATACACAGGAGTGTATTACAGGTGTGTGGATAAATATATAAAATCAGTTATTTAATTCTTATTTTCAAACACACACAACACTCACACACACGCAAAGCAAGATTTAACAGGAAGCAACCATGGAAAAGTGACACATTTCTGACCTCTCTGTTCACATCCCCAGCGTAAGCAACAGCCGCCCTGTTTCCTCTTCTTTCCAGGAAGCTGAGGTTACGATGGGAGAAAAGGTAATAGGTCAGGAGGTGAGCCAAGAGAGGAAGACCTTCTCTCAAGAGCTGGAGCCAGAACTCCCGTCACATGAGAGGTCGGATGTTGAGTTTTAACCCAGGCCTTCAGGCCAGGAGTGCAGCCTCACAAAGAGGATGAGTTTTTCACTGCACAAGACAGAGTCAGACGGCAGAGGATTTCAGATAGCTCCGAGCTTCTGGGGCCCCCGTGCCTGGTAGGGTCTTCCGCTTCTAAGAATTCAGAGATCATAGCAGCATTTTTTCCTACGAGCTCTGTGTGGAAAATGTAGAGAGAGATAGTTAACTGGAAAACCTGTCAGAATTCCAACTGGATACCATACACCATCATGGACAAGAGAGTGGAAAAATCTGCGTGTTTGTTATCGTTTGCCGACACTGTGATTGTAAAATAATAGCATGCATAGCATGTGCAAGAGGCCACGCTCTCATATTCCTTTGAGTTGTTCATTGTCCTTGAAATTTTCCTTTTTCCTCCCTGCGTGTGGTATGGGATCTCAGTTAGGGGTGTGTGTATGTGTGTGTCTGCCCTCCGTGTGGTTACAGCAGGAATGTAAAAGCAAAGTTCTCTGAGTCTTATGACCCAGAGCCTCTGAGCTCATGTTGTGAGTATCGGTTCAGATTGAGAGAAAAGAGCAGCGGAGTGAGAAGCAGCACTCAGAGCTGTGGGGTTCCTTAACAATCCCCTTCTTTGTCCTGAGTGGGATACCGTGGGTTTATGTAAAACCACTCATCCTTTCACTTTGTGTATGTCTGTCTGTGTTTGTGTGAGCCTTGGCTCAGTCTCAGTTGAAATGAAACATCCCCCTTTAAAGTTTAAACCTCTGTGTCCAAGCTTTAGAGGGACCATCGTGTAGTGAATGATGTTTCTCTGAGATTCTGGGAATGAATCAGGCCTCAACTTATAACTGGTGAAGTATCATCCTCATGTTTCACAAACAATATTCTATCAGTAGTGATCCTTTTTCCCACCCCTTCATGTACACACTGTTGGTAAAGTGTGACGATGACATCATGCAGTTTCACTGTTTGTTCTTAAAAGGTTTTGCTTTTTTTTTTACTGATCAATGTAACTTTTAGAAAATGAAAGGGCAGCTTTGTTATACATGATACTGAAAGTAAAACTGGCAGATATTCATCATTTCTTTCCTTTTTCTTTTGCGGTATTAAATAAAGGCGTGGAACGTGCCCTGCGTTGTTGGCAGTGGCAGCACCCTGAACCTACTAGTTCCTGCTTGGCGGTCATGTTGTGCGGTCTCTTATGTTCCTGTGTGAGAGCATGAAGGTTGTTTCTAAAAGCTCAAGAATTACGTCTGTGTAATGCCAAGCTTATGTATAAACATTCTCACCCAACTGTTTTTTTTCTATTTGGCGTCACTCCATCCTGTACACTCTACCCCCCATGTCTGATCCTGACTTTCTTTCTCAGCAGCTGTTCTCATCCATCCCATGGACTCTTCTGTCTCTCATCCCTGTGTTTTCTTGGCAGGTTCATGTGCGCTCAGATGCCGAACCCGGTCCTGGAGAGCATCAGCATCATTGATACTCCTGGAATCCTGTCTGGAGAGAAGCAGAGGATAAGCAGAGGTTTGTGTAAAATAAATAACAGCAGGTTTACAGTTTTCTTATTCAAGTAATCACAACTACTGTTGCTTGACCGAGCCAAACTATCTCTGCAAGCAGGTCTTAGCATTGCAAGTCTTAAGTTTGAGTTTGAAAAAAAGGGAAACATGCTTAACCTACGTACACTTCCCTCAGCCTCTCTCTGGTATTTTTGTTTGATATATCCCTCACTAAGTCAACTGCAGCAGTCAAACCCGTATTTAACCCTTGAGTCCCTCGGCTCAAACAGGTTGAACAGGCTGATAGAGGCTTTCTCAGCCTGACAGGAGCATGGTGAGGGTTTCGGCACTCTGAAGTTCATTTCCTGTTCTGTACCTGCAGTTTTTGCAGCACACCCCTCTTTCACTTATTTCCCCTTATTTTCTCTTATTCATTCGAGGCTGCAGCTCGCTTAGGAGTGAATTAACAACAACAGCAGAAAACATTTCTTATAAATGGCTTGGTGGCATCTTTGTTTGTCCTGTACTGTATCATTTATCACTTTACGTCTGAGTCATTTCCCTGCGCTCGGTGGAAATAAATCAGTTCATATATTTATCCATCAACTCAATTGTAACTGCGACCTCTGGGGTTACTTCAGATTTGCAATGTTTGCAGCTTTTCTTTCACTTCTGATGATCCTACAAAACTCAGACGGATGATAACAGCGCAGCTGAGCACAGCTTCTGTTTTTTTTTTCTACCTGATTTGAGCCCCTTTAAGAGGAAGTGCATATACACGCAGTAGAGTTTTTGTGTACTCAAGGGAAAGGATGTGAAGTAAAATGGCAAACATAGCGGAGAGTTTCCCAAGACCTCCTCCCACCATTGCCACCACTGTCTCTGCTGCATGGTGAGCCTGTAAATCTGCTCATGACACACAGTGGGAAGGAGGAGAAACGATTCAAGAAAGTTCTTCTCTTACCAAAGCCAACCGACGGAAAATTAATCAGGTACTATTTTGGAAATTAATTAAACATCAGACTGTTGGAAGCATTCAGCAAACTATTTTGAGACTTTACTGGAACATTTTTAGTGCATAAAGAATTAGTGACAGCACACATAACAGTAAATTTGATCCAACAGAAAGCAGCAACACTTAACTAGTACACATGAATGTTAATCTAATCTATGAAACAAATATGTCTGCATGAATGAGAGGGCCAACACATGTCAGGGTCACCCCGTCTGCAGAGAGGAGCAGATGAAATCTGATGCCTCATACCTCACACAGTTTTGTTTCCATACATGCATACTTTTACATTCTTACTCTCAAAGGCAGTCACACACACACACACACACACATGCTGTTATCCTTTTAACTGTTTCTACATAAACACAGTACAGTTCGGTATGTCTGGGTGGTACAGTATTGTATCTGTTTCATATATAAACAGGAATTGGATTGTACAGCTGAAGTGTGACGGGCATTTCTGTCTCCGCGGCCTCCAGCACGAGCCAAAAGTCTTCTCTCAGTCCAAAGGATCATTACATTCAGAAATAATCGTAGTGTGTTGTCAATTCATGGATGCTGAGCGTTTGTATTGCATAATACTGTGAATGTGAATCCTTTTTCGTTGAAGTCAGCAAATATGGCGCAGTACTTCTTCCTTGGTTAAATATGGAGTGAGAAAAACGATGAAGAAACTGAGATTTTGCAGAACCAGTTGCTGTCTTTCCTGTAGTCACTGTTGATGAGTTGACATGAATAGTCACATGTTCAACACGTTTATGTTCCTATAATGCAAATGTAGCTGACAGGGGAAAAAAGGAGTTCTTTCATGGTATGTTGAAACTTTTGGAAGGTGAAACGTTACCTTACGGAATTTCGCCACTAAAAACATTTGTGATGTTTCTAACACAAAGATGTGGTTATTTAAATAGTTTTCATGTTTATATTATATATTACGTTTATATTTTATAATAAAGTCAAACATTAAAAAACCTCCATCAGCTGTAGTTCAGTTTCCAAAACTGAGTACCATACTACAAAACAGACCCAACAGAATAGTCATACTCCATTCTACATTCAAAAACAATAGGCAGTATGCAGTGCCTACTACTCTCTAAATTCACATGTAATATGTTGTAGGCGGTTTTGAAAACAGCCCAGGTTTAAGACCCAGTGACAGGAGTGTTCATGTAGACTGAGCTGCTGACACTGTTTTCAAGCTGCAGCATGTGTTCTAGCCCCTGAAGCTAACCTTGGCTAGCTTACTACTGTTGACAGTAAACAAAAAGGTAAACTCTAACCTCCAGGTCTCGCTGAACTATTGACAGCCCGTGGTGACAGTCCTTAAAACATATTACTCATTCAGACTTTTTAAGCCTTCTGTCTCCTTTCCTTTTTTCCCTTCTTTTGTTTGTACATGTTTTTCACCTGAGGTCATTTGGTAATAATGGGATCATGTGAGGTAGTGTTTCTTCACTCCTGGCACAAATTGATTTTGATATCTTCTCCTGGGTACAAGTCCTTATTTAAAATGTTCAAATGTTCCCCTGTTTGAAAGAAAAGAACATCCCCATGTGAGTGTGTGGCTGTCAAAGCCTTGTGATGTGAAACTAACTGACTCCTGCCTTTAGCTCCATATTGATTAATATCAAATCTTTTCTCTCAACTCCAAGAATATCTGAAAGACAGACTGTTCCTCTCATTATTCCCAAGATTTAAAGTGTTTCCTGAAATAGTACCCCAGGTAAGATATTCAAAAGTAAGAGCAATGCCTCTCAAGCCTTTTCCTCACCACTCCTCGGCTCTCTATTGAGGATCGACATAATTTTAAGGCCTGTCCAACTTAATCACGAGTAGGCAGGTTTATCTCTGCATGTCTGTGAATATGGCAGACACATGGCAGTTGTTGATGCTGTGAGCTATAAGTAAGTCCAACCTCGAGCAGCTGTCTTTCCCAATGATTCCCCGACGTGTTTTAAAAACAGACTTTAGAAGGAATGAGCAAATGTCCCTGGCTGGCTCCCACGGGGATCTTGAACTTCAAGTTTTCCCCTTTTACCCCCTTTTACTTTCGCTTGTTGAATGTCATGCTTGTGTCAGACAGAAAGTGCATTTTGCTGTGGGTGATTTCCAGCATCTATCTGATCTATCTGGTTACATTTCTCTTTTACTTTCACTTTAAGTCACCTTTTCATCCTCCATCTCTCTGCTCTATTCGTTTTTTTTTACTCCTCTCCCCACCTCCTGTCTTATTCTTTAAAATCTCCATCTATAGACTGTATCTCTCCGTCTCTCTTTTGTATACATGTGCTCAGACGCAGACAAAAGCCAGCCATGTTGGAATGCGTGTGCAGCAGATCTGGCGCTGATTGTGGGACAGCCGCGATGAGCTTTTAGAGCAACTGCATTCTTCTCTGATCAGATGACACACAGACGCTAATCAAAACCATAATTCTGTCCTCCTCACTCCCTCCTCCAGGCAAAGGAAAGTTCAGGAAAAAGGCCTGTTTGTTGTAATTTGAGTTAGTCCCACTGTTATTCTAATAACTGAAGGAAGAGAAAAGCACAGCGACTTTCTGTCCTGCAGCTGTAACAGAAATGTGTTCATGGCACAGTCTAGCTTCAGCTGGCGCTCGTGGGTGTTATCATGAGGACAGACAGCAGAGTGTTTAATCTTAACTTTTTATTTCCTGCCTGTGGCCGTTGTTTGCTCTCATATTTCCTTTTGTATCATTTAATAGCCGGCAGTGTGAGGAATGTTTCTCATACATTATAAATAACATTTCCTTCCAGAGATTGACAAGTCAGATTTTCCAAAGTGTTTAAACCATCTTTGGCTTCATACTCTCCTCTGCTGTTTCAGTGACACCAGTAAATAAGTAACCAGGAGAGAAAGCCCTGCCTTTTCAAAACCCTTATCCAAACATTATTGGATCAACATGACTTGGAAAATGAACGAGGAGGAACCCACAATTAAACCCACTCTGACACAACAATTTATCGACTGGTTGGAGCACTTGATCTCTTTCTAAGTTTAAACTCTTGAATTTCTCCACAACACTCAGCCTTTGAGAGCGGTTAGCGAGCACAGAGCTTGTGCAACATTTGAGATGTTTTCCAACTCATGAGTGGAAAGACAATCACTGTCTATTCTTTGAATATGTGCTGCTTCAGTGCACATCTCCCTTTGTATTAGAGCCGTATTCCACTTTAACCTGGATTTACATTTCATTAGTGATTTGAGTTTAATCATTACAGAAAAAAAATCCCCAAGAGCCGAGGGCTTCTTGTCAGGATTGACCTTGGTGAAATCTTTATCTTTGATAGTCTGAATAAACTGTGAATTCACTATAATCTGATTTTTACATCATTTAGTTGATCACTAAATAAGTAAGCTTTAATATGAGGCTCTATCATACTCAGGAATAAGGGATCTTACATAATCCTTATCAGTGAAAGGCTGATGACGCGGCTTATTACATTTATATCAGAGGACACTGTTCAGAAACCTGTTTTATAAAAGGATTGAAATGTTAGAAATTACTGGCGTTGGTTTCAGTTGGGCTTTCTATGATGCACCTAAAACCCTCAGTCACATCTTAGAATGCTCCGCAGCTTCCTTTACAAACCCTGAAAATCTGAGCTGATATCAGGCCTTTAGTGAAAGTCATTAGAGAGCTGTAAAGTTTTGGCGTGGATCGCATCTTAAACAGGCTGTCTCCTCTCTCTCCCCCTCTCTCTCTCTCTCCCCTTTTTTATCCCCAGGTTACGACTTTGCTGCAGTGCTGGAGTGGTTTGCAGAGAGAGTGGACCGCATCATCCTCCTCTTTGACGCTCACAAGTTGGACATTTCGGATGAGTTTTCAGAGGTGATCCGAGCCCTCAAAAACCATGAGGACAAAATGCGAGTTGTGCTGAACAAAGCAGACCAAATCAGCACTCAGCAGCTCATGAGGGTCTACGGAGCTCTGATGTGGTCTTTGGGAAAGATCATTAACACACCAGAGGTAAAATACACACAGCTTCTCTGGACACCATGCACATCTGATTATTAAAGCCCACACTTTCAATCAGAAACTTGTTGCAACTACTTAGATCATGTGACTTCATTTGTCTTGTGACTTTCCTCTGACCATCAGGGTTAATGTTTGATCTTGAGCCATATTCATAAACTGGTAGCACAGACACCTGTGGATCATGTGGAAAATGATTCATTGACTCAGAGGGTGCACAATTTCTCTTCCTGTTGTCAGGATGGGAAACATCAGAACAGATACACAGAAATATCTGTTTGTTACTTCATTACAAAACTCAGTTCTGAAACCCATCCTGTAGTTTTATTTTAGGTAAAATTATTTGTAAATGTTTTTCCGTGTCTGTTCCAGCGAAATTACCGCCTTGTGTTTGTGACCTGTGAAAGAATTTCCTGTGATGTGGGTGTTGTAACCTGATGGATGGTTGAGATCATTGGAGGTTAACTTGAGCAAACTTTATTCCAGGTGGTGCGTGTGTACATTGGGTCATTCTGGGCTCAACCTCTGTTGGTCCCTGATAACAGGAAGTTGTTTGAGGCAGAGGAGCAGGACCTGTTCCTGGACATCCAGTCGTTGCCACGCAACGCAGCACTACGCAAACTGAATGACCTCATTAAACGAGCTCGCCTTGCCAAGGTTAGTAATAACACGAATAAGAGTCGATCCAAGAAGCTCTATGAGCTGCAAAACACAGCTGAGGCTGATGGGAATGTTGTTGGTTCTGCAGGTATTTAGTCAGCAAACTAAGCTGAGTGGCAAAATAACATTTTAGTTTGATGATGGTGGGAGGTTAGAGACAGGGGATCATTATTACAACACAACCTGAGACTGAACCAAATACCATGGGAACCTTTTTAACACTCAGTTTGTCTGATGTTTTCACTAGTGGGTCTTAAAAGTCAGTGCGTGTCTTTCTTGATCTCTGTGAAATTGTGCAGTTGTTAAAAAAAAACTCTCTAAGCCTTAGAGAAGTTGTGGACTTGCTTAGACACCGTGACACACTGTATATGTTACTGTTTGTACTAAGCTGCTAGAGCATCACGCCTGAGTAAATTTCATAACACATTATCTTTACTTTCTTCCTCATTCTCTCACCACTATCTGCTCATCCAGCCCAGCAAGAGAACGGTTTCACAGAATGGGGTTTTTGTTTTTAACGGTTCAGGAGCTATTTCTTAATTGACCAAAAGGCAGAAGTGAATACAGCTTCAGAATTTTTGCAGTTTTGTAAACCTGTTCATTTTTAAATTACTAAAATAAAATGTTAGCTCCTCTACAGGGAAATATTTATGTGAATTCCCAGCATTAAAACTCCCCTGATTTGAAAACGAATCTGTGTTTCTGTTTGACTAACCCCCCAAAAAACAAACAAACAAAACAAAACACTACTGTGGTATCGTTCACATGCAGTTTAGTCATCCCTGCATCATTATGTGACATTATTTCCACTTCTGCTGTCCAGGTGCAAGCCTACATTATCAGCTCCTTGAAAAAAGACATGCCCAGTGTGTTTGGAAAAGACTCCAAGAAGAAGGAGCTGATAGCCAACCTAGGAGAGATCTACCATAGGATTGAGAAGGAGCATCAGATCTCACCTGGAGACTTCCCCAACCTCGCCAAGATGCAGGTAAGATAAAGAGCGTATTTGTGGCTTATTATAAAGTGTTAAAAAAAGATAAAGTTCAGAGTGGAATGACACTTTCAACCTTTACTCTCTTCACATCTTTGCCCTTCTTTCCTGCCCTTGCCCTCCAGGATGGGCCAGGACGGGGATGAGATTTATTTTTCCTGGTTTGTCAGGAAATCCTGCTTCTTGTATGCTACTCCCATTGGTAGCCATTGAAGACTGATCTATTTCTATCACCAATTCCTGTTTTCCTCTAACCCCCCTATCCCTTCAGGAGCTGCTGAATGGCCAGGACTTCTCTAAGTTTGCAGCGCTGAAGCCCAAGTTGCTGGAGGCGGTTGAGGACATGCTTGCTAACGACATCGCTCGTCTCATGGCCATGGTTCGCCAGGAGGAGGCTGCTATGCCCAGCCAGATCGTCAAAGGTGGAGCCTTTGAGGGCACTATGACCGGTCCATTTGGTCACGGCTATGGAGAGGGAGCCAGCGAGGGCATTGATGAGTTGGAGTGGGTGGTGGGGCGTGACAAGCCAACTTATGATGAGATCTTCTACACCCTTTCACCCATCAATGGCAAAGTATCTGGAGCTGCAGCCAAGAAGGAGATGCTAAAGTCCAAGCTGCCCAACACAGTCCTGGGAAAAATCTGGAAGCTAGCAGACGTGGATAAAGATGGCCTACTCGATGATGAGGAGTTTGCTCTAGCCAACCATCTGATCAAGGTAAAGCTGGAGGGCCATGAGCTGCCAGCTTCCCTGCCCGGGCATTTGGTGCCCCCGTCCAAACGCACAGCAGTCCTTGAGGACTGAGAGAGGAGTAAGGTGTAGGACCAGCCACGTCAAAGCATTGCACCATGTTAAAGACTCTCCAGACAAAAGTCCAACTACAAGCTGTGAGTCCACAGGCATCCTGACATGGCGAGGAGTTATAGCTGTGATCTTTGCACCAGAAAGAGACTGGAGGGTTTAGAGGGAGGGGAGGGATGGGCGATATTAAGATATCTATTAGAAATAAATGGAGGGAAGGGGGAGGGGTTGATTTGGAAACCGATGAATGGACATTACTGCATCATGAACTGATGGGCAGTTGGAGATTGCATGATGGGGCTGAACATGGATTTCTGAAACCTGTGTTAAAGATTTCTTCTAAGTACACAACCCATACTATTATTATTATTATTTGTTGATCCAAAGAAATATAGTTTTTTTTCCATTTGGAGAGGAAAAAGAGGAAATAAATCAAAACAGCTGTTAGAATTGTTTTATCTCTATTTTTGTATTTCCTGACTGTTAACGTTGACTCTTTCCAAATGCTTCCCTTTTTATTATTTTGCCAGATAAATAAAAAGGAATACTGTACCATCTGAGTCATGGTTATGTGGCTTTGTGCTGTTTTAACGTCATTGAATTTCTGACACACAGAAGAAACTCTCACTGATGAGCAACCAATAAGAAGGCAGAGGAGAAGCTGAATCCAGTTGATGTGCTTTCAGTTTGTAGAAAGATGTCAACCAGGGTCACGTCAGGAGCTCTGAGGTCACCTAGAGGCTGACTTTTATTTCATAGTGGCCTTATTGTGATAGTTTAAATGGGGTACACTGCCCTCTGTGGGACAGACGGAGTCACTGTCAGAGCTGCCAGAGGACATACAAAACTGTTCAACCAAAAGACAACTCATATTTTTAAGCACAATTAATTAATAACAGTGGTGAAGGCTGATGTGATATTCTCAAGTGCACTCTAAGGACATATGGAAACAACTGGCTAGAGTAGAAAGGAAAGGAAGCTTTAACTTAATCAAAATCAGATCAGAGCCTGGAAAGAGGAGGAGTTGGCTGCTTGTTTCTTGGCTTTATACTCGCATCGTAAACTATTACATAAGAGGAGGTCTAACCTGCTCTGAGGCCTGTTTGCATAATTCAAATATGATACAAGTTCAATAAACTGAAATGTAAATTAGATGCACCTCAGTGTTAGAAAGTGTGGTCGATCAACCCCCACCTGAATGATATGACCTAAGTGAACAACAACCAGGTGACTTATGCAATAGTTATGTAAACGTATTCTCACATTTATCTTTCACTGTCTCGTCCTGTATGTTTACATTCTTCTCCTCTGGTGCCTTGTATCAGACTTCACTGATTTTTCCAACTAAAGCAAGTGAAGAATCCTGCAAAAACACTGTCCTCTGTCTCACTCACTGCACTCACAGCCTTGTGTCTCTGGCTCATCAGCACATGGAGACTCATTGACATTCTGCTCACTCATTGACTCACTGGATAATCACTCAGTGTCAGATACACATGATGTCCACCAGCTGTCCCCCCCCCCCCCCCCACCAGAAGGAGATTGTAACTTTGATCGAGTCTTGGGGCGCACTCTTGTGTCTTCGACTGTCATTACAGATTTATATTACGGCTTGTTCTAACCTGGTGTGTGGCAGTGTGGCCAATTGTGTGTTTCCTGCTGCAACTCAAGCACAGGGGCCACGGTGACTCATGCATTACTAAGAAAATGTTTCGCAAGTTTACCATGAAACAAGTCCTAGATAAGATCGCACAAAAGCATCCTTAAAACCATTTATTTGACCCCTTCAGAAAGAAACTCTGATCCCTCAGATGAGATTATATTCTGAGTGTTGAATTAAAGCAGTTTAATCAAATCAGGTTTGTCTCTTTTCCATTAACTCACTTTAATTATTTTTTTTTTAACTTATTTATTATTTATTTTTACTTTAATTTCTATCTATTCATTCATTTCGATTAATTTTATTATTATTGTTTTGGTTTTGGTTTTGGTTTTATTTATTTATTTTTATTTTTACATTATTTACCTTTTAGTCAATTCCTGTTTGTGTTAAGCTTTGCAAAAATGTTCAATGAAGATATGGTTAAAAAAAAACAACAAAAGCAACAAAAACCTCCCCTGAATTTTGTTAAACATAATGAACAATGCATGTCTGACAAAAGAGTAAGACTGATCAGAAGATAGCAAAACCAGTGTTCAAATAGAATAGTAGATAAATAGTGCCTCTAATTTGGAGTGATCTTGTATAAGGGTCATTTTAAACAGTTGATACTGACTGGTTGGTATTCTGTCTATGCTGTTGTGATGTGCCAGTAAAGCATAACTAAATACAGATGTTTGCAGAAGTGTTCCGACCTTTAACTCTGCTGTGGTAAAGACAGATCATTTACAGCCTGCTGTGGCTGCAGGTTCCTCTGTTCTGGTGTGATAATATATTGACAGGGAGCTGCTGGAATGCTCAGAGTGGTGTGAAGTAAGAGAGGAGGCACGTCTGTACGTCCCTGTGTTTCTGTACACTGTGTTTGTATAGCTGACCTGCTCCCCCACTGTATATCTCTCCTATACACTGTTTCCTTTTTCCTGCCTTCCTCTGCTGGGACGTCACTATCTCCCCATGTTTCTCTTTCCCTTTTCCCCTCTTTTCTTCCACTGTTTATGGAGAGCAGCTCTTTGTTTCTCATCTGAAACCTGTCACTCCCTCGCCCTCTGTCCCTCGGCCCCCTCTCTCACTGTTTTGGGTTACATTTGTTCTCCTGTCTAAAAATACTGCCGCCAGTACTCTGACACACTGACCCCTGCAGGTAGTTGACTGGGTCAGGCTTATATAACACAGTCATGCGGAGGGAGTGCCACTTTGCGGGCAGGTGAGGAATGAAGCACCTCACTGTCCGTACGTGTACAACACAGAGTACAACTCCACAGAGGAGTTATCAGATTTTCAGAGTGACACACCCACCTTTTCAACGCCTAACTTAGTCTTTTTTTAAAGTTATTTTTGGGGCTTTTTATGCATTTAATGTGAGAGGACAGGACAGTAGATAGAGTAGGAAACAGGGTGAGAGTGGGGAGTGAATTGCAGGAAAGTCACCACTCGCCAGACTTGAACCCAGGCTGGCCACTCAAGGTCTTTTGCCATGTGGAGCACAACCTAGATCATTAGACCATCTGCACTCGCTAACATAGAGTCTTTGACTAAAACAAAAAACATCTGCATTATGTAAAAGATGCTTTCTGATGAGCACACACCACGTCAAGAGTTCGACTGTTTCTCTGCAGCCTCAGCAGAGACTCTGTGTCCAACGTCTTCAACTATTTCAAAGTGCAAATTGAAAAATGCAGGGTTGTTTTTTCAAAATCAGACATACCTTATTAATCCCAGAAGGAAATCTGGTAAAATTTGGTTGTTACCTGCAGTTTGGATCTGACCGGACTAATTCTGGAAGTAAACTGACTAGACCAATGATACGACAGCATCAACTCTGCATTGAATCCTAAATATCACACAGGGACAATGGATAAAAGGACAGGATTTTATTCTGACAGCTTGATACACAACAAGAAATCAGAGCAGCATCAAATTGACGGCCATGTTTTCAATCAGTACTTTAAGAGGCAGGAACAGGTGCACATAGTCAGAAGGAAGAGGAGAAGAAAGAGGCAACCAGTGATAGGAGAGGAGGAGGAAAGGAGGGATAAGTGCTAAGAAGGAGTCTGATTAGAAGCTAGACATTTACCCTGTTTGTAGCCTATAAAGGAGGAGCTGTTTTCACACTAAAGTGACATTACAGCGGCCTGTTTGCACTCGATCTGTCTTAATGTAACTTCAGTTCAAAGTGGAAATGTATGACCTGTAAAATAATACAACAGGCAAACAACATCACAATTTTCAACTTTTTTTTTTTAGAATTTGGAGAAACAGTGAATCATAACATAAAGAGTCTGTTTCATCTTTTGCATCAATTTCTATTCTTTAACTGTGTGAGTCGTCCACCACAGTCTTATTTTGGCTGGCTGAAGTGGCAGGGCACATAAAAACGTGGGCTGAAGAGTTTCACTGACAGTCCAGAGAGCTTGATGAGGTAGGTGGCTCTGCAGTTTGGGGCTAAAAAACACAGAACAGGAACAGTCTGGGCTTGGCTCGTTTTGTCCCGTTCTGTCGTGTGGTGTCACCACCATTGGTCCAGGTTCAGTTCATTCTACGTGCTTCACACTCAGCAGGGCGGCCTGACTGCTAGCTGAGGTGCTCCGAACATCTCTTGTGAGGCGTAGGTGATGTAGAGGAAGCCATCTGTGTCGCTGAAGCGGGAATAAACCTCCCCCATGCTGGAGGACATGCAGGACATGCTCTTCTCTGCTACCAGCAGGAATAGAGCTTGATTGGAGTCCAAGGCAATCTTGTTTCTGAAAAAGAAAAATGTAGTTTAGAGGTGTACAGCTTGGTTGAGAAAGAAGAGACTGAACTGGGAGGAGGAAGGCTTGATAAATAAATGACAAACCCTTTTAGAGAAGTTAGTACAAATTACTTACCTTAACAGACACAGGAACTGACCCAAGGTGAGCTCAAATGGGACCAGGAACTTTGTTTTGTCTAACAAAGGGAGAGTCTTTTCACGGATGTAACGTTCCACAATCACCTGAACACAACAAACACATTATATAAGCTGGTACAGCAGCGACACTGAAGTACAAAAAATACTTGTCACCAAACTGTAAAAGGAACAAAAAGTTACTCACAGGCAGTTTGTTGGGGAATTTAGAGCGGATACTGCACACTTCATCTTTTCTTGTTTCTTAGGAGAGATTTTAAACACATTTTTAACACTTTAAAACTAGCAATCATGCATTTTTCCACAAAGAAGGCGTAACAATAAAAGCTTTTTTTAGTCTTACCGAGGCATTTCCTTTGCTTGAACGGCATCATCTCCATGGATTTCTCAAAAGGAGCCATGTTTTCCTTGCTTTGGGTGGTTTGCAGAGACCGACGGTGGTGGAGGCAGTGTGGTCGTCTTGCCCGGGCTGACAGAGAAGTCCCCTCGGGTGGAAGTAAGCAAACCCCACTGAGCTGCCCTGACCACTGCTGTTTTATAGGGAACACAGCCGGGAGGAGTCCAAAGGTGTCACCAAAAGACAGAGACATACTCCTGGTGGGCTGTATTCAGTGTGTGTGTGTGTGTGTGTGTGTGTGTGTGTGTGTGTGTGTGTGTGTGTGTGTGTGTGTGTGCTCTTGCCCTCATTACTGGTTTGAACCACATTCACACACACTGGTTATCTCACAGTGTATTGTCACATCTACTTGTGATATTGCTGCTGCTGTCACATACACATTTACACAGGGGGGCACAGACGAGGAGAGAAGAGTAATAAGAGCAGGCCAACCATGTGAAAGGCATAAACAACACATGACGGTAACTGGCGGGATGAGTGTGTGAAAAGGGACGTTCTGTCGGTACTCATTACAAAACCACCTGAAATCTCAGAGAAAAAAAACCCTGGTGCCGCCTTTATCATGAGATAGCTCTAAAATCAACCAACACACACATTTTCTATCCTCCTGACCTTTGACCTCACCTTCTGATCTCAATGCTGGTCACGTTACAGCTATTTATTGATCTTGTTTTACCTTTGACCAATAACAATGATCAATAGAAACACTGACAGCAGCGTTTGGTCTTATGTCACATATTCATGCCAACATGCGTATCTGATGACAGGGTCTATACAGGTTAACTATGTTTAACTCCTCCTGTACAAACACTCCATTTTTGTTTTGCACATACTTTTTAAAGACATATCCACTTTTCTAAGAGAGGTCAATTTTTTTTTAGTTCTTGTCACAGAGAATCTAACTCATTAATCTTTATTGGTCCTGTTTCCATGAAGGCTGAATATGTCACAACAGGTAAATATTTCATTTAGCCATGGCTGATTCAGCTTGACATTTCTTAAATTGTAGCCCAAGGAGTTGCAGGATAAGTGACGCAAGATGATATGATACAATACCATATTATACAATACAATACAATATGATATGATATGGTATGATATCATATGATGAGTTACGATACAATGCACTGTGATGTGATTCAGTTTTCACAATAATGTATGATGCAAAAACATTGCAACACCATATAATTTCGTACAGTATATGATATGATATGATGCTATGAATATGATGAAATATAATATAGTATGATATGATATATTACAGTCCGATATGCAACGATACAATACGTTATAGTATGATATACCATACAATAGTATAGGATAGAATCTAGATCAAGCTCAACTATACCATACAATACATTTGAGTATGATACAGTATGATATTTTATACAGTTAGCTCAAAAAATGATTTTTAAAAATGTGCTGGAACTCACCTAACAGTCATAGCATAGCAGCTCCAATACCAGAAATGTATGTACCAAATTTCTCCAGTTTTTAAAAGATACCCAAAGATATTACTAATTATTTTCTAAGTAATACTTGTGTATCATACAATATACCTCTGCTTTACCATGCTCCCATCCAGTCTTCTAGCAGGCTTTATAAACGTTTATTCTCATTGACACAGGTGCTTATTTAGGTTGCTGTGCAGTTGTTCTGAATACTCCTGTTTAGCCTGGATTTAGAAAAAGGTTTCTTGTTTCGTCATTAATGTTGCAGTTGAAGCCTGCAGAACATGTCCGGGGCCCTGGAGCTGCTCTGGAGCTGTTAAAGATCACCCTCTGCTGGTTAAAAGGTGGCACTAGAGTGAAGTGCACCGCACCTGTCAAACTTCAGACTTAGCAACAACAGTCATACTTTCCCCCCTCATCATGACCACAAATAAGATTAAAAAAATAAAATCATACATCATATGTTTCAAAAATAACGGACACTTAAATCATTTCTGGGGAAGTCTGAGTTTTCATTTTAGAGGGGTGTTTCTCTCTGAACAAACATTTGCTGTTGGGCTCCTATTGACCCACTTCCCACTCAACCTGCTCCCCCCTCTGTGGATTCTATATGTCCTCTTATATTTGCCACGTGACCTAGAAAGAACAAATAGTACTCCTAATGGTTGAATATTACAAACACTCTGTTGGGATGTAACTGGTCATCTGTTAGACACATTATGAAGGATTATTCGAAACTATATTAGGAAAAATTAGAATACCACACCAGAAAGTTAAAAGATTAATGACGGATAAAGGTCACTTTCTGGAAAACAAAACAAAACAAAAAATAACTTGCCAGAAGGTTTAGATCAGTGTAATTTAGCTAGGCTGTTATTCATTTGATCATTTTATCAGCTATAAAGCTGTGCTTTTCCATCTGTGACCTAGTGTAGAGTGAAAACCTCATAAAAACATCTGTGTGGTCCCTGGGTGACACTGTTGTCCGTCATGCAGTCACCGGTGACTAAAATAAACAAAAGAACACGATGAGGTCACTGTACAACTCCACCCCTCCTGTGGGAACACTGTGGGAATGTATTTGTCCTGCTGTATGGGGAAGTTGGACTCATTTTTTTCTCGCGTCCATTCGAAAAACTTCACTGACCAATCCCCACGCAGCTCTGGTGCAGTGGCTCCTCCTCTCCGCTGCCTGCTCCCACATGTAACGTTAGCAGCCTCTCCTCCGTCTGTTGCATTGTCTCAGTGGGGACGCAGCGTTCAGAGCGCAGTGCCATGGTTACCTCAGTGGACCAGGGAGCTTATGTGATATACAGAAGAACGCTGTCAACTGGAAATTAAGCCTCAGCTCGGAGCAGACATGGCTCGTTGATTTACCTTCGGTGCACCAGCGTGTTCATTAATTCCAGTCTTGTGCCACTCAGCAGGGCTGCCTGAAGCTTAAGCTGTATGGCACGTTAGTGATGGTGGGGATTATATTTTCACATAATTAAAACGCTCTCAATAATGGTATGGTTTGCCAGGATCTGTTTTTCTCAACCTGAAGCTGCTTCCTAGCCCGTTCAGTCTTTTCAGCCCTTACAAGGCAACTGAGCGGTGGTCAGCGGTGCGCCCGGTTCCCCCTGCCGGGCACCCCGACAAGGATGGCCGGCCGCCGCAGCTGCGTGAACTCACTCTGGTCGGGCAGCGAACGCGTCCGCATCGGGGAGCGCCTCAAAGCAACGCTGGCTGGAGTGCTTGAACTGGAGGTGCTCAGGTGCAAACACCTGGAGATGGTGGATCGCGCTCTAGTGGACCGAGCCCACGCTGCCGCCAACGCAGAAGAAGAGCCACGAGCGGAGGAAGAGGAGGAGGAGGAGGAGGGCAGCGGGACCCCGGAGAGTGCCGCCACGGATGCCGAGCATGGCACTGCGACATCCCGCAGGCAACAGGTCAGTCAGTGCGTCTGTCAGCCCGGATCTCTTCGTGGCGAGATTATTAAATATGGATGTGGGGATGGTTGTGATCCGCCAATGAGCCAGTCCCTCTGCGGCTCTGTGGGCAGATTTTATGGCTGCCTAGCGGCGCATGGCTGTGCCCACAGATCAACACACAACTGATTGAGGTGGTGCCAGAGACCATCCATGCATGCAGCCCCTATCAGTTTACACAGCAGCAGCAGCAGTATGTGTGACCGTCACATGGAGCAAATGTCATTGAGGTCAGGGCACCGGGAGCAGCTCCTGTCTGTCTGGCCCTGTGCCCTGCCTCAAGGTTATGGAGCAGAATGTGGTGGGAAACTGGCGCTAGAAATCAGGTGGAGGGCTAAGCAGACATGCCAGAAACCAGACACTGCTCCATTTGTTGGCTGAGTTGAATTAGCTCATCAGCTGTAAAGGTCACTTTGGCACCCAGTTTGCATTGAAATCAGTCTGAATACACTGTGAAGGTAGACAACATCAAGTTTCATCATCACGCCCTGAGCTTACAGAGCAGTAGATCTTTTACTGAGAAACCAGGAAGCAGTCAGAAAGGTGAGGATGTGTGATTTTAGGCCACCTCCCTCATATAAGGTAACCCCTTTCCCAGCTTTGTCCTGAAATCCACACTGAGGTCCTTTTTGTGCTGGGAATGAGAGGAATGTGGGCTGACATGCAATACAGTGGGAGGGGGTGTGAACAGGTAATATCCTGAGGCTCAGGCACTGATGCTGAGGGTGGTCTGGTCCATTACCACTGAACATGAACTAGAATTAAACCTGTGATGCCATCGTGATGTAAGCAACAGACACAGCTTGAGCTGATGAGACAATAAGAAGATGTAAACAGATCCAGCTGACACTTGGAAAAGAAATCCTTAAAAAAAAAAAAAAAAACGGTCTACATTCAGTGATAAATTGCAAGAAAAGTGCACCTTCTAGTCCATCTTAATGTGAGAATTCACTGCTTCATTTTGTTTTTCATGGTGGTAAACTGGATATTTACTGGCTTTGGTGTGTGCACAGCATTTCAGTCATGGCAACCTCCAAATGGAGAAACATTTAGGAGCATTTTTTTGCTCATTTATAAACAAAACTATTTTTGCAAGTTGTCAGCAGTCAAGCAAATAAAACAAGATTTATGAATATCATAGGGCTAATAGTTTATGATTCAATAAGTCAACGATTTTAACAACACCTGCACATTTTTAGCACAAGGTATTTTTTAACATGCACCGAACTATTGAGAATTTCCAGATTTTATCCAGGAGGGTGCAAACAACCTGATTTAAATGCTCAATATGTTGAAGCAAATGGCCTCACTTTCACCATGACTTTACACAGACTTTGCCTCCTGCCAACCTCCTGGTGAAATTTCTACTCAAAGTCCGGAAAGTGAACCAACAGACTGGATCCAGTAATGATTTCATGTTCAGTGGAGTCTCGGCCCATCTCTTTGCTGCTTGTGTTAATTCCCAGTGTTGTATGAGAGAGAGATAGTGATAAATCATGCAGTGACATCAACACAAACAGACACTTTTCAGAGGATGTCTCCTCTTCCTGCACGTCTGACCAAATGGAAACATAGAAAGCTGTTTTGAAGAAAAATCTCCCAGTGAGAGGTTCATATGTTAGTGAAAAGTGGAAACTTCTCGTCAACAGTAAAGGTCCCAAATGTACTGAAGATATTTTAAAAAAATCTCTGGAGTTCATGCATGAAACCATTTAAATGACATGATCCTCTTATGAGGGTGAAATGCAAGATAAGACTGAAAATAACATCACTGACTCTTTTTCAAAGTCCTTAAAATTAAGAGGATTTCCTGATTTATGCACGTCATTTTACTGAAGTCCATCTGTCTGTTTTCATGTTCAACAAACTGGTGACATGAAAAGTTACATAGTAGTCTTTTAATCTAGAGAGTTTTGTTTCTAAATGGGTCATTCTTGGCTTCATTAGTTGCATTTTATAGTTACTCTGGTGAAGTAACAGATACCGCCTCAGGGTCACACCGTACATGGTGTTATGATACTAATGAGGCTTGTTAGTCAGCAGCCTGCAGCTCCTACTGTAAATCCATGTTCTGTCTGAGGAAGGCCACAGTCGAGGTCAACTTTTGCACAGTTGAGTAGTTTCATAAAAAATGATATTAAACTGAATCCCTGAAAGATTCCAGCGAAGAAGGAAAAAAAAACATCTCTTAATAAAAGTAATACAATGTGTTTTCATCAGTGTAGGGACAGAAATCTGAGCGAGGGTATATGCAGCTCATAATGTTCTGCCTTCCTCACCACCACACACCCACAGACATCTCCTCACTGTTTCCCCCCGTGCTGTGGAGACATCCCATGGAGAGGCCGAGCAGCATTGCTCATTCTCACCTCTGAAGGAAGCTGACAGTGAAGCGGAGCAGGCTGGCGCTCTGCCCTCTGCCGGGCCGGCCTCCGCCTACGCACAGACACACAACATTTACATTCATGGAAACAAACTGTTGTTTTCCTTTGAACAAGTCACAACAATTCAGCAGCTGGAGAAAGAATAGTCTGTTGGTGAGAATAAAAACTGAAAGAGTATGTCATCAGTAAAGGTTTCATCCCAAAACACATTTCATTCACTTTCCCTAAAAATTACTACCTGTTTCCATGAAGACCACAGGTTTCACTGCTTTTAAAAACACTTTTAAGCCGAGGATTACATGACTCATAAGATAATGTGCTGTACTGTAACAGCAGCTTTGGTTTTTCGTAGCATTTAAACTCTTGTGATTCACCTTTTCTCTCTCTAAAAGCAAAGAGAGGCCAGACATTTTCAATGTGTAAATCCATATTTGGCCGGTGGGGATTAGGTTGTTCAGTATAGCATAAGCTTTAATGGATTAATGGAATTTGAAACCAACCTTTTTTTAAAAATATATATATTCAGATTTTTGAGCATGCAAGAAAAACAACTAAACGTAATGCTCCATTTAGATTTGTGAGGTGAAAACAGCACAGTTAATTTGTTTGTATTCCAGTATCATAACATGATTCAGAGATCGTTCTAATAAATATAACCCGCATTGATTTCTAAATGAAGGATTCTGCATGTCTTACATAAACTAGAAAAAAAGTTCCAAGTGTGATATTTTCACACTTCCCAGAAACTCTTGTCTTCGAAGCGGGTTTCAAGGCTAAGAAGGAGAAGTTGGTGAATCATTGGTTGTCGCTACTGTTGCCATACGATGTTCAAAAATAAAATTCCCCTCGCTGAGAAAGTACACAGAGCAGAGGAGTGGGAGAAGGAGGGAATTTGATGCAAAGCTTACGTTACTGCACATATACTGCAGAGCTGAAGTGATAAGGACTCACCAGCAACCATTTAGATGAGTAGATAAAACTACAGATAAAAAGAGAAAAAGCATCATGAGCAGATGATGGATGGTGGAAATGAAGTTCAGTGTTAATGTGTTTCTAAACCATCAGCAGCTCTGTGTTCACTCACTGAAGGAAGCCTGTCCTGAAATTAGCTCTAGTATTGGAAAGCATCATCTTACACGAGGAGCCATTACTCTGACTTGTGGAGTGAAACAGCTTTTGTCTGTGCTGTTTTGCCTCAGGATCATTTCAAGCTCACCCAAAAGAAGACTGCCATGTTGATACTTTTGTGTGATACTTTTGGAACATTCACCTGAATGTTTTGTAGAAAGAAAAGAAGCGGAAGCACATCTCCCTGCTCGGTAGAGCAGATGAAGATACACGGCGTGGGCTGTCTTTAAATTTCAATAGCACATTAATAATGTATAAAACAATAAACACTGACAGCGTCATGTTGAACAAGCAAGTACGTCTCACCATCTCGCTCCATCCCACACTGTTTGACCAAATTATTCAGCCTCTACATGGCAACCGCTGCAATTTGTCTCACAATAATGACATAATGCTCGTTAAGAGGAGGTGTGTTGCTTTTGCAGCTGCGAACAGTCGCATTATCATCAAATCAACTCGTACATTTTCTCCATGTTGATCCTGAGGGGCAGAGCTGCTCCCTCACATGAAGGGATATCAAATGTCAGAACTCTGAGCAGACCCCCACCCTCTTGTCTTTCAGGCCTCCATGATTTGATCATGCTGTGGTCTCTGTGTAACATTATATCCTACTATGTGAAATGCATTATATCGAGGGGATATAGTGGAGCTCTGGAGGTTTCCTGTAAGAGAGTAGGTAGGTGTAAAAAGAGAAGGGAAAACTTCACATACAAGTGCAGGAGAGTATTTGCAGTAAGGGATTTTGAAGCAGAACAGACAGCACAATACACTGAGCCCAAAGCAGACTGGTTTGTGTGTTCTCAGGCTGAGGATGAGTTAAATATTTCGCCAGGCCTGTCGTGCTGTTGTGGTTCTGTGTGGGAGGAGAGGCGAGCGAGAGTTAGACAGCAAGCAGCTGTAGCTATGGTGAGTACGGGGCTTGGAGGATATTATTGAAGGGAGGGGGGGGTGTCAGGGTGTGGGGGAGGTGGGGGTCCTTCAACATGCCCTTCTCTCTCGCCCGGCAACCGCTTACCAACTCCCCTCACTACCTCTCCCCCCCTCTGCCTTCCCTCACTCAGTGACTCACTCTATTTCCCAGTTTCTATCTATTTTTTGTGCCTTACACTCGTTTTCGGTCACCCGCTCACCCACTCAGCCACGACTCACTTTAAATTCACTTGAGAGAGGAAAAGAAACTGGGGGCAGGGGTGAGTGGAAGCTGCTAATCTCTCAGAGCTCAGAGGAAGAAAGGAGATAAGCCTCATACAGGTCAAAGTCTGTGACTCTTTCTCCCACTTCTTTTCCTACCAACCCTCTTTTCTCCCCTCTATACCCCCACCTTTTCCCTTCTGCCACTCTGGCTGCTCTTTGTTACGTCATCTGTCTTCTCCCTTTATCTCCTTAGCCCCTCCTCTTCTGTCACCCCAGCAGTGAGTCACCTGTATTGTTCCCTCAATAACAAGGGGACTGATCAGTACCACTCACAGTGTTTCTGTTGTCCAGGCTCCATCAGTCTAACACAGGGGCTCCTCTCAGCTGCTGTCCTGGAAGGATGGGTATGGGGGATTTAGAGGATAATTAGATAATTGGAGGAGGGAGTTTCTCCACCAGCCTCTCACTAATCTTGGAAATGGAGGCTCTTTGCTAACTTGACAGGGTGATTGTTATTGTTGCTGTCGTCTGTGGGGCCTCCATTCCTGACCATTACGGTAAGCAGTGATCGTGGTTTTGGGAAATGATGTCACGAAAGTCCAACCCAACGTCTTTTCACATGGGTACAACAATTGTTCCTTTACTTCAGAGAAGACATGCAGTGCCCTCTCTCCACACAAAATAAAACTGTTAAAACAAGTTAAATACAATATGTTCTTTGCTACACCGAAGCAAAGAGCTTATTTTTCAAGAAGAGATTCTCTCTAGTATACTCCTGATCACTCAAATCTATACAAACTGTCGCTGCCAGGCTGTATTTCCATCTAATAATCCTTAAAAAACTACGGACTGGAGAGGCACTAAACACAATCCTCTCTCTCTCGTTACTATGTACCACAAACTGCTGTCCAATAAAAACAAAATCACAGTTTGTCAAAGTTGTCACTGATTGTGAAGCTTTGCAGGGGAAAATGTAAATCAAGGCTGTTCTGTTTATCATCCTGTCTTACACCTACTCTGTGACAGTGTTTAGAGGCGTATAAAAAGCTGCAAAGAAGTAATCAGTCTTGATGCTGATGGTTTTGTTTGCTTATGTGGCTTATACAGAGATGTCCGTTTTAATTACAGTCTCCTCTAAGTCTTTACATGCTCTTATTCTTTAACCAAGTTTATTGAAGTACAAAGGCCTCTGTAAAATGATAATTGACTTCTACTATACTACCATTATACCGTCCATATTATCAGTCTTGTTATGCAGTAATCTTTCGCAGGATGTTATCGCAAACTATTAGATTGTTGACAGTAACTTAGTTGAACTTGTAGTTTCATCCATCCATCCACTTAACTAATGGTTTCCATGGTTTTGGATCATAAGTGACTTGTTTATTTTTTTCCAGGCTTCCTCTCCGTCAGATAATGTGGTCTTGCCCTGTCAGAGCAGCCCTGAGGACTGTAACTCAGGGGACGGAATGGTTCATGCCTCATCTAACAGGGGGAGCAACTCACGCTGGTCAACTCTGTCCTGGGATGCTCCCTCTGACTTGCTCTCTCCCCCTACACCAGACCCGAATGGTATGGTCCTTCTGGACAGCGACTCCCGGCCTAGTTCAGGTAACCTTAAACCCACACGCACTTAGATATACCTCAACACTTATCGTTGAATAGTTCTGACCACAGTCCTGACCTGAACAATAGCACACATAGTTTGTCACTTCTGACAGAGCCACAGCTCGACTTGTGTAACAGAAATTCCTCTAAACATTAACCAACCTTTTTCACCCCTGTTTACTTACTCACACTGTGACTTGTTAATTTCTTCCCCCTCAACCTGCAATGGGCATTGCTGAACTCTTGTCATAGGACCTGTGGTCTCTGTCTCTACACCCAACGCAGACATTCCTCTCCTGGCTATGCAATCATGCACACCCTTTTTTATGAAAGTCTTTGCTTTTGTTGAAACTACATGAACACTTGGAAGGTGAAGTTGTCAGGTAGCCCTAAAAACCTGAAAGGCTGTACTAAAGAATTATCGGCTGGATGTTTGTTTTACCTGTGGAATAATTGTTTAACAGTGCCTCCAGCTATGCGATGCCTTTATTGAGGAATTTATTTTCATGAAATTTGAGTTTCTGTAGGTAATAATAGACGAAACCAGACAAAGAGGTTTGAAACACAAGTTTGAATAAGAGTATTGTACATTGTGCAAAACTTGTATGAATTTAATCTCTTGTGTAACAGCTAGTGACATATCTGAGCAGTCTTCAACATCTAGAAATCTGAACTCCATCCAGGGATCAGGACTGTCAGCCAAACTTCCTAGCCAACATTAACTCTCAGCAGTACTGATGGAAAAGTAAATTTTCTACACCCAAAACAACAACCCTCATATGTTAATTCTGAAGTTCTCTGTCTTGTTCAGGTTTCTACTCAGTGAGTGGGAGCTCTCTCTCCGACTCTTGCTACTCTGTCTCCAGTGATGCTGCCCAAGGAGGCTTGGCGCCCCTGGCCCGACCTGTGAAGCTTTGGGAACAGGCTCCTTTGCCTGGGGACAGCACTGACATCATGTGGTCAGAAGGGGCAGTGCAGCAGCCTCCACTGCAGAACAGCCAGGATGATGCACTAACAGACAGTATGCCAGTTTCAGGTGAGCTTGTTTGAACAGTCCAGCTGAGTTCTCATGATTTATCCATAACACTAGTTTGAAAACAAAGCAATAATCTTTCTTCTGTCTTACAGTCCAGAGTGGCCTTGATAAAACTGGTCTGAGCTTTCTGTCCGACCTCTGCTCAGAACTTGGTGATTCCCTGATTTCTTCTCTTCTTCCACTTCTTGATCCCACCTCCCCTTCAAACGTCACTTCCTTCAATCTAAAACCCCAGTTGGACCCTCGCTATTGCACTGACCTGGTGTCCCGTCGGACCAAAGAGGTGTACCCTTATCCCAGCCCGCTGCATGCTGTTGCACTTCAAAGTCCCCTCTTCACATCTCAAAGCCAAGAGCAAACACCGTCTCAGAGCCCTGAAGGACCCCAACTAGATGACCAAGAAGAATCCAGCACTGATACAACTCTGCCTCTCCAGCCCCACAAGCCCCCTGTCTCACCTTCTTTTACGCAGCTGGAGCAGTACATCTCGCGACTGGCTCACCAGTACCACAGTCGGATAACCTCCTCTACCCCGGATCTTGCTTCAGCTGCAACCCCTGGCACTGCCATGAACAGAGGCCTTTGTACCCCAGGTAAAAGTCACGGTTCCACTCAGTCTCTTTCTGCCTTTGAGAGCCGCAACACACTCACTGTCACTCCCTGCAAGTCACTGCTCGGAAACTCTGCCAGAGTCAGCCTCAGCACTACAGGAAAGAAGGCAACCAGGAATTCAATCAACCTGGGTAACCTACCTTCAGCAACTGGAGAGGACTTGAATATAAACTTGCACCTCAATCTCAACTTGAACCTGACTCCTGGATTAACTTCAGGTCAGGGACTGATGGATGGCTCAAAAAGTGGGAGTTGTGGAGCTCTAAAGAGTGACTTTGCTGCTGCCTCAACGACTTCAACTGCATCACTATCCTCTGCAACTCCAACCCCAGCACTTAGAGCTCGCCCCCGAATTTCAACATGCCCAAGCAGCCTGAGCCACCGCAGTTCCCTGGAGGTCCCCTCAGGATCCGGACCCAACCCAGCATTTGGGTCATCTGCCTTCTGTCGCTCATTAGACTGGAGCAGTGGCGCTCCCCCTGAGACTGGACCATCAGTGTTTGGTATAAATTCTGGATCAGCTCCTGGCTCTCAGCGCAGCAGCTTGATCCAAGACCACAGCTCTGGTCTCAAGGTTAGTGAAGACTCCCCCATGGTGGGGGAGATCTCCCGTCTCTCTGGACTGTCAAGGGCAGTTGTGGTGGGACTGATGGAGCAAGGTGTGGAGCTGGATATTGACTGCTTCCAAACAGATGCTGCAGGTGAAGTGATGGGTCATGGTAAAACTCACCTGACCCCCCAAACAGAACAGTCACGTGACTATGCTAGACTGACTGACATGAGTCCCCAGAGACCAATACAGCTCTCTCTTAGTGTCACCCATTCTCCCCAGTCTCAGTCCAGCCTCACCCCTCCCCTCTCTCTCTCAAGCAGCCCCATACACCCTTATCAATCCATCCATGTTCCCTCTCATCAGTACTCTTCACACTACCACTACCAGCAGATCCCTCCCCCATCGGACCTTCCCTCTTCGACAGCCTCCTCCCCTTCCTCCCGCCCCACTCCCAGGGGCCGTTCTCCTCCCCGACCCCTCCAGCCATCCCCTCTGGGTTCCACTCCGCTGTCTGTTTTCCGCCGGGATGCGCCGTTCCAGTGCTCCCTGCCTCGCACTAATACAAGGAGCTCCCCTGTGGAGCATGGTGGTATCAAACACAGGGGAGGATCCCTTCGTCAGAGTGGAGGAGGGAGTGCAGGTAGTGGTGGGTGGAAGAGAGCAGAGGGGGAGGGACTTTATAAGGGAAAGCATGCCTCTCACAAGTTGGTCAGGGCAGCTACAGTAAGCAGCTACGCCAGGAGAGAGGACTATCACTCTGTGTGGGCTGAGGAGCAGGAGACAGAGCTTTCAGCAGCCCAGACGCCCAGGAAGACCTCCAACAAACTCTTGAAGGGCTTTGAGGGACGCCTGTGGGGGAAAGAGTCTGAAAGTGAGAGGGAGGAGATGGACAGAGCTGAGTATGGCTATGGACGGAGGAGAAACAGTGTTGGAAGCTGGAGGAGGGAGCACCGGAAGATGAAGACTTCATCTCACAGTAATGACAAGAGGCCAAAAGTTGATAACTCCCCAATCTTCTCAAAGAAGAAGGGGAAGGAAGATGGGGAGAGACGCAGCTCCAGTCTCAGGCTTTCGAGGAGGGCTTTGTTTCGGAGTGAGTCGCAAGGCTTGTTGATGCCTCGCAACCAAAGTGAGGAGCCCACAAAGCGAGCACACTGGGTCTCTTCATTGGATGTCGGCCAAGGTGGCATGTACATCAGCAAAGGTGAGGGGGTGAGACTGCTGAGAGCAAAAGAGGGAGACAAACACCTGTCTTCTACTGCCAGTCTCTTTAACCTCTCCCGCTCTCAAAGCCTTGAAGGCAGCTGCCACTCCATTTCCCCTCTCTCCTCCCCTTCCTTCTCCCCATCCCCTCCACGGATGCCCCTTCAGCGCTCTCGATCACTAAGGGACTTAGGAAGGAAAGTATTCGGCTCAATGAGGTCACTGAGTCTCAAACGGAAGCCATCCAAGAAGTGACTCTTGTACAATAAATAGACATTACAGTTGATGCATTCTCAATGTGTTACCTTCAAAGTACCAGTAATGATGACATGTAATTTATGTAAAAGAAGTGCCATCACTGCAAAACTTTAAGCTTTCAAGAGTTTCTGCCAGTTTCTTCATGAACCATCACTTTCACCTTATCAATTGATTTTGCTCTGGGATCAAGGCATTTACTCAAGTGATTTCTTTGTACTTCTCAAGAACACATTACTCTACTTTCTTCATCTGACTGAGTCAAATACTTAATTCTGATTGGCCAAAACCCTTGAGGTGGCAAAGGGGGCACCAGAGACAACCTGGTCACACAGGTAATAAATAAGTCAACATGGAGGATGTTTCTCTCAGTGTATTTAGAAAGCATTACTCTTGATTGGTGGTTATCACTGTCGCCAGTGAAGAAAACAAGTGGTGAAACAGTCAAGAAATCAACTAGGAATGCTGAAAAAAACAAGAAGCTGTGTTAAAAAGTCATTAAATTGAAGAGTACATTCACAAAGCTAAACCACAACACAGTATGGGCTTTGGCGGTGTTACAGGACTGGTTGAGTACGAAGAAATTGTCAACAAAAAAGTTATAGGTAAGAAGATCCAAAACGGATGCTGATTTTATTTTCTGCATCTGTAAAAAATGCCAACAGAATACTTTCACTTTATTATGAATAATAAAGTGTAATGATAATTTGATCCATTACCATAGAAGTGCCACCGACCGTTGAAACTGAGGGACTATTTTTTTAAGCTACATAAATTAAAGCTTAAATTAATGAAAATATCTTTTAGTGTCAGCTGGTTTGCATATTGCAATTGTAGGTGGGCCACAAGTAGGAGGATGTGAAAATCAGTGAAATGCAAGTCAGATTCTATTTGGCGTAAACCTTCTGCTTATTGAAAATATTCCCTTACATGGACACTTTTTAGTCCTCCACACCTGTCAAACTTTTCCAGACTTCGAACTGCAGCAAAATATGTGTGCTTTGTAGCTAATCCAGTGCACTTCCTCAAAATTTCCTCACGGGAGATGCATCCCACAGTCGTATCAGGAGCACTGTAAGATGCAGCATTGCCCACCAAGAATTACCAGGACCGGGAATATAGGTGACAGCTTCCTTTGGGTGTTTCATAATTTGTTTTGGGAGCTGCAACCAACTACAAAGTCACTAAAAAGTGTACGCTTATTGGTATCAGCAGAGTTCTTACAGCGTGGGTGCTGTTTTAAATGATTTCAATGGGAGCACTCTTTTGGGAGATTATGCCTAAGAATAAAAGATATTACATATGAATTAGAGGTATTGATTATAAGTAGTAAGCAGCTGAATCCTCCTGTAACCATAAGTATGAATGTGTATTTGTACACTCCTCTTTTGCATGCTGCTCTGTAACCTGTTCAGTGATTATAGCTATTGTGAGGATGTGGTAATACTGTTTATTGGCAATATTGCCTCAGAAGTACAATCATTATTGGCCAGAACATGACCAAAACAAAGCAAATACTCTTTAACTTGATATAGTGCTCAGGATTTTCAAATAAATGTTGAATGATTAAAATACTGATGAATTGTTTGAGACAAGTTGTGGCTTTTCATGGCTAATAACTATTAAAACATATGTATAAGCAAACCTGTGTGTCTGTAATAACTGTTACACTGCAATTTAAAGCCAAATTAATCGAGTGAAAGGACATCCAGGCTTCGGTATTTATATAAAAGAAACATTTTACTTGAAAAAAAAAACACAAACAAACATCAACACCACTGACAAGGCAGCTGCTTCAAAACAGCATCATTAGACCTTTGTTTAGTGCATCAAGAGTCACAATCCAGCTTCCAGAAGCAGTTTTGAGGAACTTGCTCTTTTGGGCTAAAAAACAGCATTGTGTCCCTGTTGCTAGGAAACTGACTTCCCTATCCTCTTCTTTCTATTTTCAGCAGCATCTTTACTTTCCAACCAACTGCTTTTCATTATTCTGTATGAATCACATTTCGGCCTCTTAAAGATGGACTGGGGACATCATAACAGCAGTGATTCAAGGTGTGTGAACATTCAGCGGTTAGCTTGTGATCACTCAAGGTCAAACAGTCTCAGGGTGAACTCTTCTTTTGCAGGGTGACCTGGCCAACTAGACACCCTCGTCAGTTCTGTGGGTTTCAGTAACCTCATCACCAGAGCCACAGCTTTTCAGGCTGGAAGAAAACATGCCTTGATACATGGCCTTTTCTTTCTGTAGCTCTCTGTTCAGCCTCTCCTCTGCTCTCTGTAGATGCTTCCTCACATTGGCATCTGTAACAAAATATACAGAGGTTGTTTATTGGTTTAAACATTCTTTCAAAATTAAAGAAAGAACCTGCAGAGCTATGCTGAATATGCTCTGGCTGACTGCAGTGAGGCTTTTTTTCCCCCTTACTTCACTTCCTATCTGACATTTCCCGTTGGAGTCTCATCTTCAAAAAATAGACCATTCACTGCAGATCTATCTTGTTTGTTAGATCAAGATCAGTATAATTAGTTCACAAACTTACAGTGACCTAATCTATTTTCAACCTAAACCCTTGTCTTGTCCCGTTAGTGATTCCTGTGACTGCTAAGACAGCATATTAGGCTTTGAGTGCAGTCAAAGCACAACTTTATGATGATTTAACACATCCTGTGTGCACACTGACAAAGAAACTAAATACATATGATCCCAGTGGCTCTTTTCTTACCGTTAGGCTGCTCTCTGCAGGCCTGGGAGAGGTACTGCTTGGCAGTCTGTGCATCTCCCATCTCCAGAGTTGCTACTCCAGCCCTGTACAGTGCTTTCACGTCACCTGGTCGCCATTGTAGCACCCGCAAGCTGTACTCCCGCACACGAGCATAGTCAACTTTCTGTCTCTGCAGCAAACAGGCTGAAAGAGAATTACATGTGCACATGAGCAAAATATAAATAAACTGTATCTGGTTACCAATTCGCTATAGAACACTTTTGAAAAAGGTCCCACTTTTAAGCATCACTGAGTTTCAGCAGCTTTTTTTTAGGCCCATGCTTGGATAACTATGCCAATGTCTCAGAGTGGGATGAGTGATTACATGAACCACTAAGCCAAAAAAAAAAGTATGTTAAGCTACAGCTTCAACTTTAGTTAATTCAAAATCAGGGAAATACATGAATCAGTTTGAATGCATTTTCACCATGTGCTTATCTACCAGCTAAGTTGTTGTAGCAGTCCACTTGTGTGTTTCTAAGTGCAGCCTCCTGTTCCGGTGTGAGAGCAGGCAGCCCAGGTCCGAACACCTTCAATGACGCCATTGCATCCGAGTCAAGAGCTCTGAGGACCAGCAGTGCACGGTGATAACGCCCAATGGCAAAGCGAATGTTCTTCTCTCTATAAAATGCATTTCCTTCTGTCTTCAGCTGAGCTGCTTCTTCCAGGGAGGCCCAAGCTGGCTTTGCTGAAGTCTTCCCAAGTCCAGGAAAGCTTGGCTCCTCTGCTGCTGCCCCCTGCACATCCTTCCTCTCTCCTCCTGCAGCTCCTCCTTCCATTTTTACAGAGGAGCTTTTTAGCTGTGGACACAAGACAGGTAAACAGATTTGTATTGTATATATGCGAATTATGTCGACTCAATTGTTCTGTGTTGCATACACACTACAGACACTTTGGTTTGGTTAACTAGCGTGAGCTTTAATATCGCTGATATGAGTTTAGCTCCTGTCGCTGGATGAGAGACCAAACTCCTTTCTTGTCGGAACATAGTCTGGGAACGAAATTAGTCAATACACAAACTTCGAGATCTTTTTAAAGTCACTACAATAAATAACAGTTTAGACTGTGGCTAAACGCGCTACCAAATAGCAAGTATGCTAACTTCGATTAGCGTTACACACAAACATCACCACAATGTAAGACTGTCAAAGTGAGGCTGAGACACAGTTCGGATGGTTTGATAGAAAAGTTTCAAAGCATCATCTCACCTAACGCGGGACTTATAATACAACAGCAGACTGCAACTTCAAACGGTTTACGATCATTCTGCTGCTGTACGGCAGCTTCCTAGTTTTCTTCTTCCTTTTCACTCACGTCACGCTTTGTATTCACAGAAGCTGCATTACTGTCACCTACTGGGCAGGAGCAGTACCACGCTCAACAGAAAATTAAACTTGCGTCGTTGCTGACACCTCACGGCCGAGCAAGGAAATGAGTAAACGCATTAAATTTATGGATAATAATAATAATAATAATAATAATAATAATAATAATAATAATAATAATAATAATAATAATAATAATAATAATAATAATAATAATAATAATAAAACTACAGAACTCCAATAAAACTACACAGCTCATGATACTGTTTTCATAAGCATCAGCTTGTAGCAGCCATGACCTTGCTGTGATTCAAATATGTTGACATATTTTTAAATTTTGTGTTGTATACTGGTGGCCCGAGCACTCTTGTAAAAGATATTTTAAATTCAATGAGGTTTTTCTAGTGAAAAACAAAGCTCTTCAGAAAAAAAGTTAATTGGAATTTCAAAATTTTACATGTTTTTTTTTTTATGTATTTAAGCTCAGGCCTGTTTTTGTCAAGGCAAGGTATGAATGAGTAGTTCACAAAGTGATACCCCCCCCCCCCTTTAATAAACCCTGAAAGGAAATTTAGAATTGTCAGTACATTCTTTGTTCATTGTACAAAAAATAGACATATTTTTGCGTGAAAAACCACTTTGTTTGATTGATACAGAGCAGTAAGATGAACTTTTTTGGATAAAGATCTATTAGTTTAACATGTAGGTCAGGGGTCCCCAAACCTTTTCCTGTGAGGGCCACATAACTTTTCCCTTCTCTGATGGGGGGTGGGGTCAGTTTGTAACATAAAAAGTGTGACGATCACAGGGGTGCCTAAACGTAAACATTTATTGTTTTCCAGAAAGCCACACGTAACCAAATTTTAATAACCCTCTCTGGGATCTTCTCAGAAAAAGTCAGGAAATAAATAAATAACACTATTTATGAAATAAATAACAAAAAATCAATGCGTTTCTGGTATTGTTCAGGGGGCCGGGCCAAATGTGGAAGCAGGCCGTATCTGGCTTGAGAGCCGTAGTTTGAGGACCACTGATGTAGGTGATGGTATGCCAAGTCATTTCAAACCTGAATGACTCTCAGTTTAAAGTTTGAACCCTTCTTTATAAAATCTCAGTATAACTTCAAAAACACAACTGAACCAAAAAATACTGCACAATGACAAGGTGGTGTGAAGGTCAGCTGTTGCTTTAAAGTGACTGGAGTTGTGTTTTTGGAGTTATTCAAAAACATGTGATCTATTTTCCTTTAATCCATTTTCTACTTTCCACCATATCCACTTTTTTAAGATATGAGCCAATTACTTTCTTGGTTTACACACACACAAACACACGCACACTATTCATTTTAACCCCTCCACCCCCTCACACTGACCTCTGGAGTATCAAGCCCTTATACGTCTCGTTCATGTCAGGGGACACAGGGAGGGCTGTCGTGGACAGCCGTGCAGTGGAACCAAACTGGATGAGTCTTTTGTTTGGTTAGCTGTGAGCACTGGATGGTTTCCTGGATGTGAGACCATGTATCTGTATTTGTATTTGTGTGAGTGTGTGTGTGTGTGAGTGTAGGTGTGTATGTGTGCGTGTGTGTGTTTGGATGAGATGCCTATCTCGTCTTATCACAGGCCTTCACTATCTATCTGTGTAATCTGTGGATGTTAGTCTAGGGATTACAGAGGATTTGCTCACATCGGTTTGAGCCTCAGTTGTGGATGTTGTTTTTTCAGCTTTGAGGCCCTCAGATAAGAAAACAAAATCTGTGTTTGACTAAGGAAATCACTCTCCAGTCCTCGAATGTCTGTGCAATGCAGAACTACACCAGCAAATCCTTTGGGCCTAAAACTGTTAAAATAAGAGTCAGGGGAAGATTTGTGTTCTTAATTAATGAGAGGGGGCGGAGGATTCAAAGAAAAGGCACAGGGGGTGTTTCTTGCCCCTCTCCCCTTTTCTCTCTGCCTGCCGGTCTCCTTGGTCACTCTCACACACAGACATCCTCACACAGACAAACACAGACGAAGGGCTCTGTGCTGCTATGGCCTCCACCACCACCACCACTACCGAGGAGAGCTCTCCGGTCCTGGCTCACATAGCAACCCAGCAGCCCGACTTGGAAACTAGTGTAGAACCCGGCTCAGCAGTGAATCCTGAGCCCAGCAAGGCCCAACTTGACGGAGAAGAGGCGGAGAAAGAGAATGAGGAAGAGAAGGAAGGCACAGGTTCTGTGCAGGAGGAGAAAGCGAGAGGGCAGAGTTTAGACCCGGAGTGGGTGGAGGAGAGGTTCAGGATTGACAGGAAGAAGCTGGAGAATATGCTGTATGGTGAGTGTCAAAAATCCCTTCCTCATCTTCTGATTTTTCTCACAGTTATTCTCTCCCCATACGCTCATCTTCACTCCCTCTGTTATCTACACGACCCTGTGTGTGAGTCACAGCCTCCTGCTTGCTGCGCTCTTGTTGTTTCCATCAGCATAACCTCATCCACTGAACTCCTGTTGCAGTGTCACATTGATTTATGACCTGTATCGTTGTATGCATTCAGAAATCATTTCTGCCATTATCATTCCTGTCTGTGGAGCAGAGGAAGCGGCCTGTGTAAGTTATTACATCTTGGCAGGTTCATGACAAATGCCTCTCCTGTAAAACTCCTTCTGATGCCATGCCACTGGTGCAGATAGAGGCGGATGTTTGTCCTCACGCAGACTCCTGCTGGAGTGTTTCCACTGATAACTGCGGGTTGTTGTGTGTCAGGTGGGACTGTGTGTTTGAGCATCCACAGTCAGGAAGTAAATATCGCACTTCTTCATGTGATAAGCTGACAGAGTGCACTTGAGACTTCACTCTGACATGATGAGAAGTCTCTGTCTTTCTCTTTTTTTTCTTCTAATTCCCTTCTGATTTAGTGTTTTTTTTTTTTTTTTTTTTTTTTTATTAAAAAAACCTTTTTGGTCAAGTGGGAGGTCTTTGCGTCACCAAATACCATAATGTGATTAGCTGTCTCCAGGCTAATTTGTGGTCGCACCCCCCCAACCACCTCTTCTCTCTCCTCCCCACACTGTTCTCTTCCCATTCCTCAGCTCTGGCCAGCGTAACCCATAGAGATGGAGGGGGTTTCAGGGCATTTCTGGGTCCCCCCCGTACCCTGTAAATGTCACCAAGGAGTGATGGCCTTTTAAAATTGCTTATATTCCCGGCAGCCTATTGTTTCAGTTTCTCGGCAAATTTGAACCAAGTCCACATTTGCATGTTGACTTTCACTTTACACACACGCTGTAAACAGAGGAATATTGTGCTGCTGAACAACGCGACGTGTCAAACCACACTGCAGGAATTCTGAATTTCATCTGTTTGCTCTTTCCTGTGTGTTTTTCAGCTCAACAGAATGAAAGTGGTGAGACAGGAGAGCAGTTTTTTGAGAGGGTGAGCACAACTCCAAGAAAAGTTTGTTAATCATAGCCTCCTTATAAATATATAGTTTATAGATGACTGGGATCATCCCTGCCTCTGTTTCAACATTTCTATCTTCTGCATCCAGTGGTTACTGGGTTTACAGAGGTGGTAATTACAAGTCTTTGAAATGCAAATAGTTCTTTGTATTCTTTGACTGAATACTGCGTCTGGGTGTGTTTGCGTTCTGATTGTATCCGCAGGATTTAGAGTGTGTAGTTTTGTGGTACACAATGACTGTCTCATCTGTGTTTCACACTCCCTCCTATTGTGTGTGGATCAACAGGTGATGAAAGAAACCGACACTCAGGTGAAATGGCCCTCCAAGCTGAAGATTGGCGCCAAATCAAAGAAAGGTGACAGATTCTTATTCTTGCTCTCTACCCTCTGTTGTCTGATGCGTCTTTCCCTGCTTCTCCATTAATTTGAACGTACTTGATTGTTTTTTTTTTTTTTTTACTGAATTTCCAATTTCATTCTAGATCCACATGTGAAGGTGGAAGGGAAGAGAGCCAATGTTTTGGAGGCAAAAAGGAAGATACTGGAAGTGCTGGAAACAAGAGTGAGGGAGCCTTTTTTAATCTCTTCCTCTAATTAAAGCCATTTAGAAAATCTTACACCAATAACTACTACATTAAAAAGCAACCAGAGGGAGCACAGATGGCCTAGTGGTTAATGGACAAAAAGCCCTTGAGTGGTCAGCCTGGGTTCAAGTCCAACCTGTTGTGATCACTCCCACACTCACCCTGCTTCCTCCTCTTTCCACTGCCCTGTCCTCTCAAAAATAAAGGCATAAAAAGCCCCAAAATAACTTTAAAAAATAAAAATCAACCAGAAGTTGTAAAAACGTACACTTTCATTCTGCTTTCTTTGCATTCACTCTTTTTCCAGGTGAACAAAGTGACTCTAAAGATGGATGTAGCCTACACAGAGCACTCCCATGTAATAGGGAAAGGTGGAGGAAACATCAAAAAGGTGATGGAGGTCACTTCTTGTCACATCCATTTCCCTGACTCCAACCGCCACACCTCCACTGGAGACAAAAGCAATCAGGTGAAGTTGAAGTTACTTTTAGTGAGCAAAGAAAATCTAGGATCAAAACAAACTTCATATAATTCTCTGTTGTTCTACTTTTTCCCAGGTCTCCATTGCTGGTCCCATCGAAGGAGTGGAGGAGGCCAGAAAGAGGATAAGAGTGAGTGGTCAATTCCAGGATTGATTTTTACTTGTCTCACAGCTCAATTTCTTTACTCCTGTCAAAACACAGAGATCAATAGAGTGATAAATAGGAGGCTGACAAGGAGAACAGCTTTAATTTTAACCCCCAGTGATCCGTCTGTATGTGTCACATATCTGTCTTTCTTCTCATTCCCACTTTTGATTTCTGTTTGCCATCCGCATTTCCATGTCCAAGGACTTGCAGCCACTGTCACTGACCTTTGACCTCCCTGTCAGCTTGGTGCCCCAGGCGCTGCCGGATGCTAGCTCTCCACTCATACAGCAGGTAGTGCAGACTCTGGGGGTCAGTGTAAGTTTCAGAGCCGTGCCACCGCATCCTCAGGCACAACCAGCCTTCTATGAGAGCTGCTGCACCGTGTGGGGCCTGCAGGGCAACGCAGCCTCGGTCAAGGTCAGTGTTAAACATTTCACAGAGCATAGTTCATATGCAGAGTTTTTCAATTAAACCTGTATACTATGATAAATATAAATAGTTCAATATACATATTTGCATCCTGCAGAAGGCAACCTGCATCCTGATGGATTTGCTGCTGGGGTCAGAGGTCCCAGGCAGTGTTGTGAACAGCCAGCTGGATGTCACCTCCCAGCAGCACCTCTTCCTGTTGGGCCAGAACGGGGCTCACTTTCTGAGCGTCATGCATCAGACACAGACCCAGATCATCCTACCAGACCTCAGTGCCCCTCAGAGCCCCACCTCACTGCTCATCCAGGGCAGCCCTGATGGAGTGTGCCTCGCTCGACAGCAGCTCATGGTACAAAAGAAAGTTTGGATGAGTGCATTTGGAAATCTTGTGCTCTTGTAGTACATTGATATAAATATGGTCTTCAACATTTTTTCCATGTCTGTTGATATGTTTAATTTTTTTTTCCGTATCTTTATGTAGGACTGTCTGCCTGTGTGTTTGATGTTTGACATGCGTGAAGATGGGGAGGCAGATCCCAGCAAATTGGCTCAGATGATGCAAAACCTGGGAGTCTTTATCAGCGTGAAACCCAAAGTAAAACAGACCAGCAAGGTACAGCTCATAAAGTTTTAATTTTATAATAATACTTTTCATGTTTTGTTTGATAAAGCGTCTTCATTTCTTTTGTATTTTTCAGTCAGTGGTTGTAAAAGGTCTGGAGAGGAACATCTCTTGTCTTTATGAGGCTCGTCGTCTGCTCCTTGGGTTGGACTCCTGTAAAACCTCCAAGGTAACTGAGATGACCTCGGACTCCGCGCTGGCTGGAAGCGGGCTCACAAACTGTTGGCTCAACATGCTGCTGCAGCAGCTTCGTCTTTCTGAGCAGGGTGAGACGCCATAAAAGATTGAGTTACCTAAAACAATGCCTCCTCTGCCTCTCCCTGCATGTTAACTTTTTTAGAAGTCAACAAAATCAAAAGCCAAAATGTGCAAAACAAAACACCTGTTATGTTGCAATATTTGGCTTTGATACTGACTCAGAGTCTGACAAGAACATATTCTTCCACAGTCACTGACAGAAGCTATTTTCACATTTATTTTAAGAGTGTGGAGGATGTGACCGGAGTAAAAACTGACATTTTTCTTACAGTGAAGGCTCATTCTGCTATCACATCATGTTATTTCTACTTCACACCAAAAGCTGCTTTTTCTGTCAGCTCCATAAAGGGAATTCGTTTTTCTGTCCTCACTCAAGGTTGTTTCAATCTGCACCACAGTGCTGAACTGTATTCCGATGCTGAGTGTAAATTGAACTACAAAATAAAAACAAGCATCCATAACGTCCTTTCTCTGCCTTTAGGCTCTGTGTCTGCCCCCACTCCTGAGGTGTTGACCAGTTCTAAGCCCCGCCCCTCACCTCCACCAGGCCTCACCCCTCCTGCTGACGAGGGGAGGACAGGGCTGAAGGGAAACGACAGCCGGCCTCTTGAAAAAGTCTGTCCATGTATCTGTTCCTCATTTTTATGATATCATCCCGGCTGAAATAAAAAACCAAGAACCAGACTCTTTTATCTCTTTCAGATCCTTGAAAATGAGGACCAGCTCAGCCAATCAGATGACGAGAGCCCTCAGGTCAATGTGATGTCATCATCTGAGGTGTGTGATGCACTGAGCAGCATCAGCAGGTCGCGACTGATGGGTCGCAGGGGGAGTCTCCAGGGTCCTGAAATTACAAAGGTGTTAGTGCAGGGCAGGCGCCACTCAACAGGACAGGCACAGACATACAGGTGAGACATAACATAAATGAGTCCTCCTAATGACTCTGAACGGATCTTTTCCTCTACAGTAGAGTTACACACACATACATACATACATACACCCTCCTGTGCCTAATCTAGAATGAGCAACTGTGGTTTAAACGAAGCAGCTCTCATTTGAAGCAACAAGACATAATAGCACATCATTACACTTTCTGTTGAATCCTCTGATGGCTGCCCTCACATCTAACACCTCACTTGTATTTGTGTGCGTGTTTGTGTGTGTTTGTGTGTGTCCTGAATGTGCCAGATTGCTGAATGCAGAGGTGGAGGTTGGGAGGAGCGAGCGGAGGAACAGCCTGAGGAGAGACGTGACACTGTCTCAGCATGTAACCGCTGACTCATCCAGGGCCGAGGTGAGGAGGAACAGGAATTGGAGGTCTACTTTACTGCCTCAGCAGAATAATTATTACATCTATGGACAGCTACATTTGGCAGCTTGTAATTCTGGGAGGCCTAACTATCAGGATTTTCTGAAACCTGGAAAACTTTTGACACTGAAACTGTCAGATGATTTCAGAGATGTTTACTGTTAGAGAAGGAGGGCGTAAGAGAAAGAACGAGACATCAGTAAAATCACAAACTTCTCTGTACCAAACTTGGGTGAAACTAAAACCTGTGGCATGTTATTTGTGCAGTGACATTACTACTGATTTGCTCATCCCTGTCTGTGTTGCAATCTGAATTATGATTGGTTTCTCCCGCTCTTCCTGGTTTTGCTCTTAAAGGTTATTGCTCAGGGGATTAGAAGGTTTACTGGCCCATCAGCAGGATGTGTTTGGGTTCCTCTGCCTGTTACTGCAGGAAAAAAACAGTTCAATTTCATGCATAATTTACTCACCCTATTTTCTTTTTGTGTTTGTAGGATTATGACTATGAGAAGAAAAAACTTCTGGCAACCCGAGGTTAGCACTTCTAAATGTTTTTTTTATACCATCACCTTTAAATGAAGAACTCTTCACGGACTTCTGCAGCAACATTTAGGGCTTTTGAATTTAATCAACACGTAGTTGCATTAAAGTTGGATTCACAATGAGTATAGGAAATTATTTGTTGCCCATTAAATGCCTCCTATGCACAGCCAAGCTGTTGTTTGTGAAGTTTAACAGGGCACATAATGGCAGAGTGAATCATCCGTTCATACAGCATTAAATCAAAAGTGTTATTGAGTTGTATTTAAACACACACCAGATTCTGTGATGTTGTCATCACAATCTGATTTAATGTGACGCGAATAGCTGAGATGAAGTAGCCTTTTTAGTTTATTCAAACACATTATGGAGGGAACACATTAATATCCTGAGCAGAGGCAAACACTTGATCTCTGTGATGATCACTGCCAACACAGCTGACGAAGGGGACCTGTTTATGTGCTGCACTGTGCCAGGCTTATAATAGTCTAGCACTGGCACTCCCCCTTAATTCACACAGGGCAGATTCAATGAAGACAACACACACACATGCACACAGACACAGTTTGTAGGTGCCCTCATGAAACACACACACGCACACACACACAGGGGGAATCACTCCCTCATCCATCTTGCAGAATGAGAGATACTGCAAAGATCTGCAGCCAAATGTTAGTGAATTCCCTCAGTGTTGCTTTATGGGATTATGAATTAGCAGTTTGAATGGGCCATCTGCCTCACAGTCATTAAGACACCCATATGCCAGTATATGAATGGGACATCTACTCACACAAATACACACATTTACACACACACACAAAGACAGTCCACTAGTTAAAATCACTTAATATCACACCCCATCTGAGAACTGATATAGTCTTACCTTTTATCACATTCAGATGTGGGTTCTGTTTCAGGTCTTAAAGTGGTCCAGGTTTGAATCTGTCTTAGTCTCAGCATTAAAAGTTGTTTTTAAGTGTGTGACATGCTGGCATGAAGAAGTATGTTTGTGGCTCATTATTTCCACCTGAGTCCAGCTTAGTTTAGTGGACCAGAGAGGAAGAAGAGGACATGCAGTGCATTTTAATGATGGAGGGACCAGCTACATGCACTGTTAATGGCAACACAAAGTCACCATGAATTTTGCATCTCGTTTTCTTTTGTGTTGCCTGTAAAAGTGGGTGAAAAAGAGAAATGTCACTGTACTCAGTATCGTTCCTTTTAGCATCTCTGGGTTAAATAATGTTTTTTGCTATCTTTTGGTAAACTCTTCCTGCTATTTCAGTCTTGTTACAGGTAAAACAGATATGTTAGATAAAGCATTAACCCTTCTTAAAATCATCTAGGCTGCATGAAACTCAAAAAGCCAAGTATGGCAGTTGAAACACCTGATGTTACCCCTCAGCATTAGTCAGAAGCAACTTACCTGAAAAAAACAGAAAGCAGTATATTATGTTGTTATAAAATGTTGGCAGGAAACACAACTCCAAATGGAAAGGTAACCTTTATGCTCCATCTGTAAATTAAAGACTGATAGCTTCACATGAAATAATAATATCTCATTGTTGTGTCTGTTTCACCCAAGGGTCTGAAAAAAATGCTGTATTAATCTGTAATTTGACAGTATTTTGTCTTTTCCTGTATCTTCTAAGCCATGCAGAGGAAGCCTATAGTCACTGAAGTCCGGACACCCACAGACACGTGGAGCGGTCTTGGTTTCTCCAAGTCCATGCCAGCTGAAGCCGTCAAAGAGCTGCGCAACATCAGCCGACGCAGCTACAAACCCTACCTGAGCACCATCAACAGTCAGCAGCAGGTACGTATTCTAAATGAACATCTGACTGAAATAACTGACACACTTTGGATTCTGGACTGAGCAATTTGAGTGTTAATTCAGACTGCATGGGGCTTGACTCATTTTCATTAACTCAACCCGATCTCTTTCGAGCTGCCAAAGCTGTTTTTGTTGCAGTGCAGTGAAACAAGCACCCCTACTGTGGCCTCATTTATTGGTCTTGCCCTGTAACACTTTAAAGTGTTTATCTCCCTGTGTGGTAAGCACTGCCAGTTTGTATGCTCAATTACCTGGGGTCTGATACCATCACCTCAGTCAGCACAGGCACTCCTCTGAACCTGTTTACCCATTCCAGCTCTTTATAAACCTCCTGAACGGACACTCCTTAAACGCTCAATATGGAGATGCTGATTCACCGAAGTCAGGGAGTTCAGATTTCCTCTTTATCCAGACAGCTGGGAGGAGATGTGAGCAATGCTGCTTTTATTGATAATTTACATCAAGGGAGTGTTATTATCACAGATATGTCATTGAGGGCAAATGAGCTGGTTTAGAAACACTAAATGGGCTTTCTTGTTAAATGGATCGATGTCTATTACATCCACTGAAACTCCCTGAATCTACAGGAGAGGAAGTCATTGATTGACGAACCAGGAGCTGCTGTGAATTGTGAAATGCTAATGCCTTCATACTTTCCCTCGTCTTCTTAAAGACACGTGCTGCACAAGGGGGGAAGGTGTGCAACGGCAGTGACTCTGATAACTGGAGAGACCGACGTGGATCCACGCCCTCATTCCTGCCTGTGTCTTCTTCCTCCTCCTCTTCATCCTCTGCTTCATCCTCCCCTTCTTCCCCCCCGCCGACATTCTCCTCCTCCTCTTCCTCCTTCCATGCTTTTACATCTTCGACGAATAGAGGCAGAAATGACAAACCCTGTAAGTCTCATCTCTGTGTGTTATCAAGCTCCAAACTCTTTGTTTAGGCTACTTTTAACCCTTTCCTCTCAAATTTGACCTTTGTGCCTAGCTGAGAGCTTCTCAAATGGCTACTTCGAAGGCGGTTGCTCATCAAGGAGGGCATCAACCTGCAGTCAGAGGAGCCCCTCTCCCCAAATGACAGACGACCTACCTGAGCTGCTCAGCCAGCTTGGCCTGATCAAATACATTGACGTGTTTGAACAACAAGAGGTAGACATATATGTTAAACATGACTTGGCACACACACTCTTTACCCCTCAGCCAAATTTCTAACAAAACTCAGCATTGTGATGTAACTATAATCATCACTTCAGATCGACTACCAGACATTCCTCACTCTGTCTGATGAAGACCTGAAGGAAGTCGGTGTCTCCACTTTCGGAGCCAGACGCAAGATGCTGTTGGCAATCTCAGGTGAGACTCTAATTTCCAAGCTTGGACTCAGATCTGCTTCTCCATCTGTGGAAGTTGGCTCTTGCCTCCTCTGGTGTTGTGAGAATGATAAAGTCATTTATCTTCCTGCACAGACCTGAACAGGAGCAAGAGGAGGTTGTCAGATACGCCCGCAGTGAAGCCTGGCTACCTGGAGGGCGGGGCTAGTGGTCGACTACCACGAATCATGGATCTAGAAGTCGCTGCTCAGAGTAATCGCTGGTGAGAGGAGACACCAACCAGCTCTGAGGGTCGTCTAACCGGCATGGAGCTTATCGGCCTCTAAAGGAATATACAATGATGCTGTTTCCAGAGCAGAAATATATGAGCATGAAGAAGCCCCAAAGATCTGCAGAGATGGAGCAAACATTTGATTTCAGTGCCTTTGACTTACAGCCATCACCCAAAGGTTTTATAGAGATTTAAGACAAGGAGGTCTTTTTCTGTCAAACCTCTGATCCAACAAGAAACAAACTGTAAGAAGACGAGACCACACTGATCTTTTGTGGTGCCTTTTATAATGATTAAGTGGTTTCCTTTAGGGAAACTGTCACTTCTATGTTTTTATCATGTATTTAAGTTCTTTTAACCACTACATTTATCCAACTGTACATAGAGATTAATAATAAAGGTATTTCTGTATTTTGGTAGTGATCAATGATGAATAAAAAGTTGAACTCAGTGTTGATCCACCCAGACTGTTAACTTTTCCAGGACATCTGTGGAGATGAGGGGTTATGCTGGTGTGCCCTCATCTAGCCATCCACAGCGTGAACTGATGCTGTACTCCAACAGGATCTGACCACCAGAGGGCACTGGCGCCACACTTTGTTCAGAAGTTCAAGTCACATTAATGTTGTGAGAACAATAATGATGTTTGAAGAATAAATAGAGGAACAGCATTACAGAGCTTGGTGGTAGTATTTGATTAAGCTTTGAAACACACACAAGCAACATTCAGATCAAAAACAGAAACACTAAATGGTTTGAAGGTAAAGCGATGCTCTTTTTAATGTCTCTTCACCTGAATGTTCTAATTTAATTTATCAGGCTGACAGGATTGAATCCACTGGAACAGCTTATGGGTTTTTAATTTATTAAACAGAGGGCGTCAACCAGCTTCGCGGTGCTTCCAGAGGGACCTCACAGGCAGAGTTTTAACCAGAATTGGATAATCTCTCTCTAAATGTGCAACGTTGGGATAGTGTTTTTGGTTACCAGATCAGAGCAAGTGATCCAAGAAACCCTCCACCGGGGGGCCCAAAATGAAGGGGTCTGATCCGTTCAGATGCTCCACAAGCTGCTGGTTGCAACCAAAGCCAGGAGAGAGAGAGGAGAGAGAGAGAGAGAGAAAGAAAGAGTGAGTGGAAGTGGTGGGCTGTGACAGATTAGTGAGAGATGATCCCTGCTTATTACAATGTCTCTGCCAATTACATAGGCAGGCTTTAGACCAGTGATCCTCAAATCTGGTCCTCGGGCTCTGGAGCACTGCTGGATTTCTCTTCTGTCAGGTACTTAATTGCTCTCTCCTGTGGCTCCGGCTTTAAATCGGTGCTTGATCACACAGCTAGAATGAAAACTACCTGGAAGAACCTGCAGCACTCCGGAGCCTGAGGAATTTGGAGAGCTGTTTGGACTTTTCACGAGCTTAAGTGGCAATCTTGGCACATGACTTGATAACATGGTGGGTGCTCAAAATGATCCTGTGAGCTTATCATTAAAGGGAAAGTTTTTTTTTAATTGTGTTTTAAGTGAAGTTGTGTGATATACTTGCCAAAAAGAAAGTGTATTAGCCACAGGGGAGCCTGGTGGGCTTGTGGAGAAGGTGGCAGGTGAACTGGAACAAAGGAAGGCTATTAACTGCTAAAGTCTGGATCAACTCTGCCATGTAATTACATAGTTTAGCTAAAAAATCCCTTTCTTGTAAGTGTGTGTGTTATTTGGTAATTTATCAGAGCTGTACTTTGTTGTCAAAAAGCCTTTTTAATTTTGCATTATTCCTGGAAGTGACACTATTGTTCCACCTGCAGCACGCTGAACAGCTGATCAGGTCTCAGATTTGCAATTCACTGATATTTTTCTCACATCTTAGTTTGTTTGGTTGACAAAAAAGGGCACACATATGCTGTGAATGGTTCAGTAGGAGTTGTTTAAAATCCGCTAAGTGACATAGAGCAGATTGAAATCTGCTGTGACTAACACTCACAGTTCACAAGTACCTTACAACCACACCTCAAAAAAACTGAACTATCCCTTTAAGACTTCAAGTTAAAGTTTTGTTATGGAGCCGTAGGATTGGAGTGAGTAAAGATGACAGTTTTTAAACCAGTTTAAACCAGTTCAAATGATGCGCGCCCACAGTTCCCCTCAGGTTGAGCTTCAGCTTTTTACACTTCATGTTTTTTATGGCTCATTTTGCAGAATTCTTACTCTCATTAGGGTTGTTTTCAGCCACATCAGGCAGTTATTATTAGTGCCAAAAATGTATGCAGTTTACCCAGCACCAAAAACTAGGGATAAAAATAACTATCTATGGAGCATCTTAAGAAACATCCAATAAATAGCAGAAATGAAAAAAAAAGCCACCACCCTGCTGAAGAGAAGAAAGCTTGAACGAGAAGTAATGTGTTTGGATTTGATGGACTCTCACTGTTCTGCTCTCTCCCCTCTGAGCCTGCTCAGAATGAAATGGTGGATATGATGGGTTATAAAAATCAAAAGTAAAAGAAAACAGCTTTTTAATGGCATAATATCAAATAATAGGAAACAATACCATACATAAATGGCAAACTTCATCGAGATACTCTCTTTTTGTTCCTGAAAATGATCCCCCATTGTGCTAACCCTCCTCCACTGGTTGCCAGTCACTGGCCCCCACAGAGACCCTGGCCTGATGGGAGGATCCACCTGACAGTGAAACCATCTGTGGATAATATAAAAGCAGCCAATGAAGAAATGAAAGAGGAACGAGTGCCCTGAGGATGAAACACAACAACGCATCTCCCTGACTGAGATGAAGATGGAACTCACTCCAGGATTGTGAGTGGGAGGGAAGAAGAGAGAGAGACTGTAATGTGTGTGTGTGTCAGTGAAAAGATAAGGGGCTGTTGAATGTGAGCACTGGTGTGTTATATATGTGCCTTGTATGGGCTGACATTACATGTTTGGAAAATAAATCTATGAACCAATTTTAACAATTTCATTCTTTTGGCTTCTGTTGAATAAATACACAAATAAACAAAAATAAGGAAGTACAGGAAACATAGAGAGGCAGGTGTTGAGATTAAGGTGTGAAATAGCAGAAATCTCTGGTCTGAAAATATAAAGCCTATGCAGACGAGCTAAAAAGTGCTTCTCTGTTCAGGAATAGATGGCTGACGTCATGGTGACTCCGTCCATATATTACACAATCTATGGGCATGAAGATTAGGTCTAACTCATGGTACATGGAGCACATGCCTCAATAGTGTGCACCTGAGATAATATATAAGAATTCTTCGACAATTTTTTGTTGTTTTAAAGTCAGTGTTGGTAATCAGATTTAGATACACTTTTTGTTATACTGGTTAAAATGATCTTAAGTCCTGATGGTGATCAATAGATGATGTGTTCTTAAACCAGAGGGAAAATTATCTGCTGTCTACAGGAGGAGTAAACCCGGTAAACCACCAACCAATCCTGGTGTTTGGCAGCAAATTTGTCAAACCAATCAAATCCTGTCCTGCTGTTCTGCCTGCCTTCTGCACATACATTTCACCAGGGAGCACTAGCCCCCATTAAATGCGCATAACCAAGAGGGATCCAAGTACGCTGGAGAAAGGCAGAAAAGCTACCTATACCCCGGTCACTGGTAATGTTGTGCAAAACAAAAACGATGTGCCTAGGACCAGTTTGAGTCTGCAGTTTTTGAATTAGTCATGATCATATGGTTGCGAATCAGTGGCACTTGTGCATGTGAGCAGGTATGTTGTTTTGGAGGAGCTCTGAGTGAGGGAGGGCAGGGGCTAAAAGGAGTCGTGCTAAATTCATGCTAGTTTTCAGTGACTACCAACCCTGCCTTTAAATTACTGTCAACACAATCCTTCTAATACCTTTAATGATATACAAAACTGGGCTTAACTGTTGTTCTATGCCAGATTAAGTGGTATTCTGCAGGCGTCCTACCTCTACTCAAAGATTTTACATGAGGAGGGAATGCAGCTTGTCACAGCTCTGCAACTCCCTGACTGACCTTCAGAAACAACCTTGGCTCATGAATGTTCGGCTGTGCTGTTGATCCTGTTCCTACTGACCGTGTACTACTGGGCACAAGTCCTCAGGCTCATTGCATCTTCCACTCTAATAAAGAGAAGCATGTTTATATGAGTTCCAGGAAAAAGAAAAGCTATAAGCAGAGGCCATGGCTTCATGGTCAGTTCGCTGGTTGTGTTATTTGTTCAGCTCTCTGGGAGTTAATCTTTACCGGGGCTGAACACACAAATAAAGACAGGTGAGAACAAACAGAAAAGCAGCAAGAATGTGTAAACCTTTGTGAAGAAACCAGTGTGACATGTAGGAAAAGGCAGAACATCAACATCAGGGATGCTGTTTGGACCTCTGTTTGTAGAGATCTAAATACATAACTTTAGTTATCACTTCATGCTGAAGTCAACCAAAACACCAAAACTGACACCAAAGAGGACATGAAGCATCCAGCTCACAGTAAACAAAGTTTCCTGTGATACAAGCTGAAGTTCCTCAGAGGAGCTTTTAAAAACAGAAACATCTAATACTTTCTAGATCATTTAATTAGTACATGAAGCAAACTTTTGCGTTAAGTTGCTTTAAAGTATGACAGCATGAGACGGCTCTTTACAGCTTTTTTTTTTGTAACCAAGACGACTCATTTTATGAAACACAAACACATTGTCTACTGTATCTTAAAGAGTGCTTTGAACTGCTGAACACACTGTTTCAAGCCACAGGACTCTGTTGTCCTTTCAGCCTCTGATTGTTGGTACAATGTGTTTCCAAAATGCTGAGTCGGCTGTTTCAAGCCTGTGGGGTCAGCTGTCCTATTAGCCAGTTATATTGCAAACACTCTCATTAAGCCTTTATGTTGTCGTGGACCCAGCTGGCTTTGTGTTTCGGGCTCACTATACGGTGAACGATAAGAGTATTTTCTGCTGCTTCCATTTGTGTCTGCTGCTAACAGAGGAGGCTGCTTTCTCAAGGTTGGAAAAGGTCAGACTTGATGGAGGGCTTTGATTGTTCTCCTACAGAGGAATCTGAGCGTCAGAGGAGAAATAAAACCAAAAAGCATGAGGCACTCTTATAAAAGTGATTGCAGCCTCACAGCGAGGGAAGAGTTGTGTTATTTAATCATGAGCTTGTGAAATAAGATGAAATGTGAGGCTCATGTTGGCAACAGTAGAGCAACAGACACGTGGACACAGACTTGTAAGGTTCAAAAGACACCCAAAGTGCCACTTTACTTAAACTTTCAAAGTTACAAATAAAAGTTCACTTAGTTGACATGGTGAAGATTTCAATTATTAACTTTTCACTGAACATATCCAACGTTAGGAGGCTGAACAAAGCCTCTTCTCTGCTCACCTTCATGTTTCCTCCCAGCTCAGGAGTAGCTTCTTCCTCTAGTGTCCTTGCACAGTCAGTCAAACAGCCTCAGCAGCGCTACTTTTTTTTTTCTTTAGCAAAAGCACAGCTGATTGAGACGCCGCAGATTTGGACTGTAGGCATTGCAGTTCACTTTCCTATGCTGCTATCGCTCTGCAATGCAACTTTTCTACCTCCTGAGATTGGGAGAAGAAACCAAAAAAAGACACTAGACAGCATCAACATAGCAACAAAGTATTGTAGCAGCCGAATAGGCATCACTTTCTGTTTGAGATGCATAGAGCTAGACCTTTGCCAGGTAAATCTCTCTTTTACAGAAACACGATGAGAAACATGCAACAACAACAACAATACATCATTAATCTCATTGCTTCCTGGGCTTTCTGGGACATTCAAGATCAACGGTTAAATAATTTACAATCCTCCATGGAGAAACGGGAGCATCTCAGAGCCGGGGAACACGGTGCAGGATCACCTTTGAACACTGGAAAGAGCCCGATGAAGGAACACAGAACAGAAGAATGAACGGCTGATAGAAGTACAGGAAAGGTGATCCACAATCTGGACTTCCAGGAGGGAACATATTTACATCCAGCTAATGTATGTGGGCTCACAGACTGACCAGAGGCTCTGACATGGACGTACGAGGAGGTGAAAGGGAGGGGATAAGAGGAAGGAGGAAAGGAAAGGGGAGAATGGAGAGTTTAGAGAGGTGATTCCATGTCAGGAGGGGTAAGAGATCACTTGTTAGGGGGAAAGAAGGAGGAGGAGAAAGTGGATTCTCTCAACAGATTCTGACAGGTCTTGACGGTTGTTGAAATCTGAAAGTCCCTCTGATTTCTGTCTGACAAAAGAGCAAAACACTGAAAATAAGAAGTCAGATGAGGCTCACTGAAGAGAGATGAATAAGGGACAGGAGTTCAGGAGTCAAAAGATGGACTGCAGCCAAGGAGGAGGGGGAGGAGGAGGAGAGACTGGAATGGCTTCAGATCTGTGCTGAGTTAACGGGAGTTTCCTGGTTGGCTGATGGCAGAATTAAATGGAGCAGAGCTACCAAATGTAGCCCATCTCGTCATCCTTGTCATCTTCCTCGTCTTCGTCGTCCTCAATGGCTCCTCGGGGGTGAATCCGGCCCCGTCTCTTCTTCTGCCGGCTCCGCCCCCTCTGTGATGACTCCTCCTCCTCCTGGTCGTCGAGGAGAATGACTGCACCGCCGCTCCCAAAATCCCCTGATGTCTCCTGATCCTCGTCTGGAGGGCGATAGACGGACAGAAATGGAAAGGTTAGAAGCACAGAAGCTGTAGTGTGCTCACTGTGAAGTGGCGTGTTTTTCATCGGCGATATGCTGCTGCTGCTGCTGGTTGTGCCTGTGAGAGGTTGTTAAAATAAGTGCACTAACAAGTTAAATTCATATTGAAATACGGAGCTTGTCTATCAATATCAGGCTTGTAAACTACTATAGGTGGCAGCAGTGCTCTCTTTGGATGAGATATAAGCATGAATATGAGAAGAAGATTCGAGATGGTAGCGAGACATGACGAGACTTTTCAAGTTGGATCAGCTCACACTCAAACAGAGGATGCATCGTGATAGTTTACTCATAACACATTACAATAATAATATTACTTTTACTAGTAACGAATTACTCTTGAAATTTCAGTAATAATATTTCTGTCATAGAGACTTCAATGCCCAACCCGATCGGGAAGTTAAGAAATAGCATTTAGAAATAACCTATATTGTAGAGCTGCAACAATTAATCGAATAATCGATTATTAATCGATTACTAAATTAATCGTCAACTATTCTAAAAGTCCAAATTCTCTAATTTCAGCTTCATAAATGTGAATATTTTCTGATTTCTTTGCTTCTCTATGGCACTCCTGAATATCTTTGGTTTGCAAACTAGACATCTGATAATGTCATCTTGGAATCCAAAAAAACCTTGACATTTTTCACAATTTTCTGAAATTTTATGGACCAAACAACTACTTGATTAATCGAGAGAAAAATCGAAAGATTAATCGATTATGAAAATAATTGTTAGTTGCAGCCCTACTATATTGGTGCTGATAATCACATTTTAAGTTGTGGATTATGGTCAAGAATACATCTAGAAGTGAGACTTTCTCAAGATCACTTAGAAAGTCTTTACAGTCCCTTTAAAGTTGATGAGTTTGTAATGTTCACATAAATACATGAAATTCAATATATATAAACGAATACAGGCACCAAAAATTGGCTCTGAGGAAATGAAAAGCAAATGCAAATATTCATCAAAACATCCAGATTTAGAGGTTTTCTAACAGTCTGGCATCACACTTAACTCACTGTGTAATGTCACTTGTCTTTCTGCACCAGTGCAACAACAGCGTTCACAGACTTCGTCATCTCAACTGCTGCTTCCAGCTCCTTGTGAAACTGGGACTTCAGAATCCTTGCAAGTTTAGTTCAAACAACCCCTTTACTCCTGGGCAGAAGTGTACTCTGGTTGAGTAGCACTTATGCAGTAAAAAAATCAGTTTGGTGTCCTCGAGTCTGGGCTCTGGAGCAGAAAGCTGCAGCATCTCTACTTACTTGTTATATGCATGGCCGAAAGGGAGAACTCCAGGCTGCTACTGCCTGAGGCCACTCAGCCAGAGCTAGATGAGCTTGTTAGACTGCAGACAAAGGACCGCTGCTGTCAGTGTGTGTATATGTTAGTGTGTGTGTGTGTGTGTGCGCGTGTGTGTTTGTGTGTTTGTGTGTTTGTGTGTGTGCGTGTGTGTTTGGTGACCAGAGAGACTCCTCATCAGTATTTGAAGCTGCAATTACAGGCTTTGGACTGGACTGGCATTGGAGTGAGCTGTAATCTGTGACTGTGAGTTGGCTGTTTGATTGATAATCAGTATGTCTGCCCGGATTCTTTCTAGCTAATTAATGCTCTTTTTTTTCCCACACTGAAATGCCTCTGCCATTGATTTTTAGCAGAGTGCTTCTATTGGCTTTTTGACCATTCCCTTTGAAAACCCACTGTTGGTTTGTTGATGATGACAAAGGCATATCAGAGCTCTTAATTACATATATTCTTTGCCTGGGAGTATCTCTTTGATGCACACATCAGCCAGAAGTTCAAGTGTTTATTCCTGCAAAAAGCTGCAGCTCGCGCACTATTTGTTCATGTATTAAAACGTTCTTGTGACATTTCTCTCTGCTGACAAGTGTGACGGATTTTCCTATTTGACTTGCAAGACGCTCGTGTTTCATCAAAGCAGCATGAGCAGAATATCTGAAGCAGATAGGATCAGGTATATGACTGATGGCTGATAAACCAGGCAGAGTGAATCCAGAGGCGTGCCTCATGCTATCTATTTCCTCTGATCACTGATGCATAGATTCTCATAAGGATGAAGAGAGGAGACCAAGACAATCTTTCCTCCTTTCCTCAGTGTTAGAGAAAAGCTCTGCAGTCTCTCTTGTCTGCAGCAGATTAAAGACAAAGGAGAAAGAAAACAGCCGAACAACGGCCCATCTGGATCATAGCAGAAACTCTGAGAGACAGCTGGACAATAAGGCCAAACACAGAACTAAAACCGTAGTTTGGCTTTAACTGAACATGTATTGGAGTGCTCTGTTTGTGTGTGTATGTGTTTTGGTCTTACCACAGTTTGGATTGCCTTGTTTCCTAGAGCCAGCGATCTCATTGCCGTATTTGTCCACACACCAACACTGGCCAGTGCTGCCGTGACACTGGGTCGGTTTGAAGTAGCCCTCCTCCGTACAGCGTGGGATGTAAGAGCCTAAAAATGAACAAGGAAAAAAAAATGGAGAAAAGAGGTTAAAAAGATGGTAAGAAGTCAGAATACAAGTTGTGTTACCTTCATTTGACCCAGTCCTCGCTCATTTTTCATGCTGATTTGTTGTGAGCTGAAAAGAACAATCTGCCCAGTGGGGACAGACGACATGAGCACAAAATGTCAGGATGTTCTTTATCATGTGTGTAAAGTGTGTTTAATGCTGCAGTTTTCCTTTGTTGGATGGGAAGGGTTGAGGGGGGGCACATTTTTCCAGTGCAGGTGTGTGTTAGTTAGCATTAAAGGTGGCCTTGTCAGTGTCATGAATATGATGTGGTGAGTGACAGCTGCAAACCCACCTATGAGGCTCTTCCTCCGACTCTGACTACGGATCCTGCTCTTCTCACTGTGACACGGCAGACCTGTGACCAGAAAACATAATGAGCAGTTAATTTGGCAAAAACTACAGCTTGTCCCTTTTTTATCAGTCGAATAAGTATTTACGCCTTTAGATGTCCTAAAGAGCAAATGATGAATCAGGATTGAGGTTGATTTCTAAACAGTCATTTTTAACTACTAAAGCATTGCCAATTGGATTGGATTTCGGACCACATTTTCAGGATCACATTTTGATCAGATAAAAAGAAGGAAATCAACAGCTTTGCCCACAGTAAAAAGTTATTATAACAAGATAAGTTAGATACATGAGAGTAAGTCACTTAATTTAATCTGTAGTCTTTATTTTGTCTTTCATATTTCAACAACACTTTTCAGAAATCCACATCTCATTCGACCCTTTCATCCTCCTCCTCACCATCAGGCTTCTGGAAGCAGTAGCACCACTCGTTGTTCGACAGCTTGCCATCCTTGAAGGAGTCACAGGAGTTAAAGAGGGGCTTCATGCACAGCTCGTACTTGTCCAGGTAGATGGCACTCAGCTCTGATTGGTCCAGCAGGAGATCAAAGTTCATGTCCAGCTTGTTGAACATCCAGCCCAGTGAATCCTTACAGATGGGCAAGATGCTGGTGTCAAAGTCTGAAGGACAACCAGAAAGAAAATTGGTTGGAGTGAAACATTTTTCAACTTCAGATTCTTTCAGATAAAACTCTGAGATATGTGTGCATGTGTGTGAGTGTGTGTGCATTTGTCTGTCTGGTGGCAGAGTTGAGTTGTGCTCAGACATGTTGACATTACAGAGAACAGAGCGAGGCCGCTGTCAACATCACCAGCAGCCCTCATGAGGAGAGAGAAGCGTGGCTGCTCAACAGTGCTGTATAAACACACACACATGCACACACGCGCACTCAAGCACATACACACACGCACACATATATGCACATATTGTGTGAGGCTGTACTCACGTCCAGCGGCAGAGTCAAAGCTGTCAGAAGATTTGAGGTCTCTGTTGGCATCGAGGTGGAGAACTCCGAACCAGTCCTTGAGTCTGGCAGCCAGGCTATGCAGCTCTGAGTCAGTGCAGGCTGTACACACACACACACACACACACACACACACACACACACACACACACACACACACACAAATATACAGACAAACAAAAGCTAATGAGGAAGGGGAAGCTGTCAATCTGCTTCTGTCATCAAAGAAGAAAAAAGTTTCCTTGGTGGTTATCAGATCGTGATTTTATTTCAGCTGTGTACTCTCCTCTCTGCTTCCATTTTTTCCTTGTCCAGCTTTTCTCCTTGAGTAAACACTAGAGTGATAACACACACACACACACACACACACACACACACACACACACACACACACACACACACACACACACACACACACACACACACACACACACACACACACACACACACAGAACAGTGGCTATCTCTTGACAATTACCACAGGAACCCAACCTGACATGCACATACTCACAAACACACCTATAAATAGTTTGAGCACACACACACCGAAACACACACACACGGATGTTCAGAGTTGCTTCGTCATTTAGAGTTCAAATGGCTACACAATCACATCTACAGTCACACACAACCAAAGAACAACTGTCTGTTTAAAGTCTCAGATGTCATCTTGCCCTGAGAGGAAAATGATACAGCATGATGATGTTACTTGATACGGCCTTTTATCCAGAGTAGAGATAAATCTGTGTGAGTATTTATGTAGTAATGCACTATCAAACTCCTCTGCACAACCGTAAAAGACAACTTAACAAGCAAGTCCACACTGCTCTTCAAGCTTCCACCCCAAAACAGCCCAAACTGAACAATAGGATCCCTCTAATTAAAAGTATAAACCAGCCTCTGCGGCTTCCTTTCATCAAATCCCTCATTTTTTCCGCCCCTTGGGACTGACAGGGTCTACGTGAAACTCAGTCCTTCTCCCCCGCTCCTCTCTCTGTCAATCTCAGCCTTGTTTTTTTCTTTTTCTCCTTCATGTGATTGACATATTGTTTTTCTGTGCTCTGTTTCTTTTTGAGAGCTTGATAAATGTGCCTGAAGGACAAGAGCCTCTCCCTCCTCGTGCTGAGGCCTCCAATCCAGACACTCCAGTTTTGAAGCGGCAGATAGAAAAAAACAGGAGATTCATTTTCACATGGGGCTGTGTTTTCCAGAACTGAGTCAGTTTGCTGCAAAGTTTTGAACATTCAAAGTGTCGGGTCTCAATCCAGATCAGGGTTTTGGCATCTTATTCTTGAAAGAAAAAAAAGGTTTGTTAACACAAAAGATGGAAGAACCTGCTGTTACATCTGCAAATATACTGAACCTTAGAGACACATCAGGGAAGGGGACTGATAATCTCATCCTGTATGTCTCTGTCACACACAAGGATGCACACAATGATGCGCACACAATCACTAAGTTGCAGACTTTCGTCTAATAGAGACAACAGAGCAGATTTGTCCCTGTGTGTAGGGCTGGATCACACTTTGCTGTCAGATGATAAAGACGTCTGCTGCTTCACATCAAATGTAACACCAACATGTTTGTACGTACACACACACACACTTACAAACACACACACACACACACACACACACACACACACACACACACACACACACACACACTGAACTGTGGCTATAAAAAGCTAAATACCCATTGGGAGTTTTTTTTAAGTGAGCATTTCAACACTCCGCCCAGCTGCTAAGAGATACTGTCACATTTCTTAGGTGAAAAAAAGTTTTTTTGTTTTGTGTTTCCAAACTGTTTACGGTGCCTTCGCATAGATTTACTTGTGCGCACACACACATGCAGGTACACACATACATATTTTATAGTTATAGTCCAGGATGGTGTCATTATTGCAGCTGCTATAAAACAGAGGACGCCCCAGGAAACAGACAGGAGCTGAGGAGTGGACAAATAACATTTATCTGACTGGCTATCCGTGTGACATTACCCCTGCAATCCCAAGGTGCCGTGTGCTTGTGTTTGTGTGAAAGTGTTTGCAATATAACCCTTCAGGACCAGACAGATAACATTTCAAAGTGCTCTTCATTTCCACGGTCTGAAGAGGAGAGAGGGAGCAAAATATCAACAGCTAAACATTTCATGTCTTCAATTAAAATCCTTCCTCTGGCAGAAGAGAAGTGGCCGTTCTTCATCCCCACACCAAGTTTCTCCCTCCATACCACCCTCTCTGCTCCCACTTATTGCCATTTGAGTCACTCTTTTGTGATTCTTTGTTGTCCTTAAGGACGTCTCACTCATTTCCCTCTATGTATGCCTGCTCATTTCATCCCTTCTCTGCTTTCCGCTGTCACTTTTTGAGGTTCAATAAAAGCCTCTTATCACACCTTGCTCTTGCTAACTCAGTTTCTCTTACACTTAAAGAGCCCCTTTGATATACGTCACTTGTCTATTTCTTTTTTTCACCTAAATTGCTTTGAGTGCTTTCTTTCCCATCTCCCCTTTCTCATCCACCTATAGACTCCAAAGCCTTAAGTGTTTGTTTTTCCCTTAGATATTAACTCCTGCTCTCTCTTCTCCTTCTTACTTTCCACTCTTGACTCCACTGGTCTCTCCATCTATTTCTCTAAAGTCTGTTGGACTTTGCTGTACAGCTGAGAACGAGTCTACATGGACCTCTCTTATCTCTCTGCCTCAGTGTGACCCAAATTGTTTCGAACAGGCCGACATTGCCTGTGCTTGGAGTCCGTTTGTTGGGCAATGAGTCAGAAAACTGGGGCTGAGAACATTCAAGAGCTGAAGGACAAAATGCACAGGTTCAGGGCATGTTGGTCATTTATTTCTTGCTCACAAACATTTTCTGAGTCACTGCGAGATCAGGTAGGCTTAAAGATGTCATGACACACATTTAAGACTTTCCACGGGTGGTTATTAAGATGAAACTGTTACAGTAAAAATGGATTACATGTGGAAACCTGATGGAGAAGTTTGAGAGGGTTCCTACTCAGACACAGTAAGGTGGAAGAAGACCTGATATGTTCAGCTGTTCACCAGTCTCATGTCATGATGTCTGTTGTTCAAAGATAATGTCAGCATGATGCTATTTTGTGGTGTCAAAATTAGCCCATCACCTGTTTAGCATGCTTGCAGGCTAACACTTGCTATAAGCTAATGACATAAAAGGTGTAGCTCATGCTGGTTAGAGAATTGTTAGCTTTGCAAGGTTTTGGTCACAAATCAATGTAATAAGAACATATTATCTGACCTTTTTGTCCTGTAGTAGAATTATAGATCAGGGCTTTCATGCCCTTATTTTGAGAAAACAGGGCAGGGAATAGATCATGTAATTGGGCAGGAGAGTAGGGTTTGACATGGAGGTAAGACCTGAACTAGAGCTGCTTGCTTGAGGACTATAGCCTCCATCTACGTGGTTTAAGACATCACTTCTAGGCCAAACCAACATCCTTATATAAATTACTTTTCAGAGAAAAATAGATAAATGCAACACTTCATTGGCAATGTATACATTACTTAGAATTTTTGATCTGGACTTTAATATCATGGGAAGCACAACAGTTTCCCCAAAGTGAAGCCAAAACTCTTAGAGCTCCCTCTGCTGACTGGCTGCAGTAAGCTAACAGAGCTTGCCTCCTTCATTACTCCAGGTGGCTTACTGGTCAAACCAAAAAAACAAAAAAAGATCAGAGCAAATTTTCTAAAACATGTTTTGTAGCAGTTATTTTATTGCAAAAATTACAGGATGTAAGATCATGACAGATGGATCTTTTGACCAATGTGGCTTCTGCAGTGACTGTCGTGAGAAGAATGTAGAAGAGCCACTGAACTAATCAAAGCTTTGAGCGTCCTCTTCAGATCAGTCTGTTCTGCTGTGGACTGCACTGATCTCAGAGATGCTCAGGGTTCTGCTTGGTTAAATTTGTGTTTGGCTATTGAAAAGGATGTGACAGGTGGAGCCAAGCAATTGCTTGGCTCCACCTGCCACCTGCCAAGTCATGCACTTCTGTGCATGACTTGGCTCCAAAATACATCAACAGCACAACATGTCAATATCCGAGCAGGATTTGGGCTCTAATTTGAACAATTTGAGGAGATGGGGGGACATTAATAACACAAAGTCAATAGGCCGGGTGCGATATAGTGGGGGTAAAAGTGAGACCTACTACCTAGGGCCAAATTGGGGGGGGGGGGGGGGGGGGGGGCCCACAATGGGCCTGAAAAATGTGTTTTCTACTACGCTTTTCTTTTGTTTTGTGTTATAACTGCAATAAGATTATCAAAATTCTTTGAATACATAAACAAGCACTCCTTTCTGGAAGAAGGGAAGTCTCTCTCAAAAGTGGTTTAGTTTGTCCCGTTCCTGATCTTTCAGTTGCCATGTCCGCTTATTATAAGCGACTCTGGGCTTGTTTTTCTGTAAAGTTGCTCGTAAATCTTGTCAGTTGCTGGTTGTGGGTTTTTGGGCTTGTTTTTTCAAAGAGCAGTTGCTTGTTTGGGCTTGCTTTGTGTCCTGTGTGAGCCTCTCCTGATTCTCTTTCCACTCTCCACAACAAGAAACACGAACATGATGACATGATATGTAGCTTAGATTTGAGCCCGTTAACCAGGGAATTTTTAGCACTTTTTTTTTTCTAATGCAAATAAACAATTTTATTCTCCAGATTCAGATCTTCCTAAGGAAATATCACATTCACTCTTGTCATTATTTATTTACATTTTTTTCAGGGCTGTAAAACCAAGTTATGATTATTTATGTCTTTCAGTGGGTCATTGGGTAATGCAGGTGTATAACAATTTTATAGTGTTGGTTGTGGTGATGGGGCCTGGAATTCCTGGCGATGCCCCTGTCAATGGGACTACAGTTTTATTTCTATGTATTCATTTTTATCTAACAGGGATAATGCATATTAATAAACTTTTTTGTAAATATGCCACAGTTAGCCAAAAGGCTAGTTTTCATCTGGGAGTCCCTGCCAGATGTTAGAATAGCCAGGCTACATCAGCACCTGGCATTAAAACTGCCCAGTTGTCTACCAAAGGGCTTCAGAGGGTGGTGAAAACTGCACAGCAACAGGAAAGAGCTACCATCCATGGAGGACCTCGAGGTGCAGCCGTGCAGAAAGAAGGCCAACAGGATCATCAAAACCTTCATTCAGCCCAGCCACAAAAAGTTTGCCAGCTGCTGTAAGGCAAACAAGATTGCACCGGCCCTGCACCACCAGGCTCAGGGACAGCCCTCCTACCTGAGGCCATGAGACTGCAGAAGCTCTCAAGCTCAAAACCATGTCGCTGCCACTTTACTGTTATATTGTCAAGTTGATGGGTAAATAGTCCAAACCACTACTGCAGAGCTGGCAAAAGTGGAACCACCTCATTAGCCTGACTTGTTTTGGTGGAAAGTTTTAAGAGTTTCTGAAGCACTGTTGTGTCTAACAAAAGAGAAGCTGTTATATAAAATTGGCAGATTCAGAACAGCAGGGCGCTTTTTGCTGAAAAGATGCTGCTATAGATGTTCAGATCTCCTCTCCAAAACTGCCATTTCTCACACCAAACAGCTATCTTCCTGACTGTTCCAGTTTATATGCTACTGTGCAATGAGACACACATGAAGTCCCAGAACTGATATTATTGGCTTCACTTCCAACCTATCAAAGGCTGTTTGACAGTGAACTTTTACCCAGGTTGAAGATGTAGTGAACAGAAAGCCCAACACAGCAGCTGCTTTTTCTCAGGAGAAGAAGAATTGATCTGCTCCGCCTCAAATATCAAACGCTGAGTCATTGCCGGGAATTACCTTCTTATCCCGCAGCTTCTCTCCTACCTGCCCCTTCACCCGACACTTCCTTGCTTCTGCTGCTTTTCATGTCTTCAAACTCAGATCAGCAGAATCTGGCAGCTGAAAAAATCCCACAAGCTATCAGTTTTTTCAAAGACTGACTTGAACACAAACTACCAGCTGAATGTAGAAAAATGTGGTGTAACCGCACACATTTACAGCGCAGAAGATGCAATGTAGAAAGAAGTTTTCCTCTTTCTGTTTGGAGAAAAATAACACAATATAAAACAAAACCACTCACTTTGTTTATCGCATTCACCTTTTTTTCTAACAGACGAAGACACAAACTAAGACTGTCAGAACAGAAGATTGACACAGAGAGACAACTTCCTTCAGGTGAAGCAACTCCACAATCACTGAAGCACATAAACTGAATCACATAACAACCTCGTCCCTCTTTTTTTTTTTTTTTTTCCCCTCTTTTGTCCCTCTTTAAACACATTTAGCTACCTGCTAAATGACTCAGCATAATGTATTGATTGTATTGATGAATAAAAATCACTGCAATCTAAATGAAAGTCACTGGAAACAACCAGGACATAATACAGAGAGCCCAACACCCCTCTACCTCTTAACATCAGAGTTTGGAGATCATGGTGGATGGACAAATGTCAAAACAAAGTCTAGGGCTGTGGATTTGTGGTTTACATGAAATTATGTTAAAGGCCACTTTCACAATCAGATAAAGAAAGGATTTTCAAAGTCTGACGCTACGGCCCCCCTTAGGCTGAATCCAGTTTAAGTAGTAAAAATCAAATAATGTCTCCTTGGATGTGTAATCCAGTGGGATACAGCCTAAGCTCCACATGCATATTTATGATTTTTGTGTGTGTGTGTGTGTGTGTGCGTGTGTGTGTTCAGATCTTCACCATTAAAAGCACGTCCGAAAAGTAGTTCTAATTTAAATTGTATAAATTGATCTGCAGAAAACTGTCACTGGGTTATTCTGGTACTGAAAATAACCATTAAAATGTAATGATTCTCAGGCAAATACTGAACATGTTCATGATTTCTAAGCAAATTTAGATGTTTCTGATGCCACTTTTGAACTAACTATTAAAGAAATCCTTCATTGTTTCCATCAGCTGTGTGTCAAAGTCACTGCATGTTATATGTTGAGAAGCAGGCTTAATATGATGGTGAGGAAACAATAACTTTTAGTTCTTTAAATTTTACTTCTCACACTATCTTTGCACCACATCTTTCATGGGTTTTATGTCTTTCATCGATAAGACAGCATAAGAAATACAGGAAATGTAGGGAGAAAGTGGAGGAAGACATGCTCTAACTTTAGATGAGACAGGGACATCTCTCCCTCCATGCCACCCCTTCAAGACTTTCCTGGAAGATGAGTTTTGGGGATTAAACCCTTTGAGATTTAAATCAAAGATCACAGATTATTTCTGAATATTAGAAAACTGAAACTATCCAGGTGATGTGAAAAAGTGTTATAAATCCCCAAAGTCCCTCACATGTGTTGAAATAGAAATATAAAGACATGAAGAGAGACAGAACATATCTATCACAATGTATCCGAGTGTTTTTTTTTACATGTATGTAGCTCCTGTAGTGGTGCTTAATGTACAGTCAAGAATACAAGGCAATCAAGCTGCAATCTGCTTTAGCTTGTAAAAACAGTCTAATTGGTACTAATGATTGCCATATATGTTTTAAAGACCTTGCCCAACAAGTTATGTGTCATACCCAATGATATGCTAACTGAGCGTTCATTCATCCTTATGTTGTTAAGGATTGTCCTTTTAATGAGCTGATTTTGTCCACAGCATTTAGCATGCCGACTCATTGTTTGCCTTTTAGTCTGGTACATATTTGCAAAGGTCTAGTTTATGACAGCCAATAGGAGGTGACTGAGTGAGACTTTCACAAATTACATTTTTCCTCCAGTCCCTCCAGGCTCCTTCAGGTCATGAGATAAATGTTTCCATCAGACTTCCTAATATTCAACTCCAACCATCAAGAGAAGTCAGGCCTCAAAAGCCTCCACAGGTCTCTTTCATCATTTGTAAATGGTTAACTAAGTTTGTCATATAAAAGAGAAGCAGTGCCTCTTAATCCAGACAGAGGACAGGTGGGCGGTGATCACCTTGAGACATTGGGAGTGAGTTCTGATCAGATCAAGATGAAAGGCAGATGGAGAGAAACAAGGGAGAAACGGGAGGCGGTGCAGTGAGGTGACACTTCTTAACAAGGTAACGGTAGGAGAAAGGAATGTACTGGGACAGTCAGATAGGAGATATGAGGAAGATAGAAGGTCAGATTCATTAAAAAGATACAAGGGTATGCTTGATTTTCTTTGCCCCGAGCTATCTACTCTCCAGAACAATCTCTCTAGCAGTGGGTTAGTGTTGGCCCAGATAATGATCAGTAATACACTGTCTGCAGAGAAAAAGAGGCAGGTAGAGATAGAGGTGAGACAGGTACAAAGAGACCCTGCTCAGGAGAACAAACCTCGAAGAGGGGCTGGTTATAAAGTAGACTGAAATCATGGAATCCAGAAACCATCATCTGTTGGACTGATAATAATAAAGTATAATGTTAATGCCCAAAACCTCCGCTGGAGGATCGCCAGACAAAGGCACTGTGACATTTCGGAACATATAGGTCACGAATTAAGTGCCAGAGTGTACAAGATTATGAAAAGCAACTGACTTTGATTATGGCTAAGTCCCGCCCTTAAACACAATGAGCCAATCACAGTGAATGTAGCCATTCCTATACACTTGAACATTCTCTGCCTGGAAATCTAATGAAATGCACCACAGAGAGTCAGTTTTTATTTGATTTTTCTGAGACTTTAAGTTTAAAATGGTCAAACAGTGTTTATGGGGTTCATACAACTCCAACACAAGGTAGCCTGAGAGGCTGAGTGACAGGGTGTATTTTTTTTTTTTACCCTTTCCCAAGTCACATCTCAACCGAGAAAAGTGTCCTCTTTGGATTAAGTTGTGTGGTAGACCACCACATCAACTCACTGTGAATAAAATTAACAAAGATGTTTATGTCTGCTCTAAGGTAAGTCAACATCTTATTTGAAGCAACATATTGTCACTTTGTTTGAAATAAATATGTAGTCATCTTAAACATCTCTAATATTAGCTAAAGTTAGTGTAACAGCCTTTTCATTGGCCTTTTAAGATCTAGCTTCTGTACTTAGGTGATTGTACATCATTGTTAGCTGTTGCCTAAAGGACTCTAGTTAAACTAACGTTAGCCTCTGGAGCTTATCTTCATTAGCCTATATGTAACAGTCAAGATAACAAAAGTTGGCAAAGATTATGCTGAATGATTCAATGTAACTACCATAGCACCAAACTAACAGAGAGAGACTCTTGCTAAAGATGGTAAAAAACCTGTTATATTTTCAAGGACAATGCTGATCCTGTATCTTGTTGTCTAAGATGGTGATGATAACAAGATGCAGTTCATCCTATGGGTTTTTCCCATTTGCATTGGGACTTGTAAATTTTGGCTTGCAACAAAAGCTTTTTATGAACCTTCTCAACAATAAAATGATTAATATATCCCTTGAATAGTTTAGACGACTTCTAGATTTTGATCTTTCCGTCTCCTAAAATGATCAATGGCCTCCTGCAAAATGTCTCCAACTGTGACACCTGACATTGCGCCTGTTGCTGAATGTTAATTGCTTGTTCGAGGGAGTGACAGGGGCCTGGCTTAGCCATGGGTCAATTAGAACACACTTACCAATAAACTTCATTGGACAGTAGATTGAGAAGATAGCGTTGCTAAGACAAAATATGCAGCTGACTATGCTGGTGTGTTTGGTTCTCTACTGTAAGAGGTTCCACCAGTGATAAAGATGTAGTCTTAGAGAGTGAAGTTTGTACTTTGATCATTCAATACAATACTCTTAATTATTAAAAATAGTATCAAAAAAGGTTTTTTTTTATTATTTAGAAAACACTACTTACACATGCACAGGATGAAATCAGGAGACTGACAAGCCTTTGACTGTTTGGTTAACAGGGGTCGCCAAAATGACACAAACTCAAAGTTCCTCTTAAGAGCTTTGAGTGAACTATTTTGTGACTCCACAGGTCAGGATTATGTTCTGAATTAAAAGATGTGACGGCCCATGATTCCTCAACATGAGAAATACAATGCAAACATGGACTACCATGCCAAAGTTTTTTGCCAAACCCTCCACAAACTCTATGCAAGGGTTTGCACCACCATAGCATCTCAGCCACACAAGGAACCTTGTCAAGACACTGAACACTGTGTTTGAAGCATTTTTTCCAGTACTTTTCAAGTGAGGACAGTCTCAATAGGGGATACTAGAAATCCTCCACAGGCACTCTGCACACCGGTCAGAAAGAATCCTTGAGCAATTGGCATGTGTTTGGAGAGGATAGGAAGTGTGGAGGCAGAAGAGTAGACGGCACAGTCTGTCCCCCCTGTGTGCTCTCTGTGGAGCTGCGAGACAGAATTGCCAAAAAAATCTGAATTTAGCAAGGGGATTTATTCCATTCAGCTTCTATCGGCTCTGTTTGTTTTTCAAATGTCTTTGTTCAACAGTAGCTGGCAGAAAACTAAAGAAATTCTACTGCTCACTACAGGCACCGATTAACACCACTGCACCCGGTCAGCATCAGATTCAGTTTGTGACAGCTCAAGTCTTTGATAGGAGAGAGGTATGACGTTAAATGTTGAAACAGCGCTGCCTCAGGGATCACGGGAGATGGACCAAATTGAATCTGTGTCTGTGCCTGTGTATTAACCTTAATGAAAAACAGGTAAACAGAAGAATTGAATTTTTGAAGCAAATCATGTTTACTACTCACTGGGAAAGATCTCAATTACAACCAAGAATAAAGATTGCACAGAATTTGTCAATTAGTATAAACAATTAACCTGTGACAATAGCCCAATCTTTGACAATTTACTTTTTTTCCTTCTCATTTTCCAGACCAACAACAGAATTGAGAGCATCCATTGTTGCCATTTTGACCCAATGTCGAATGAAATGTTCAGATGTACTTGCAAATTAAATCACCTCTATCCTTATCCTCTCTGTTAAAAATTAGGAGGAAATAAAGGAAATGAAAGAGTAAAAGAGTAACTTTAACCCAACACTCTGCAGAATGATTGATTGGATGTTTGAGACCGAAAATAAATGAGCAGCAGAGAGAGGAGGAAGAGCGAGGAGAAGTGTGGGAGAGATGTGACTGACAAAATCACACAGACGTGCCCCCCATACACCCACTACCAGAGTGAAAAATAAAGGTTATTAGTGTAGCTGAGGCAAAGGTACTCATATTTGAAGCCTTCCTCTCTGCCTCCTCTAATAAAAAACAGTATTTGCCCTGCACTGCAAATAAACAGTATACTTCAGCACACACTCACTGTATCATCTACGACTATCCATCAAAATCGATCGAGGCAGTAAGAGTGAGAGAAGATGGAGGGACAGACATCCAACGATAAAAACTTTAGTTCTTCTTTCTTTCACCCCTCTTCCTCTAAGAAATCAAACAACCGGCTATCGTCACAGAGTTTTGCTGATTTGTTTGTCGAATCTAGGTGACACAAAGTCATTTAGGGGCTTTAGACTCATGCTCTTTCCTACAAGGTTCAGTAATTATTTGGCTGCAAGGTTGCTAACCTTTCAAATTAAAAAATGTGCTTTCAGCTTCCACCACAGTAGGTTACATTTGAGTGAATGCACCTCAAAGAAGCTGGTGAAGGCATCCCCAGATTCAGAGCTGCGTGTCATACATCCTAGAGTCAAACCTGTATCAAACTTCTCTGTTTTAAAAAAAATCTTTCTCTGCCATCTTTCAAATTAAAGTGTAAGAAAATAAAAGTCATGAAAACCTCACCAGACAGAAAAGTTTACTGCTGCCTAAAATGTCTGATTTCACAGCTGCTGTCTGAAGAAGTTGTAATGCTCTAAGGCTTTATCAGTAAAAGCCATGAACTTGCTGAGTGAAGTGGTTTTCTTCTGACATTGCTGCCAGGTGCTTTCTTTGTTGAGGTACAAAGTAAAAAAAAAAAAAGATATCAAAGCCTAATAAGATGAAATAAAACGTCATTAAATACTTAACAAAGTGCATGAATCCAAACACGCTGTATCACATTCAAACTGTTGGGCTTGTTAGGATTACTATCTCAGGTTGCTAACACTCTTTGGGATCAGTGCTGACTTGTGTTGGTAACAAAGCCACTGATGTATGGGATGCTTGAAAGACAGCCTCATCATCAAATCATCACAAGATGACATCACGCTTAAGTTCTTTGAATACAATTTCAAAATCTACTTTAAGGCTTAAAAGTCCCACTGGAGACATTAAAACAGGGATCAGTCTGAAAAACTGTGAAGTCAGATCAGTCTCAAAATTTACAAATACACACACAAATGCGCACAAGTCACAAAAGTCGCCCCCCCCCCCTGTCTTCCCCGTCTTCCCCTTCATTCCAAATGGACTAAAGTCAGACTTTAAAAAATAATTTCACCTTGTAGAAATGTTTCTCACATCCGTATTCTATATACAGTTTATGTTATCAATCGCTGAAGCTCACACTTGATCCGCCTGTTCCTATATTTCGTTATTTTTGTATGGCATTCATAAAAATTTATTAAATAATCTCCAACAGAACACTTTGAAATGTGTTTAAAATATAAACAGCTTATGATCAGATTTTAGTTGTGGTTTCCCTGTGATATGCATGCTGTTGTTAGTACTTCTGTATGCGCAGTTGAACGCTAAAGCTATCACATGAAAACACATTCTCGAATCTACTGTGATTGGCTGAACTGGGGAGAGACATCTGATTGGCTACAGACATTTCCCTTTTGAAAAAAATGCATTTGTGAATCTAAGTGCGTCGGGGAGTCTCAAGCAGCTCGTAAATGCATTGTATATTTGTGAATTTCTATTAAATATATATAAAATAAACATTTGTGTGATTAGTCAGAAATACATTTGTGAATCTTTCTGTGTGCATTTGTAAATTTTGAGACTGATCTGACTCCACAGAAAATATGTATAAACTGGTTTAAATTACTTGAATTTGTGGTTGGAATGAACCAAATCCGAAGTTTGCCAAAGAACAGCTTGTGTTTATTGTATGATTTCTTAACCTTAATGAACTTGTGCAATATAATTAGTGTTTTCATCTCTCTTCTCTTTAATGGCTGTGAATATATTGTACTATCATTTCACTGAAAATATGGTGATTATACCTCAGAACCCTCTGAACAGACTGACTGCAAACACACTATTTAATAACTCACACGAAAACACGAGTGAGCTTAGTGGACTCAGCGAAGCAATTACCTCTGCTGCGATGATAAGGCGGTATGAAATATATTGATGTTGGACAAAGCTTCTTTATGATCACCTCTACTGTATTTAAAATCTCCTATTAAAGCTCACGGCTGCTTTTATTATGTTAGTTCTGCCCATCTGAATGATTTCTACTAATGTCAACTCGTCATGACACTTACCTCATGTCACCTCCCACACACAGATGAACTCTGATGCATGAATCTATACACATACACACTCACATGCACTCTATACAATATTTTAATACCTAGCCCTCTAAATGTAAAGGTCCAATCCACTGTGAGTCAACGGCTTTTTGCCTCAGTTGCACACGTTTTGCAGGCGAAAAAAAAACCCTTCATCCTTTTGTGAATCAGACCCTGAGATTTTACATTAAAGCCAAGGAGCGTGTGTTTAATGAGATTTGGACCCCCTGCTGAAATGGTTTTGCGGTAAGGACTTATGCTGGCGTGATGAGTAATTGCTTCATTTACAGTCTAAGTAGGGATGTGTAGCTGCTATTGTCTAGGATAAAGGATTTACTGTTGTCACTGTTCTTTTTTTGTTTTGGTTTTTCGTGTATCTGTTTATTTATTCTGGGTGGTTCTTTGCTATTCTGCTCTGTCGCTTTTACAGTTTGTGTGTGCTAAAGAAGTGATTTAACATTTATGAAGCACCCCTGTTTTAAACATCCTTTATTTTGAGGAAAAAAAATCTTTATTTTTTCAGTGCTTGGAAAAGTGACATTTTAAGAGGTGACTGGGAATCTCTCAAAACTTATAACTACATGGTGTGTAGTTCTTGTATTGTAGTGTTAACATTTCTAAGCTTCAGAGTCAAACTCTTGAGAGTGAAAATATCAAAAAGTTTGGACTAGGCTTTAAGCATCTTTATTAAACTATCATCAAACGTTCAAGAACCATTACATTATATTATATTCCCATTGCCCTTTGAACTGGTTATGATTTTAGGGTATTATACAACCTGGGGTGACTGTTTCTCAAAGAAGTGTGATTTATCATTTTTTCCACAGCGCCTCTTTTATTGGATGTGTTTTAGAGGTGTTACTGTGGAGTAACAGTTACAGACACAGGTGTTGTGTGAACACTGATATTTACCAATCTAATATCAACGCTTTAACCTGTGGCCGTAAGTAAACATAGAGAAGTGATCGCTCGTACCAAACTGCTGCAATCTTTCCACTGTTACCATAGGAACACAATCTGACTCCACACAGTGTTTTTCCTCACCTACTGCCACATCCATCTGTTTACCATTTTGTGTTGCTGATCTCATGACAGATTCTATCAGGTTGGGAGATGACAAACACTCACTTTACTCATCCCTGCTACCTCTGAATGCTAAAAACATTTGGACGCGCTCTCTCTGCTGGTTGGAGGACAGACTATGATTGAGCATTACGCTGGCATTCATGAGGAGGAGACAGAGCCAGAGAAAAAGAAAGTTCAATCAGAACCAGGACGAGTAATGAAGTTTGAAAGAGAAAAGTTAGAAGCATTTAAACTAACACTGTATGTACACTCTGTCCACAGTCTGGCTTTAGATTTAACTTCTTTACACTCAAACTCTTTCAGTAACCTCATTTCCAATGCCAAGCTTTCAGCAAAACCAACACAATTTTATGTCTACAACAAAAAATGGAGGGAATTAATTAAATCAACTTAAAGTCAGAAAAAAACTTCTTTGTTACAGCAGTAAAAGAGAAGTTTTTTTTCTCCATCATTCAACTAATGGAAGAGAGTGTCAGCTAAAGAAGGAGAGCTGTGCTTAATTAGCAGACACTTTTCTTCCGTGTTAAATGTGCCTGATGAACCTCAGGATTCTTTAAATGCTTTCTAATCATAGAATGATTACAGACCGACCTGTGAGAGCAAAACGTGCCTTTTCTGTGTATGAGGAATAAAAAAATGTCAATTACTAAATATTGTATAGATTCAAAGCATACACTCACACACTCAGTCAAACCTCCCCTCCTCCACCTGAAAACATGTCTGTAAGATAATAATCCATCCTTCCCTGCGCTGCTTTCCAATAGATTGTATTTCTCCTCCAAAATCTCTCCATCCGTCTACTGAAATCCTATTTTCATGACAAACAATAAGACACACACTCACTCTGTCACTGCTCCCTGAAGCTGTCAGAAAATGGGTTGATGGGAAAGGAGAGGAGGGGAAGGAAATAACTTGAGTAAGGGAAAGGTGTGACAGGAAAAGGAATGGAAAGGCCGTGAATCACTGGAGAATTTGAGGAATTACCTTGAAAGAGTATGGTGTGTGTGTGTGTGTGTGTGTGTGTGTGTGTGTGTGTGTGTGTGTGTGTGTGTGTTCTCATAATAGTGTGTTTCTGAAAATGGCTGAAATACAAATAACCTTCCCCCCTGACTGCACATTCCTCCTGTTGTAGTGCTATCCTTTCTTCCTACCTGTATTTTTTCATCCATCAACCTGCCCATTCAAATCTGTGTACCTGTAGACATACCCCTGTATCTGAGGAAGGGATACAGAGCACTATAATACTCACTTGCTTTCTCTGTCCTGTGTGATGCCTTGCTGAGCTCCTGACCAGGCAAACAGGGACACAACCCATCACATCTTACTGTGATCGACTTCCCCGACAGGCAGCTCTGGAACTCCAGCTTACACTGTAAAAAGCACACAGAAAAACACAAACAACAGGTTATACCCATAGACTGTAAAAAAATCCACGTCATCTCGCTTGGCTCAAACTGAGGTCACCACAAAAACTGCTCCCCCTGGTGACTGGCTGCAGTATAGGTCAAAAACTCTGTCTCACTATTCATTCCAGATGGGCTGTGGCCAAACTTTGAAAAAATTAATACACCCCATAAAACTGTTTCTCATCCGTACGCTGTGGTGATATTAAAATATCATTAGGCTGCATTGTGTTCAAGTCCTCTTTTTTCCTGAAAAAGTTTCTTTTATTAGTTATCAAATGTTAAAAACAGGGTTTACAGAATAGACTTTTGGAAGAAAAAAAAAAAAAAAAAAAAAAAAAAAAAAAAAAAAAAATATATATATATATATATATATATATATATATATATATATATATATATATATATATATATATATATATATATATATTTTCCTTTTACTTGAAAGGAACAAAATTTTACTCTAAAAAGATAACATTTGGTCCCAGGCTATATGGAGTAAAATTTACTCTTGCTACAGAGTAATTTTTACAAAGTAATTTTTACTCCATTTAGTGGTTATATTTAACTCTACGTGATGATATATTACTCCAAAATGCATAAAACAAAAATACTCCAACTAATAATTCTGTAACTGTACAGTTTATGATCACTATCATTAATGGGGTGGTGTAGAGCGTAGACAGCCTGTGCCACCCGCGTGTCGCATCAATGCACAGCAGGGTCTCATGTCCACTGCGTTTTTTACTCACTCACAGTAACAATAACTTTTACTCTTCAAAAAACTGCTCCTCTACACTTTTGCTGTGACGGCTTTTGGAACCATGAGTGAGGAGGGAACGCAGTGGCACAGCATGGACCAACTGTATGTGCTCCACATGGTGCGGACCGGCTATCTGTCCCACACATCATGGACTGGATGTCTGTGCTCCATGTGGCATGGACCGTGTTTATGATTTTTATATTGCTTAATGTTCATTAAAAATTGGTATGTTGAAGGGTGATGTTAACCAGTTTTAAAATGAAGTGTAAAAAGTTTTTCAATTCACTTTAAATTACCACAAACACAGATAGCTGGCGTATGGAGCACAGAAAGATAATCTGTGCAATGAGGAGCACTGACAGTCAGTCCATGCCATGTGGAGCACAGACAGCTGATCTGTGCCACTGAGCACAGATAGTCAGTATGGGCCACATGCAGCATGGACAGTCTTCAACCCCAAGTTAACATCTAAATATACAGCAGGGTCTCATATCTAATGCATCTCCTCCTCACTCCCGGTTACATGTGCTGTCACAACAAAATTTAATTCACTAAAACCATTTTCTTACAATAAAAAGGAGCAGTTTTTTTAAGTTTTGTTACAAAGAATATTCCATTGAAAAGTAGGGATATTTTAGGTTAGCTTGTCTAAATTTTGAGTTTGGATACCCAACTTCTGGGTGAACAGTGTAAATCAAAGAATGGTTTATTGTAAAAACAGATCAATTGTTGCAAGGAGGGAATGGGGCGCTGGGTGCCTGGATTTTTAAATTATCACTGCCTGGTGTTATGAGCCATCAACACTGTTAAGTTACCCCCAAAGGAGTAAACATAGACAATGGCGCCCCCCCCATGACAGGGGTTTCTTGGCTTCTAAACTGTATATAGAATGGAGAGAGCGGGTCTGCCTTTTACCATTGTACAGTCTGTTGTTACATCTCGAAGACTTCAAGGCTGTAAACTCAAAGAGAACAAAAGAGGACTTCACTGACTTTAAACTTAAAGATCAGTTCACTCATTTCAGAAAGTACAGAGCCTCTGAAACAGTTAAGCAAAGACCTCTGCTGCCCTGGAAGTAAGAAAGTAAACAACTCACTCAGTGTCATCAGGGTTATCGCAGCTTAGCTTAGAGACAACACATTTTTTTGATGAAAATTGAACACATGGCCAACATCACTGGGTGCTTTGACCTCAGGAGGCACTCCAGGTCAAGAAAATGCCTTTCAGAGCATCAGCTGATTTTTAATTCTCTATCAACTTTCACTTGACCCAAGCAAAATGTGGACTGATAGTGAAACTTTCTACAGACCAGAAATATGTGAGATTACAGTTAGATTTAAGTTTGGATATTTCTACTTGAAAAAGTAAAACATCAGTGTAGATCGACAAAAGTCAAAGAATAATTCTGAATATGAGCGTCCTTTGTTGAGCTGATTCGGGGGAAAATTTGCTGAGACAGGATTAGTCATTAATCTTCGATCAACAGACATGTCCATTAAACAGCCATCTAGACATGCCATTAGGTACAGAGATGCGGGATGACATTGCATTATTCACTGCAGTACAAACCTAATGCAACGCAAAAAGCAAGATGGACTACTTCAAAATGTAATTTAACAGTATAAATCTCATTTCAGGTAAGTGAGGGGTAAGAAATTGTTCGGACTAGTTGGGGGGGGAAATCCAATTACATGAACCTTCCAAGAGGAATAATGAAAAGTGAAATGAGTTTTGTAAATTCTGTTTTGGAGACACTGATGACGTTTTGTCAGGGTGAGACCATGACTGTGCATAAACATAGTTGCACATAACATGCTCCCTACAAGCTTAGCTTTATCCCACCAGCACTTTCATTTCCCACGTTCAAATCCATCTTCCCCCCCGCTGTCACCTCAGTGATGCTGCTGCTAATGTTGCTTAATGAAATTTGTTGACAAAGGAACAGCGCTCTTGTCCTGTTCTGGACATATTAAATTAGCTGTCTGGGCAGAGAGACGGGGAAAGAGGGAGAGACAGAAAGAGAGAAAGTGAGGGAGAGAAAGCCCGGGAAATAGATGACCTCCTCCACTCACTGTCAGCACACTGAGGGGCCCCATGAATCTTTATGTTTGTCTCTCTCCAGGGGTTAATGTGGTTTTGATGAAACAGTGTTTTAACACCTGACTCTGTGGAGTAAAAATAGAGTAGAGGAGTGGACAGGGTAGGAGAAGAGAATAAAGGACATGGGAGGAGAGGAGAGGGGAGGGAGAGAAGGGATGATTTAAGGGCAGGAAAGTAATGGACTTAACTTAGAGGCTGAGGCCTCTCAGGAGATAAGAGCTCTGTCCTCTTCATAGGATATTGAGTGTGTGTGTTTGAGTGTGTGTGCGGTTACGATGAGGGAGGCATGTAATGTAATAATAAAACATGAATAAGCCTGAGACCAGCAGCTCACTGGTGAACAGAGTTTAAGTTGGGCCACAGGGACCCATCACTCCACCAGCTAACTGAACCCCTCCAACTAAATTACCAGAGAGAGCAGCGGGACTCCCCTGCCCTCCCCTCTTTTTGTTCCTCCTTTCACAATTTTCCCTTCACAGCTCAGCTTCCAGCAGCTGGGTTATTAGAAAGCCCAGTCTTCCTCTGACACAAGGAGTTCACACTCACAATCTCAGATTGTTCAATTTTTCTGGGTTGAGGGCTTAACCCTGCATTTTAACTGTAAACAACACTATCTGTTTGGACCTTCGTTTATTTCCAGCCAGGCTAAAAACACTGCTGATGTGGGGTGAGGAACAAGTTTCCAGCAAAGAAAACATGACGACCGCTGTTGAACTCATCCTCTCACAGTTTTATTTTTATTGATTCTGTCTTCTCAGACATTACTAAGTGTTAAAGAGCCGGTTTAAGAGTGTCCTTGACTGTAAAACTACAATTAACGACACCAAGAAGTGACAGCAGTGTGAAAGTGTCCAGAGTTTCTTACTCACAGTGCTTCGCTAATGGTCTTGTCTAAAAGACTATAATTCTGCCAGGAAAGATCCTGAGGAGTTGTTCATTTTCTCAAATTGTCTGAGGTTCCTGTCTGTAAATTTTACTCCACCAACTGAAAATATTGCACTGCAGAAACTGAAATTCATGTTTATGTCTCATTTTTTTTTGTAAAATCTGTCCTATTAGACCATCTGGGCCACATTTCCCTGGCAAGTCCAGAAAAAAAAGCCTCATTTATAGTTAGTGAAAGACAAAAGTGATGCATGATTGTTTGTAAAGAGTAAAAAACAATCTGCCAACAGGTTAAGAATAACTGAAATAAGAATAATGTCTTTTTTGTAATTAATAATTTTACTGAACTTTTCTTCAACAGGAAAAATAAACAGCAAAAACAAACAATAATAGAAGACAATAAATAATATGAACTATAACAACCTAAATAAAATACATATAAATATACATACATACAAACAAAAATAAAATAAATAAATAAAAGAAATAGGTAGGCAGGAGACAGTGGGCATTTACATTAACTTTTACATAAACCGGACAATTTTCAAATATTCCTCACAGGCCTGTATTGCTTCCCCCAGTCTTGAAGTCACTGAAGCTGTCCCATTGTTCCTTAGTCATATCGTTCCTGGAGTTTAATTTCCCCAACATTTTCTCACATGAAGCAATTCCTATGATCTGTTCCCAGTGTAGGAATTTGAGTCTCTTTCCAGAATCTTAGAATCAGTCTGGTACAGGTTATAAAGCCAGTTATTAATATTTGAAATCTTAATTTACTCAGCTGGGGTACCAAACTTCTGTCCAAATTGATTAACATAATTGCTGCAAAGTTACATACAAAGAAAAAATACTTTAAGTTTCAGAGATGTAGGAAGAGTTTGAAACTCTGAGCTGAATAAAAAAAAAAGGTTGTCTCACCTTGGAGGTGTAGGTGTGTCCATCAGAGCCGCACACAGGACTTGACTGAAGCGCTGAGCAGAGCCTACATTTCCCATGAGCAACAGGTTCAACTCTGTGCTTATGGCCTGCACTGCCTTTTCTAGGTTTCACACTGAAAAACAGAAAGGAATGATATGCACTTCATTGTATTGAGTCTTAATCTGACTTGTCATTACAGAAAGGTGAGAATACAAGAAATGATAACATCTCCAGTCCTCTCAAAGTATTTCTACTGGAGGAAGTGCATTGTCATACACATTTTTCTGATGAGGGAAACCGAAAAGTAAAAAATCAGGAGGCAAGATTATCATCCAAACGAGCATAATAGGAGTTTTTTTGAAAATAAAAAGACAAAAAATCTTTGAAGTGTTTCTGGTCATCAGGGTCAGCTGAAGAAGGCTGAGTCCTGATTGGTCCTTTGAGGCTTTTCAATAATGAGTGCAATTATGTTTGATCAAAATCCTAGTGTGATTTTCTAAGTGCTCTTAGTGAAGACCCTGCCACCTCTTGATGCATTGCATGGTGATGGAATTAGACTCTATACAGAGAAATGTGAGGGCAACAGATGAAGCAAATTCAACATTTTGTTTTAATGTGAACCTCAGGAAGTTCCTCAAACAGCTTTCATTTCTGTGCTCTGAGGAACAAACCCCAGACTTCTACAGGGAATGAAAGTCAGCTGAAACGTTCTTTAATTTATGGCAATTTATTCTGCATAACAGGTGAATGAAGCATAATGGCAGGCAAGACAAGTATTGTTTATGTTTATTTTATTTTTTGTTTTTGTAGGGAAAAAGGGTTTAAAGATAAGGACATAAGGATGTTGCTGAAGACAGGGTCCCTGTTTTAACCATGACGCAAGACAGCTTTATGTAGCTGCTAACATCTGTGACTTCATTTTTGGTACAAAAACAATCCAAGCTTTTTTTTTTTTTGCTACACATTAGACAAGATTCAAAAGGAATAATACTGCAATAAATAAGCGTTCCCCCGAGGGAGACAACTAGCAGTAAAACTTTAAGATTAAAATCACAAACACCGCCTCCTTGTTTTAGAAGTTCTCTCTCGCCTCTTAAGCCTCAAACATTGCAGTGTGCACTCTACATGGATAAATTTAAGAGTGCTCACAGATGATAATGTTTCCCCTCATCAACCTCCACATCAAATGCTTCTCAATGCCTCTCAAACTCTCATGTCAAGTGCTCTGCATAAGTACAGTGAAGCACAAGATTATTCTTAAACTCTTAGCGTGATTTAAAGGGCCAAATTTGTTTGCTATGGAATGAAGTGCCAGCATGATAAATATTTACGGAGAGACAAAGCTACAGAGGACAGGGTGGATGATCTGTAAACAAAGTAAACTATAAGAAATAAGACCACCATCTCTCTTTTCTGCTTTTCTATTAATGTAATTCAAGGTCCTCCTGAGCGCGTCTGTCACTTCAGTCTGAAAAGCTTCTCATTTGACTGAGAAAGTTGAACACACATTAAAACTGCCAGCCTTCAAACTTTTCATTAAAAACATAAATTCTTCTCAAACAAGGCATTAACCTGAACTAAATCCATTTCAGCAAGAAAGACCTTATGTTGACAGCTATAAGAAGGACACTAATTTCTTGTGGATTTCAGTATGACTAAGGTTTATACTTGCTTGCAGAGAATATCCATAGTGAACAACTTATTGCAAATATCTAGGTAAATAGGAAATCTAAATTTTGCCCTTTAAGGACACTTAATCTCTATTAGGCTAATTATAATGGATTTAACTCAAAGATAAAATAATATCATGGTCCAAAGCATCTGTGAGAGATAATGTCAGGCAAATACAGATTTTAAGTGAACAGTCTAATTTATTAAGCAGCAAGTTAAACTTTGAATTAATACAATACAAAGAGAAAATACAAGCCAATATCTGTGGAGCTAATGACTTGAGGAAATCAATTAAACACAAGACTGACAAAACTCATTCAGGGTTCGTTTGGGGGGAAATGTTTCTTCAGCTGAAAAATTGAAAAACCTTAAAAATGCCAACATAACAAGGTTGAAAACACAAACAAATTGGGTGCTGACAAAATCAAAAGAGCAAACGGTTTTATTAAAATTAATTGGTGTTTTGAGTATGTGCCCGTATGTCTTTCCCTGAAGCAGACTGAATTCTGACACACTGCTAACACACCACATATTTAGTTCATTTTTCTGGAAAGGTGAAACTGAAGCATCTCAAAATATGTTGGTGCATTTTTTTTCTCTCAACACTGAGTCAGAGACAAACAGATGCTTCCACAAATCTCCCTTCATATCTTTATCATTTTAAAACCTGGTGACTATTCATATTTCAGTTTGTGATAGTTGCTGATGTACATGATTTTAAACTGATCACATTTATCCAATAACGTAAGTAACATGTCATTGTGACTCAACTGCTATTAATGAAATACCAACAAATAGACATCAACTCCAGAGGAATAATCCTCCAACTCAGCAGTGAGTTTGTGCCTATGTCAGCACAGTGGCATGCTGGGAGTAAGAATGTATTGTGCAGTATCTCTGCCTTAGAAATACCAACATTACTTTCCTCTCTTGGTATTAAAGAGCAAAAATTTATCAATGAGCTATAGTTTCTACACGGAAAGTAAGACCACCCAGCTCCAAGACTGGTAATTGTAAATTCATGACCAAACAAGCTTGTGCTAAAGCAAATATTAAATTATCACCAGCTGTACAATCTGTAAGCTAGGGAGGAACCAAACAGACTGATTGTAAGTTTCTGAAGACATGCTTCCCATAACGAGAGCGGTGGTTCTAGAGAAGCACAAAGACATAATTGCTAATTCTACTTCACCATGTAAATAATTTTCTCTCATAATGTAGCTATGTAGTTAGTAATTCAGTTACTCTTTGAAAGTAATAACTAATAACTGTAATTATTTTCATATTTTAAGTAACTTGTCTGAGACTATAAATGCAGCGTGAAGAGAAGATAATTAGATAAAAAGATAAGATAAAAAGAACATTTTTGCCACAGAGTCAACAAGCATTGCACTCCTGTCTGTGGATTGATTTCATGTGACGTGCGGGAGCAAGTTATCTCTTCTGTTGCTTTTACAACTGTTACCATTGTCAAAGGGGTTTCGTCCAATCACAATCAAGCATCTGATACAGTTGTGTTATTTGATAGAAAATATGTTCAGTATGCTTGCTATAAATGAATTATTGCTATTTGAGTATTTGATGTGAAGTCTTAACAAGAATTAATGCTCTCAGGGTCATTAAAATTAAAACCTTGTGTGGTATCACATGCATTTGTTTGTTTTTGAATGTAATGTTGGTAAAGAATATTTAGGTTTAGAAATGTTATTTTTCTGTATTCAATTTAACGTACAAAGAATGAGTTTTGCCATAATTAAAACAGAGAAATTACATAGAGTAGATGACCCACTTATTAACAGTCAGATCACTCTACATACTAAGCCACATCTGTCCAAACCAAATGAACCATTTTGGGCTTTTTGTTAGTATTAAACAGGAAAGGGGCAGAGGGAGAGGAAGCCATTGGAGGGTAAACCCACGACAACTGTAACAAGGACTATAGCCTCCATACATGAGACATGCACTTTAACTGCTTAACCAAACTGGGGCCCCTGCCCACTCCTAAATTTAAGAAAACTAATGGTTTCCATGATGCCAGGTTCCTACCTGTGAGTTGGCTGTTTGTGATTGGTGCAGATGGCTGTCTGGTAGTCATGGCTAACACACACTTTGTGAGGAGGGCAACGCACCTTCAGACAGGGGTCCTTGGTGGCATCTGGACCTGCAGGAAGAGATCAGAATATGAACTTCATCTCCAAGCAGGAAACATGTAGAGCAAGGGAATCAGGACACTGTAGTTATAAAGCTGAAAGTTGATGCAACAAAATATCAAGCTGCTGAGTTGGTTTCAGATTTTCATGTACTGCTAACTGAAGCGGACAGAAAAATAATAAGTTGGAGCAGACAGCGAGAAGAAGGATAGTAAAAGGTATGAAGTAAGCGTTGAGTTTTCCGCAGTGTGAGCTGCTTAATGAGGACTATTCTCTCTGAGCGGCGACCTCATCTTCTTCCAAATCAATCTCCACACTGACATTATCGCTGTGGCAGCCAGGCACAGCTGGCTGGTGTCCAGGGTGACAAAAGATCAAAGCAGCTCATTGACTCTGAGCATTGTGTCATTTCACACTAGGCTAACAGCACAAACCTACTTTCATTTGACAGACAGAAGAAAGAAAAAAAAAACAGGAGAAGAAGGAGGTAACAAAGACACAGTGGTGGAGAAAGAAAGACAATAGGTTTCCACCAGAAAAGACCACAGCACAACGATGTTTGAGTTTAACCAAATGAGGAGGCATGTTGGGGATGGATAAAGAATAAAAACGAGGGATTAAGGTGGAGGCTGATGCCCCCATTTAGAGCAGTCAGGGATGGATATATTGAAGGCTTTTGGGGCTGCAGAGATTTCTGTGGGGTAATTTAGACACTCATGCTGATTATGGCTTGTTTAAAATGTGCAAATAGCAGAAAGGGATTTGGGGGCCAGAAAGAATTTGACAGAGGTTGTTTAAATGGAGCTAATACAGGATCAATACGCTTAAGATAACTAAAGTCAGGTGGCTTTAATTGCTAACTGTCCTCCCTGACCAGCATCAGCAGTAGTTTAAATGACTGAGATTGTGTTCTGAGGATACAGTGTGCAAGAAATTCAAGGACTTTACAAAATGCTAGTTGGAATATTAAGAAGTGGGACAGAGCAGGTCTAAAGGTGTGGATATAGTGGGATGCCAGGAGCTGAAGGATCTGTGTAGGTAGAAGAAAAGTTTTTTTTCCCATCAATAATGGTTAATCCAATGATATCTGCAAGCTTTTTAACCAAAATGATATCTTTAATATCTTTGAAGGTGCATTATGACGTGCTGAACCAACGTTGGGTTGGTCTGCAATGTTAGCGGATGGTGCCAATGACAGAAAACTGAATGATCACATACAATGATGACGATGAGGGAAAAGACTGATATCAAAGGGGTTAAAGGTGCAGGGATATCATGTAATGAAGCTACGAGTGTGAGAGTCTGGGTCGGTTGTTGAGGCACTAATGAAAGCTGAGAAAAGAGAAGCAACCTGATACTATTGTCCTCTTGGTTGAATGGACTGAAAGGCTTTGTGTTGAAAAACAGCCACAGTGTTAACTCTTCTGTGATGTTAGCCCTGATCTCAACCTCAGATAACTGGTTACTCTCAGTATGAGTGGACTGATGGGAATAAACCAAAAAGGATGATAAGTATGAAAGAAAGATAAAAGCCTCAGTCATGAACAAAACCAATGAAAAGAAAGCGTGTATGTTATGATCAAAGACAAACAAGGCTTTAAACAATACAGAAAGATAACATGGAGATCACACTAAAATTCATTTAAATCCCAAGTTAATTAAGACAGAGAACAGAGTGTTTAGATCAAAGCAATACGCACAAGACATTAGCATGTGGCTGCTAACATTGTAAAACTAGAGTGGCCTTGTCTCCATTAGGGGCCTAATGGGATGTGTTTGAGTCACAGCTGGTGTCTGCTGTGAACATCCACCATTCTGACCTGATCAAACACTGTTCACATGCTGCTTTATCAGCGCCTAATCAGCCAGGGAGCCAGATATCGTAGCTGTTTTCTTGTCCACTAAAAGTCTGCTTCTAATTAAACAACCATCTTTCAGAATGAATAAACACCCCATGTTTTAACTTTAATACATGTTACTCTGAACATGATGTGTGTACTACTGTTATAAGATAAGGGAGATACTCCTTAATCTCTGTGGTAAAAGAAAAAAGACATTCAATGAGAGTCATGGAGCTCAGGTAGTCTAATTGGGGAGATTTGTACACTGCGCAAACCTGTCCTGTCCTAGAAATGATTTTTGCTTTACAATCAATCTACAAAGAACTGTGTACAGATTGGTCTTAAAAACCAAACAGAATCTAAAAGAACAGCACAAAACATTCTAACAGAAACTGCAGGGTTTTCCTGGTTAATTTTTTGCACACAATAAATCCAATTCCCCTGTATGGCTCTGCTCTGGGAGCTCCCTGCCTTTTCAAGCACCTACGTGGAATGTGGCTGCAGGTGGGCTGCAAAGCAGTTTTTAGGGGAAGCAGCAAGAGTAGGCACTTCAAATAGAACCCAAATTTGTGATTTGCCAGTTGGATGTGTAGATATTAGCAGTCAGCTGATAAGGCCGGATATTAAGACTAACTGATGTTTTTGTCTGTTTTTGTGGAGGCCCTTCTTCAGGAAATGTTGAGCTTCAAATACAGTAATTCACTTCTTGTATTCTATACATTTGTACCTTGTGTGTTAATCTTTCACAATCTTGTCTTCATCTTTGTAAACAGAAGCTTATTTCATTTGAATAATGAACGTCTGAAAGTATCTGCGTTAATATATCAAATATCCAATTCTTAGATATTCTAAGTGTGATCACATGATCTTTTGATGCTTGAAAAGATAAAAAAATACTTCTTTACCTAAGTTCCTCTTACCCTCTCATTAAATTATGAGTGATCATAATTCATTTGTGTTTCACATCTACACTCTACAGAGAGGCCTTCATTTCTTTAACAGTACTGAACAAACTTTTAGCTCCCACAGACACCTGAAATTTAAAAAAGTGCAACTTTATTTCCAGGGAGGATTTTCTTTTCCAAACTTGATTTAAAAACAGTGTAGTTCAATTTATTTATTTTTTGTACCGTTTAAATTTTAAATGTGTTCATGTAATATATGTATGTTTGAAATTGAGAACACTCATTTTAAAACTATGAATAGTTTCTGCACATTTCTTGATATTTCCATATGCTATCAAAACAGTCCATCACTACATCAGAGTAATGTCAAGATTACAGTTCAAATGATAGATTCACCAAGTGCTATCTAAAAGGGAAAAAAAAAAGATCTTTAGTTAAAACACCTGCCAGACTTGGGGCGGAATGAAATTTGGTGGAGGCCGCAGCCTCGTCGTTTTGCATGCAGGGAAAACCCTGCCTTTAAATAGATTACTATTGGGCTGAAAACAAAGGCAACAAACAAAAAAAGAGGTCTAAAACGGGATGTCTTTCATTTCAAATTGCTTCCAACATAGAAAGTTGGTCATCACCTTCAGGAGCTAAACATCATTAGACAGTAGCTGATGGATTTGGAGATTGCTAAAACCCGTAAACAAATACAAAAACACATTAACAAGCCCATGTGCCTTCTCATATTCTCCTGAATGCAGAGAGATGAGATGTCAACCTCCCCTCATGATGGCTGTCGGCTCCGCTGTGAGTTTCTATCAGTTGTGTATTTGGGCCTGTCCTCACCTCCATCTCTCAGCGCTGGTGGAAACCCATCTTATTTCACTTTGCCGCAAAATGACTTTACCACCACGAGGAAATGAGAGATGAAGGGATCGAGGAGAGAATAGAGAGGAAGGATTGGGGGGTAAAGGGATGCTCGTATCTGGTTAACAGAGGATTGGAGGACAATTTGGGATTAGTGTGTGACCTCCACAATGGGACAAACTGGAAATGAGACGCACACATGCAGCGTAATGATGTCGCACACACACACACAGATATACAAAGTACCACATGTATGATTACAGCTAAAACTTTCTCATGAACAGCAAAGCCGCTCATTTGTGAAGACAATGATGCCTTAAACGTGAATCGTTTTCAGCTGATGTGGTGTGAATATTTATGTTATATAAAGAGGAGGGGAGTAAAACCAGAAATAGAGGAGAGGAAATTGACGAGCAGAAGAAGGCAATGGGAGAGAAGAGAGTGACAGGATGAAGAGGAGGGAGGAGGGCAAGGAAGAGGAGTGAACAGAAGAGTGTAGGGTAAAAGAGTTTTATCCGTCTATTTAAAGCTTGAGTGAGCAGCATTGGCGGTTAAACCAGCCAATCAATTGTAATGCAGGCGCACTGCAGCACACTCTTGCCACCTCGCTTTCACTTTCCACAATACAAGTCCCTCATCTCCTTTTATTCTCCTCTCTTCTCTCTAATCTTAAGCATGACTTTATTTTCATTTGTGTGTGTGTATTAGAATAATATGCATGAGTAATACAACTTGACATGCTTTATTGCATATCTATTCATTCCAAAGTGCCAAGTAAAAACTCCCTTTCACACCCTACACCACGTTTACACCTTGAAAACGTTATTGATTTTATGTAAATGAACAAGTTTGTCTGCTGCTGATAAGACCCTGCCAAATGAACAAGTGCAAAGGATTCGAGCGGGTGTGTGTTCGTGAAGAAAATGATCATCCTTCATGAGACACTGCTGTAAAGACCCTCTTCTTTGACTCACTGATAAAAGAGGGAAATACTGTAAAAGGCAAGTCATGTGCATATCCACCACGATGTCACAGTTACAGCTCCTGATCAGGAGCAACAGTTCAGTAAACAAACACCAACACTGGCCTGTCTCACCATTGTCCTTGGCCATGTGTAAGGTTGACTGAAGACCCCTGAGTGCTGGGTTAACAGTCTGTGGGGGTGAGACAGATGGATGGACTGGCAGAGCTGCAGCTACGGGCAGTGAATGTACAAGACAACAGCAGATCATTAACAAATGAACACAAATGTGTTTTTAAATGTTTCAATTCCTGTTATTTATGGTTCTCTCAGTCTGACGCTGATGCAGAAATTACACTCTATACAAAGATCTGTTCATTAATGTTTGTTTATTTAAAAAAAAACCATGTAGAGCAATAAAAGTACAAAGAACTTGTAATATCAAATCCTTTTTAATGACCTGCAAATTTATGACCAGCCATGAAGATTTAACTCAGAGAGCCTCTACATTTACATGTTGAAGGTATATGTCAGTTTGTTTGAGGTGGATTTGGACGAGGTCCTTGTTAACCAGAAAGCTCAGCCTATTTGCTGAGAAACAGTCCAGAAAACCAGCACAGATGTTTGGCTATAATAATTTAGCAAATTTTAAGAAAGTCCAACCAAAATGATGTTATGTCAGAAAAACAGATTATCCTTTTATCCCAACAGCCCCTATGTTTCAAAGAAACATAATACTGATCACCCTTTCATTTACTGTTTAGTTACTAAATGAACGTTACTGGAAGCTACTAGGTGAAAAGAACTCGCAGTCATGACTGCTTTACTAGATTTGTCTTCTCATTCCAGCAGAAGCATAAAGCACATAAAGCATTGTGTCATTTTGATCCTAGATTTCTGCCACTACCAGAATTTTGATAGTCTTTCTTTTTTTTTATCCCAGTGTGACCTTGAACCATCCATTTAGATTGACGACCAGTGATTTCATCATGCTCCTCTCACAGTTGTCAGATTTCATCCCCACAGTGTAAAGTGTCTGATAGCAGGAGACGCTGGTGGCAAAGGAGACTTTGGCAGCGAGTGTTACTGACATTCACACAGTGTGAGTGCATGAATATGATATGATGGTACAAGTCAGCTCCAAGAACTGATGCCAATCAGAAAATGAAAGTGTGGTCTGAGTGCTCTGTCTGAACTTCGCTGTGCTCAATATGTTTATCTGGAAGTTTCTACAGTTATAATTATGTGTAGGTTTTCCTTCACACTGACATCAGCGAGGTGAAGTTATTACATCTCAATCACTGTTTTAATGCTCCTCATCCTTCTACAGCATCATGTTGGGAGACTTTTACAGTCCGACTTTGAAAATACTTAACATGGACACCTCGTGGCAGTTGTACATTTCACCGCTGTGCTTCGAAAGCTCCGCTGCTGCTGCAATCCCAGCATCAGCCCAGCTACCATCTGGCCAAACCTGCTTTTATATACTGGAGGGGAATCAATACCCTCCTTGGTTGGTAGCTCAAGCTCAGCCAGCACAGCACGTACATAAAAGAAAATATATTCCCTGCTGAAATCAAAAGTTTGCTGCAACTGGGGAAAAAAAGCTCCAATATAAAAGGTTTATCTGCCTGTGCATGAAGATCAAAGTCATCCTCATAGTCAAGTTTATATCATCTATAAGATTGCAAAAGATCTTTGCTTCTATGTATAGTGAGACAATGGAGATGACAGAATTTTTAATTATCTTCTTGTCTTTTTTGAGTTTGGTGGAATTACAGTCAATATATGGCCCTTATTACTGTCTAGAGCTGTTTCCAGACATATGCTGTAGCAAATTTATGGAGCTCTGCCAACTGAAATTACCCAAATAGCCTGTTCACGCATGTTTCTTACCCTGTTGGAGGGGTGGCTATGGGTGATCAGCTGTCACAGGAGGCAGGACATAAAATAGATACTGTGATAGCCACTGAGTAATTTTTCCCAATCTCAGCCATTGATCAAAACACCTGATCTTTCAATTTCCCATCCATTTCTTCTGCTTATCCCAGATCGGGGGTTGCAAGGGCAGTAATCTCAACAAGTCCAACCAGACATCCTTCCCTGAAGCAATGTCTTCTCGCTCCGTCTGGGGTATCCTGAAGCCTTCGCAGGCCAGACTGGATATATGATTCCTCAAGCAAGCTCTGGGTCTACCCTGAGGACTCCTCCCAGGTGGACATTCCTGGAACACCTCCAAAGGGAGGCTTCTAATGTATTGTTACTAAAGTTTCAAGCAACCTCAACTGACCTCCTTTGGACACAAAGGAGCAGCAGCTTTACTCTGAGCTCCCTCAGGATGTCCAAGCACCTAAATCAATTTCTATGGCTGAGCCCAGCTGCCTTTCAAACGAAACTCATTTTGGCCTCATGTAGCCACATGCTCAGTCTTTCTGTAACTACCCTTGGTTGGGGACCATAGGTGATGGTAGGAACATAGATTGACTGGTAAATGCTTCCAGAGTTTCAACAAATGAGTGAAAAACAACCCACTGAAGAGCTGTTTAATCACCTCATATTTCTTTTCCTTTTCCCGCTGACTTTAACAATAAAAATAGAGAGAACGTTAAGTGTTGTGACTTAGCAGCATTATGTGTTAGGGGATATCAGTGTATTGAGTTACACTTCTAAAGTCTTTAGTTTCATAGAGAACCAAAACATGCTCGCCTTATTCTTATAGTGCACTTCCACTTTTTTGTCCTAAAGACATTAATAGATAGCACACACTAGCAGCTTTTAATTAGACTGACACTACCCAAGTGGTAAATTAGACACTGGCCACGTGATTTGAACATCATCCCTGGCACACTTGCTCTCCATCAGTGAATTTTCTTTAAGAATCGTGGCTGCGTTCTCTTATAAGCTCATCCTGACTGCACCTTCACCCTGAAGTTGCACCAGGAGGAAATATTCGGTGTTAAGTCAGGGGGAAAGATTTGGCTGTTTAGGATGATATATGCAGCAAATCTTGTTAATTTTGGAACGTTTTCTGGATTTTTGTGCCAGTGTGACTAGTGCTTTCAGCTGTCAGTGAACTAGGTTTACATATTAAATTTTTAACGCCTAAATCCACACTTCCTCCCTCCGTCTAACCCCCCACCACCACAACTCCCCACCCCCTGCTAAGGGCCTCAGGGAGTCCCAATGCAAACACAGCCAGCCAGAGGAGAACTAGACACATAGTGCCAGCATAAGAAAATTAAGAATCACATTAATATTCTGCTTTGTGCTTCCGAGTATAATAAGGTTTAATAAGAAATATGGAAATTCTCTTTGTTATATCATTAAACAAAAGAAGTAGACTGATTTCTGGTGCAGGGGTAATTTTAGATGTGTAAATGTCAAGTTTTATATTTGATCTTAAAATAAAAATTCCTTTTCATGATATTTAAATTGATCTATACATTGTGCCTGCAAGTCTCAAATATATTCAGATATATGTGTAAAAATGTTTTGCTTTGTTTCTTCCCCTTGTGAGGAACTAAAGACTGACAGTTATATGATGTCTACACCAGCTTCTTACATAAACAACCTCTGTTGCAGTAGTTTAAATGTAGATGCAGAATCCAGCCTCTAAATCCCAATCACTGCTTTCTACAGCCTCTTTGTTCTAATAAATGCTCTCGACTGGATGCTGCTGGGGAATTCTTTTGCACAACACTTTGTAATAGAAGTTGTGGTTTTAATCCTACAGTAACTGAATCACTGTTAACTGCATTAGCGTCAGTGTTTCTGCCTCATTGCACAATTATGTCTTCAGACAAGTGTACGTGCAAGTGTCCAAAAAACCTTATCTTAAGAGCTCAACCTTGAACATATTTCCCAGCCATTTGATTGCTTTGTACTTTCTTGTGCATTCCCCCCCTAGAAAAGCCGACTTACATTGACGCTGTGAAATTTTATTACAATTAAGGGTGACATTAAACCGCCCTTCTCATCCACTTTTTGTCTCTTCTAGTTTTTCTCCCTCTTTTTTCACCCTTAATGTTCCTTCAGCGACAGGGATGAGAAGGGTGAGATAAAACACTCTTCCTGTATCCTCCAGCTCTGGATGGAGGCCAGAATGAAGTGCATTGGTGATTGGATAATAAAGATAGTCAGAGTCCAATAGCAGTGGCCATGTCGCCAACAAGCCCTGTCAGACAGCAGAGGGTGACCTTAAATTAATTGCTGCTGCTGAGCGGCACACGGGTCAACGGGGTGATTTTGTAATCTGAGTATGGGAATGAGTTTGTGTGTGTGTGTGTGTGTGTGTGTGTGTGTGTGTGTGTGTGTGTGTGTGTTTTCTTTATTGACATCCTGCTCTATTGCTCTCCATTGTTTGTTCTCCCCAGCTACTGTTTCTAATAGCAAACAAACAAGTTTGATATAAGTAAACACAAGCCTCAACAACTGTTCCCAAAGGACAAATTCTCCACTGTTATTTGAAAAATGAGCATCACTTTCATGCTTTGATAAACTAATTAAAAAGGTGTTTCTTCTCTTTTCATCCTGGGGGGGGGGGGGGGGGGTACAGAGGAAAACAAGCGATGGAGAAGAAGAGAGGGAGAGAGAAGACAGGCAAACAGATCAGCAGAAGATAAAATCTCCTTGTCTGCCTGCTTTGTGAACACTCCTCAGGGTCTGACTGTTTGGCCTGTGAGAGGCACTGGAGGATGACGGAGAAGAATGATGGAGGGATGAAAGCATGGAGAAGGCCTGTGGGAGGACGCAGAGATAGTGCAGATTCACCATCCAGAAAATTAATTATTGAAAACATGGGCGATCATATTATTGTGGATGTAACTGAGGAATGGAGAAGATAAACAGGCGGCTTCAGCTTGAATGTCAGAGAAGAAAGCATGGTGGCTTACGGGAGAAAAAATATCTGGAGAGAAGAGGGCTGTTGACTATCGCTTACAAATGGTGAATATTCATCACTGCCACACAACACACTATACACACAGTCACACATGCACACTCACACTTCACTGTGAAAAGCCCTGGAAGGGGATGCTTAGTGAAGTGGGTGCTGGCAGCAAAGTATTTTTATAAGGGAACGCTATGAAAGCGAATTATCAAATGGTCTTTGAAGACAGCTTCAAAGCATACTAGGCGTTTAAGGACAGTGTGCACAAACAAAGGGACGCTTAGTTCAGGTGGAAGTGGCTAATTGTCATGGTCTAAATAAATTTATTCTCAACGTTTTCTGCTTCAAGTGTGTAAACAATTCATATCATTGTTATGGAGGACAGGGAGCAGAAATACAATGGAAGGTGCATTGTGTTTTCTGAATTAAGTTGCTGCCACTGTTGTTATTATACTGGCTTCAACACTTCGGGGGTCTCGTGTCAAAAAAAAGAAGAAGTGGAAAACAGATTAAACATTTTCCATATACATGGTTTGATGTAAACTGTAACCTCTAATTTTGTTAATAATTTAACAGTAATGGATGAAGTATGCAGTCAAAAATAGTTTTTGATTTTGGAAGGCATTTAGCAACTCTCCTATCAGTGTTTTGCATCCCCCTTCCCCCAAGGGCGACCCAACCCCTACTTCTGGAACCTCTGGTCTAGAACCAAGCGTCTACTCTTGGTGGTTTAGTTGGGAGACATTTAAGTCAGTTGAAATACCAGAATTAAACTTTGGTAATTATTTGATTTTTGTCATGACCTTTTTTTCCTAATCCACGTTTTTTTGTGCCTAAACTTTACCAAAGTCAAACTTCTTCACCACAGAACAAGGGAGGGAAAACACATTCTTAGATTTAAATGAGACTGCAGACATGCTCCACAGTCTGAATTTGAAACTGGGGTATATTCATGTTAACAGAAAACTTTGTGTTAAGAAATAACTTCAAATAATTTCATGTTTACTGAGTGTGTTTCTGCCATTTAATGTTATTTCATTCTGATCTTGTTATCAGTAAAATTAGGTATTCAACAGTTTGATCCTGGCTGGGTTAAAAGTGAAAGGTCTGCACACAGAATGAAAGGAGTTTTTTTTTTATCTAATTCATTTGGGACTTTTCCTCACTTGTACAATGTCAAGTGGTCTCCTTTTTTCAGCTTTTAAAAAGGTTCCCTTTCCTCTTAGCTGACCATGTGCCACTTCAAGACAAGGAGTTTGTCAGTTTGACCTTTAGTCAATTTTAGCAGAGTTCAATATGAAAGACCACACACTCGACTTACAACCGGATTCTTCTGGCTGCTCGCTCATTGAGATGCTGTGATCTCTGCCCACTTTTCTTTATTCACACACACAGACAAAGACACACACACACACACAGACACACGCACACATACACACATATACACATACACACATATACACATATACACATACACACATATACACATACACACATACACACACACACACACACACACACACACACACACACACACTCACACACACAAGTGGATGACAGATGACAGATCTGGCCTTAAATGTTTTTGCACTGTTCTAGACTGAGGCATTCATTAATCTGAAGCTGAAAGGTGTGTGTGTGTGTGTGTGTGTGTGTGTGTGTGTGTGTCTGTGTGTGTGTGTGTGTGTGTGTGTGTGTGTGTGTGTGTGTGTGTGTGTGTGTGTGTGTGTGTGTGTGAATGACTAAAAGTGGATCAGGGACCCACATCTCCTCCCCTCCCCTGTCATTATCTGTCCGTATCACATTAGTAGATCTACTGTAACTGATTTGTCATGCTAAGCATGCAAAGCTGTGAGTTTATCAGGTCATCCCTAAAGTTAATGCAGTTAAATGGCAAAGAAGAGAAAATCAAACTGCCTAACTTTAACTGTATTCAAAAACTCTTCAAGATCTCTCTATGTATTTTTTCTAATGTTCTAGGTGTGTTGAAATGAACATATAATGCCCCCCAGCGAGACCATTGCCAGCACATTACAAGCGAGACCCACACCACAAAGCAGTGAGAGGGGAGTGAAGGGGAGATTACCCACCCAATGTGTAATATATAATCCAAAATCACTCATACGACTCAATTTAAAGCAGAACTGAGTGAATGCACATTCATTACATCAGAGGTCAACACCAGCAACTCTCGTGAGCTGTAGAGATAGCTCATGCTCACACTTTCAGAGTAAAGGCAGCGGATAAAAGTCATGTATTTGGATTCTGCAATGCTAAGTTTTCTCAAGAGACAAACACTCCCTGGGAAGTGACACAAGGCTGGAAAATCTAAAGCCAACTAAAAATGAAATCAAGATATTGGGTGCTGGTTTGGCTTGGCATTTAAAGATCCACATGCACAGAGGCTACATTCCTCAAAGCAGGCAGCCTGGGCTCGACTCAAACTCCTGGCCCGTTTTTGTATGCCAATTTTCTCTGCACAGTTTACATTATCCATTGTTCCATCCTCTAAAAACTGGCTTTAAAGCCCATAATTGAAACTGGAGAATAATCGTAAAAAAATGTTATCATTTTCATACATGTCATCTTACAGGTTCCTATCAAACCCACAAACAGGCTTTTATATTTTTTCTCTACTTTTGTGCAAAAAGAGAGAAAATTAAACAAGAAAATTGATATCATATAAAAATAACCAAGATGCTTGACGAACCCCAATATTTAGATGTGAAAAGTCTGAACTTCATCATTCAGGCTGAACCTCAAAACCACCTAGCACAGCTGCACCCCTTGGTAGATATTTTCAGGCTCTAATATTATGAATTACCAAATGTTACTGTGTTTTTCTCAAAATGAATAACTTCAAAACATGTGTAATAGGTTTGTAATCAGATAACAAAATGAACACAAAGTGCATATCAGTTGCATTTCAAATTGCATTTCATTTACCAATTGGTTCCCCAATTAGTTTTCCATTTAAATCTGTTATCATCCCGGCAGCAATCTGGAGCTTTGTGCTGTAACGAGAGCTCTCATTGGCTGTCAGTCTAACTCCCATGTGCTTGCTCTTTAATTGAATACCGGAACTTGTTTCTGCTATCTTTAAAAATTCATGGGTGATTAATGCAAAAAGGTTCACGAGTGGACTTAAGATCACGCGTTATATAAGTACTGTTTATGAAGAACTACCAAGGAAAAATTCATTAATTTCGATTGACTAAAGTGCCAGGTTTTTAAATGTATAATACACTATACCTCATTGCTGTGATCTATAACTTCTGAGTTTGGCCTTTACAAATGTATTCTGCTGATTCGTCCTACAACAGTCAAGATCAAATGATTTTAAACAAGATTATTTGATTTTTTTGGACAAAGGAAACTACTAACAAGCTAATTCAAAACCAGATTCACATTAGCATTCATAAACAGACCATGATGTCAGTTCAAAACTGAACCATGAACAAAGCTTTGTGTTCCTCAACAGGCTAGCATTGATCCTGCAATGTGCCATAATCGCACTTAATGCTCACAACCTGTGACAGGAAGAATAACTGAGTGTGCTAAACACTTCTTCTTAATACCCGCTGTTGAACAGGTGTATAGCTGAGACAGCAAAGCAGAACATCCCACAATCTGACGTGAAAAAGCAGTGACTAGCTGTCAAAGCATTTATTTCTCAAATTATCTGATTGTCTCAATATTTTGAAGACAAACAGATCAGCCTTCAAGCGAATGTTAAGATAAGGGTATTTCTTGATTTATTCCAAAAACCTCCATTTGGATTAAAATGATGTTGTATCAACTCACCTTCCTGTACTGACTTCTTGGCTGTGCTTGAATGAGCTTTAGTTCCTGGGTCTCCATATCTGCCCGGTTCAGCCCCTCCCTCTGAAAAAGATAATCAAAAAAATCTTAAATAAGTACTAAAGTTGATGCTTAACAGACGGAAGGGTTTAACAATCTGAGAAATACAATTATTTAAAATTGAGGGAAATATTTATGCTACTTTTGTGTCGGCATTACGTCAACTGGAATCATAAGCAAGATTAGCATAGCGACAAAGCATTGATGAATTAGTATTAGTATCACTGTGCAACTTTGTTCTGTTGTTTAGAGTTCAGTAAACCCGAAAGAGTGTCCTTTGTACAGCGTACAAGATGGTAGATTATTTCTGAATTTTGGAGCTAGCTGTAGAGATTATGCTAATCTAATCCAAGAAAACCATTTTCATACATCCGGCTCAAAAGATGAGTAGAAGCCTATCATGTTATTCTCACTTCATCAAATTCCACCAAAAAATAGAATTTGAAAAATCTTTAAGAGTTCTATTTTTCCTATAAAAGTTCACCCATGTGTTTGGGTCTAAAATTTTATATGAGCAGAGGCTTTTTTCTCCAAAGTAACTCTGAAATCCCAAACTAGACTTGCTGGTGCTGCACAAAAACACGTGCATAATTTTTTTCGCATCTGAAAGGAGTAATCATCCCAGCATCATTACCGCACAGGAACAAGTAGACTTAGCCAAGGGGGGAGCAGAGTAATGCCCCGATCCATCTAGATACAAAAACAATAATCCATCCTGGCTCTAACGAACACACAGCAGAAAAACATCTTGAATGGAAGCAGGCCAGCAGTAGCAGAGCCTCAAGGAGGAGAGCAGAGCAGTCAGACACTGGGGCTCAGGAACTTTGTCATGTCTGTCTCGAGGCTGTGACGTTAACACCCTGAGATGATTAACCTCCCAGCTCATCCATCTTATGTGTTTATTTGGGAATAACGCTCCTGATAAGGAACTAACTGCTGGCTGTTTGTAACAACCAAGAAAAGGGGGATAGGATTAATATGCCTGTAGAGGAAAAACAAATAAAAATAGTAAGCTAAACTTTGCTTTTAGTCAATATGTCCTCTACTCATTACTATTCCACTCTCTTCTTGCTATCTTCTTTCTCCTTATTATTGGAGGAATTACTTATCTCTAAGTTTCTTCTCTGCAGGCAATCTCTCCAAAGTGCTCTCCGAAGGCCTCATGTCTGTACATTTTTGTATCTCCTGCAGCCTCCCTCCAGACTCCCTGATACACCTTTTGCCTACTGGCATCTAGCCTGAGGCCTCCTGCTTTGATGGAAAGCTGTTCACACAAACTCAAAGCTTTATTTATCTTGAATTAAAATGATTGTTGAACCCTTTATTTGCTATGAGCCACAAAGGGCAGGATCCTCCCTCTGTGTGATCTACAGTTGTGTTCATCTCCCCTTGAAAACAGCATGTTCAGCACCGTTCGCACACTGCAGGCCATTGATTCACAGCTTCATTTTGCTCGGGTTCTGCTGTTGGTTTTGGCTCTGCCTTTCTAAACTTGAGGTGCAGGGCAGTAACAATTCACTCTGCTCACTGTGGCTCGGTCAGCAAACATTAACTCTTTCTGATCATCACAGTCTTCAGCTTCTTCCCCAGAGTTATAACCACACTGGATTCCAATATGAACCGACTCCTACTGTGCAATAATCACACTCGTACTTGTGCATGATACTCTGCAGTGTACATTATAAAACAGGATGCTTGATAAATACCAGACAGATGGATTATTGGCCCAATAAGGGAATATTATGTCATCATTTATCATAGCAATACAACAAGCGGGAAAAAAAGTCCTCAAGTTTTTACACAAATCTTAAAAGACATCTGAGGAGTCATCACAATTAAGATGTAATGAAAAATCAAAAGCTGCAGTAGCTGACGCTCACAGCCACAAGAGAAATAACAGCATTTGCAGCAGTGCCAAACTGAGAACTGCAGAGAGAACAACGACACATCCCAAAAGCCATCAATGAAACTAATCACTGAATCTTGGTAATCCAATCTTGACTTGGTAACGTCATCTAGTGGCAAATTTGAAACAATTTCCTGAGTCTTTACTTTTTTGCAGATGTTTCCTTTCTGCACTGTTTGAAGTGATCTTAGGACACCTTCATAGTCTGTTCAACAACAATAACAGTGACACAGGTTTTACCACAGACATCGTACACTGATTTGGTGATTATTGTTGGTTTGACAGGCCAGCAGCTTGATGAAGATTTAAATATAAAAAGACATGAATGCAGAGAAAAAAGTTAATTGAAGAGTAAGAACTGGAATTGTTTGTAGTTTTTGTTTTAATGCATTTTGCGCCTCAGGTTTACATAAATATTACAGACTGTGACAAACTCTCAGACTGGAGGTTACTGCTTGATAAATAATTTTGCGTAAAATAAACATTCCAGTAATCTTATCAGACTTTTATAATGATTATTGGCTTGAAAATCAACAGAGTGCTGTATGCATCATAAATCATGCATCATGTGTAATTCATGCATATGCATATGCTGCTGAAAAGAATGAGTGTTGTTTTTCTGTTAAGGATGACTGAATGCTGGGCACTGAAGGTAAAATATTCTTATGTTGTATAACATAATTTAAGGCTCTCTTTTCTATTTTATTCTGATCTCTTAAAAAAAGCACAGCATCATCTGCTCATTAAATAAACCCAATCCTTGCTGTGACTGTGTGCATTTGCTTTCTTAGTGTCTCAGCAGGCTCCAAGTAATCATTGATTACTGCCTAAGTGTGTCTGTGCAGTTGTACACACTCTCTCTGTCGCTCCCTGTGTGTGTGTGTGTGTGTGTGTGTGTGTGTGTGTGTGTGTGTGTGTGTGTGTGTGTGTGTGTGTGTGTGTGTGTGTGTGTGTGTGTGTGTGTTTGATTAATTTACTGCACAGGCTTGAAATCACTGTAGCATGTATGTGTGCGTTTCAGCTGATAGTCCCATTTATGTGCTCAGACTTGAAGCTGCGAGCACTCACTCCTCTGAAGGAATGAGATAAGAGTTGAGCACAAGGGTCGTGGATATTGAGTCACTTTTTATGATGTGGCCAACAAGCCATTAAAATCAGAACGGTAAACAATGTTTAAAGAACGCCTGGAGAGGCAGCAACAAGACCTTAGCGCATTACACCAAAATGAGATATTTGTTCGTGCTCCAGCTCACACTCCATTTAATGCACAGACCTCAGGTGCTAACTCTTGTTTGTCGTCCTATCTGTCTTTTTTTCCTTATCAGTTTCTCTGTTTCAGATTCCTTTAGCTGCTGCAGGCACCGATCAAAGATGGTTATATGAGAATATATTAGGGAGCAGCGATGGAGTTAGTGGAGATTAAAGATGGGTGGATGAGAAAAGGGAGCAGACATGCAGCATATCTTCAGAGAGACGCAGACTCAGTGAGTTGGAGAAACGGCTGATGAAATATATAACTCTGCACTCTGCTGGGAAAACACAATGTCACGTCTAATCAGGCTGATTGGCAATTTGGAAGCTCCAGATTTTTGAGTCTTTGTTTGTGGCTGCTGCTGCCAAACCAGAGTGCATCACAAATGACTCTCTGCAGCCAAAAGGGTTCCTATAGCAACCACTTATTCACTGTGTAATCTAATTAAGCAGAAGGACAGGAGAAGTAAACACCTGGAATGAAAATTATCAACTTTACTTGGAACTACCTTGGAACTTCCTCTTTCTGTCTGTGCCTGTATTGTGCCGTCTTGTTGTGTCCTGATGCCAGTGTTACTCTCCTCTGCCTCTCTGGACTGGCAGTGATAACCGGTCACTGGCGGCCATTTATAATCCTCCCTTTGACTTCACTCTCTGGATAATGCATTGCAATCACAGCTTCACAAATCTGTTGGGCATGCCCATATACAAGAACCCAGTCAGAGACAGCCAGAATACTGATCCTCGCATCGGTCAGCCCGACAGTACAACTGTTATCTTCTGCCAAGGACTCTTTCTCCAGCTTAGAGGCATTTTTAGGGTGCGTCTCCAGCCACAACAGACAAGATGAAGCATAATAATGCAGATTACACCAGTTCTAAATATAATTCAAAGATTGATTCTGGAGGCTGAGATGACCCTGAGGAGACACGGCTGTATGATGAGTTAAGTGTTTACATGGCGAGAGAAGCAGTTGGCTTTTGTCATTTCACGGCTCAGTTTAAGAAGAGAAAACGGTTTTAAAATTCATGTAAATGACAGAGAGTTTGGTTGTTCCATTAAAGCCAACAATGGGGATTGGCATGAGAGAAAAATGGTTGGAAGTACAAGTAAACAGAAAAAGTAAATGTCAGCACAGGGTTGATGTTTTAATGACTATCAGGCAGCAGCCGTTCTCGCTCCAGATTGCTGCAGTCAGCCACAGGTGGGCGGCGTGTGTGTTAGTGTGTGTTTATCTGGTGTTGCATACACAAAAAAAGACCAACGTGGGTATGTAGGTGGGTGTGTTCCTATTCCTCTGGTTATGATAAATAAATAAATCAGCATATTGGATTCTGACACTGCAATGAAACCGACTCTCAAACAATACAAAACCAAGAAAAAAATTGAATTAAAAACAGTTCTATTGGTGAAGTTTAACTTTTACTTATTACTACATTTTATTATTACATTCTCAACATATTGATTTACAGTTTGGTATTACTTGATTTTCTGTTAACCAAAAATCAACCAGTTGCATGTGAATAAAAAGCCCAGTCTAACAACTTGTCCGTGTCTCTTAATCGAAGGGCACATGTTAGTTCAGACATGTTTCTCAGATAAGTTCAACAGAGAAGCCTTAAAGCAGGGGTCTCAAACTCAACTTACCAAGGGGCCGCTTGAGGTAGTGTCTGGGTGAGGCTGGGCCGCATCAAGTGTTCCACAAAAAAAGGGCTTCAAGTATTCAAAAAAAAAAAAAAGTACAACTGATCCAATCTTCTCAGTCTTAACAAGTCAGAACATGCAGAACATGAACTGTTCTTCAGAACATTTGGCTTGAGGGAGGAAGCAGCTGAGACCCTCAGTATGACTTTAAGATGCTCATCTTTAAGTTTGGACCTGAACTTTGACTTATTAAAGTTCATTCTGGAGAAGAGCTTTTCACACAGATAGGTGCTGCCAAAATGGCACATGATCCAAACACTGCATAGCACTTGGTGACAGGATATATTTTCCCTCCACTCAGTGACACAAACATGTTACAAGTGACCAATTGCTAATTTGTGTTGTTGTCATGAGCCTGAGCTACGGTAGCCTGCAAGTGTTAAAAAATATAAAACGCCCAGATGCATGTAGGAAAAAAACGTACAGGCCGCACTAACACAAAGCTTTGATTTCAGGCAGAGGGCCACAAAATATTGTTCTGGGGGCCGCAATTGGCCCGCTGGCCGCGAGTTTGAGACCCCTGCCTTAAAGACCTTTTCAAACAGCAGGGATAACAACTAAAAAGTTAAAAACAGCTGGTTCAGCACTGTTCGCACACCACAGTCCATTGATTCACAGCTTGGTCTTGGCTCTGTCTTTATCAACCAGAGGTGCAGGACAGAAACAATGCGCTCAGCTCTCTGTGGCTCTGCCTGAAAACATTAACCCTCTCCTCATCACCATTTCTCTGGACCACTGCTCCTCAGTGCCTCTTCTTCCATAACATTTCCTCTCTACCATGCTAAACATACTATAACTGCTTAGCTGATATGATCAGCTTCAGCTGTTCATTAAATTAACAATACCCTGACTGAGACTGTGCGTATCTTCTACCTCAGCTCAGCAGGCTTCAGGTTTCACTGATTACTGCCTGTGTGTCTGGTTAATTAACTGCACACATCGGAAACCTCTGAAGTATTTACGTGTGCATTACAGCTGGCTTTTTTTTAAAATCTGATTTGAAGTTTGAATCAATCATTTTAATTCACGGTTTTTACTAATATGCAGAAAAAACCTGTATTGCCCTCATGAACATACCATACCGCAGGGCAACAAACCCACTCTGGTTCTGATTTTAGGGAAAGCAGATGTGACATGTTTCAACAGGAGCTCCACAGAGGGGCCTAAACAGCTGTTAGTTTTGACTAACAAGTTTGAAACACAAAGTAAAAGAGATTTTTATTGAATTTCAATGAAAATGAAGTACATGCACCATGGTGCCAGTGACTTTAATTGGAGATGTAGTTATCCCATATTTGCACAATATCCTGAACTCAACTACAAAATGTACAAAGTACTAAGGACCAACAGTTTGCTTTGGAACATCAGAGTCAATTTCTTTTTGAACTAGTTTAAGTCAAAATTAGTGTTATTATTGTATCTTGTATTATTGTATCTAGTATTATATTATTGTATCTTAATTTATCCCTGCACTAAAAAATGAAGCTACTTGGTAATGGTTCATTTTCAGCATATTACTGTATTCTTGTGTTGTATGATTCCCATTTCCCCAAGGTCATTTAACTCAGCTTGCCACTTAAGCACAGTGACATTATGGTCAGAAAACTATTTGGTAGCAGTTTTGGCACTGTGGGCAGGTGCCAAGTCCTGCAGGAAGAAGAAATCAGCATCTCCAAGGAAGCAGATGAATGAACAAAGTGGTCTTGTCTTGTGGTAGACCGCTGCGTTGCCATTGGACCCGATAAAACAGCAGAACAACACCACAATAGAACAGACTGTGGAAACTCCACACTGGACTTCAAACACCTCAGATTCTGTGATTGTCCAGTCTTTTTACTGTTCTAGGAGGCTATAGGGCCTTCTTCCAAAAATTAAATGCCAAACTTATTCTTATTTTAAAAGGACCACTGAGCACAGTCCAGCTCTTTTTCTTTCAGAAGCATCTTACTGTGGCTACAGTAAGATGCTTCTGACATCATCTTTGGTTCAGAGGCCGCCTGATATTATGTGACAGTTGTAGTTCCTTTCCTGAACGTGTCTGTGCATCATTCATGTTTTGGATTGGATGGATTTTCAAAACATCCTCTCTTGGCTTGGGGCATTGCTGTTGTAGGGATGAGTCATGATTCTTGAAAGCTGTACAGTATTTTACTAAAATTCATAAGGACATGAGATATGTATTCTGACATAATTCCCAGTTATGGGCAAAAGTTTTCAAGTTATGGTCTATAGCTGTGACAATAAGATCATTTTTTTTATCATAAACAAAACAATTTGTTGTATCTTGCTTCTATTTGTAATGCCCAACGCAGTGTAAAACTTTATTCAATACTACATTTTTTAATATTTGAATATAAAGAGTCGCTAGGGATGCTATTTTGCCTCAGATGATGTCCAGAAATACGCCTCATAGATACAAGAGGATGAAAAAACAAACACCAAATATAAGATTGTATAATTTGTAAGTGACTCAGTTTCTGACGTTGGAACTTCAGCTCTTTTTAGCTCTCTCTAACTCATCCACATGATATAACTTTTCTCTCATCTGTGTCGGGTCAGCTCTGGACATGGTGTGTCAGGAACATATGAATCTCAGTACAGCAGATGTCTGTTCAGTGACACCCACAGGGAGAGCTGGGCTGACTGGGACACCAGCCAGTGTTACCCACACACACCTCCATCCTCACATGGCTTTAGAATTATGCTAAGCACAACATGTACACGGTTAACCAGGTATGACTGGCAAATAAGCAGATCAGTGAGATGGCACGATGGTAAGAGGTTCTCATGCCTCAAAGAAAAGAAGAGTTGTGACATTCAAATGTGATGTGTAACTTATAGTACCGGGTTTAATATCACGCTCTGAAGGTTTGGACCAAAGGAGCAACATTTGGAAACAGGGTGAGATTTGTTTCTCATCTCATGGGAGTTTAGACTGTTCAAGAGGTTTAAAAAGAGCCAAACTAAAGTTCAGGCAACACTGAAGTATAAAACTGGAGACTCCTCTCATGAGCTGTCAGTATTATTTATTAATCTGCTCCAAAAGTGACATTTGGATGTTTTCCTGCCTTCATAAATTTCATCATAATACAAACAATGAAATATTTATCACGCACACACACTGCAGTTTTCAGTATGCATGAGAAGAAAACCATCTTGATCTGCCCTTGCATGGTCAAATTATTGTCAAAGAATTGGTGCATCGTCCATATTTGAGATTTCCTGCAGGGTGAAACAAGCTGGTGGGGAAAAAAACAGAGAATAAACAAAGAACACAGCAACACAGGGGGGAATATGATAATAATAATAACCAAACTTTTTACAATATTAATCGTATGTGTATGAAAAACAACTTAAAAGTGATTCTCACGGGCTTTGCTCTGCGTGTCTGTGAGTGTACGTCACTGTGGCGTGCTGATCACAGTCACCAATTGTTCCTCATTATGTAACTTCCATCTGATGAACTCAATCCATCAGAAACAATAAAAACAAACTCAGGAGAAAGAATGAGCAGACATTCAGGCGTATGAAGTGGAGGGGTGGTGAGAGATGGACGGCCTGGAAAATGATGAAGAAGAAGTATAACTGATGAGGGAATTCAGGGGGAGGGAGGGTATTGTTTCAAGAAAAAAGGCAGAGAAAGAAAACCGTGCACTGCAGAGAGGGACTCACATAAGGCTGGGTTACAGGGTGCACTATAATTCTCTATGAATATATTTAGAGGGATGCTGCGCTTTATAAAAGATTCTGTTAGTTTAGTAAATTGCCTGTCAGCTAAAAACTGACAAAATTTCACCTCCACCAGATACAAATCTGTGACTTCTTAAACTTCCAAAAATGTGTTTATGGATGCTCAGAATAGACTCATGTGTTTGTACCATCAGTTTTAACCAAATTAAACATCTCCACATGTGTTGGACTCGGAGCAATCTGAATATACAGTCTTACAGCATGCGGATCTCTCTATAGCACTATGATTATGTAAGCAACAGTTATTCGTCTGGATCTGTTGGTGCTGGTTTTAATCAACAGCTTCTACAGCAGCAAGTGTGGTAGAGCAAAATCTTACATAAAACAAAATTACAGCCTTTTTCCAATCTAAAAACAAAGCTGCCTCATCCCTCAGAGGTAATTATCACAGCAACTGTCAAATGTAAATCCACAACCATAATGATACATCAAACTTAAGCACTTCCTCCAAATGCTCAGTTTACAATATGCACACCTACATTTAAAGTCTGAAATACATCCCCATCGCTGTTTCATATTGTTTGAGTCTCAGTTGAGTCGTACCAGCTTAACACATGCAGGTTTGAGTGTAGGTACGAATTAGAGAAAGTAAAAAAAAGAAGAAAAGTCTACTCATCCTGCTGTCCCCAAACATAAAAAAACAAGTCCCACAGAAGCAGACGACAACACGCAAAACTAAATCAACAGCACAATCCTGGCATGTTGGTAACATCAGGGCCCGATCAGCACAAACAGATGTTCATTGCAGTAAAACAAAGAGGCCAGCTTGACTTACTGAGTGCAACCGATACTTATACTTAAATTCAGCAGGATTAGTCTGATCCAAATGCATGTTTACAACAACAGCTCCACCATGACGGCTGCACATTATTAAGCCACAAGACGTGCAGAAGCACATTTACCACTGCGGATTTGATCCCTTGCTGTTCTGTGTCACCAACAAGTTATTTGTAATCCCACTGATTTCATTCATTAGATGCTACAATGGGGAGAAGCGTTAATCGCAAAGTGATTCATCAGGAGACTGGATTTTCTCCTCTTCAACCTTCCTGCTGCTGATTAGTCTCCAAGGACGAACAAGGATTCATTATTCAAAGCGAGATCAGCGAATGGTGACTGATGACACTTTGCATTGAGCTGTATTGACCCCTAATCTGACCCGCACATCTGGCTTTCGGAGATTACAACACCATCCAGACTCATTTTAACGTTTAATTTCTTCAGTTATCCATCAAAGGCAGACGTGGTCTTCAAACGTTTCTCCATCCAACTTTCTCAGTGTGCACAGATGGATTAATGCCCGTTTGTCTGGTTCCTTTCATGATCTCTGTTATTTTGCTATGGCTTGTAAGTGTTTGCTCATGACAGATACATGTCTGGCCTCTGTTAAAGACATATGAAGTAAACTGTCATGACTGATAGATTGATATAAGTCAGTATTGTGACGCTGTTTAAAAAAAAAAACAGAAAATTTCTTACAGCTTGCCTCTTACTGAATGTCTCCAGTACGGTTGACATATTGACACCAGCTGTACTCATAAGGTGAAGCTAATAACTATCTTAATCCCTGTAGTGTCAGCTGGGTGGTGGTGGAACCTACTAGGAGCAATCCAAACACATGAAAGAGAGAATGCTCCCAGAGCAGTGCAGATTGTCTGATTGATTCCCATTATTTATTCACTGTGTAATTGTTATGCTGTCCGATACTCCACAGAGGTCTGTTTGTGTAGGAGTGACTGCATTGTGCATAGTGATGTTAGCTGCTCTGCAGCAGGGGAGCAGTCAAATAGAAGCTGGAGAGCATCTCTGCAGCAGAACAGCAGAGGCAAAAAAAAAAAAACAAAGATTGAGAAAATATTTTTTATGCTCTCTCATAAAGAAGTTTGATTGGCGCAGAGCTGCTCTTTGCTTCAACCACGCTGAACGTCTCTCTGGAGACATGCACAGATGTCACTTCCTCAAGAGGACAGGGTCACCTCATTACATCCTGTCAAAATGTTACAGTGACATACATGATAGAAACCACCAGGTGTGGGCAGTGGGATTTCATATATTATTTTTACCTAATGAAAAGATTTTTATAACTGTTGCAGCACTGCAAAGATGTAAACCATTTTTTATTTATTTATTTATTTATTTATTTGTGAAGGCTTTCTACAGACTTACTGTATCTTGCAAATGTTCTAGAAAATAAGAAGCCTACATTGAGTTTTTTAGTCTTATAGTTTGAGCCATCAGTTATATGAATCATGCTACATGCCCGCACCAACTGAATGCAGAGGCTCTGTGATGTGATGCATATAGAATGTGTTAATTTAACTGCAGGGCGTTGGTTAGCTGCATTATTTTTGATCAACATTTTTCACCGAGGAGCTGAACTGTACTGTGACTATGAAGCTCACAGCACTGTAACTTAAGAAAGCACATGCAAAAAGACAAAACACAAACAAATTAAAAAAAAACATCAATTTGACAACACATGCCCAGCATTTAGAAAACGCGCTGCAAATAGACCACAACAAAATGTAAGTGTTTCCAGAGGACACTTATAAGTGATGCACATGTCCAGACATGCTTGTTGTTGACAGATTTTGAGTCACAGCCCTATTAAGGATCTCTTTCTGTCTGTGGTGTTGGTAAATGAGATAAAAAGTGTTCTTGATTTATTTTAACAGTGTGAAGAGAACCTATAGCTAAACCAATAATTTAAAAAAATGCAATGCACAAGTGTGTATGGAAGCATGGATGCTGTGGAATAGTTCAATATCATATTGAAAATTGTCATCATAAAAGAAGTGTTTGGGTTTTTTTTTTCTTCACCAAACTTTGGTAAGAAGAAATGTTTACTTTGTAACCTGGTGAGAGCTAGCATCTAGAGGGTGGTTCATGGACCCCTGCATGATGGTGGGTAGGGTGGTGCTCCTCACTTATTGTTACTCTTTCCATTGGGGCAAAAGTGTCTCGTGTTCATTTAAAAATAAAAAAATTGTGATCCTTCCTGGGAGAGTTGGTAGCTTTTCTGAAACTTATTTTAACACCGCTGATAAATCAAACAGCTATGCCTGTGGAGCTGTTTGAACTAAAAGTTTAAGGGAGTTCTGACTTTGGTATAGCCATTCATGATTTTACTCTGAAACAAAGTCGTTGTATTATCTTTTTCATGTTTCTTTTTTGTGGTCAGTTTTGTTCCAACTTTTATAAGCGTCTGACAGCTTGTGTTTATTTATTTTGGAAAAATCCCACCCCCCATCCCTCTATACCGCTTGTTCTATTCATGGTCACGGGTGTCTGGAGCCTATCCCAGCTTACGTAGGGCGAGAGGCGGGGTACACCCTGGACTGGTCGTCAGTCAATCGCAGGACTGACACATAGAGACAGACAACCTTTCACACACACACACACACACACACACACACACACACACACACACACACACACACACACACACACACACACACACACACACACACACTCTATTATGTTTACTTTACAGAATTCTTAGTTTGTACAGCTCAAAATTTTAAGTTATCTTAACAAAAACTTATAAGTTTGTTCCAATGTAAAATTTTTAGTTGGCCTCAAAACTCAAAAATCCAGTGCAGACAGTTGCCTTGAAATTTTGAGTTCACACAACATTCTTTGTTTTTACAGTCTAAGCTGTGACAGTCAGTGTCCTCGCTTTCTGTAGTTATGCATTAAGTTAAAAAAAAACAAACCTTTGACCATCCTTGGTTTTGGCCTGTTACAGTGAAGTGAGTTTTAATGGAGGAATATATTCAACAGACAACCTTCAACTGGTTCCTTCAAAAGGACTGGCCTCATTCAGAAGCAAATCACAGCCTCCATGTCTGGATACATTTTTTTGTCTTTGCACTGATGTTGTTTTTTCATCCAAATCGAGCTTATACACACATGCTACAGTTGCACTCCTGGATCTTCTATAGCTTCTGGTGTATGTGGTCCTAGCTTAGGAGAATTGAGCTGTGTTTATATTTTGGTCTTTATTGCTCAATGAGAAACAAAGGAAACTACACTGAGGCAAGGCTGTTCTCATTAGGCTCAGTATCCACAAGGAGCTGCCCCAGATAAACCTGCTCAGCAAGTCTTTCCCTGCAGAGCTACTGTTACTGTGCTAGATATGCAAAACGAAGGCAGCACAGAGCAGAACATACTCTGTGGTTAGAAAGATTTAAAGACTCTGAGAGCTGCAGTCCAATCAGCCCCAAAACTCTGTGTATGTGTGTGTATATTTGGTGTGTGTGTGTGTGTGTATGTGTGCCTGTGCATGTAAGCAAGACACTAAGACTGAGAGAGTGAGTGAAAGTAATCCTGCGTTTGTAATAATTGGGTTTAGTCAAGAGTTACATGGTCCTAAGAGCATTATCCTCTTGCCTGTGATTGATAAAACGGACTTGACGTTGTTGCTTTAGTAAGTCCATAAGTAGCACCTAGCTGTGAAAAGGTGCAGCATTAGGGCATTGGATAGAAATGCAAATATGCACACACTCACACACACAAACACAGCCCTATGTTTGCAGGGATGATTGGATTTTTGGCAACAGCTCAATGAACAGCACAATTAGTTCATTTGAAGTCCTTTTAATTTCCAGGCTGTAAACTGTACCAATAAAAGACTGCATGTGGTGGATGATTTAAGTGATGCAAACATAAAATACTTTTTAAGTGTCAGCATTTTAACACTTGTGTTTGCTGAAGGATGCAAAGCAGCAGACTCACAGAGGCACAGGGAGACACACATCTGTAGACAAAAACACCTCAGCTTGTTTTCAAAGAGGTTTCTTTCCTCATTTACTTCATAGCTCAAAACCTCTGTACTCTGAGCTTAAGCACTACTTCAGTTTTTTCATAAGAGTTACTTCTAGTAGATTTAGTGTAGTGCTTCTAAAGCAAAGTGCTTCACTGTAACAACAGTACATACTGTTTTTTGTTTGTTATGTATGTGATTCTCCTCCACAGGATGGAGATCTAACCATTTCTATAGAAGATGAGGACACTGAGTGTTTTTGAATCTTGTCAGTCTGAAAAGAAAAACAAAACCTTTATCCCTCCATCTTTTGGTACTCCCTCTCTTTGTATAAAACAGGTAATCTTTTCAGTAGAAACCATCACCCGAGAGCTAATCTTTAGCAAAAATCTTTAAAAATTGTTGCAACTGTTTTAAGAATTTAAATGTTAGTTTTGAAAACTTACAGTATCTTGGCACCACAATGATACGAGTTGGACTTTAAGCTTTTGGTAGATGCAGTCTGCAGGAAAGAATGTAAGTCTGTTTAAAGATGAGCAGTTTTGTGTTGACATGTTCATTAAGAAATATTTTTATGGAAATGTTTCGTGCTTGTTTTATCAGGGCCATGAAAGGCCCCGTTGGAACCCAAGGAGTGGTGCTGGCAACACGTCAAACTTTGGTGTCTCACTATGATTAGAAGGTGATTTTAACTCTGCACAGAGCCTGACATGTTTCAAAATTCATTGGCAAAATCGAGGTCCACCACTTTTCACAAATTCTCACTCATTTCTTTACTATTGTCACTGTGCGACACTCTGAAAACACACTGTACTAACTTTGATGTATAATATCCAATCTAGTTGCATCATGGTCCCAGCCTAAAACTCTTTGAATTGATTTTTGTAATAGGAATAGAGTCATCTAAATGAAACAAACTATAGTCACTTCCAACCAACATTTGAATAAAAACTTAAGATATCTTTAGGAAAGTCACAGCCCCACCTATTGGTCAAAACCAGTTCTGCAGTGTACTCTGTGCTTAAGGTCTTGTTTATATGACCATGGTTTTAGAAGTTTGGTTTTAAGGTGTCCACCTTTTTCCTGACTACCCATAGTTCATAGCAGTTGTCAGTTTTGCTCTTACGGTTGAACGTTCTGTTTATGTCACCATGGAGTCCACCAAGCTGATGATGTTAGCCTAGCTGTCATACTCGCTCTAATAACCGGCTTTTAACAGCAAAAAAAGTGAAATGAACAAAAATCAGAGGTGGATTCATAGTGCCGATGTTTTAAAAAAAGTTTACACTGAGCCCTGTCTAGCATTAATGATTTAACGCGAGTTGTTTTGAGCTAGCTTGCTGGCAGCGGTCAGCCATATTGTTGCAAAGTAACAGGAAGTTGATAATTGCAGGCAGAAGTCAACACCCATAGGCTTCTGAAGAGACAGGTGGATTGTTGCTTTAGCCTCTCATTTACATGGAAACATTTTAGCTGACCTAAAACAGAAACTTTTGAAAACAGCCTCCAGAGTGGAATTTTTGTGAAACGCTACTGCTACCGTTGCCATGTAAACGGTAAGCTGGAGTTTTTAGTGGAAACGTTGAGATCACGTTCTGCTTTGCACATTACACTTGAACTGTGGCAACTTAAATTGCCATGTGTGAAACGGAAAACAGTGACAGTAGCAAAGGCAGAACACTGTGTTGTGCTTGTGCTGAATCTGCTGACTGTCTTTCAACAAAGTGTACATCTGCTGCACAACTTCTGGAATCAGCGAAGACTTTTTCATTTCTGTGTGCTCAGAAGTGCGAGGGCCTGTTCACTGCAGATTGTGATTTTAAAGAATCAACTGTTTTGTTTTTTTATTATTTTCATTTGTTTTGATAGGTTGCAGGGCATAGTAAATATGTGCTACAAAATTTTAGCCAGAGACTTTTAGTAATCTGAAATGTTGAAACTAAGGACTCTTAAAAAGGCCCAGTCAACCTCAAATAATTTAAACCTGCTGTTTCCAGAATTGTTTCTGCTGCCTGGATACATTCTCTCTCTGAATACAGTATAAACAAGCAGCCAGTAGCCTTTAAAACAGCTCAATATGTTAACTTTTTTCAAAACTATCCAAACTAAACTGCCAGCCATTGCCTTTATTTGTGTCACTCTAATTTCCTTCATATTCTATAGTCTGTGAGATAGGTGTGCGGTGCTGTTGACTGTATAAAGGATTGCTCCTCTAGGATAATGAAGATGTCCTTGATTCAGGTTATCCAAAACAAGAAAAGCACCATATATAACCCAGGATTTAGTACACAACAGGTATCATCCCTTGATGCTTTAGACACATTCGGTCTGTGCTCAAAAAAATTGAGGTTTTATATCTGCTCCTCTTGAAATAACAGACAAACAGCAGGACTCACCTTGGTCTAGAGACTTGGCAGGCGCCCAGCTTTTGAAGTAGTCATCCTGAGTGGAAACATATCACAAAAAAAAACTAGGTTAAGAAAAAATAACTCCATGGCGAGGATAACATTGAATTATATTTTAGAGCAGAGAACTGCCCAGTACTGAACCTCACAGCTGAAAAAGACATGGCCTTATGCTCCTCGACTTTTGCTTCTCACACATGTAGTGTTAAAACAAATGATTGCAGTAAAATATGGGAAACAAGCAGTGGGAAATTTTTTTGCAGGCTCAAAATGAACACAAGTGTATGGTACAGAGATTTATGCAGAATACACACTGAGAAGTAAACAAAGTGATGAGCTCAAGTAGAAAAAATTGGGCTAAAGCTGGCGACACACTGGGTGATTTTAAGCCAGATTCAGAGCCAAATTTACCTCCTTCACTGATCAGGGTGTGCGTGACCTGATTCGGAATGCATTGTAGGATGAATGACACTCAACAGTGTGGTTTTATTATGAGTATTACTGCCACGGACCACACCAGTCTCCCTGATCTGGAATCGTAAATGTCAACCATGTTTAATATTTACGATTTCTGGTAAGACTTTCTCCAACGGAAATACTGCGACAACCAATAAGAGGAGCAAACAGAGAAGTATTATCAACCAGATATCACAGTTCACAAGAACGTAAACAAAACTGTATCCAGAGCCAAGTGGAAAACTAGGAAAACTAAGAAAAGAAGACAAGGTTGTGAGTTAACTTACTCAGAACTCAGGCAAGCAAGATGCTGATCGCCCTTTACGTTTGTTTATCTTCAGAAGTTATGTATGATTATGCAAGCTTCTGGGAGATCTCATGCCTTAGGAGTCCCTGTCCGAAAGATTTTATGTGTTGCAGCAGTCTGACAGGACTGTTAAGTGTGTGATCCAAGGATTGTCAGGATCAAAATCGATCTGAAGTGTCCTTACATGTCTGTATTAACTTCCATTAAGATCTAAATCTCGTATTGCGTTTACCTGGCCTTACAGGGATCAAAAATGAGCAACAAAGAGGGGATATAAGGCAACATTTATGTAGGGCTTTGTAAAAAGTTTCAGTTTGATTGTACAGTTCAGCTGCTGGGTTGTTGCAAAAATTCAAGTGTGAAGGAAAGTTCAGTGCTGTTCTCGTTCACATAGAGAACATCTGCACTCACAGAGGAAGCCTCAGAAAATAAAATATTAAAACAGAAATAATTGGCTCGCCTCAGCTGATCTTAGCTGAGGAGAAGTCAGGATTTATTAAGGCAAATACTCTTCAATGAAAGCGGACTCCATGCTCAAAAAACACCCCTTTACAAATAGTGTAATGTAAAGTGACATGCAAATGACAGAGTGAATACTTGGCTAACATTGTAAACAGGACAATGAGCAGCAGACACTGAATTATCATGGGATTATCATATGATCTGCCTAAAAGCTCACTGTCAACAGGAGACTGTTGATTTAAATTCAGCATGCATTGTTCATTTTAATGATAAGATATTCTGGACTTTTTCATTTAAACATGAGCAACACCAGCATTACAGAAACACGTGTGCACACACAAACACTCACACACACACACACACAGTGCTGGTGTCTGCATTTAAAGTACTGCCTGCAGTGAACCATATGTGTGTCAGCAGGTAGTGAGCCGGTGTCAGTGACACTATGTGAACTGGGCAGAGCAAACCTGCTGCGTTTGAAAGCAAGATCTCTGCCTTCTTTATTATTAAATACAAGAGAGGGTGGAGGCTAGAGAGAGAGAGAGAGAGAGAGAGAGAGAGGTACAGGGAGAGTCACACAGAGAGAGAGTCAGAAAATCAGTGAAGCAGTTGTAGGAAAGAGTGGAGAAAATGGACAGCTGATCAACTCATTCAGTCCTTGTTCTGTGCATGATGACTGTCGACTCTTGAGCCAACTGAAAAGTTTGAAATGAGGAGATGAAACCTAATTAACTTCTCCCTTTGGTCCTTCCTTCTCTTTTCTCTTGTTTTATGTCCATCTCTTTTGCTCCGTCCCTATTATAAAATGAACCTTTATGACCGCGAAAGTGGAAAGTATGACGTTACTGTGGTAAACTGAGGCTGACAGCCCAATGATTCTGAGTCCATTATGGTTTCATTCTGTGCTTTTACAGCTACACTGACCTTTCACACTTTCAACACTGTACACAGACCAGCTCTTGGTTTTGTTAGTTTTCTCTACTGGAAGGTTTAAGTATACTGTCTATAACTAATTTATGAGATAAGACAATTCCACACGTTTCCACAGGAGATTAAAACTGTATGTGAAAACATCTAAAAAATAACCCCCCACACAACAATATATAGTTAAAAACTGACAATGCATTCCACTAGTACAAGGAATAAAGAAAGCAAAAGCAAGCACCAACAGAGAAAATTTATGAAGTTACTGGGGCTTATGTGATGATTTGACTGAAACATCTCAGTTTCTCACTGTGTTGAGGCACATTTTGGGTTTTAAATTAGTCCCTTCATTCCACTTTGGCAAAATAACATGCAAAAGCTAACAGGATACAGCATTATGACAATGGAGATCATTAAATGAATTAAAACCAGTAATGCTTTCTGATCTCTGAAAGTCTTGTGGCTATATTAAGGCAAAAGAGGCTTCAAGTCTTGCACAGAGCCTTCGAGGAACAGTAACATATTGAAGTCTTTTGTTTTAAAAAGAGGTGATCAACCCTAAACATAAGTGTAACATACATGTGACGTCATGTTTTTTGCCATGTACTAACATGTACATCTCTGAGCTCTGCTGCATCAGACTGACTGAAACCAGCTTTGCAACAATGTCTAAAAGCAAGTACTGGACAAACATTATAATGTCTGAGGCTACCATGAGGTTACTGTAGGACGTTTCATAGATGTATTATCAAATTACCAGCAGAATGGACTGTGTGACTTACCTCTGCTTCCTTCAAATGAGGCAGAGCAGAGAGGCGGAGGAATGAAGGAGAGAGAGGAAAGAGAGAAAGAAAGGTCAGTGATAACGCCACAGTATGCTATGTCTGTCAGATCTGTTACAACTGGTTGTTACTCACGATGAATACTGAGCTCAGCTCCAGAGACCTGTTTAATAGGAATCTGATTCTGAGGGTGGTATACTAAAGAACCCACACACTCACATACACACACACGCACAGCCTTATAAGAAAGCCTTATTTGATGAGGCATGTAATTTAAAACACATCTAGGACAAATTGTACAGGCTTGAAGTGGAGGCACGGTGTGAGGTAGAGGGAACAGACTATCAAAGATGAAGAGGAAGGAAGGAAGTGGTGGAGGAAAAGATTAAAAATGGTTATGAAATCAGTGCCTTTTATATGTGCTACAGCATGGTTCAGCCAGGAGATGTGAATGAAAGTTTAGGACTAATGGTGTTCTGATCATGCAAAACAAAAACAGGCTAACAACGTGTTTTGAAATTTAATTTGATTCTGACAAGTGAAAGCTGCCTCAGAGTTGTCTCCATTCAGTACAAGAAAAATAATATAAAGTTGTCAAAGAAAGACCAAAAACTAAACAGTGGAGGTACTGAAGATAAAGCTAGCTATGCAGTTAAAATAACCCATTTTAAAAAGAACAATTTTGATTGGATTGCCTTTAAATGAAACTTGTGAAGTTTTGTAGTGAGGTCGTATACATGAAAGGCTTAGCATTCAAGTCAAAACCAAACAGGAACACAAACGGCAACATGGAAACAAAAAAATCAGGTGCTGTCCTCCTGATTTCTATGTAAAAATGTGAAAAATGAAATGGTTTGGAACAAAAGAAAAGACAAAGTTTACTTCTGGACCAAAACTTGCCTTGGCTTCTGTTGGTCCTGCAGCTGGTTGATGTTTATCAAACTTTGCTGTACAAGCTTTTCTCTTGCTAACATTAGCAAACTTAGCCCATAAAACTACCGACCCTGACAGTTCCATTATAATCTAATGTAGTTATGTGAAACTGGATGCCACAGAGCTTAATCTTTATTAAAAAACAAGAGTGTAGGCTTTACTCAACTGCTAAAATAGCTAACTAACAACGCAGGATTAGCTGTTGACTGTTGGGATTCAGGTTTTGGTGTCACCCATTTCACTTACTGTAGGTTAATTACAACTCAATTCATAACGTACTGAAACCGATATGACTACTAACTTCTAGGACTCCAGAGGTTTCATCATTTTTTTCTTCTGTAGTCTGTGACGAGTGGCTTGTGTTGTGTCCTACAGAGTATAAAGAGACCAAACGAAATACTCAGAGTTTACCTGATCTTCTCATTCTACCTCACCGCTCTCTGTGTTTAACCTGCTCTGTACCTTTTCACAACACTCACAGTGCCTCTGGCTTACCACCTGACACAGCTGATATGAAGCTAACAGGAAATAATTCTGAGCGGGTAAACAAGATGTGAGCTAAACACACTTGTCGTCTTGTTGATTTTCATACCATCTGGTCAATATGCGACATGTTGGTGTTTTCAGAGTTCATTTTGACCTGCAGCAACAAACATGTTGTGTGGACACAAGAAGAAGTGGTTCATCTGTTTTCATCAGATAACAGATTTTTCCAGTGGAGGAGTACAGCTGGAGTGCTGAAGTCTGAGATGCTCTTTTACTGCACAGAGGCTGCTACTAGACCTCTTATTATTCCCTCTAAGTCTCAGGGATGACCTTTCCTTGCCGAGAACCTCCATTAATATTTTAGTGTGCTCATCTTAAAAGCATTAACTGGCTGTTTAGCTCTGTGACACTGTCCCAATGTCATTCAACCTCTTTAAAGTGATTACAAGGAGATAAAGCTCTGTTGATATTACCGTATTGTCTTTGTTGGAGGTAGTGTTGGAGTTTTTTAGTGAGCTAGAAATGTAGAGAAAGTCTTTCAACCGTGTCCATTCAAAATTACAAACACAGTGGCTGGCAACCAAAAGTTTGAGGGGTTTAATTAAGTCGTTTAATGAGAAACTGTTTGAATGTAGCACATCAGTCAGTGCATATGATTCCTTTATTATAAAACTGTACATGCAGCAGTTTATTTAGCAGCGCCTCCATTTTAATTATGGTTAATTGACTGCATGTTTGTGTTCAAACACCTCCATGTCACAGTTATTAAATCCATTAGACGCTGCTGTTTAGCAGCTGAATGATCAAGTGAAACTAGGCTGCAGTGTTCAGACAGTCTCCCCTGAGGAAGAGAAGGGACAGAAGCCTTGGAAACGAGAGAAAACAACTTGGTGAAAAGGAAAAAAATCAGCATGTCTGGCTGAGTTGTGCCCATTGTGAACCCAACATTGTTGTGTCAAAATCAGACTGACAGAAACATGTGTTTTCAGGCCAACATAGACATGGATGTTTTCATAAATACTGATGACCAAACTGTGGTACATACACGATTCTGGTTGGTCAAAACCCCATAATAATGGTGATCAATTCCCAATAGCCAAATAGACACAAGGAACAACTTTAACACGTCACATGACATCAATCCACAGAAAGAAGTCCACCGTTGCTCATGTTTTCCTGTTGACTAAATGTGTGTTTCTGTCTCAAGCTGCTCTTGAATTGTGACAGTCAACAGGACACAGTTCTGAAAGCAGTTTAAGAAGCTACTGGACTCCAGTCATCTCTGACAGGGAAAAGTGGAGCAAGATCTTGTCCTGCAGTCCAGGCACCAACAATATTTTCATTGGCCTGTTGAAAAAAGTGACTCCAAATCCATCCAGTAGGTGCACCTTGATTTGTCTGAGCATGTGTGAGGCCTATCTAAATCAAACTGTCCATTTCACTAAACTGATTTAACACATTTAGTTTGTCATGTATCCATGACATAAAAACCCCTCCTTGACGTGGTTAGCTAGCAGTTAACAACTCTTAAATCATTGGTGAAGCACAAATTACCAGGAACATCATAGCTACTGCTGTTGATTCAATTTTTGGTTAAACAAAATATGTATTTGGTTTGTAAAAAGATAGATCAGTTTCATGAACTTGCAATGACTAAATTAGTAATAGTTTAGTTCATAGTTTTCTGTAAATGTAGTTGTATTTGTGACTGAACTGGTGAAGAAATGACACATTTGCAGGATATGAAGGATAAAAGTAACCCGGGCTTTCATTTCACTTGTGAGGACATTCTCTCAAAGTCCTCCATTTCTTTTATGACCTCTTCACGGTCTTTGCGTCTCCTGGGTCTCCAGCAGGTCAGCTCATCTTTTCCACCTCTTCAGTTTAAAGTGAAAGGCTTGAGCTCTCATCTGATAGCTGATCCCCGAGGAAATGTGTGACAAGAAAACGTATAGAAAGAAAGGAATTGATTCAAAGAGGAGCCAAAGTGAGGACGGCTACAATTAGCAGCACTGAAAGTGTGTGTGCATGTGTGTGTGTTGCATGGGCTTATACTCTCAAGTTGGTATTGGTTTGCACAAATACTCCCATTAACATTAAACTAGGCAAAGCAGTGCCCAAAGTGCTGAGTGAGGATGTCATAATTAGGGGATGAGGATGCAAATCAGGGTTCTCTGTGGAAACTAAACAGCATTAAAAATTTACTCTGTACTTTCTGCATTATATTCATACATCTGGACGCTCGCCCAGTCCCCTTCTTCTCTCCTCCTCAGAGTCTAATTCATTCCCCTCTCCTCTTCCTCTTGTTTTTTCTTCTCAACCCGGTCTCTGCTCTCCTCAGGCTCCAGCCTAATCAAAGACAAGTGATGGTCTGGGATCTGATCTGCATCATCTCATGAAATTGATATATGAGCTTTAAATATCAGAACAAAGAGGAGAGAGACTTCAAGTGTTGGGCATCGAGAGGAGGGAGACATACTGAGGAGGTCCAACAGATGTAGTTTGCTGCAACTACAGCACTGAATGGAAATACACTCATTAAACCAAAGAAATGTGGTACTATTTCAGGAGTAAGCTCTCTAAAGAAGTCACATAAGCAGAGAAAGAAACATCTGACCCGTCCCCTATACATCTCTGCAAACCCGATGTGTATAAAAAATAAAAAAGCAGCGTCAAACTTTATAACAAGTTCCACAGGAGAAATTCAACTAAATCTATCAGAGCAATGTCAGATCACTTCCTGTAATTTGTGTTTTAAAAGATACAGTATGTTGTGCTTTTCAAATGATGTTGCATCACCCTCTGAGAGATACAGAGAAAAAAAAGTATAGAATTATTCTAAATGAAAACGTCATGTTTAAAATGACTTGGATCACTTCTTTGCTAATGAGTTTGGGGGCATTACATTACACTTTAATGTTGTGACAGAAGCTCAGAGAGCTTTAATGTGACGTTATGAGGATTAGCTCTAACCAGCTGAATATAAAGTCATCTGTCAGCAATGCTATCTCTGCTTATTACCGCTGCAGTGGAGTCAAAGAGAGCAGAGCAGTTTGGTTCATCATGGTCAGCAGGCAGAGTTATCAACAGATGGTAGTATGTGTGACTGTGGAAGCCATTGAGGCTGAAACACAAGTGTGAAATAGATTATAATGGTGTGTGTGTTAACATCCAAAGCCAGGATTTGAAACTTTTGAAGGATGGTCTTTTACATAAAAATAAAAATAAAGGCCCGACCGATATGGATTTTTTGAGGCTGATGACAATTCTGATATTTGGTAGAATTAAAAAAAATTGATAACTGATTAAACAGCTGATTCATTTTTGGAATACAATGACTTCTTTTTTGATCCCTTAATGCTGACAGAAACAAAGATATGAATTACAGGCAGAACATTGTACTGTTTTACAAAACTTTGTCTTCTAGTATTTGTTTAACTCTACAATAGAGATAAATTTTTAAGTATGAAAACACGCAGAAAAGCTTTAAAAAGGGCTATAATAGGCCGATTAAATCAGCAGGCCCATATATCAGTTGGGCCCTAATAAAAATAGCATATTGTGGACTGAGACAAAGTAGAGAGATGACAAGGCTATATGAAATGAGACAGGGGGAAGGGGCAAGGAGAGTAAGAAGACAGAGGACTTAGTATTCATGTCCACAGACTTAAGATTGACAGGCAGCATCTCATACCTAAAAACAAATATGTTACACTGAATAGATCATGTGGCGCTGACAAGGTGAAGCTATGTGTAACCACCAAGCAGCTTCCTGAAGGTGATGCTGACGTGCAAGAATCAGTTCCTTCAGCGTCCCCTTGAGGCTTGCTTCATAAGTAAAAAAAAACCCTGTTTTACCTTATGCAAATATTCTAATATCTACTTCATCACCTTCTATCTCTCACAGACACAACCTGGCTAATAAAAAAAAACTGCTTTGATAATTGTTCCATATTTCTTTCAGACTGTACCCCCATGTAAGTATCTGATTAACCAATGACAACATTAGTATTCACAGCCAATCCAGCTGCTCCAAACTGAGACAAACGACTTCTTTTCTCTCTGCTTACTTCCCCCCTTTTTCTCTTGGCTTTCTATTTTTATATCCACCCTCATTCATCAACTCTCCTCTTCTCTCCTCGACTGCTGAAAACATCCCTCAACTGAACAATCTGGCTCAAAGCCAAACATCAAAAATGTGCTTCCTCTTCATTCTGTCCTTTCCCTTCACGTTAATGAGGGAAAAACCTTCACTGAGCAGTCTGCTATTCCAAACATCTTTCCAACGTTGCACTCTATAGATTTCTTTCTTCTTGGAGATAAACCCCTCCCCAGCTGGCTTCCCGTCGTTTTCCCTATTACTCTTCTCTTAGGTTTTGGATACTGAACACAAAAAACAATCAATTAGAGATGGGAATGGGAGTGAGACAGAGTTGGTTTAAGCAGGAAGAGAGCGAGAAAGGAACTAGGAAAATAAATCAAACCGGATCCTTAATGAAGGGGCTGATGATGGAGTGATAAAAACTGTTTCCAGTGAGAGAACGGCATTCAAGCACAAAAACACTAAATAAGACCCAGGTAAGGCAGTAACCACAGAAACAACTGCTTCAGAAAGATGGACAGTCGGTGAAGATGAGTGACACTTTGGATTTCTCAGAGTGACTGGCTGTCAGGCCATTTGCAGCTATATTTCAATCCAAATGTGGAGTGAGTTTTAAGCAAATGCCAGACAGGTTGAGTTAAAATGACAAAAAAAAAAACACTTAAAGAGAACTGAATAGCGAGTACTGTGAGAGGTAGAGCATGACTCACTGAAATCTGGTTGATTTAGAAAATGGAAATGCAGTTGTTAGTAAGCTGTGTCAGGCTAAACTAGTTTAAAACCATCCAACTGAAGCAAGGTTTAACCTACAAGAGGAACCGAAGACTGATGATGCTAGCTCTGCTATTGTTAATCACACTTGGAAAACCAATTTGGCATAGTTTACCCACAGACTCTGTGATCCTGTTTAGCCATGCTAAATAATTTGTGCTCAGTCCTGCCTGTTTTCTGAATGATTTTAACTGAGGATCTGTTGGGATGCAGAAAATTATTGAGTTTTTTTCTTTTTTCTTTATTTAGTCTTGAAAATGTCCCAAAAAAGGCAGCGGCGGGGTGGGGGGTGGTTGCATCATTTTTCAGCAATCAATGTCTGTAGTTGGTCTGTATCAGTAAACAAACGTGAAAACATTCAGTGTTTGTGTCATCGGGGTAACGGTTTAGCTTAATGGTTAAGTCATGCATCCCATTTACGAAGGCCAAAGCCCTCAAGAAGGCAACTTTAGTTCAGTTTCAACCTGTTATCTATTCACTGTCCCTCCCTCCTCTAAATACAGCCATAAATGCCTGAAAATATAACAATAAAAGCTGTACTATTAATGAAGGTTGAAATCAGGAAGTAGTTTGTTTTAACTTTTCAGTAACTGAAAGGTTATGGCTGTCATTTCCCACCATCTTTTATAAAACGTATTATAAGTAACAATACAGAAATAATCACTCTCGTCTGTGATGGTATTTAATATTTAACGTGGAGGCGTTACAATTAATTTCAGTCTGTTTAACAGCCTGATAAAACACCTCACATGAGCTTTAAGCATAGTGATAAAGAAGACAGACAACTGACTGAGCGACTGTCCCACACAGGAAGAATCATGTAAGTGACAAAGAGAAACCAGTGAGGGAAATTGTTCAACGCTGAGGTGAAGAAAGAGCAGAATGAGATGAAGGTGAAGCCAAAAAGAAACTGACAGCAGAGAAATAAAAAGTCTGAAAGATTGTGCTTGTTATTCAGACATTTCCTCCACATGCATTCCTCTCTTCACCTGATGTTTGTTCCTGTGAGCTCATTGCCTCCACACCGTGTGAGCCTCACAGCAGCTCACAGTCATGTTGAGGTCAACCTGTAGACCTGAGGCTGGAGGGGGGATAGGCGGGTGGACACGGCTTGATAAACAAAAGATAAGAAAGCATGTAACCAGATTAGTTTGACACGGCTACAGGTCTGCTGCCTCTGGTTGTTTGACTGAGTCAAGAAACGGGTTTGCAGAGAAAAGTAATGGGGAAGTGCTGTTCCTTGTCTGTCTGTCTACTTGACTGCAGGTCTCCCAGACTTAGTGTACTGCCAGTCCAGGTCCCTGATTCTCTTATCTGTAAGGTGAGCTCTACCACAAAGTGTGCCGCCACGAGCAAGATGATGATGATGATGAATAGACTGCTACTGCTGCGCGCCCTCTAAGCTCTCACACAGTGCTTTCTCGTGGCTGCCATGCTTCCATAAGCCAGGAGTGAAAAACAAAGCTGTAGCCATATATTTCTCCTACTAGCAGAAAAACACTCAACAGCTTGTCCCGAACACTTCAGTCTTCTTATCGTCCCATTTCTAGCTGACAGATGTTCCCGCACTGTAAGTGCTGAGCAGTAAAGACATCTTTAAGAGTGAAAATTACTAACTGTTAACAGCCCACCTGCTGTGCTACGCTTGCTTTGTCTTCACTACATCTAAAAACTGACTTTTGTGAGAGAGCGATACAGAAATTGATATTTGGGGGGAAAAAAACAAACAAAAAACAGCAGAAATCACAGAGAGGGAAAATAGCTGAGCATCTTTTTCTCTTTCTGTTCTCCAGCTGGTGACTGAATCTTCAATTTGCTGCATTAGAGGAAACCTAGGCTGATAAAAAAAAAGACACATCGGCTGTAATTGAATCCATATATTTGCATTGATGAGCTGTGAAAAAAGGCTCCAGAATGGAGATAAATGAAAACACAGATGAGAAAAGCACTAAAAATGAGGACAGCGGACGTAATGTATTCATATGGCAGCTATTTTTCTCCGTTTGCAGGAGAGTAAGTCCCCTAAACAGAGATCACAGTGAAAATGTAGGGAAAAAAAGGAGGAAATTATGCAAAAGAGTGGGCTTACAACAGAAGCTGTGTTTTTTGGGCAGTTTTTGTTCTGGTTCAAGCTCATACAGAGAATTCAAATACACCGATTTAAATTCAGCCACCTCACTCCCTGTACAAAACTATCCTATCTTTGCTTTAATACTATCCTATCTGACACAATCCCTCAGCGCCCATCGTATCCCACAGTGATAGTGCAGCTGTGGCGACGGGCCAAGAGTTAAGCCAATCATACATGAGCGCTCTTATCTGTCTGCTCCGTCGGGGAAACAAGGGAAGAGCTCAGGAGGATGCAAAGATAAATGTCTTTCTTTACTCCAAGTGCATTACTCTGCACTGCTTAATCCTTTTCTCCTGCTCGGCTCTGTCCTCCACCTCAGTTCCCCTCAGTAAGTTCGCAGTTTGCTCAAACTCCCACATGTTACTGCTGTCCTGTGTTTTCCTCTCATATTGTTTCCCAACTCTTTGTCACTGTCCTTCGTTCTGGGCTGATACGTTCTGTCTTCTTTCCCATTGTCTGTTTGTAGAGGAGTTGCCAGAGGAAAGTTCAAAGGAAGCCTGCGGGAAGAAGCTCTCACATCGCACTGTGTATGTTATGTTAATGCGTGTGTGTGTCTTTATGCTGATACACACCTCTCTCTCTGAGGCTTTGTCAAACTAAATGCAAGTCAAATGAATGCAGGGGAAACATCCACACTGGGCCAAAGACAAGCTTTCACTCTAAACTTTTCACAAACTGTTTTTATGTTTACTGAATGTGAACAGGAAGAAAAACACTTTTTTTTTTCTTTGTCGCTGAAAACTGTTTTTCTTTTCCTCCTCACTGTGTGGGTTTGTGTGGAGTTCATTCAAACTATATTTACTGTAAAGAATGAGCTGAGCTTTGACTGAAACCATTACTTTTATCCGCTTCTTCATGACCAACAGTAGCATTAAATATATAGATATTTTAATCTCATTGTGTGCTTCATGTGTAGAAAAGTTTGCACATCCTTGTGGAATACAAGGTTTTAAAATCGTCCTTACTTTTAAAGTGACTCTAAGGGCTTTCTGATTGATCTTAAGTCTCACTTCTAGATATACTGTATGCCTGATTGTAATTCACTACTTAAAATGAGATTATCAGCGCCAATACAGGTTATTTCTCAACGCTAATTCTTCGCTTCCCGATCAGATCAGACAGGACCGGATTAATCTACGGTACGTTAAAGTCTCTATGAAAACACCATGCCGGCTGATGGAGTTTAGTAATGAGAAGAGAGATCTGTGTTTTTCTCTGCTGAAAACGATTTCTGGAATAAATTTTGTATTGATGGTGGACACTGGAGCTGAACTGACAGACAGAAAAAGGACAGAAGAGAAGAAGAAAGCTAAACAGGAGAGTGATAGCACAAGCTAAAGGCTGAAACACGAGCTAAACTGTTTGCAATAAAGTTCATTCCAACCCACATGCACCAACACCACAGCCCCCAGTGAGTCCAACCTGGAAGCAGGTTGGACTCACTGGGGGCTGTGATGGAGAGATGCACACAGAAGAAGCTAGAGGCCATTATTAATCATACAGACCATCCACTTCACAACTTCTCTCTGGACCAGAAAAGAAAACAGCGGCAGTTGACGGTTCATCTCTCTGCAATGCAGGACTGAGAGATGTAGAAAATCATTCATCCCTGCAGCCATTGGACTCCATAATGCTTAAGCAAATGGGAAAGGGGGTGAAATTCTTGTTTTATGTGATTACTTTATAATTTTATCCGTCAGACACCTGATTTTCCCTTCGGGGATTAATAAAGTACATTCTATTCTATTCTGCATGCAGCAGTTATACTGAAGTGATCTCATCAAACTTGAGAGTCTTTCAATGAAATGAGAATGAAAAGAGTGAGGTTGCGTCAGCTCTGCTTAGCAGATGACCAGGACATAAGGATTTGCAAACTTTACAATTTGACCTACAGATACATCAGACACTGGGCTGCTATAAGCACTAAAATAACCGGTTACTTAACTACTGTACAAACTGACAAATTTTACTTGTCATGTTTCAGACAACAGCACTGTTAGTAAATACCTTACCTCGTCATGCTGTATCCTGTAAAAAGTTGTCTTGAACAAAGAAAAATGTTGAAAAGACGATCCAATCTCCATTCATTTCCAAAACAAACTCACGCCTTGCTAAGAGTCATGTCATCACGACAGTGTGCACATGATTCCAGCCCAAAGGTATTGCTGCAATCTACTTCAAACAGATAGTCCACACAGTCTCTTTAAAGAGCATATTGCAGGTGAAATTATCTGTAAAATAACACTTAACATTGAATGATAACGGCTGTAGAATAAGTCAATCGTTGATTTTATGTCATACAACACAAAGGGGCACAAATTTAGAGGAAGAAGTGTTTTTATTATATTAGCGCTGTTTAAAATGCTCTTTTTTCCAACATCACGTCATATGATGTAGCAAAGTGGACTCGCGTTCTCTGACTTGGCTTTGATCCAATGTGCATAACAGGTGGTAGTGAGTGAGAACGGTTGTTTTAGGTCATGTGAATTGTGTTACATTTAATTAGACCATTCATTAAGATGGTTAAATATTGTCTTGGCAGTGGATTCCAAAATACTAGCTAACAGGACATTAAGTCCACTCTTTCGTTTTTTGCAGGTGAAGAGGCGGGACTTTATTTCTGCATTGGTCACAAAAAAATGTGGTTGTCTGCGGTGCCCATTTTTGGCAGGAAGATTGTACGTCTGGTGATATGATGGAGTTCAGGATAAGATCTTGATTTTTGTTTTCTGACACTAGATTAGTGGATAGACTTCAGATAGACATCTTGGTCTCCCTCTCTTTTTGGGCTCTACTATGACAGCTCAAAGCCAATGCTTTATGATCAGCACTTACACTTACTACAAACAAACCACTATTTGCAAAATAGTGGGTTTGCAAAATATTCACTCATTTGTGAACTTTTCTTCACACTGAAAATCTGAAACTATCTAATGTTTAACAATTTTGTTTGATATTCAGGCTGAAAGGGTCCAAATGTTGCAATATTGCAGCTTCTCTGCTCATCACTTGAACACCAAATATTAGTTATTTATTCAATGGTTTGACTTTAAATTGTCAACAGACTTAACATCATACCCTCTAGGATTTTGTGATATATTACATTCAGAGGGAATGAACAGGCAACAAATGTTTGATGTGCATACACCTGAGTGTGCCTGCTGTTATAAGGTCCATCTGAGAGGCACTTTGTTTCTGGAAAACCTGAAATTCAGATCAATATCAAAAAGTGAGGAACTTTCTGAAGCATCAAGCAGAAAATTGTCCCCTTGACACTATAAGTCCTGAATCAATATGTGTATTCTTTGCCACACTCAATACAAATTCTGGACAACAGCAAAATTCTTGTGTTTAGAGAGAGGGTATCAAAACCATGCATGTACAAGAGCACTGCTACCTTCCCTTGATTTCCATATTTATCACCCAGAGGGGGGAATCTTATACAAGGAAACAACAGTGCATGGGGCAAAAGTCAAGACCTGACCCACACAAAGACAGCTCAGCCATAACATCCCACACACAAACAGACACACACAAACACACACACACACACACACACACACACACACAAACACACACAAACACACACAAACACACACAAACACACACAAACACACACACACACACACACACACACACACACACACACACACACACACACACACACACACACACACACAAACGAGTTGGATACTTTTTCGGCAAACGCAGCATTGCTGCAGCTCGAGGGTGGGGAAAAAAGGATTTTAAACAGGACAGCATTTGTAGAAACGGTTTTCTTCTTCACTGTTACACCCACCGTCTAACAGGGAAACAGCAGCCTGAATTATGTCTGATCAAAGTCAGTCGTAAAGAGTACCACAAATACTCGCTGAAACCACACGCACTCACACAGCTCCACCACCCACAGCAGCCAGGAGCTAATTTCACACCGTCTCGCGGGAGTGTAAAAGGCTTACTCAGGCACAGAGTCAGTGAGGGAAACAAAGAGAAAAGTGGGAAAGGTGCTGATGAAGGAAAATGAAGAGAGGGACTGGAAAGACGAATGCAGGATTAAAAAGCCACAGCGAGGGAGGAACAGATCCGAGCATACAGGGAGATGATGCTAACACGGGGGCTCATATGAGAATGAGCAGAAGAGAAGTGCAACTTAGGGTTAGTTCCATCTGGGAGATGACTTTATTTACAGATGCACAGATTGTTAAACAAAAGCCTACAACACTGCTTTGGATTACTTTCATCCTTCATTATAAACTGTACCAGTGTAGTTCTGTGAAAGTCATTATTTCGTTAAAACAAACAGAAAAAGTTTGTCCAATTAGAAAACAAAATTTAACACAAGTTAGCAGTGGAGGTGGGGGGCGCAGGTCTAGGTAAATTGGTTGCAAGCAATGGGACCGTACCAAGCTATCAAAGTTACCCAAGGCTAAGCCAAACTGCCACACTGGTAGCTAATAGGAAAACAAATCCATATGGGGAAAAAAACAGAGTACCACAAAACTACTCCGCTTCTGCTTAGCACAGTGAGAGTCATAAAGGCAAGTATAAACTTTCTTGGAGACCTTACTGAAGCACATTGTTTTTTAAACTGGTGCAACTTCCTTTACAACAGGTACATTAAAAACTGTGAACTGCCAACAATTTAAATGTACAGTTGGTCATGCTCTTGTTGTCTTTTAAAGGTATAACCATCAACATTTTATAGGATTTCTGTTAACCAATGAATGTGACTGAATTCAGCAGGCAAATGGCCCAGCAGTGAAAGCCCATCACCAAGCCCTGGTTATTCCTCAAGATGGAGTTTTGTTGTTTATTCAGGTATCATCTGAGTTGTGGGTAAACGGAAAAAGAAAGAAAAGATGAACCACTGCAATAATCATGCTCCCAAAACAAATGCAATTCCAAAGGCAAAGATTGAAAAAACTATAATTTGTAGAACAACAAAATCCTTTGTGGCAGCAGTGGAACAAAATCTCAAACCAAGACCCAATAATTTTGGAAACTAGGAGTCCTTCTTGGCCAATTTTTTCCCCCCGTCTTCTCACCCACTGTCACTGAATCTTCTCATATATTGGCTCAGAGCAACACACAACCAGACACCTTCCGAGGACAAGACTGAAATACACCACCTTCAATTGCTGTGTTTTCCACATTGCCTCAATCAATCTAACCTGCTGTTATCTTAACTCTCTTTCTTTGTCTCCCTGTCTCTTGCTCCTCAACAAACAAACAATTCCCGGTCCCTAACAAGCCCACATGGGGATTGGCCCTTCCACTGGGTGATTTCTCAACTGACTAGCTGATGTACCCGCTTCCACTACGCAGGAGTGATACAGTGATTTAGTGCTATCATTATATGCTTTCAAAACCTTTGAACTGCAGCAATCTCTGAATAGCTGCTCTGCATAAAGGGGCTCTATTACAATTAACTTCAATCTGAGTGATGTTTGAAATAACACTGAAAGGTATTTTGCTGTTATTTCATGTCAACAAAGGCAAAATTGAATTTAATGAGCCCTCCTGAGAGAAGCATCCTCCCACTGTTTTCATTGGTGGATGGAGGCTGTGTTGTTCCTTTTAGAGGTTGAATGAGGATTTACAACACATGCTGAACTTCTGCTGGCAAGAAAAAAAGGGCTAGACTGATAGATGGTAGTTAAGGAAAATCAATCTATATGCTGATGATTTACTGTTTTCTGAACTAATTTGAGGTAGCTGTTTGTGGCTCTGTTCAGCGGTATCAGAGAGGAAATTTAGACCACAGAAAATAGAAAGAATGACCACAGAGAAACAACTTTGCACATACAATAATCTTGCCTCAAGCACTTGCCTTGCCAACACTTATGTGGCTGTGAATTATCAGCCAGTGTGCTGTAACTGTTATTTTTGATACTTCTTAAGGTGTTATTTCTAAATCTAACAAGACGCATGATTTGCTGTTTTTTCAAACAAAAACTGTCTTCAAAGTTTCACATTGAATCAAAAACAGCCATCCAGCCGTGTATCCACTCTGTAATGCAATCAATACATTGTTTGAGGGCATTATCAGATCATGAGCAATATGGACCCTACATCTGGTTTCCTATGAACCAGCAGTGTCAAAATCAAAGCAGTTTTTCTCCAAATCTGTATTAGATTTTTCATTCAAAAACATCAATATAACATCTCCCATTCTTCTCTTCCTTTCTCAAAACACAGATATTCATTCCTGTGGCAGTGAAAGCTCTTTTTCATATTTTTTTTTCTGCTTTCCTGTTGCATTGCATTTACAGAATTTGTCTTGAGCTCTTACAGACTCATTTCAAAACGTGTATACTCTGGGCATTATTATAGGCCTGACTGACCAATATGACAATTATTCCTGTGGTTAGAGGTGTTTCCACACAATTGGTTCCTTTCTGATAATGTAATGAGTTGCACTAAGTAGTTGTTTTTGCAGTTTCTTTGTTAGCCTTTCAGAGTAAGGGAGGGTTACCGCAGTTAAAGCCGTGAGTCAGCACTGAATTACGGTTCATCTCAAGTTCAGTGTGCTGAAGACTACAAGTAAAACACAATGTTCTGTTCTAATTCTGTGTGACTGAACAGTTGGATTCTCAAATACTGTCTATTTATGCTTGTTCTAAACACATAATTAGTTTTCTGCAGCCGGCAGTGTAACGCATAAAAATGTGATCTGATCTTTAGATGCACGAAGTAATGTTTATATAAATACACATCAATTAACTATACAGATGTTGAATGTGCTTTCAAACTGTGAAAGAGGCCATACTGGGGTAAGCAAGCACTATTACTGCTCCCTTTGCTCTCTGTCCTGGACCCCCAGTTGAGTCGCTCTTCTTTCAGTTGTGCTCCAGAGGAGGCGCTTTTACACGCACCATCAACTTGAATCTTTCCAGCTGCTTTCTGGAAAACATTGTATTTCTGTTCTCAGCAGCTCAGCACTCACTGGCTTACTCACCATTTTACATCCACTCATATCAGTCTAGTCAACTTTAATGCTTCTATTAGAACAGTTCCTTTTTGATGTGTAATTAAGAAATCAGTATAATTAGACAGAAGACATGAGGCTGAGGCTGAAGATACTGAGTAGATACAGAGGCTTGAAGCAATCCTCACACTTTAAACAGAGACTCTTCTCAAGTGGAACACTGGATTTTTTGCAGAACTGAAAGCTATTATATAGGTTAAAGTCTCTCTGAGCAGAGATGTTGAGGAGGATGAACTTCCCTCGCACACTCTAGTCATATGGTTCACTCAGTATTCAAGCAGAGTGACAGTAAATCGAACATTTTTAGATACCCTGCTAAAAATGAAGATCTGTCTTACAGCTCTCACAGTTGAGAGTTTGAGGTGAGAAGCGGCTGTGAATTACCAACAAGAAATACACGTCTAGACATTATGATTTTGACATTAAGAACAGGGACTAAATCGCGCTGCTTTGGCCTGTCAGGTGTGTTATCTGCAGACTCCTTATTAAGTGTTGTCTGCAGAGAATGCATGATGTCCTCCTGTCTGGTTTTCGTCATCTTCTCTTAGAAGAAAATGACTGCATGGATTCCTTCTTCTCCTACTTGTCACTTTTTCTATTCACTCGTCATTCGCTTTTCCTCTGTTTCTCTTGGAAAGCCAGCCCATGATGGAAAACCCATTGCTGCTATTTATCATGTCATCTTTTCTTCCTTCCATCCTTCGGGTCTTTCCATTTCACGCTAATAACGATTAAGGAGATTTGACATTCTGCATGCAGAGGCAAATTTCACAAGCTGTTTTTTTTTTTTTTTTCGTTTCCCTAACATTCTCCTTTATTCCTCCCAGGAACTCTCTGGGATGACTGGTTTTAACTTTAACGTTAATCTGTTTTGTTGTCCGTCTACTTTTCTTCGAGGAGTGCAGCTATCACACCAGATCCACAATTCATCATGTGTTAAACAAGTTGAATGTTCAGTTGAAGAGTGGGTATTACTCCCTGTGTTTGTTCTCTGCTCTCACCAATCATCTCCAAACACCCTGTCTATGTTTGCATTTATTTCCCAACCTCTGGCTTGGCATTTACCAATTACTGTGAAGAATGGTTGGTCAATTCCATCTGCTAGAGGATCTCATACCTCACTGTTTGATCAAAGTTGCCACATTACAACCAAAAGTACATGTTGCAGTATTGCTCTAATATTTTAACCATTTTAAAGCATTATTAAAAAACAAAGGCCTTTCTGTATCACATATTGCAAAATGCAGTTTTTTAATGGCAGAATATTGAATGCAACAGCACTCCTTCTCATGTTCCTATTTGGATTATTTTGTGAGTTAATAAAAAGTTCAATCAAACTAATTTCTCCATCTAAAATCAGGTTTAATGTGTGTGTGTGTGTGTGTGTGTGTGTGTGTGTGTGTGTGTGTGTGTGTGTGTGTGTGTGTGTGTGTGTGTGTGTGTGTGTGTGTGTGTGTGTGTGTGTGTGTGTGTGTGTGTGTGCAACTTGGCCAAAACATTGTGGTATGGGATGAAGGTCACAAGACAAGAATATTGACATAGACGAGACTTCAAGTTCATTTAGTCTCAGATAAACTCAAAGCTGAACAGCAGACTGAAAAGGTAAACAACAACAACACTCCAGTTAAAGGCAGTCTTGCTGAAAAAAAGCTATCCTCACAAGCTACTATTTCAATTTCTCTTCTTCAGTGTCTCTGAGGCAGCTCTCAATATTTAACTAATAAGACACTTATCATATTCCCTGCATAAATTTCCCTGTTTAGTAGGTTTACTGCTGTACCCCTCACATGACAGTCTAATGATATTATTTTCCATTTGTGTGTGTATAAATATACACTGTTGTTCATAATGTTAGAATTAAATATTTTCTACATAATCTCCTGAAATGATTTTGATTTGCAAAGAAAATTTCATATTATTACAATCATTTCATAAGAGGCAGAATATATTTTATTCCAACTTTATAGGCAACAGTGTATATTGTAGTCAGCATTCAAACACAATCTCAAATAAATTTATTTATTTGGGCTCAAATTTTTCTAGTGAGAAATCGCATCTATATAATCTGACATCGATAGACACAGCCCAGTGCTTTGTTGTTTTTAGAGAATGTACTGCTTATTTCAAAACAATGAGATATCAAAGGAACATTTTTGAAATGTGGGAGGGGGATGGGTTGTTTGTTTTGTCTTTGGTCTGGGGTTAAATATAAATAATAGCTGAATAGATGTCATAGACTGTCAATCAGTATTTTGGCTTTAAAGGTTCATCCATGTGTTTAAACATCACTGTTCATCATACTTCAACATACAACTTTACATTCATTGATTTATCCATTTCCCACAATTTCTGCAGTTAAGTATGGCGGTCCAATTTTGACTTAATCTTAATCCTTACATCAGCCATAGGCATAGAGTACACCTTCTCTCTGGAACAGATCTATTCTGCACCATTTTAATTTTCTCTCCACACAAACTGAGTTGATCATGTGAGAGATCACGTGAGTGAAATGGCCACGGTCAATAAGCAGAGTAATCACAAACACAGTCAACATCGCCATAATCATAACGTTACGATCACCATAATCGGCATCATTATCATAAAACTGACGGAGACGCTGATCAAAAAGCTGACGGTAGAGCAGGAAAGTAATTGAAATTAATGTAGAGATATTAATCTTCATTCTAAAGCACAGAGGATTTTTTTTTCTAACGCTAGATTTGATGTAAATGAGTGGGCCTGTTTATTCAGTGCCAGTGAGACTTCATGTTTAATACTTTGTTTAGAGTACTGTAGAGGATTTACTGTATGTCAATGCTGCAGAAGGAGAAATGCAAAGCAGAGATGCAACCGCTCCACTTAGATCCATTTTACTGTTACATATAACTGAGAAAAACAGCAAACATTTAGATTTGACAGGATGAATATTTCTCTTTTAGCTTTCAAATATGTTATCAAAGACTGAAACTGTTGATGTTTTTTGGCTGTTATGAGAAACTGGTGCAACTACAAGGCAGATCAGACAAGTAATATCATGGCTAATGAAGATGATGGAGGTTAAATATTGTTTCTGAGTTAATCCTGTCAGCACTTAAGCTTATATGGTGTCATTTTGAGTCAGACTACAGAATTTCCCACAACCAGAAGCTCAAACCAAACTAGAGCTCCTCTCTCTGTATGTGAATCTCATCCTCAAGACCTTTTCATCAAAGCTTACAATATGACAGAGTCCTGGACCCAGATGCCTTGATGACATCTTCCACAACTGTTCCCCCCCGTGCCAAAACCTTCTCCTCAGGGGATTGGAAAAACAACTTCACCCTGCACCCTCTTTATTTCCAAGCAAATCTGTAAACTAATTTGCAAAGAGCACAAGCAACTACACAACTACAGCTGGAGAAATTTAGAATCCCAACCTGGAAGTGAGCATAAAAACCAAAAGACAGACAACAGAGGTTAAGCAGGCTATGGCGGCAAATTTGCTTCACAAATTGAAGATACTGAATTATTCAAAGACACGGTTCTCATAAACAACGAGAAAATGTTTGCCAAAATCCGAGTGTGCGCTGTGAGAAAGATTTGTGTAGGGATGAGAGCGAGCTCGTGATTTCTCAAGAGTGCACTTGTTAAAAGTGTAGATAAGTCAATGAGCTCTGTTTTATCTCTCTGGGTGAGAACACATTGAGCTCCATATGGCTGCAGGCTGATGTCAATGTGCACTCATGGGCATTTTCTTCTGTTTGGAGGGCCTGTTCTGAACAAGGATTTGAGGCCCAAACACAAAAACAACAACCAAGAAAGATTTTGCTCATAAAGCAGCAAAGAGAAGTTGCGACCATCCAATGTCTTAATTCAATCAGGCTTTAAGAGGAACACCTCATCAAGGACAATCCAGACTTTAGGCGGCAATATAAACACACAGTCTATTAAAACTAATGTCTTTACTTCCCTCTTTTAATGCAAGAGCACTTATGGACAGTATAGAGCCTCAAGAGCAAAACAAGGAGGGATACAATGAACAGGGAGATGTACAGTTTGACCACTATTTTGAGTCAGAAATACAGTAAGAATGGAGATTTGCAGCTCTGGTTTTGGTGCCTTTATCAGGCATAGAAAAGAGGGAAAAAAGAGAAAAGAAACCTTTTTTCTTCTGAAGTGTGAAGTACAGCTCATAATTACACCTAATGGCTCTGATAATAAAAGCATGGCCTAGCACACAACTTTACCACCTCACTGTGGCAAAGAAAAGTTGCCATAACAGCAAACAAAGCACTGTCACTAACAAAAGAAAACACAGAAATATTTGCAGTTTCCAAGTAAGACAGAGGATTAGGGCCATGCTAAAAAAAAAGTACATTTACGAGAATAAAGTCACAGATTTACAAAATAAAGTCATAAATTTACGAGAATAATCTCCTAAATTTAGGAGAAAAAAATGTTATTTTAGTCCGTAGCTTGGCTATCAGAAGAGCAGCACCTGCCTGTACAAAAATGAGGAACACAGAGCATCTTGTGAAGTTGTACCTAGAACAGCTTTTAACTCGGACTCAATCCTCCATCATAGTGTGGTAGCCTATGGTGCTGCCTTCATTGAAAAGCTGCAGGTTCTCGCACAAACTATTGGCAGAGATATTAAGAAGGCTATTTGTAAAACCTGTAGCTCAGCATAAAGAATAAAAAATAAAGTTTGTTTTTTAACAATTTAAATTGATTCATGAATGTAATCTCAGAAATTTCTGATTTAATTCTTGTAATCTATGACTTTATTCTCATAAATGTGTGACTTCATTCTCATAAATTTACTTCAAACAAAAAAACAAAAAAAAAACTTGGCCCTAATCCTCCATCATATCCAAAGCACATGCTTACTTGGTCAAATGTATGTATACAGTAAAAGTGTGATGCACTTTGAGTCTGTCATTGTCATAAATGTACTTTGAGTAGCATTCACACAAATGAACTCTAAATCAACACAACAAAAGGAACATTAATTTCAGAATTCCTGTGAACTAATTCAACTAGTCACACTGAATGGCAGGGACAAATTGAAATCTTTCTTTCAATAATGTTTGTCTGCTCTGTCTGAAAGTGCCTACCTCTTTGTGTAAAGATTTCTCCTTTCTTTCTTTTTTTTCTCTTTTTCTTTCTTTCTTTTTTTTTGGAAAACTTGTCCAGTCTGACTCGAAAAAAAAAATCAATCAGGGTTAGCCAACACATCACAAGCCAACGGCAACCCTTAAAAAACTTTCATTATCCTGCTTTTACTGGTCTCTCTTCTGTAACTTTGGCGTTACCAAATACACACTGTGTTGAACACACACCCCTTTCTGTCCTTTAGCAGTTTTTGGGATTGATCAGTCAGTGTTTCTGTCCTCCTCTGAATCCTGCATGATGAGCTGAGAAAAACAGGCAGTTTGATGACAACAGTTGGCATGCATGTTTGGTGTGTCGTTGGGGGGGAGGGGCTCTGTAGAGTGATACACAGAGCAGAGGAAGAGGACGAAGCGTTCTTCCATTCGAATGTCATGATGCTTACTGTAATTTAGAGACTTGTCTGCACTAAAGCCACTTACTTTCAGACAGCTTAGTTTTACAGTTTGTCATCTTCACATAAGTTTGAAGTAGGAGACACACTCCACACAGGCAGATTAAGAGGGAAGAATTTGTTCCTGTCACTGCTACTAGAACAGTGTCTTCACTTTTGCTACATTTAGCATAGCATTACCCTCAGTACATCAGCTGCTCTTAACAGCAGCCCTCACAGCTGACAGCTCAGCTGACTGCATCTACACATTTAACTGGTAAATAGTAAATGGGCGTTCTATTTGGACTTCTTTAGCCTGCTACTCTTGCTGCTTCCTCCTTTTCTGCTGTGTCTGATTTTATCAGTGTCATATGTGTTGTCACTGATGCCTGCTCCGGTCTGTACCCCCTGTGGGTCTTTGCCAAAGATTTCTGCATTCCATGTGTGCACATGGAAGGGCAGTGATCACCAAGAAAACACAACATAACTTATTGCATGCAAATAATAAATCCTTTTGATGAGACTGGATCTGACTAAATTCCTCTTGCAGCCTCAGAACAAGAAGGTCACAAGATCCAATCTTGGTGGCCTTTCTGTGTGGAGTTTGCATGTTCTCTCCGTACATGTGTGGGTTCTCTCCGGGTATTCCAGCTTCACAGTCCAAAAATATGCTCACTAGGTCAGTTTGGGGATTCTAAATTGCCCGTTGGTGTGAGTGTGTGGGTGAAAGGTTGTCTGTCTCTATGTGTCAGCCCTGTGATTGACTGGTGACCAGTCTAGGGTGTACCCCGCCTCTCACCCTAAGACAGCTGGATAGGTTCCAGCCACCTGCAACCCTGAACAGGATAAGAGGTAAAGAAGATAAATGAATAAATAATAAGAATTTATTGTGATTGGGGGTCTGACATCTGAAAAAATGAAATATATTTAAATATTTAAAATATTTCTCATATTTTGTTTAAAGTTTTAAAGAATTACCAGCAAAAGTGTATAATCCCAGTTGCTAGTGTTGTTCCAGAAGCTGCTACTCTGTCTACAGTAAAGTAACATTATTACAATTAAAGTCATAATAACAGCTTGTCGCCAAGATTTTTCATCAGTCATTAAGAAGTCCAACACAAGGCATTAAGACACCATGAGAGAATAAAGAAAGAGGTGATTGTAGATTTCAGAACTCTTAATTTAAAAATGTGACACACAATGATCAGAAAACTAAGTTTAGTTTATGTCTGCTGGAAGCAACTCGAGTCAGTGCTGTCCTCAGTCAATGGATGGGGACACATGAAAAGATCAGGACTGGGCCAGTCTTGCAGGAAGTGATGCTGCAGGGGAAATGTGAAGGTCAAGATGATCTCACTACGATTTAAACAAGGTTCACATCCTTCTCTTACTGGTGCAAACAAAGCGCATGAAGTGACCTGCTGGCCTCCTGGACACTGGTACAGCCCTAAGCTTAGATGTAATTAAATCCCAGGACCTACCAGGGATTTAGTTTGTATTGTATCTACCAAATTAAGGAAACACAAGTGCAGAGGTGAGAAGTAACAAGCAGATAGGAAGAGACCTAAGTATATATCAAATACACAGGCAGCATTGAGCACATCACCTTCATCCTTAAAGGTTTATTCTCCACCCAAGACAGATGTCATGCTGCAATAACTGAACCAAACCCAGTTGCAGAGTCTTTTTTATCAGATGAAAGGTGCATTTTTATTGTATTTAAGCCCATTTGGTAAAATCGTGGCTCTGGATGAGTAGAATTGTGCTCATGTAGAGGGAGGCTGTGTTTATTCAAATAAGGGAAAAAAATGCTTTTTCATTTCTCCATTTGGCAGAAATTCTCATTTTGTTTAGCCTGTTTACTTGATGTCTGAGGCAGAGCATGGTGAACAAATAAACAGTGAAAAAAAATTCAAAGTAAGGCTCAAAAAAGTGTCACTAGAGGTCAGAAATGAAAGACAGCATTAAAGGATAAAATAAAGAATGGCGTGCAGTAGTTCAGGGACAATTCAGAATCTCAAGAGTCTGGAATGGGAATCTGCTCATAAATAATGACTTTTTAAGCTATTTTTATTCACGGAAGGTTTTTCTCTAATCCTTCGATTTTATTTTTCAATCTAAGACTCAAGCAATACCAGTTTCATTTGAGACTGAGGGACAGAAAGGACATAGGTACACACGTACACATAGTCACACATGCATGCTTCACAACAAGAGCACATTTAATGTTTTTCCATCAGCACCCAGAGCATCAAAAGATCATCAACACAACAAGATGAGCACACACACAGCTGACTGAGAAGTCCAGAATCGAGTGTAACCAGGACACTTGTTTAACAAATATTCAGTAGAACAACGAAATGAAGCAGAAAAAAACAGAACAGCTTCACACTGCAAAGAAACAAACTTTACCCTCCATTTTCTGCTGGTGCATGACTGCAGTTACAAAGCTGTTTTCTCTGGATAAAAGGTTTTTCTTTTGTGCCTGTGCCTGTACTTGTTTGGCAAAATCATGGCTTTGGATTAACCATTTTGCACCCAGGTGCTGCATGTAGTGTTTATTCAAATCAGAAAGCAAAAAAACAAAAATTGTTTCTGCTTTTCACGTGAAATGTTGCTGTTTTCTAACCACCTCTTATCACAAACAAAGTAAAAAAAACAAATGTGATGTGGCTGCAGACACAGACTTTGACAGAATAGAGATGTTTAATGTTTGAGTTGAAACAACATGCAGACATATAAATCATCTTTTAACCCCTTAAAAGCCTGACCCATCAAAAAAAGGAGGAAAATTCTAAGTTTTTGTAACTGTGTTTATCGATCCTTTCACAAAAAAAAAATGCTGCTGTATCATTTGATCAATGATATTTGACCCATTGGGCAATTTTGGCTATTTTTTATGTACTGTTTTTAGTAAATATGCATAATCTTTAATAAAGAAAACACTTATTTAAATGTGTAACAGTTTAGATATTATTCTTATTGTAAATAAATGAAAATTAGCAATGATCTTCTTGAAAAAAAGTGTGGATAATTTCATGAGAGCAGCCATTTTGAAAAGGGAAAAAATACAACTTCAGCTGCCTGTCATGGATTGATAATCCTCAAGGGGGTAAAAAAAACATTTCTTTAATATTTTTAACAAGTTTTTAAGGAAATTATTTTTCATTTTGATGCCCTTTGAAACTCATGTATAAAATATGATAGGTTCAGCACTAAAGGGTTAATGCACACTCACCAAACGTTGACGTATTTTTGCCATTGTTTGGTGAAATAACAGTGCTCCAAAACCCTCATAACGCTTCAATAGTGGTCTTTTTCCTTTCAGGTAACTGAACAGTAAAAAGGCACTTTGAAAACTACACTCTGCCATGAGAGTACACAGGTTAAAGTACCTGTAATAATTCATGACGGTAAAAGGCTTCACGTTTTTGCACACACAATAAAGATTGAAGTGAAAACCTGACAGCATCACTGATGTCAGAAAACAAATATTATGAATGAACTCTAAAAGCCTCTGTACACATACATTTTCTGCATTAAAAAAATAATTTCTGTCATTTAAATTGAAGCTTGAATAACTACAGACTACTGCTCAAGTCACAGCAGGGGTGAAATTAATGGGCACATGTGAAAGAATCCAGATATGACTGACTGAGGGTGAACCCTGTGTGCAGACCACATCATTGAACTGAAAACACAGCCAATAATAATGAAAAATACATTTCTGTAATTGTAATCTAACTGCACCCAGAGAACTGTTTCTGATGAGAGCCTGACCTGCTCTCCCTTCCTGACTCATTAGGAGACTGTCTGCTGTGATCAGAGGAGAGGAGAGGAGTCGATGTGATTGGGCATTACGCTGCAGCTCGCCCCGACTCCACCTTCTGAAACTGTATTCCTCCCTCTAATAATGTGCTCATCCTGCTTGCTGCCACAGCTGCTCAGCTGCTTCTGCTCACTAAAATCAGGATCATTAATTGGTCCCACCTTTGTGTGTAAGTGTGTAAGTGTGTAAAAGAGTGTGTGTGTGATGTCACTGCAGTAATAAGGCTGCAAGTTGGTTCCAAACACAAATCCATTACAGCCTCTGTATCACAAAGCAAAATCGATCAGATCAAAACAGCCTCTATGCGCATTCTTCGTGTGTGTGTGAGTGTGTGTTTAAAGGTGAGTGTACAAGTGTGTGTTGAAGTGTGTGCATGCCATTCTTCTATCATTTGCTGACTCATGATATAATCAGGCTGTCACAATTGAACGCTAATGGCGATAAAATTCCTGTCAAAAAAATGAAATGCTATAATGAGCATTCAGTTATAATGGTATACACATAATACTGTGTGACTAGTTGAATCAAAGGGGGCAGTGGTATTATTTATAAACTGTAGAGCTGTAAAACAGTGGACAGATGAAGGATCAAGGATCAATCCATTGTTGAGATCTATTCAACTCAAGTTAATAAGCCATCATCATCATATTAAGGAATGGGGATTGTTAAAATAATACTGGTATTGCAGCAGAACATTTTTGTTACAGATGTACACAAAAAGCCATGGTCTTGGTATCAGGCCTTAAAAAGTTGGATTGGTGCATTCCTCACAGCAGTTAGCTAGTCACCAACCCTCCACCACAGAGTTTGGCTTCTTCGGCAGCACTAAGCATGCCAGAGGAGATGACAAACTTTCACTGAAAAGTTTCCTCGCCTGCAGAGAAGTCTTATGGATATCGTAAAAAAGAGGAGTTGTTTGTGGACACTCCAGTCTGCAGGAACTCAGGAACAACAGTGACCACAAAAGAGAGCGGGTGAAAAATGGACAGAGAAAAGGTAAAGACACAATCAGTGGACAAAAGCCAAAGATATCGGAGAGGTTAGCGGTCTGTGGTCCCACACACAAACTCTCTGTCCTTACAGAGCTGGTCAAATGTTGGGCTTTGTGGATGTTTTGTTACTAATTATCTGTTTTTAGCAGTTCATTATTAAGTACTTGTCCTTTCATTTACATTTGTTGTTTTGAATATTGTTTTTAAATAAATAAATAGTGACAGCCCTAATCAGAAGTAATCTGAGGAAAATTCTTGAAGTAAGAAATGCAGCTGCTGAAAGTACCAAAATTTGCTTAATATTTGCCTCCACCAACTTCTTCATCTGAAGATATAATTCACAGAACATGTTGTGGTCATGATATTTAAGTATAAGCACACACGCTTTCATCAAACAGCATGCAGGTCATTTAGAAAATCCTCATGCTTATTGTTGAGCTGCTTCATGGCAGACATTTGAAGGTGTTTTGTTTACACGTAGAGGAATGACAGGGTTCGAAATCATAATTTCATTTGGCTGTCAAATCTGTAAAAGTGCTTTTGACTAACATGTGAATGACTAGTATTATATTTAGCTATTTTTTTACTTCATATTGTTGCTTAATTTCTTTATATTCCACCACTACAGTGAAGTCCTGTAATACACAATGCAACTTCAGAGTGAAAAATCTGATATCCCCATGGGGATCAATAAAGTCCTCTTTTTTTCTTCCACAGTCTGCATCTGCAGACTTAGTTTGGGGCTGTTTTTCACTGAAGTGTCATCTGCTGGCATGTTCACACAAACACACCAGAAAACCCACAGAAGGACAAGCCATAAAAAAGCTCGCCCGCATACTGAGACAGAACTATTTGAAGGTTTTGTCCTTGTGCATCAGCAGGAAATCTGTGATTATACTCTGAAGCATTTAAGTAGCATTGTATGATCTTTCTTTTCAGAGACACGAGGGAAGAAAGACCTGTGGGAAGTGTGTTAGGCATGGGGCCAGTAATGGAGCACTTATATAGAAAAGAAACATAATGGGGAAGGCAGTGACAGGAGGAAGTGAAAAGGGGTAATGGGAAAAAATGAAGATGGATACAATAAAAAAAAAACACAGGTATATGAGTGAAAGATGTAAGAACAGAAAGTGAAGGAGATAGAGGAAATTGGCTTTCTCTGGTGTGATAATGATGCAGAGAACACAAAAGCCTGCTTCTTTTTCAGCCACTCTCAGGGTTTAATTAAGTTCATGACAAACGTGTGACTTTTGATTGGCATTCTGTTTGAGGCTGGAGATCATTGCTTCGTTTGTTTATCCCCCAGTAAAAGGACTTAACTGGCTCTGCACGGATGTTGGAATTAATGGCGCTGTCATGGCCAAAACTGGAAAAGTCATCTTTAAGGAATCTCCCCTCTCTTTCCTGTTTAATTCTCCACCTCCTCACTCTCATCAACCTTTTTTCAATACCTGCGAGTACATTTTCCAATTTTCAGCTTTTCATTTGTCACAAACAAACTTGTTTTCCCTTGTCTCCTTTCCTACTTGTCTCCAGCCTGACCTCCCCGCTCACTTTCACTTCCCTTCATTTATGTCAGGCTGTTGACACTCGGTTTGAGGGGTGAGATTAGCATTATGTTTGTTTGTCACTGCGAGCGCCAGGATTCATTTCTCACACTAATGACCTGGCTGGTTATTAATGGATGATAGCAGTAATGGAGCTGTCACTTTCAAAACTCATACTCCTCACTCTGGTTCCTGATGTCCTCCTTTCAACTCATACCATGTTCTCCCATTTCCTACACTTATATTTTTCAGCTTTAAACTCAGAACAGTCAAATACGTGCTGTATATTACTTTATATCTACCTATGCAACTACTTTCAATAGTATACTTGTTCACATTTTTTATGCTGGCTTGAAAGAGTTGCACCAGAGGTGACTGTTCACTTATTTAAGGGAAGTAGAGGCCCATCCAATTAGGGATTAGGATTATTGATTTCTGTTGATAGTGATACCCTTATCAAGCCTTCATCAATCCGAGACTTCTACCATTCCTCTTCTGATACTTTTCTGTTACTTGGTGTAAATAGACGATAGTGGTAGTTTTTAACAGACCGGTTATGGTTTTTCTTAAGGATTTCTTGAATATTGGTTATTTTTGGGGGCACTGTCACCTTTATTGGATTGAGCAGCTGAGGATAGAGGTGGAGAGCAGAGTGGGTAAGACAAAGGCAAATGGTTGCTGCCAGGGGTTTAACCAGCAACCTCTGCAAAGTGGACTATAGCCTCAGTAAACAGGACACATACTCAACAAGCTTGGCCAACGATGCCCTGATGATGACTGAATCTCCTCCTAACACACTATAATGTAACCACATCATTTTGTTCAGTTTGCTGAACCAGTCTTAATTTTAGCAAGAAACTAGAAATAAATTTTAGTCTTTAAAAAAAAAACCTGCTGATTTTAATCATATTTGCTTTTGTGTCTTGGGTTGTTTTTGTCAAGTCACACAGGCTAAAACACAGACTAAGCTGTTTGTGATAATGTTCATTCCAGCCCACATGCAGCAGTTATACTGAAGTGATCTGATCAAACTTGAGTCTGTCAATAAAAAGGAGAGTGAGGCTCTGCTTGGTGAGGTTGGAGTTGGTAGATGAGCATATAAATAGGATTCTCTCACATTACACGTTATGGATATGTCTTAGAGCCCCGGGATGTGAGTACCGCTAAATACAGCCGGATACTAAACGACAGTAAAAACTGAGCATTCAAAGTTTGCTTGTTGTCACATTTCAAAGAATAGCCCTATGAGAAAAATAAATGACCTTGTCACGTCGTATCCTGTAAAAAGTTGTCTTGAACAAAGAAAAGTAGTGTTAAAAAGAAGAACCAATCTCCATTTATTTGGTTGAAAACAAGCACATGCCTTGGTAAGAGTCACATCCTCAAGATAGTGGGTGCTAGTGCTCATGGGAAACAGAGTCTTTATTCTAGAAAAAGAAGACTAGCTTTTGCAAACAGTCTTTAGCTTTAATCGATTTTTTTTTTCTGATAGTTTTTGAGAGTTCCTAATTTCATTTTAACTGGTTCTAAAAAAAAATTTCAGAGAGATGAAACAATACCTCACTGTGGTTACTCCTTCTAACTTGTACTTCTGAAAAATTATTTTATAAAGTGCACGAAACACATTCAGGTATCTGTATTGCAGATATATATGACAGTTTGAAAAAGAAAACAAACAAGAGTGTTACAGAGCCAATAGGATCGTCTCTTAATTATTCATAAGGACTTGAAAAATTGCATGAGTCATAAGAGTCACAAGGATCAATTGTGTAATCATTAAGCTCAAACATCATTGATTTTCAGGTTTTGAAAAGTGTGATTCCCATCCCTGGGTCAATGGGGTCCTCGGAGTAAAGGAAATTTGATTTTCAGCTCATTATATGAAATTTGTTTAGTGGTTATTAAAAAGAGAATAAGAGGTGGAGGCGATGAAACACAACTCTCACCGGCTAAACTAACTCAACAACAGTTTGGTGCTACAAGACAATTTAGATTTGTCAAAATGTCACATAATGAGGATTGTTTTTGTGTGTGTTGTGAAGCATTTTAAACAACGGCCACCTGCAGGCTAGCTTAGGAATTAGTGAAGCATTTTAACATCATTTATGTTAAACCATGTCAGGCCTATTATGAGCAGGATGCACGCCAAATGGAAAAAAAAAAAAGGTCGGCACAGTTTTAGAGTGTAGTAAGAGTAGTAAAATCAAACTGTACAGAGTTCAGAGACTCGGGGGGGAGCCGAGCACAGAGCGACAAATCTCTGCTGCCACACTGAAGCCTGGAGGCCAAAACCGTAGCAACCAAGGCTGTTTCTGCAGAGACACACGCAGACATCCTCACATGCACAAAGCCGACAAACCATCTTGCCTGGGGCACATGGTCTGTGCATGTGTGTGTTTTTGTGGAGCACAGGTTAAAATACACCCTCAAGCCACAGTTTCACACCAATCTCAATACATGAGAAACACACACACTGGCATGCTAATTAACATGCATGCGGTGTGTTTTGTGCTGCAATTAACCGATATAAACTATCTGAGAGTGTGTTTCAGGGTTTGATGACTAAAGATGAGCAAATATTTGTCTGTTTATCACAACTTCAAAAAGCACAAAAGCACACAAATATCACAGAGACACATTTTTTTAACTTACCTGTTGAGTCATCGAGAAATACATGAAAGGAAAAAGGCAAAATAACATGTTAGGTTACAAATCAAAACACACGCTATTGGTCAAACACACACACACACACACACTCCAAGAACCATGTTATTTCCAAAAGCAACAGAGAAACCCTAAGAACAAATAGTCTTCTATTGTTTTTTTTTATTTGTAATGCGTATAATATATAACCACAAACTCTAAGAAGTTTAAATCTGTTAAAAAACAGATCATGATGACTGAAAATAGTGCAAAGAATACACACCAAATGTTGACACTAAAATACAGTTGCACAAAAAAGGATTTGGACATTAACTACTACCTGTCCAGTGATGACTTTTGGGCCCTGAGGTGTTCAAAACAAACATGACTCTTTAGTAGAAACCACTGTACTGGCTCAAAAGTGCCCGTAGTACAGGTTGCTTATGAGACAATCCTTTTTCAGGAAAGACGGAGAATACCTCAGGAAGAAAATTCTAGAGCACGTTCTGCAAGTATTACAACAGCTTGAATCTGTAGTAGAAAAGTCTACTGTATGAGCTCAGCTGTCTGCCTGCAGTCTTAACTTGTCACCCATTGAAAATCTTTGTTGCATCATGGAGAGAAAAAATGATCAAAGGAGACTCCAAAGTCATGTGAAGCTGAAATCCTATATCAGCTAAGAACAGGACAACTTTTCACTTAAAAACACATATTTTATTCAGACTGTAAATGATTTGCAAACCATCAAATTCTGTTATTTAGTGACTGGTAAAGCAGTTCTTTTTAGTGTACTGAATCGGTAGAATCAGTTCAGTAAAGTGATTCGTTTTAAAGATCTGTTCACCGAATCGTTCAGTACTTCTTCACAGCCCAGCTTGTGAATCAAAATTTAATAAGCTGAAACACGGCCAGACATTAGTTCTGCTCACGATTGTACTGAGAACAGGAATAATAAGCCAATGAGCTGAGAATTTAGTGGGATAAAACCACAGTTTGCAAACCGAAAGCTGCTAAAACAATCAAACATATTTATCCCCGACCGTTCTGTTTAATACGTTCAAATCACTCACTGACTGTGTGACTGACAGGAAGACAGAAACTTGGAGGCAGAGCTCTTGTTCAGTACGTCCAGTGAACAAATGAATGACTAAAAGTGAAGGTACGAGTCACAAGCCTCAGTCGCACACACACACTGTACCGACTGAAACATGATCAACTGAAACGGTTGTTAGTGGATGCTGAAACATTAAACAGTGAAATTAAGTTGGATATATAAGCAACTGCAAACTGACAACAACTTTCAAAAAGCACATTTTCACACACCTAAATGTTAAAATATTTGGTACTTCCTCGATTTTGGAGGCTCAAGACTGATTCCGTCCAGTTGGATCAGTCACTACATATCACTGACATGAAAGGGGGAGGGAGTGAGGGCTAGTCTAGAGAGGCAAACCACAGGAAAGAGGAGAGTGCAACTGAGGTTGTAAAATGAACGAATCTTTTCAGTAAGAGATTCAGTTTAGTTTGTTTACGCAGATGATTTGTTCATGAACGACACATCACTACTGCTATTATCTGCGTTTAAATCTCAACTCTTGCACATAGTACATAGTAATACTACATTTTTTTTAACAGAGCTTTTGATCAACTATGTGTGTCCTAGAAAAAGTTGCTACCAAAAATAGCACCAATCAGACCACACCGCTGCTGTACTAGACTCAAATTTTCTCTGCCTCTGTTGGAAACGTCAGCTGTCAGGAAGAGATATTTCATCGGCTTGTACACTGCACCCACACCTTCACGCAATGCTGCCTTTTACTTTGACCTTCGCTGTAAAAGTATCAAACTAGGCCAGCATTAAAGCCTGAGTCAGGAATATCACAGGCTGGATATCCTGACCTGTTTTTCACTCCCTTGCTGAGTGTCCTTGTTAACCAGGACGGGGGGGAGGAAGTGTCAGAAATGTGAATAAGCCACGCACATACAGAAACACACATAGAAAAACTCACACACTCAGAGCAGTCAATGAAGTTACTGACTTCTGACTCTGAAGCACAATTATCAATTTCTAACAAAATCTCTTAGTGTTTCTTTGTTTAGTGAAAGACATTCATCTGGAGATAGTGTTAGACTTCGATTTGTAAGGACCAAACGACTAAAGAAACCATCTCCACAGCAAATTCACCAAAGACCTTTTCTTTTGCAATGGCTGAAAAACAGCAAAGAACTCTTAACAACAAAATGAGAATTCTTCCTTTTTTTCACTTGTCTCACCAAGTAAATGGATGAGCAAAACAAGATTTGTATCCATTGTTACCCAGTTTGCTTTGTATAAAAGCAAATACGAAGTATAAAGACCAATTTAAATGTCACCACCAGGTGAAGTGGTGGCTCAGGGACAACTTTTATAACCCTGCACTGTAAGTGCAAGTGAGAGGCACTCTGAAATTGAGGCTGTGCACACTGCCAGCAGAAAGAGTGCTATTATTGGACAAAGGCCCTAAATTTAAATCAAGATTGAAGAAGAAGCATTGGTGGTCCGAGCTGGTTGGTACATTAGAGATGGCCAAACAAAGCCCTCTATCAGCTGTAGCAGGTGTTTCCGTTAAAGAGATGAACGAACCTCCAAATCTTGACCAAATCTTTGTTGGAGAAGCTACAATTTTTCTCTCTATTGGCAGTGACAGCACTTTTGTAAAGGGTGTCATCTCTTAACTGTAAGGTTGTTCAAAATCCCCAAGCAGCAGTCCAAATATTAAAGTGTCCTTGGGCAACACACTAAACCCTGAGTTTCTTTGAATCTGTGGTATAATCACTGTGTGTGGAAGCTTGCGAGTGGGATTAGTTAGAACTGATGGGTCCTTAGCATAGCATCATCTGCTCAGTGAGTGTCTGTGTGTAATGATGAATGTGACAAGTAGTGTAAAAGCACTTTGAGTGCCAATTTTAAAAACACAATGCGGTGGTGCTCATACGAATCTGTGATTAACAGATTTAAGCAAAGTCCACTTTACTTTGAACAGTCATTGTCCAACTACAGCACTGTCAAGACAACATATAGCCAATACCTTTTGTTTTTAATAAAAAGCACCAGTCAGCTTGTGTTTCTCCGCATGATGATTCACAGCCTCATGAAACTTTTCTCCCCAGGGATTCTCAGTCATCGTGGCAGAAATAATGCAGTTCCTGTTTCAGAGGAAGTGAAACAACTAAAGCTCAGCTGACAGAATATCAGCTCTGGCAAACAGCTTACAGGGTGCCATATGGACACACACACTCATACGCACACTCACACACAAATAAACAGAGGCACATGTAATGATTGAAGAACATTCAGTGGAAGTAAACTGCAGAAAGCTTCACCCACTCTTTCCCTCGAAGAAGCAGACAGAGAGAGCGGAAGAGTGGGCTGCTATTGGCTGTTTCTATCCAAATGTCAGAGCCCTCACCATGAAAAGTTGCAGTAATAAAAGTAAGAAGATACAAAAGTCAGGGTTCAAGAACAAATATATGTGCACGTGTGTGGACTTATATCACTCTGAAAGCAAGTGGTGTGCAGCGTGGTTGATGATTTTATGTGCAAAGCAGATGAAGATCATTGAACAGCCCATGTAGAGAATATCAAACATCAGTCTGATTATACGTGTTCTCACTTTGTTAATTATACTGTCTAAATGTGTGTATCAATGCAGCCAAACATTACTTTGTTTAAAAGGGACTGTGAGGACTTCTAAGTTACCCTGCGTGATCTTACTTCTAGATATATGCCTGATCCACAAACTCTGGTGTGGAGTCTCTATGACACCAGGCTGGCTGACAAAGTTTCGTAGTGAGAAAAGAGATCTGTGTTTTTCTCTGCTGAAAACGATTTCTGTGATTTGATAGTGGACAGTGGAGCTGAACTGTCAGACAGAAAAAGGACATCAGTGCTGAAGAAAGCTAAACGGGAGAGTAATAGCACAGGCTAAAGGCTAAAAAAAGAGCTAAAAAGTTTGTGATAATGTTTATTTCAACCCACATCCAGCAGTTATACTCTCAAACTTGACAGTCTGTCAATAAAATGAAGAGCAAGGTTACTTTAGCTCTGCTTGGTAGATGAGCAGGACATAAGGATTTGCTAACAATCACACGTTAGCCTACAGATACATCTCAAACCACCGAGCAGCAAGAGGCACTTAAATAGCCAGCTACTAAATTACTCTTATGTTAAGAGTCATGTCATCACGACAGTGTGCGTGCGTTTCCAGCCTCTTTAAATAAATAGGCACCACATGAACGCTGCATTTTTGGGCCGCATGTTTGATGCTTGTCTTTCCCATTAATATAAAACAAAGAGGAGCTTCTAGAAGTCAATCAACTGAATAACAAAGACAAAGTTGGCAAAAGGCTTCCGTTATCTGTTTTTGTTCCAGTTTTGCTGTGTTGAAATGATGACTCCATATCACGCTCTGTTATTTCTGGACAGTAAGCTGTTGCTATAAAACGGCTCAAACTAACTGAAATAATATTTACCAACCAAGAGAAGTTCAACTTATTTGAGGTTTGGGGGGTTTTAGGTATTGACGGTAGGGGAAAAATAAGGAAAATGAAAATAGTCAGAAAAAGCAGGGGAGAATAAAGACAAAAACTTTCTGATAAGACGGAGAAATTTTGAAAACTTAAGACAGTGCATGAAGTTTTTGAACCAGGCTATAAACATGTTTATTTCTGCTGTGAAAATGGCTTTTTTTTTTTTTTTGGCTTTGTGTGTGTGTGCGATTTCTGGTACTCCCGGAGCCAACCTCAAGTGGTCACTTGAGGTACTAGAGATTTAATCACTCCTGCATTGACTCATATTTTTAGAGTGGAGGTTGCCCCTTGGTTTGGGCTCATAGTAAGGGATAACATAGGATTAAAATCACAGCAGAGTGAGACTACGCCCCGCTTATTACCCAGCTTAAAAATATTGGTTGGAAGATTATTTAATTGATTTAAAATGTTTATACAGCTTTTCTTATCCACCTGTTGCACTGGCTTTAAAATCAAATGGGACACTTTAATTTACAGTCAAGGCAGGTCAAACATTACAATCAGCTTATTGTTACTGTTCAGATTACGCCGCACATTTCCATGGAGGGTTATGTTGGGCCAGATGAAGGACACGTCTGAAAATAAACCAGGCAAATGTCAGAACTTTTGACACTGCTGCTATCATCACCACGACTCATGGTTTATGATTCTTTAATTGTAGCTGTAAGTTGCTCCACTGCAGTTTTAGAAGTAATGGATCCAGGATCCAGTATGAAAATATCCATATTGTTTGGTCCGTTGGTTTAGCATGCTAACTAAAACTGACTTTTTGCCACATCGTTTCGGAAAGCAATGGTTTGACCTCACCATACAGCAATAGTACTGGTTTCCATGGATTGATTTGACATGGAGTGTGTGATCTGTTTGGCATCATAACTATTTTTATATCTTAAAATTTGATTGGTTATGGCCCTGAAACAGAAGCAAAGAAAAACATAATCTCCAAAGTACGAGCACAGGAATAACTAACATCCCTCAACCAACGCTTCATCAAGACTTCCAGAAGTCTCTTCTGTTCTTACATTAAGAGAAGACTTTAATATCCTGGTCTAAGTCCTTCATATCTCCTACAGTACGAAGCTGAAAAAATAATAGATTTTTTAAAGTCTTTAAGCTTTGGACTGGATAAAATTATTATCAGTACAATAACAAACATGATTTGAAAACCCTCCATCAGCCATTTCATTTTACATATCTTGATACATGTTCTGGTTACTTTATATGCCTGGTAAGGAAACACCTTCTGATAAAAGCCCCCAGAGAATACATATCTGTCAGGTCCACTGCACTTCCAATGAAAAGTTCTGGCTGAATTAATCCCATAATAGCACTACAACACTAGCTAAAATGGCACCATCCACAGTGAAGCTATGTGTGCCAGAATTGGCAGGATGGACCAGTTTTATCTGTCAGCTCCAGATCAAAGAAGCTCCCAGTATTGATCGGCAGCCTCCCTGCTCACCTTATTATCCAACTCAAAATCCATGAGAAAGTCACTGGGAACGTGCCAAAGGCTGCTGCTATCAAGGTTAGCTCGGCACGCGCGTGCACACACACACACACGACAGAGAGAGGAGAAAAGAGGGGGAGGTTTAAAGAGATGGACCTTGTTCCATGTGGGCTGCTTGATGTGTGTGTGGCTCGTTAAAATGTGATTGAAGCAGCAGCTCAGCGGCTGACTCAGCTGAGTTTAATTAAAGCTGTCAAACAATTCCTCTGTCATCCTCCAACATGCATATGTATAAATGTATTCATTCTCACACCCACACTCATCTCTCTCTTTCTCTGTCTCTAATCAGCTGAAGTGTGACATTCCCATGATAAAATTCCCTTTATGTATCTCACAGACATGACTGGCCGTTTGGCTTCGCTTTTCTTTCTGTGTCTCTCCGGCACCTACTGCCCGATTATTGAGACCATTGCTGTCAGCACAAGCGACGCATGGATGTGTCACCACGAGCATGCTGAAATGGGAGATGAAAAGAGGGAGAAAAGGGAGAGGAGTGGGAGGAAAGAAAATGAGGGAGATGAGTCCACCGCCGTTGTTGTTTTTAAGGTTTCACGGTTTCCCGTGATGAGAAAACACAACCTGGTTGCAATCACTGAGGACACTGAGCTCCAGACCTAAAGCTTCAAAAATGATGTCTGAAATTCTTCCTCACACACTGTTTAACCATTATAGTGAGGTAGGGGGAACATGCACAAGCAGAGCAGGATAAGAGAATACATTTGAAATCTTTTTGTGCTTCCCTGCGCCCTCTTTTTGTCTCGTAATGATCAGGGATCTACTCAGGCATTACCTAAGAACATAATTTGAATCTTAATTAGATTTTTTTCAAGACAGCATATAAGGATTGAGTTGTCTAGGGTATTTGGGGAGATTAATTTAAGTATTTAATGGGAAGTACAGACTCAAGCAAGGCAGCCTCAAGAAAAAGCTGAGAGATCAGAAAGTAATTCCTACATTTCTAAGGACAGATGTTTTTTATTAGAGTACCGATGTATGCCAAGTTCAACCAATTAAAATAATGTAAGGGGATCTGATTGGAGGAAAAGCTCAGATTAAAAAAAAACAGTACTTTCAGTTACCAGTTTCACAACAATAATGCAGTACCATATATCATTTAGAGCTGGTATCACTATTACACTTCTCACTAAACTTTCTCCAACTAAAGCCAGGCTTTATATCAACTATTTAATTATATTTACACTGGAAATTCTATTAAAATTTTAATAATTTCTAAATTGTATTCTCTCCTTCAAGCCTGTAAGTCTGTGTTAAAAATCAATGAGTTCAAATAGGATACATGGGATAAAACACCATCTGGCTTAAATCTGGTTACTGGTGTCTCTCTGGATTTGAAAGTCAGCCTGAAACAGGACATCCAGCCAGCTGTTGTTCTCACAGCACTGCGGCATCCGGCCTGTACAGTGCCAGCGGTGACAGTGACAGGCTAAACTCTCTCTCACACCACCACTATCACCCAGATCAGCAACAGTCCATCTATCTGAGAGGTTAAAGTCAAACATTGCTTCCAATACTGTTTTTATCCACTTGAACTTTTCATCCCTGACCCTCAAACAGAGCAGAAATTACTCACTTACCGCACTCTGACAGCACAAACACACTCACAGAGAACAACTCTAAACTGAATTCTTGAAGGAGTGGAAGCCAACAAAACAGTGCTGACCATGGTGCTGAAATGTAATGGCTGGATTACAGCTGGAGGACCCAAAATGGGAGGGAATTGCACTGGAGGAATTTTATTAAACTCAGATCATTTTTCTGTTACTTTTTGGCACCAAGCTTTGAGTCATACCAAGGGCCAACAAAACAGTGCTGACCATGGTGCTGAAATGTAATGGCTGGATTACAGCTGGAGGACCCAAAATGGGAGGGAATTGCACTGGAGGAATTTTATTAAACTCAGATCATTTTTCTGTTACTTTTTGGCACCAAGCTTTGAGTCATACCAAGGGCCTTAAAAGCAGGGTTGGTAGTCACGGAAAACTAGCATGAATTTGAATGTAGCATCACCTCAGGATTCCGTTTATCCCCCACCCCTCACAATTGGAGCTCCTCCAAAACAATGCCCTTGCTCACATGCACAAGCACCACTGATTCAGGACCATATGATTATGACTGATTCAAAACCACAAACTCAAACCGGTCCTCAGCACATCATTTTTGTTTGCACAGTAATCGGGGTATAGGTAGTTTTTCTGCCATTCTCCAGCATAATTGGATCCCTCTTGGTTATGCGCATTGAATTGGGGCTAGAGCACACCAGCGAAATGTATGAACAGGAGGCGGGCAGAACAGCAGTACAGGATTTGATTGGTTTAGTAAGTTGGAGCCCAAACACTAGGATTAGCTGCTGTTTTCCCAGGTTTACTCCTGCTGAAAAAAGTGAATATTTTTGGCTCTATTTCAGGAACACATCGTGCATTGATTGCCATCAGGACATAAAGATCACTTTAACCAGTGTAACAAAAAGAGAATCTAAATCTGATTACCAACACTGCCTTTAAGCTGCTGTAGCCACTGTCAGTATGTCTGTGGGCTGGTTGGTCGGTTAAGTACTTCCAATTAGACCTCCAAAGAGTGAAATCTGAACTGATTCACTTTAGACAGGTTTTTGTGATATCTGGGATGAATCCAACTGGCACAAGTGATTTCTGACATTTTCATGTTTAAGTAACATGTCACAAAAAAACTATTTGATTCGATCAACTTGAAATATTGTGCAGTTATATATGACTTATATATATTTTTTTCCCTTAACACATATTTTCAGTAGATCCGAAATGAAATAGCTCTTGCACTTTTGTTTTCTGACCAACACTTGAGGGAATTCCTGCAATTTTGTCAGCTCCAGCCTCAAATCTGTTAAGTGCTCACAAGCATTATGTATGTTAGCCTGCAAACAAAGCACCAGGGCTTTGGCATAAAGCAAAGGCGCAATCATGGTTTTGCACAAACCTACACAGTTGTTAGCACTGCTGTAGAGACCTGTTATTGTAGGAGAGCTTATGGAAGCTAAAGACAAAAAAAAAATCAACATGTTGCATCAACAACATGTCCAGTATAATTATTCACTCAGATGCAGCGTCCATACATTCATATTCAGATTCAGCTCCATGGTTTCCTGAGCAGAGATGGAAATCAGATTGCCAACTAGCATTTGGAGAGCGTGCAGAGCTGCATGAATGGTCAAATATATGTTTGTATTGCTAATGATGGCCTATTCCACTGAGGTGCAGAGTCAGTGTAGAACTACAGACCATACTTTAGTTTACAGTAAAATCAACTCTTCTTCATGACATTACCTAGAGGGTTATTAGTTCGACTGTCCACATAACTACATACAAAGAGCCCCTGACTTTATCTCCACTGTTCATTCAGTTCCTCAGGGCTCCACTCTTTCGTTTCCATTCCCTTCAATTCCCCAAAGCGTATCTGTCATAAACAAGTGTGCATCAGGGAGTTACTTAGCTGCGAAGAACTACAAAATGATGCAGTCAGGAATATGGAAAGGCACTAAAAGCTACAAGGAACAAATCTGCCACATCTCTGTGTCAATCTTTCCCCCTTCTCTTTCTCTCTTGCTCTCTCCCAGGAGCATCACATGAGCTGCAGTAGCAGAAACCTCCTGAATTATTGAAGCAGACAAGACATCTCTCAAACTCACACACACTTCCTCACACACAAACACAGTAACTGTATCCCTGCCCTCAGGGGGAAAATAAGATAATGACCAATTCAATCTGACATGGTTTTAGAGACCATAAACATCATAGTGAGAGACGGAGAGGGAGGGGGGAGGAGAGATAGTGACACCAACCGAAAGGACACGAGAGGTGTGAAAAGAGAAACACACTGCCTGTGATTTCTTTCACACTGTTACACTCGGAGCTGGGAAGGCTACTTTTAAATTTGATCCGTGCAAGACGGCCAGCTTGTAAATAAAATCTGCTGCGTTACATAATTGATGCGACTGCCGCCCAGATGAAATATGCAGCTGAACAATTTATTCAAAGAATAATCTAAATGCTGTCCATGTGATCATGTCGATCACTTATCTCGACGGGCAAAGCAATAATTCCATCTATCATCTCAACAATAATGACTGTGATTACAAGGAACAAGCAGAGGTGGACATGTACAGTCAATAAATGACGAAGGTGCTTCATAAATATCAAGATATAACCTCATGAGGGCGACATGGAAAAAACAGGGTCCTGTGAAGAACCGCTTTGCTTTATACAACGAGATGATAAATATGGTTAAATAAACACCTGTTTGTATCTTTTACTCACATTTCTCTTGTTTTAAACTCTTACAGGTTGTTTGTTCATGCATGCAAGTTTAACGTCTTGCCATCCTTTTTTTTTTTTTTTTTACCTGACTGTGTGCCTGCCTGATAATGTTTCTAACACTTTTTCTCCCTGTTTTCTCTGCCTCCATTTCTCCAGTCTGCAACCTCTGCTGCCCACAAGTCAACCAGCCCACAGGTTTGATCCAAACTGAGAATTCGCAACAGCTTCTTGAATAGATTGCTGACTTATTCTAAAAGGTCATGCAGAAGTTAATGCTTTCTTGAAATATTTGAAACAGTTGTATGAGATGTCATGATATTTGTGACTTAAACAGTCAACACAGGATAAGCTGCTGTTGTTAAGACCTGTTTTGTAACCTAGTGGCCCATCATGATCTTTTTGTGAGACTTTAGTACAAGATAAAACAACCGTTTCAGATCCACCAGCTTTATCTTTATTATGTGTTTATTCAGAATATCTCCTTGTGCTAATAAGTAAAGCTAAGACGAGGAACATGATGAACATCAACCCGCTTCACTTAAGCAGCATGTGCTTCCACAGTGAGCATGATGCTGTTAGCTGAAAGCTCTAAAAAAGACAACCAAAGATGGAAACACAGAAAGAAGAAAACAAAGACAATGAAGAAGGAAAATGAATTCTGACGGATCAAAAAGTTGTCTTGCTGGCTCGGTTTTCGCGTGCTTCTAAGTTCTGACATTACTCGACAACTCATCACTATTAAAGTGAAAAAAAAAAACAAAAACAGACATATCATCTACATCTAAAAATATTCATTTCCATCCTTTTTTCTTCTTCAAAGAAAGAACGTAAGACACCCTGATCAGAGAGTCTATCTTTGTTTCTGCATAGATATGTTGCACTTGGATTTCAGGTGTTCATAAGGTTACATTTCAGAAGTCATCTTTTTTAAAAGACAATGGTTTTAATAATAATAAAGAGAAATGAATCATTTTGCATGAACCCAAGACCTCAAACTCCCATAATAACAAAGTTTGACTTTTGCGGATGGGCTCTTCTCCTGCTGTAGGGTATCGAGCTGGCAAATCAGTCTGTTATGATTCATTTCCTCATCTCAGAGGTTCAACAGATTAAAAAAGAAATCAAACACTGGCATGTGAAGAGATGTGAGGGGAGCCGAGACTCGAGGAAGAAACCTCTGATCTCACACTAGAACCAGTGCACCATGGGGGCTTCATTACTGGGGATGGAAACTGGAACTCTCAGTCAAACACATCAAATTCTGACATACAGTATGCGCACGTTCCACTTTAATATGCATACATGATGATCAAAACAGACTTTGGTGATTTTGTTCAATAAATAATACAGAGTTACATTCTTCCTCAGGTTACACACACACACACACACACACATCCTCCTCCACGATATCAACCAGCTGTTTCAGTCTGGATTGAAAATCCCCCAAATTTTGATGGCGTGTTGACATAAAACTGTCTGTCATTGCTGTAATGTAGATTTTACTAACAACTGCAGGCATCCGTGAAGATGAAATATGGTTGAAATATAATGAGGACAGCTTGAGGCCATATGGATCAGTGCAGCACACAGAGTAATGAGATTTTTATATTGGAAATAATATTCAGAATGAATATGAACTATTGGTTAAATAATCAAAACAGACAATAAGGCGACAGCTGTGGAAGATTCTTCATTTAACTGGTTCCAGTTCCTAAACCTGGTGGAAATCTTTTGGTGTATAAATGTAGAGCAGAAGTAAGGTTATCAAATTTTTCAATACTTTTCAATCCTACATGTTATAAAACATTATTTTCCTGATAGTGTTGGAAAGCACTGAAGCTTATGAAGAATGCAGCTCTCTGCTCAGATGGGAGAGCCGCTGTGGTCATCAAACTGAAGAAGCAGCAATCACAGAACGTGTTATGAGTAAATAAAGCTATAAAACTGATGCAGAGGGCATTGATTTCTAATTCATTACCCAATGACTTATTAAGGAATCTGCAAATCCATGCAAACATGCAGCAGTGCTGAATTTTGTCTTCCTGCAGCACTTGTTTGCGCTTCAGTCTGGATGCTGTTTGTGTGTGTGTGTAAGTGCCTTGACACGGTGAAAAGTGTTCAGCAAAGAGGAAAGGGTGTCAGCTTTATGAAGTCCTTTAAGAACAGAGGTGAGAGAGACAGATCTGTCACTTGGACCCTGACGCTATAAAATATCGAAGACATGAAGCTCTGAAAATCAGCTGATAATGGGACTATTTTCTTTTTCATTTAATATTTTGATAATACAATTTTACCTTAAAAAATACACTAAATAAATAAATATGAGCAGTGTTTTTGCACCTCTCACACATTCAAACACTGTGGATGGCAGTTTGCATTCACCATTGGTTATAGCACAGTAGAACAAGCGCAGCTGAGCAAGCTGACAAAAGAGTCAACTTGGCATCTCTGGTGTGGATAATCCAAAGTTTCTGAGGAGGATAAAAAAAGTTGCAACTTGCTGACCATCTGCCGCAAGGATTCCCACAGAGAGGGAAAAAAAGTCACGTGCATAATAGTTGTTGTCACAAAAATGATGTTTGGGAATACGCAGCAGTCGTAGCCAAAGTTAGCATAAGCAGTGAGAAACAGATGAGTGCTGTCACTTCTATCAAAAGACTTTTTAGAAGAGCAGGAGGTTTGGTCACTTTCAGCACTGATTATAGGTTAGGTTGAGTCAGCAATTCTGATATGGCGACCCTCCCTGCTTCTGGTACCTTTTTCAAAACCAATGGGTGACGTCACTAAGACTCCAACCATGTGTTGAACACTCCATGGTACTGAAAGCTAAAGCGTCACGTCACTGATCCAAATACAAAGGTAAAGGGAGATTATCGGCTTCTCTGAGGCTGTGGGTTGTTTCCAGTCTTGGTAAATCTTAAGACAAAAGCCGCAAGTCAGACAGCGGCTCTTCAAAAGACTTATCAGCTCAGCAGGACAGCTTCATATCAGCGCCAAAGAGACGGACAGACAATCTCCACAGAGAGAGAGAGAGAGAGGGGGAGAAAGGAGGGGGAGGTTTGGAGATGACAAAGCTGGCTGAAACCCACATAAACACAAGCAAACACACACAGACACACACACGGGATGTACTGATGATGGATTCCACATGTCTCCAATGCTTCCATCTTCCTTCCCTCCATCTGTTTTGCACAGTGTTGATGGGATTCATATTAAATCTCCTCTTCCTCTCTGCTCCCACTTTTGCTCCTTCTCCCGGCATTTCCTCTTTTTTTTTTTTATTCACCAGCTAAAATTACTCTCTAGCTCTGCTGTCTCAGTCCGTTCTGTCCTCAAACACACATTTAAAAGCGATTCATCCTGGTCATAAGGGACAGTGACCTTTGTGATGCTTCTGACCGTTTGTCATCAAATGTGCTGCAGTGTGTGCTGTGCCTCCACATGTGTGTCCTCTTGCCTTTTCACACACTCATTGATTGAATCAAAGCTCCAATCAGGGTAACCAGTCCCCGTCAATATTACAGATCGATCTTTCCAAGAGCCTTGGAGTTTGGGGGGGGGGGGGGGGGGGGGGGGTTGCATAAGCATTTACACACACACAAGAGAAGAAATAATATATAATATGACGTTTTTCCACTGTTTGGTTTGAAGAGGTTCAATGTGACAGAAAAATCTTCAATGCAGAGATTAAAATTAGCGTTTCCTCATTTGAAATCAATAGCTCAGGGGAAAGAAATGTGCATGCAGGAGGAGATTGTGGAAAAAAAGAATAGATGGAAGAGAGAGAGAGAGAGAGAGAGAGACGGTTTATTTTGAAGGGCACCGTTTCATCAGGAATTATTCAAGTATAAAACGAGGAGAAGGAAGAGCCAGGAGAGTGAAGATGATAAACGCTATGAAGAGAAGAGAGGGTACAGAGAGAGCTTTAAAGGAGAAAGAGAAATGGAGGACAGAGGAGGGAGATAAGAAGGAATGGCAGGTGTTCTTCCACGTCTCGGCTTTAATTGACAGAAATACTGTAGGTCTTCAGGGGAGTGGTGACTCACACGGTTTGTGTGTGTGTGTGTGTGTGTGAGTGAAGGTGAAGGTGACTCCAGGGTTCGTCATGTATAAGCTGCTTCTCTAAACTGCATCCCGCCTCTCCCCCCCTCAACTACACAGCCAGCCAATCACAGAACGTGCAAACACACCAGGGTGCAAACACAGACACAAAAGAGGACGAGTAGTTCATTTAGATGCAGTCGAAGCTTCCAGGTGTGAATGTCAGACTGAAAAAAAATGTGCAAGCTCAGCAAACTCATTTTCCTCCATAAATGCAAAAGAAGGGAAACGTGTATTACAAGCAAACACGCAAACCAGCTTTACAATGAAAATAAACTGTCACTGCAGCTGTAAAACATGTTGGGCCTCATTCACTAATGAATGCAGGGAAATGTTCTCACTCTGTACGCAAAATCACTCAGATTCATGACACGTGTGTACCAGTCAGTTTCGTATTGACCACCTTACGTTTAGTGAATAACAATAATTTCAAACTGACACACGTGCCCAAAACCTGCAATCAGCATACTACCACATCCCACTTCATCCATATAAGGACATCTGTTCGATGCATCAAGAAAAGAGTGCTGAGTTGAAGAGAGACTGCTAAAAATGTCCCCAAAGGAAAAAAAAACAAAAACAAAAGAGTTTCACCTCGGCAGAAATAGAGGTGATTGTTTTGGAGGCTGAGGCATGAAAACCAACACTTTTCCGTAGCGTTTCAGCAGGAGTCACCAGGAAAAAAAAAAAAAAAAAAAGAAGCCTGTGTTTCAATTACTGGGGCTGGTTATGCTGCGTCTCCTGAGATTCGCATCATGGCTCAGGTTAAGAAAAAATGGTTTCATATTAAAGAAGGAAGGACCACCTAATCTGACAGCTCAGGATGAAACAGTGGCTGCAGTTACTGGCAACGCCTCAGGAATCTGTTCCTGAAATGAGGGTAAAAGAGATGATATTGAACCGTCACCTAACAGTAATTCATATTTTTATTGTTGATATTTGCAGTTTGCTGTTTTTGGAAAATAATGAGTGCAAATCAATCACAAAAAAACATTGTTTAATCAAATGAAAATGCTGATTGAGCGCCATTGACCTCGACGTCCGCATCAGCCACACAGCCCACTGCCTCCTGGCCCCTCACCGGTAGTCTCATCAGCAGCCCCATGTCCTGACCAACAAGGTGATTAATAATCAGCTGTCTCTCCTGTGTGCTGTGTGGGAAATTGTAACAGGTATCCAAAAGCAGGAATTAAAAATCTGGAATTAGTTGAAATATGTCCTGTAGTAAGTGGAACGAGTATGTGTTTACATTTTCTGAGAAAGTTGGTCATCATCATTCATTTGTGCCTACGCATGGTCTGAGGAAGTTCTGGTTTTATTCGCAGTGGAAGAATCAAATCAAGTATGAATATATTGGGGAATCTCAGATTTGTGCTTCAGAGGTTTGTACACAGTTTAAGCACTGTAAGTGAATGAGGCCCAATGTCAGTGGAAAATTTCTACTCACAAAGAAAACACACACACACACACACACACACACACACACACACACACACACACACACACACACACACACACACACACACACACACACACACACATACATGTATGTTCGTCTTGTTCTGATAAGGTGAAGGGGGGGGGGTGACTGGCAGCCCCAGAGAGGCTGTCATCTACGAAAAGCGAACCGTGATGATAAGAGATGACAGCGTTTAATTCTCACCGTGAGGATGAGCAGAGACAGGCCGCAAGTGCTGACACAACACAGTCCCAATGCAAGTACGCAAACACAGGTGGAGGTTTGAAACTAGCTGATATTTTCTACCGGCTAATGAACCGGCAGTTTGGTAAGGTCAGGCATTTACACAAACAAACACTAAAATATGCCGCCCACACATGACGGCCCCTCAGAAAAAAAAAAAAAAAACAGAGAGAGAGGGAGAGAGGGATAGAGGATGGTATTTCAGAACAGGAGGAGAAAATACAAGAGAGAAAAGGTGAACTGGGACAAGAAAAGCTGCTTTTAGGAGAAACAAACAAGCAGCTCAGAAGAGTGAGAACAACTTTTCCTCCTCGTGAGGCCTGCCTGAATGTCAACGATGGCTTTACTGTCACTGCTTGTTTCAGAGATTTTAAAAAGACACGCAGAAGGGGAAGGAGAGGAGACGGGACTAGATGAAAAAGAACAAAATGAGACAAAATAAAGCCTTGATACTGTCTGAGATTTTTAAATACAAGCTCTATTATCATACTAAATTTAGTCCTGATACCCAACCCTTCCTTTTTGGAACAATTATCAATCGTCTTGACTGGATAATAAGTTTCTTTTTGAATCAAGTTTTCTGTTTTGGATGCTTCATGACACACTGAGTTATGATATTCTCAATGGTTTTTAATATTCCTTGACAAATTTCCAGAGATTTCAGTATGTTTGACAAGAGAACCATGACTCTGGTCAGCCATATGTTAAGTTTTAACATCACACGCTCATTGTGGATACTTACTCTCCAGCGTTATTGCTTGCTGTTCCCATACTTTAATTCAAACTACAAAACATTGTACTTCCATTGTTTGAAACCATCAATAAAAACAGTCTCAGGTTATGAACTAAAATTTATCTGTGCTTTCTAACTCTGCCTTCTAATAAAATCTATGATAGTGAAGTGTATGTAGCTTTTCTTCAAGTCACAGACTTTTTTTGAGATCCCGTTAGAACGTAAGCAGTTGTTTTGTCTCGTAGGTTAAAGGAGGTGATGTAATTGGGCAGTGAAGGGCTATAATTACCAACTGAAATGTCGATTAGTGTCAGAACACTTTAAAAAAGGGTCAATGCATTCACTAAACTTTCAAATACATGGACTGTAAATCAGCGTGCTGAGTATGTAGGTCTGCATGTCTAAAAACGCTCTGTCTTAATCACCATAGTTACATATTCATGCTCCACAGCTCAGCCCTGCGTGCTGCTGTTACCACATTTGGACTGGCTGCTGATCTTTTGTTTTGCTGCTGCCATGTCTACCATTGTTCCAGCTGGGCCGCTCGTTTTCACTTTTGTCCGGAGCAGATAATACTTTGATGTAGCAAAACAACACGAGGCAGTCACGGGCTTACAACAAAGATGACCCTGCCTGAAACAGGAAGACAGTCAGAGTGAGAGCTGCATACAAATGTGTGTCAACTCACTGCAGCGATACCATTTGCATAAAAGCCCATGAAAACTAAGATAATGATTTTGTAACCTTAGGAAAATTGAAAGACTACTGGGACAAACTGTAGCGACAAGAGTTTTGGAGGAAGAGCACCGAAGATGTTTGCTCAAATTTGGGGATTAGGAAACTGTGAAATTGGTCAAACACATGTGGATCTACTCTGACAAGCTGAGAAAACTCCTTACCTCTCATATAGGAAACTGAAAACAAAGACACTCTGCAACCAAAACAAATTATCCAACTGCATATCTTCCACAGAAGATTTTATTGTGTTTTGTATCAAACTAGCAACACAATGGTGGTAGTGGGTGAAAAGTGGGTACCAGACTGTTTCTGAATGTATCTCTGAAGCTATCGACTTGTACTGAAAGAAAGTGTGCTTTTGTTTTCTGAAGGTATATCAACATTTCAGGAATCTTTGTATTCAGCACAAACAATTTCAACAGAGGGACGTTTTTGAACGGACAAAATGTAATCACAGTGAGGGACATTTTCATTCCGACTGCACATCCTCGATCAGTACAAGTGGACCAGACTGAAGCCGTCCCTGGCGGCATTGCTCATGCCTTTCAGAATATTACAGTCCAGTTGTTAGTATAATGGCAAGGCTACAGAATAAACAAAATTATAATTTCCGCATGTTTTTGAAATAAACCCCCCGAACTTTGACTGTCCAACTTTTGCATCAGCTCCCCAGCTGACAAATGGGCGCTCATACATTATGCAGGAGGGAGCAAGTGGCTCATCAGGGATGCAGAGAGAAACATGGCTGCCGGGGGAGAACAGCAGGAGGAGGAGCCAAGGGTGAGGGCCAGGGGGATAGAGAGAGAGAGAGGGAGAGAGTGAGAGAGAGAGAGGCAGCCATGGTTGAGGAAGCACAGGGTCATTGACTGCTTTGGAGACGGAGGCAGAAAATGTGAGAAAGAGGAAATCCTGGGAGAAAAATATGGAGTTCATGACTCAATAAGAACTGAGAGGAGGAGGGGATTTATTGAGTGACATGAAAGATTGTTACAGACAGCTAGAACACTGAAACATAAAATGTTTTGGATGTAGTCTAAATGATGTCACTGGTCTGAAAAGAGATGTAATGAAAGCCACTGACGATGGTCGCCATATTGGAACAGTAAACTCAACCTTCCTTTAAATCAATCTAGAAAGTGACAGAGGCGGAGTTGAGGTGGGGCTTAAGCCTCCTGACAAACAGCCTCAACACCCTCTCCTGTCAGCCAACTTAGGCGTGCCCATAAATTCACAAATATTTGATCCAAACTTCTGGCTGGTATGCCATCAAAATGGATGTTTTGGAAGCTGAGTTACTGTGTCCAAAAACCCTTTCTGGATCAGGCTGTAAACATGAATATTTCTGCTGTAAAACTGCCACTTTAATATAGAATATAACAGGTTTGCCTTGGCTTTCAGAGCAGTCTGAAGAGGATGCTGAGGGTGTTGCAGTTTTTTTGCACTTTATTATTGGCTTCATTTTTCAACAACAGAGGGTACTGTTGGGGGGGATCATGCAGATAACTTGGTCATACATTAATCTAAAAACAAAGCAGGAAGAAGAGTCATTTAGTAAGTATTTGTTTTCATTTTTGATCCATCAAACCTTATTGATCAAACCTTTGCTAAGATAAGATAAAATTGCTTTTTAAATAAAACAATCGATAACTTTCATTTGAAATTTGGAATACATAAACTATCGGCCAGAGGTTATTATTATTATTATTATTATTATTATTAATAATAATAATAATAATAATAATAATAATAATAATAATAATAATAATAATAAATCAGGATTTGTGTAAAACATAACTTTTAAACCAACACAATTAAACACTGTGAAGCTTTCCATGAAAGGGTTTTATCGTGCTAATGTTTAGAGCATTTTAACCGATCTTTCAAGACCCACAGAATATTGCGTTTTATGACTATGTGAACTCCAAAACTACCAAAAGATAGAATAGACCGTCTTCTTTCATCAAACTTCCTGATTTTAAAAGAAAAAACACTTTTTAGATAGCACTCGATCTGAAGCTCCATCCGTTCATCCAATGAGAGCACTGCTGCCACCTCTAGTAGTTTACAAGTATAATACTGATAAACAAGCTCCACCAGACACCCCCACCACCACCGCCACCCACTGAACTACATAATTGACATCTATAAATGCAGCCAATGGTTGTAATCGAATTGACGTCAATAGACGTCAATGGCAGCCAATGAGTTAATGCTGTCTGACAATCATAACCCTGATTTTTACCCTAGAGGCTACCTTGATGCACAAGTGCTAAAAACTGCAGTTTCTCAAGCGTCCACTTGAGACTGGCCCCAGAAACCAAATACTGTCTGACTGCCAAAAACTATGAAGTCACTGAGTGTTATGTCCCAAGACAGCGAGCCACTGAAGAAAAATGTATCCAAGACGTGCCCACTATCAGGCCTGTCATCTCTCTGTTAGACTGCATGTTTCCTTGAATTTCTTTATTTCTGCCCATCATCAAACTCACCTCTTCTGGAGTTAAATTTGAGTTTCCGATCAATGTAATGATGCATGCCATCAATTATTTAACTATTCATCAACACATGCCGTTGCACGACATCATTAACTCGGATCATCAAATGGATTAGCTTGAGTGTAGCCTGATATTGTTTGCTATTATTTCACTGATATGTCATGAATGTAAACTCTCATTTGAGAGGACCAAATATCACACAATGATTTCAACTTAAGTGCTTTAAGGTCAGATTTTACTCAACCATTGTGTTTAAACTGGTGTTGTCATGAAGTGTGAAGTCCTCATACAGGATCTCAGTGTCCTAATCAGAGCTCTGCTGTCTATGGATTTTAGTTTTTTGGTACCACAGTTAAGAAATGACTTGAAAGAAAGAAAGTGGCAAGGAGACATGGTGGGCAGAGAGAGACAACAACTGTTGCAGGAGACAAATTACGACCAGAAGGTTTCCCTATGTAATAGGGCAGACAGTATACACACACAGAGACACACACACTCTTACACGCAACAACAGCTCCAGCATTTTGTTGGTAGCATTGCTTGAAATATTAAACATAAATGTCACAGCCTCTCCTATCTATTGCTCTACGTCTTCTCTCCTCCTCCCTCCTCTGACAGCTTCCTGTTAATGAGTTTCATTTGCACAGGAGACCACACCAAGAAGTAAACACAAACACACACCAGACACACACACACAGACTGCAGGTAGTAGAGCCCTGCCAGAGCACGTCCAGGCATGACTTACTAGCCCCCACATCACTGCTCCTGTGCTGTATAGGGAAAACCAGCACTAATAAGGCCAGAGTTAGCTTACTGTCTGCTGAAACCTCTGGAGACTGTGTTTGCAGGCAGCAAAGGACGCCGTACTGTGGGAAACCCATCATGTGACTACAGCAAACCACACAGTCAGAATGGTAGGACTGAGGAGCATGTTGATGTTACCTAACTGAAGCCAGAGATAGAGCTGAGAGTATTATTTCACTGATTAAGATTTTTTTGTTGTGTTTTCTTTAAAAGAACGGCAAACATTGACATTTTCAAGTGTAAAGAGAGCTGGAGAGGTTTCATAACACCATAGGAGCCAACAGAAAAGAGCAGACAGACGTAATGCCAAACAAACAATCAAAGCCTGTTATATATGCCCCTGACATGTAGGATCCTGAGGATAAACAGCTAAGCACTGATATTTCTCTCTTCAGTCGCTTTAAACTGTTTAAATAGATGTCTGGCCGGTTCATTTTTTCCCTCCAAACCCTTCACTGAGATGGAAAGAGTAAAAGAAAAAGACGTGCAAAGAAAGTCACTCAGATTTATGCCGTTTGCAACTTGAAAACACAGTGTAAGGATGTTTTTATTCAGCTAACACAACAACTTCTGAAATGTAAGAAAGTGCCTGATAACACCAGCTATTTCATGACTCTCTATAATGGATGCTTGACATACATCAATGACACACAGGAGCTACATTTGAGTGCATCAGCTCCTGTGTGGAATTATGAACACTTAAGTCACAGCAATTCCTTTCTCAGAGAAAGCTTAATGACACAGCTTTTTATAAAGGCGAAATATTCAGAACAAAAAGATGGTTTTCTGATAATACTTAACCAGGAAGGAAAAACTCCACTTCACTCTATCAAATCAAAGTTTCTCATTTCTCTATCATTTAAGGAAGTTTGATGTTTTCTGTTTACTCATCCGTCAGACCAGATCCTAGACTTGCTGAGTATCTACAAGGTGGATTATGCCTGCTGGCAAGTGCTCAACCACTCTCAGGCTGTATCGGGGGCATGTATGACACCCCCACCTTTTTTTTTTATCTGTCTCACCCAGTGAAATACAAACTGTGAATCTGATAATGATGCTCCTTTAGTATTGATGTTGTGTCTGTCAGTGCAACTCACATCTCTGAATCTGTTCCAGGATCTGTCCTTGTTGTTCTGAGACACGGTGCTCAGCCATTTGTCGTTACTGTTACCGGAGACCGTCGTTTCTCCGCTCAGCAAGAGAGCCACGAAAGGCAGCAGGAGGAAGAACATCTTCTGCAAGCGAAGACGGAGAGAGAGAAAACACAAAACATTTAAGATGTAGATGGAGGATGCAGAAAAGTGTTCTAGGAGCAGAATGAAGTGGTAAAATCTACTTTATGGAACACAGAACTCTCCTACTGGGTCGTATAATGGGTCAAAATGTAAACAGAAAAAGGGAACCCAATGTTTATGACCGAAGGAGATGGAGGGGGCTCATTTTCTCAGACTAATCGTATTATAAACATTGGAGAGTTGTCACGCAGCAGATGGGGGAACCGCGAAAACGATTAGCCCGCGAGCTTCCCCTCCGCTAATTTAAAAAGCAATTAGCGGCGTCAACACAATTGTCGCCCCCACTGAGCTTTGTCTTGGCTATCGTTACCTTTCTTCTCCATCTTCAGGTTCGTTAAAGTCGAAAAATAAGCATAAACGGACTTTTATTTCCAGCTTATTGTTTCTTTTGATAAAAAGCCTCACTTGCAGGTTGTTCACCTACCTGGGAGAGTTTGCTCGTGTCCAATTCCGATTCCCGGGGGGAAGTAAGTCCACAGCCCCGGGTACTCCGGTGGCAACCCGACTGCTTGTAGGATTGACGGTTAAAAGAGGGAGAGCTGCGAGCACGAGCGCACCGGCAGCTTTCTCCTCCTCCTCCTCGGTCACCAGACACCGCCTCTCTCTCTCTCTCTCTCTCTCTCTCTCTCTCTCTCTCTCTCTCTCTCTCTCTCTCTCTCTCTCACTGTGTCATTGATTTCCAGCGGAGAGGGGGCGGGCGTGTGTATTTTTTATATATTCACACACCAGAACCCAAGCGGGATTTAGGCGCCGTGTCAAACCGCTGTTCCGGATGTACAAACACAGATTTGATTTTAGTCACGCGCCTCTGTAGATAAATCTGAGCTTGCGTCCACTATGATAAATACAATTAAGGCGTATAAAATCAGCGCTGTATTTGTTCCTGATTGGTTTGTTCAACTGGGTCTTTTTCAGAACTATGGGCAGAGGCAGGCCACAAAATGGGCCACATAACTGGGACGTTCATTTGAAGAGGGAAATAAAGTTGTGTTAAATATTTTATCAGTGACTCACTACTTTTTCCCCTTTGCGTTTGCTTTGTTAACACTGTTGTTTCTCTTTTCTTTATCTTTGCATAATATGCGTTTGTGTGTGTGGAGTTCAGCAGAAAGATTATTTGGTGCACTTTTTGGGCCTACAGTCACTCTCCCGATTTAGCCCATGTCTGCTTAACAGTTAACTTTCTGGTAGCCTACAGAGAAAACCTGGGTTTGGGTTCAGTATCTTATCTGCTCACATTATCATAATGGTTTTCTTATCTAACTATTCCAGCGAATGAAACAATTCTCCTTTATATTATTTCCAGAAGTATTATCAGGATTAATTTTGGATGAACAGTAGTCAAAAGAACGTTTTCAAATTGATATTTGGCTCATTTTACCCCTCCACCATAAAAACGTTGTATTGTAGAACTATATTGTGCTTAGCTATTTCAGAAAGTCCAGATTTGTGTCAACTCAAGTTCAGTATTGTTCAGCATTGCCTTTTTTTTTTTTTTTTTTTTTTTTTTTTTTTTTTTTTTTTTTAAGGAATCTAATCTTTTGGAATTTGGACCTTTAGATGTCATTATATTTCCTGTTTTTGGCCCAGAGTCATAGCATATTAAAATGTGAAAGGTTTGTTGTTGTGTTTGTTTAATGTTTGTCTGCAAATCCTTTTCTTTATTTTCACATGAACAGGTTTAGTCTCATCCAGCAACCTGGTGTCTGGCTGTGTTTGCAGTACCTTTAAAACATTCATATCAGTGTTGTTTTTGCAGGTCTGGGAAATTAAATAAATAGCTGATAAAGGCACAAATACATAAATTGTTTAATTGTACTGACTGCAATAAATTTATGTGGAGGCAAATTCCGTATGAGATTACCTCTTTTAAAATAGCCACCTGATTTTTCAACATGGTGATAGCTGGTAAATTTGCCTCAACGTTTAATAAATCAAAAGTCTTAAAATATACATAATGTCCTGCACAAACCGCATTCAAAATAATGTATGTATGGAAACACACTTACCTGTTTTCTGTCCACAATCTCAAAAGTGATGTCCTGCATAGGACACTATCAGCAGTGCTGAAGTGAAACAGCATGCAGCTGTTTTCAAATCTACCGGACTTCTTCTTTCAGTTATAGCAACGTTTTATCAGACTTAGAAAAGATATAAAAGGCACAAAAAATTCTGAAAAAGATAAAACTCACATTAAAAAGCCATAGCATATGCTGGCTTCTGCTGAGATGTTTTATATTAGGCTAGCTGCTTACATTAAAGTTTAACATTATGTTTTACTTTAGGTTTATAGGCACAATCAAGCTATAGGAGATTACTTTTTTTAAAGCATGCTACTTTTAAAGAAACTCTTGTATGCTTAAGTAATATAATTTTTTAAATCTTGACCTTCTTGATGCTGTATTTTGATGCTGATCCATAATGGGGGTTAATTAATGATGTGTGATTAAAGTCTGACTTCAAATAATCTCTACTATGGGTTTAAAAAATAAACATTTCTGCCAGTTGTGGCATGTGCTTTACTGATATGTCTTCTCAGTTGTATACAGACTGTTTCCTAAGATTGTGTGTATTGTTGTGTATGATATTGTTCAGTCACACCGTACAAACATCACATTAAAATACTCGAAGTGTGTTTGTGTAACGTATGCAATAACATGTAAATCAAAGAACTGGAAGAGAAGTCAAGTTCTGTTTCCTCCAGCCGAGTGATGAGTCTTCTCTCCTTGAGTGGAGAACAGGAGGCACTGTGTGAGCAGTGAAATAGGAAAGTCCAATAAGCAGCTTATGAACTGAATAGTTATGAGACACTTGAATCTGACATTTAGAAGCTCTTCATGGGCATTTATGTGTGGTATATGTTAACTGTTATATAGCTTGTGTTAAATGGTAGCCCTGGCATTAACAATAAATCTACGGAGAGCTTGGAAACTTGTCTCAGTCTTTAAATTGACACGGGGTATTTGTCCTTCAACTATCAGCCAAATGGCTTCTTTACACTAACATTAACATTTTGACACTGCAACATGAACTACTATTGTGTTGTTTTATCAGCTCAGCCAGAAACACACCGCTCTCAGAGTTCAAAGGATCTGACTCAGTCCCACTTCTGACAGATTTTCTCCTGATTTCCTCTCCCAGTTTGTCTCTAAATCCTAGCATCCTCTGAGGGTAAAGATGAAGGATAAGAACAGCTGTAGGGGATCCAGTTTTGAATAATGAAGATCAAAATATCTGAAACGACACATGGGGGGGAGCCATGTCCCAGCAGTAAACTTAACAACACACATCCCCCACGTTTCAACTGCAGATGGTAGAAGCAAAAAGAAGAGAGAGAGGGGGGGGGGGGGGGGGGGGGGGCAAGAGTGATGTAATAAGTTTTCAATTTTTGGGTTGTGTGTGCGTGTGTAGAAAAGCGTAGTAGAGACAAGAAGTGTGTCAGAGATGTTTAAGCAGTGGGGTTTGATAGACTGCTTCTTAATGAGCTGTGTGTCTACTGCTTAACTTGTGCATGGAAACTTTAGTTCCACCCCAGCAGCTCTGGAGAAAAGCTGCCTGAGAACAGACCAGGATCACAAAGCATATCAGCCTCCATGATGATATCTGCCTGAGCGGTCCCACTGTGCAAGGTGTAGAGTGCTGCTAAAACAGAGCATTTCCATCACACAACAGGTTTTTATTTCTACTCTGTGCTCTCAGGGGCATTTGTAAATCCAATCACGAGTACGACGTTCCACATAGGATGAAAAGAGAGACTCACTGAGCATGAAACTCACCAGCAAATAGGATAAAAGGTATAAATAACACTTCTTCCCAATTGTTTCGGTACGCTAGGTGTGTTCCCTAATCAGTCTCTTATGAAGGACTTCAGTGATGATATAAGAAGTGGGATAGAAAGTGGAATTATTATATTTAAAAAGTATACAGATACCTTTTCAAATCCAAAACCAGGGGCGAGCATTCTGTGTATTATGACTCTAAGCCTCTATCAGCTTTGATGTTTCCTTCTCTTTGGGCAGTGTTTTTCCTGCATTATTTTCAAAGCACAGGTAAGGTTTATTCTTTGCTTTTTAAAAAAGAAATACCTATGTGTGAGAATTGTGTTTGTTGTGTTTTAAAAAAAGGACTTGATCACAGTTTCCTTTGGTGGATTGAAATGTTTTAACCTCACCAGGGAGAAAATGAACACATACTGAGAAGCATTTCATAAAAGGATCCTAAAAGCTGCATAGCTTAACTAAGATTTATTTATTTAATTTTTATTCATTTTTAGCTAGTTTTGAGTTCTTTCTCTGCATAGAAATCGTTGGCAAGTGACACTGGTATGAGTTTGAAAGCAAAGCAGTCGGGGTGTGAAGAGTCATAGATCTATATCGGTGACTGGTCCTAACGTTAAAGATCCAAGTGCATCATGGCAAAATGTCATACAAACAAGTGAATTCATAAGTCTGAGTGATACTTTTACTCAGGAGTCCACTGAGACAGAAGTGTATGTTTGGGTCCACAAATGTCCTGTGCTTATTCTGTTGAGTTAGATCATCCACATATCCACAGGTTGCGCTGTTTTTGGACTAAATGTGGGGGCATATTAAAAAGCAGCCGCCCTTCATGCAGGGAAGACATAAGGTCTCAACACATTCATTTAAAGGATTTACTGATCGTTGGCTTGTTCAAGCTTAATTGATACAATTCTAAAATAACTTAAACTTGAAACAATTGGGTTTTAGCAACGAAAATTAATGAACAAATTAAGAGAGTGGTCCAAAAACAATAAGGCTCTTCCCTGTCTAATTAGCCACACTTTGCAACCATCCCTCGTTCCTCTGTATCATCTCCCAGAGGAGGGGCACCTCACAAAAAAAAAAAAAAAAAAGAAAAAAAGAAGTTGAACTGAAATATTCTAGGACACAACACTATTAACAATAACAGAAATTAAACAATAAATGAAATGGCTCTAACAAGCTGTGTTTCAAAGCTGTGATCCAATTTACAGAAGCTCTGTGCTCGGCCTCAATCATAAAAGACTTAGATGTTAATCTTTAATCTTTAAAGAGAGTAAAACTGAGCTTAGGTGGCTGGTCAGGAAGTGATTAGCATTGAAATAAGAGGAAGAAAGGGGAACTTTCAAAAAGTCTGTCTACACACTTTGCCAAAAAGATGATGTGTCCATCAAGTGGAAGATAAGTTTTACCATATAAGACCAGATGACCGGACGTTACAGCATCAAATTCAAAATGAGTGACTATTTGCAAAAAGCAAAAACGTTTATCAGTTTGAACAATAAATATCTTGTCTTTGTAGTGTATTCAGTTGAATGTATTATTCTGTTTTATTTACGTTTTACACAATGACCCAACTTCATTTTAATAAGGGTTGTAAAAGTTGAAGTATGCTACAGATGACAAAAGTGACATTACGAGCCCAGAAAACCAAGAGTTTGTTGGCCTGAAACTGGTTTGTAAGTAATGGTTAGAGGATGGGTTACAAAGTTGGGATGCTGGGTTATAGTTCATTTCTGAGCTCTGCAGACCTCAGATCTTAATGTCATCTTGACAAATAATCTTGCAGTTGAAGACCTCTTGAGTTATTTCCCCAAAAGATATAGACTGACAACGCTGGAGGGAGAGCTGTCCGTGGTGCTGAAAGCTACCAGTTGAGTTGCTGGTTTATTTTTGTCTTGCTTTAAATGAAGAACACTTTATAGTAGCTTTACAATGTACAGCAAATCGAGAAAATCTTTCCCCTAAAGTGCAACCAGGTATCTCTGACGCTGACACACAAACTATATACAAAGGGAAAACAAAATCATATGAACTTTAAAGAGAGAAAAGTCTAAGAGTATGACATCATCTACTCCTCTAACAAGACAGGCTAGATGCAGAAAGTGAGGCAGACAGTGAGGTTATGGCCAAGGACAGGGAAGCTAGCTGTGAATACGTAAAGATGATTAAAAGATCTGATAAGTACAACAAACCAAGCAGGTGAGGAACATTAACAGCTCTACACTCAGATGGTTGTGTATTGTTCGGGGTTCTAAAGGCTCCTGAGATACTTCACAGGAGCAGAGGATGCAGACAAGGAGAAAATGGTTTAATGTTATAAGGCAGCAATGACACAGAGAGGTTATCTTCTTACAGCAGCTCACTGTTTGAGAGGCTACAACAGAAAGAGAGATGCACTGCAATGCAGCATCACACACACACAAAAAAAATGCTGGGCCTCTCTCTTGTGTAGCAGAGAAGAGACAACAAGCAAGGTGACAGAGGTTTCAGGACAAGGGCATTTAAAGAAGAGCAATGCTCAGGAGGAGATTCTCTCTGGGGACTTGGACCGAAAAAACAACAGCACCCCAGGGTGGGACAGTTGACACTATGTCAGAGCTATTATCTGCAGCGAAGCAGAACAGCTCCACTCTTTACCTTCAGCACAAATTACAATCTTTGTGTGCTATTTTCTCCCATCAGGAAGTTTATTATTGGTTTCTTTTACTTTAATTTTCCTGAAAGATTATACTTTAATGAGTTGAATTGATTCTCTAAACTGTTTGTGCCTCAAAGAAAGCAATACAGAAATACAGAAAGTATTTCTAAACAAAATGAGACAAAATACAGCCTACCAACCTTGCAATTAGTTACCCTCTATTTATAACATGGGCTTACTTTTCTTCAAACTTATTAGAAGGGATATCCAGAATCTGCGTAGTAACACTGAAAGCCCCAAGCTTAAAGCTCTGCTAGCTATCTGTTGACTGAATTCTAAGATTTCACACAAGCAAACTTAAATATCTTTGTGGTGTTCTGCCTTAAATATCATAAAACATAAAAAAGTAATATTTATTAACATGCAGTGTCCGTGGCAATAATACTGAAGATACATTTTGTGGCTGGAGAAGCAGCAGAAATAATTATCAATGAATTATTAATGAATTATTTATTGAGCTGCAGCAGGGATTTGTGGATTGTCAATCTTTTCAGAATTATATTAATTTACATCACCCAACAACCCCAGCAAAAATGGAGGTATGAAGTGAAAAGTTAACCTTGGGGCTTTCCTGACTCTACTGCCCCACTTTAGGCTCTTAAACAGCCAGGACGTTGATTGAGAACGAAAGATTTTCATTATTCAAGCAAAGGTTGATGATATCACTTGTGCAGATGGATAGAACCATCTCTCCCTCTCAAAGGTGCAGTATAAAGCCTTGACAATATATGGTTACCATCTCCTCCTATGTAGGTACCACATCATGTGCACATAGAGATATCAGTTTGATCATCATTTTACTCAAACTCTTGCTTATTAGGTTGTCAGTTAGATTAAAAAAAAAACAAACAAACAAAAAAACAGACATATGCCTATTTAAATGCCATTGTCAGCAACTGTTTGCATTATAATGTCAGGGAAGAGTTCATTGCCATCTTTCTCATGAGAAAGATGTTGCTTTTAAACCCCATTAAAATGATTCTGTATTTCAAACTCACCTTGGGCACAGTTTTGTTATTCTGTGAATCACAGCTCTATTTAGATTTGGTGCTGTTGAGGAAAGATAAACACTGGTCATTGAAATGTTCCAGCCATGAATCACAGGCAATCAGTGTTTTTAGTTTTTCTTTTTAGTTATTATGTACCAAGGCAGGTTAGACTGGCAAATGCACAAATTTGGTATGCAGGGTGATCCAAAATGAAGGTGTAGGGAGACGTTCAGTCATACCTGCCTGCATATGACACAGGTCTTCTCACTCCACAGCAACAGAGATGAAATGCTGTTAGTGACCACAGTGGTGGGCTTACAGCTGCCTCAGAGTGGGAGGAAATAGATTACCCTTATCAAGGTGTTCTCTGAGGAAAGATGCAGCCCTGAAAGCTAATTACACTCCAGCTCCGTAAAACCCACTGATCCTTTACTCTTTATTATCTCTGAACTTTGATGGCAGGTAAATGCAGAAGAAATATTAGAAGCCATCCAACTTCCCAAGGAGCCTCATTATGTAGTTTGTAGTTGAATGTTGTGCCTACAAATTTTTCCACAGGTAAAACTGGGCAGGTTCAGAACCACCAAAATAATGCTCAACACATCTCTACCAACTCCTGTAATTCTGGTTCATATATCCAAATTCTGTCAGTCTGGATATGTCTTTTTTTCTGCTCAACAAATCACTCCACAGTCCTTTAAACATCTGACACTCAGTGGGGCAGACTGCCAATTACGCAGACTTTTCTCTGTCTCTGTCTATCACTCTATCTCCATATGACTTCTGTTCATTTTTTTCTTGTGCAGGTCAAAATTATCTATGAAGCGTGCTCCGCGCTTCATACAGAGATAGTCAATCCATGAGCTGAATTCACAGCATGCCTGATCGAAAATGTATTAATATTCCAGAAGGAGGTGTTTAACATTCAACTTGCTGTTCCTCCAAGTCAAAACTTATCCTGATCCTTTAGGCAAGACAAGTGAAGTAAGAGAGGAATTCATTGCTATGTGTATACAAGACTAAATAACTGGAATGATTTACATTCAGATAACAGCAGTCAACAACTCTCAGTATGTTTTTAAGTGCAGAAAATTGATTTCTTTGTAAAAGCTTGACTTTTTCTTGGAAGTGTGATCAAAATAGAATGTTGAATGTAAATTCCACTCAAAGAAATAACTGTTCATTTTCTGACTCCCCACAGTTTCCAAGAGGAGGTCTATGACAGTGGGGAGACAGAATCTGTTTCTGTTGTTTTACCATCAGGGAGGATGAATTGCCTTTCACTCAAGATGCAGGAGATGTTTGGTTTTGTTTATTCACACCTGAGCCCCGCTGCACACAGCTGAGCCATGGAGGAAGTCCAGATTCCTCTGCTGTTTACCAACAGAAACTTCCTGTTGCAGAAAAAGTTTTGCAATTCAGCATGTGCAGTTGAGTTTCCACATCTCATTGTTATACTTCAACCAGGTCAGTCATAGAAAGTAGGGCTCGTCAGTGGTCCAGACACTGCTGGAGGCGGAGGAGAGAAGAAGAATTTACTTGGTGGAAAATCTGGATGGATTTGATGAAGACGAGGATTCTGGTGTGGAGGAAGGTAAATGGCTGGTTCTGATCAGCTTTTTCATGGTCATCTGACAGATGAACCTTCCCTGAGATAAATGTAATCCATTATGTGAGCCAATTAGACATTCATTACCAAGCCTTTTGTCACATTACCTGAAATCTCCAAACTGGAAATAAAAAAACAAAAATATAGAAATGCAACACAGGATATTTTTGTTTTGCTTCATTTGAGTCTTAAACGTTGATACACATGTAACTTCCCTCTGACTTTACACCCCACCCCCGCCCCAGAAGTTTTTCTCCTGTTTGATACATTGTTTTTCCCTAAATTTCTTTAAAAGTCTTATCTTGTAGTAGTCGTCCTCCCTTTTTATTTTCCTCCTTAATCTCAAACTCTTTCTCTCTCTTTGTCAGATTGTCTCATTTTTCTTTCTCCCCATAACAAAATGTGCTCTGACTTCAAGCCTCTTCCCTCTTCTTCTCTTCACTTCACCCTCAAAGCTTTGAAAATTGAAGTACATCACTAGTTCATTCTTTGGACTTTTTCATCCTTTGACATTTGATTACTCTTACTGCCTAGACTCTCCCTCTGCCACTCTGCCTCTATACTCTCTCTGTAGACTTCACATCGAGGCTCATGATAGGCCTCACAGCACCCTTCTGTGTGTGACCTAAATAGTTTTGGACAGGCACGTCGCGGCTGCTATTGCTAGAGGTCCTTTTGTTGGGCAATGGTTCAGAAAGCTGGAGTTGAAATGATTCACACATGCATTTAGGCACAGACAGATACTAGGATCCAACACAGCCTGTTAACCATCTCTGTTTGAGCTGTGCAGGAGGCTGAGGCAGGTTCATATGTTCAATACTAGACCCACAAACAGCATGAAAACTTTTACAGATTGGATGTCACAGGTTCAACTGTAATAATCATCATATTTAAAGAAAGGACCTCCTCATATTAAGAAAAGGCTCTTTTGATTTAGTTTGAACTCTGGATTATTGTGAGGATTAACACACAGCCGAATCATACAGTAACTTCAAACATTAACAGAGCTGCCCAAAAGTCCTCTGGTTGTGTAGAAAACAAGAAACACATTTCCTGATCCATATAGAGGAGGCAGGAAAAGAGAAGAAAGTATTGACCAGGTGAAGAGTTGAGCCCGTCAGGAACTGTAATGCGCTTTGAATACCTCATGTCTAAGTCAGATATAAAAGCAGCAGTCAACTTTACCTGGAGCAACATCTTAGATCTCACATACTCTTTTATCGCGCTCGGAGAAATAACTTTGCACACACGTACAAACACACAGAGGGTGTGAAAATCTAATCCCCACCACCTGTTACCAGAGCAGCCACCTGTGAAGATGCCTTCCTCCTGCCCTCATCTCCTTCTACAGCAAAAACAAATGAATCACTGGTGAAGGGAAGAGAGAGAGAAATGAGAAAAGAGACGCAAACAAATGAAATGTAGCCAGGAGTGCCTGGCTGGCAGCTTATCAGCATCCCACAACTTCAAAACAACACATGAGGCTGGAGGAAGACCCATGCTGCTGGAGACAACATATGATAATGCAGCAACTGTTGCATCAACACAGATAAACAACTGAGAATACAGCACAATGAGAAGACACTGTGATGCCTTACAAAGGTGGAAAGGAACTGTTGTACTGACTTGAGGAGGACCCTGATATAAAAATGACCATCCTTTTCAAAATCGTTTTTAGGAAGTGAGGTTTTGTAGACCAAATCTTGTCTTTATGAAGAAATGATAAAAATAATGTCATGTTTTAATCAAACAAAAATGATCATGTATGTAAATGATACAACTAATTTTTAGCTTTTAAAACCATCTATCAATCTATCTTCTATACCGCTTATCCTGTTCAGGGTCATGGATGGCTGGAGCTTATCCAAAATGTCTTGGTAGTACATCCTGGACTGGTTACCAGTCAATCACAGGACCGACACACAGACACAGACAACCTTTCACGCACTCACACCAACAGGAAATTTAGAATCACTTATTGACCCAGTGAGCATGTTTTTGTACTGTGGGAGGAAGCTGGAGTACCCAGAGAGAACCAACGCATGCACGGGGAGAACATGCAAACTCCGCACGGAAAGGCACACCTTGCCTGGACCAGGATCTGAACTGGCGACCTTCTTGCTGTGATGCAGCAGTCAATCAATCAATCAGGTCGGAGTCTGTCAGGTCCATGGCAGCAGGCCGTCCACAGCAACAATCCGAAGGAACCTAACAGACAAACTCAGAGACTCCCAGAGAGATCCATGGTTAATAACTTTAATGGGACATTAAGATTAGAAGTTAGACTGACAGAGAAGAGAGGGAAACAGGAGCCTTGTGTGTCAGTTCCCCCTGGACAGTCTAAACCTATAGCAGCATAACTAAGAGCTGGTTCAGACCTGAACCAGCTCTAACTATAAGCTTTATCATAAAGGAAAGTTTTAAGTCTACTCCTAAAAGTAGAGAGGGTGTCTGCTCCCCGAACTTCAGCAGTGCTAACAGCTGCGTCACTGTACAGCCCGCTTTTAAAAACCATGATAATTAGAATAACCTGTAATAGACTTGATTCAGTTTTCAGTAACACATGCATTTTAAGACTGTCTGAACATGTTTGTCATCAGCCTCTCTTTCTTCATCATTTCCACATTTAGAGCCTTCCAAAACATTGCACAATGTGGTCAACACAGGCAGCCAAGATGCCTAAAGATGTGCCAATCACCTTGGCTGCCTCACTCATTGTCTAGAATTGAGAAGTCTGTTTGATGAAACCAATACTCCATGTTTATCTAAATGATACTTTTGTTTGCTTTCATGCATGAATTTGATGTAACAAGGAAGAAAAGCGGGTCATAACTACCCATCATATCCTGGCTGCCTGGTATCTAATCATGTTCTGCAAAGGAAAAGCAGCACTCTCCATTGATTACAGCTCAACTTTTCAAACACCATCACTCTTGTTAGTTTTATTTCTTTTTCACCAACCAATCAAAATCAAGAAGGGGTGGGACTTTTACAAAGAACAAAACAAGTTCAACTGATACAAAGAAATCACTGCAAACCATAAAATGTATTAAATAGTATTTTTTCCCCTCTTGTAGAGCGAGAAGTTATCAGAGAATTTAATGGTGGATTTACAGATCAAAGTGCAGTAAAACGACCAATAACTAAAAAAAGCAAAAAGGTTAAATGAGAGCCGCACTATAACATCCCCCTGCAGGGATGTGATTTGCTGGAGAGGTGAGATTGTAACTAAAAGGTCACCAGTTCCAATCACTACTCAGTGGATATTCTGAAAGTAGCTGCTGCATCCTACAGTGGAGGTGTTACTGTAACTCATAGAAGTAATGATTCTTCCCATAGAAGCAGAGGCCATAAGAGTGAGCTTATTGGGTAATAAAAAAAAAGTAATGTGAAGGACGAAAGGAAATCCTGTTACTAGGAGGTCATTGGTGTTCTTCCAAGAACTAAAATGGGGAGATAAAGCTATGATAATCATCTTTTTAAAAAAATCCCCATTTTAATTGTAAGGATCTTTAATTTTAAGCTTAAGGATGTGTTTATGGCGAGCTGAGTTTAGGATGAAGAAATGAATATAAGCAGATAAAGTCTGATCTGTTTTCTGCTGATAATAGAAGCTCTGTGGTGCTCCTGAGCCAGTCAAAGCCTTGCTTATATACATGGTAAGTCACAGATAAAAGAATATTTTGCTTGTCACTGAATAGTCAGCTTACAGTGCAGTATAAAGCACTTTCACAGTCCATTCTTTATCTTTGACATGATAGCCAGAGCAACAAGGCTGCCGCACTGAATAATAAACCCTTATTCAACTTTCCCTGGTATTGTTAGCACTGGTGTTTAATTATTTCTCAATGCTAAGAAGAACCTGCTAAGCAGAAGTTATTGATCTGTGCCACGGGGCAAATACCAAACAATAGAAATATGTTTTACTGAGATCGACCGAGAATTACATTGCAGCAAAAAAAAAGACAATTACTTTTTTTTTATAAAGACAACCCTGGGAGATGGCACAGATAACAATGTAAGAAGGAGAATAAGAAGAACGTGGAAATTACTACATAAGAATGCTGTTACATCAAAAATGAAAAAAAAAAAACAGCTGTTACAGCTGTACAGATAATGCTGACTACCAACATTTTAGACCACTTGTACACCCTAGAGGGTCCTGCAAATGCTGGAATGCACAATGCTTATACTTATATACATAAAGCAGTCACCATGCTACAACGCTACCTGGCATCAGGATTTATCATCAAAAACTATTTTTGACACATAGAAATAACAAGAGCAATGGTCTGAAATAAACACAATTAATTCCAAATGATTCAAAGATCTATTTATTTTTGTTGTAGCATATATATATATATATATATATATATATATATATATATATATATATATATATATATATATATATATATATATATATATATATATATATATATATATATATATGCATGTAGCCAAGCTTGATTTTTAGAACAGAGAGATTAATGTATAAAAATTATATGCCTTTTTGCTCTAAATGCTAACTAAATGTCGACTGTTCTAAAGGCTGACTCTTTGGATAATCATTTTGATCTGTTTGCAATGCACCAAGAAGAGCTCAATATTTTCAAATTCTTGATTTCCGAGTTGACTGCGAACGCAGCATAATCACCATGTGACTCAAGCGGGAAAAAACCCAAAACAAACATATGGCAGCTGCCAGCATCCTCAAAACGCTGTTAAAGCAAGATGTTTCTTTCATAGGCCAGAAGAAAGGTCAATGTCAGGCACGGAGTGTTTCAGGAGAAGTGGGAGAATGATTATTTTGTGGGGTTTAAGGGGAATTACAGCTATCTTATATGCAAAGTGAAAGTTTCTGTTCTGAAGTAGTAAAACCTCACGCGGCATTACTCAACTACACCTGTGAAGCAGAAAGCAAAGGACCAGGGAGATGAGCGGACACAACGAGCTGTACGACTAAAACAAGAGCTGGCAACTCAACAAAATGTATTCCAGAGAGCAAGAAAGGAGGCAAATCAAAGAACAGGTCCAGACTCAGTGATGTCCATCTTAAAGCTATACTGAGGGTTTCAACTGTCACCTCCCTCAGAGCAAATGTGGTCCAGCTGTCTGAGAAGAAGAGCTCTCAGGTGTCTGACAGCCCAGCAAGCATTCGGTAAGAAAAGCCAAATATGAGTGTAAAATAATTCATGTTATGTACAGTTTTTCAAAAAGGTGATCCTTTTTCTGATAGCTGTTATGGTTTTGGCACAGTGACAGCTGTTTCAGATTCTTGTCTCACCCAAAATAGAGTTACTGAAATAGAGCTGAAGCTGAGATGAAACAGAGTGATGAAGATATTTTTGTGTAGCAGCAGTGGCTCAGTCCATTGGGATTTGGTCTGGCTAGCGGAGGGTTGCTGGTTGTAGTCTTGGCATGGACCAAAAATTTGAAGTCTGACTGATAACTGGAGAGATGTCAGCATGGTTTACTGGGCACTGTTGAACCTCCAGCTGCTCAGGGTGTTCGCTGATGGTCCAGCTCCTTCACTCTGCACTCTCCATCAGTGCATGTTTCTGCAAAGTGCTATTTTTGCACATGTGTGTGTGTGTAAAACATGATTCATTCAGAGTGAAAAAGTAAAATTCCCCCAAGGGTACTGATAAAGTATATCATCTTTGTCTTCTTCTAAAGTCACTAAAACAACACAAAAATTGCTGGTATTACGTTTCATTATAGTGGCCTAATTAACAGATTTTTGTTTTCATTTACTTGTCATCAAGAGTTACTGAAAACAACCTGCCTCTTGTTTCCACCAACTTATGCATGCCTGCTGTGCACGAGTATAAAAACGCTGTAATATATAAAGTATAAATGCAGATGATTTGGGAGCTGCTGCATCTGCACAGATAGTGAAGATAATTTCATTTCAAACCCCAAAAAATGTTAACACGTTTGTGAAGACACTGTCACAGTCAGCCGACCTGTAGTAGATGGTGTCAATCATTTCTCACCTGAGGCCTGTACTAAGAAGCAGGATTTTCTCTTATTGAGGTATCTTCAGGTTTAACCCTGGATTTTCCATCCTACAACGCTGGTTCACTTCTTACTAGGATAAATCACCATGGTAATTTATGCTGAATGGCTAATCTCTGGAGCAGGTAAAGTTCTGAATAAGAGATTAATGAGTATAAAAGCACCACCTTCTGACCAGTCAGTTCTCTTGGAAAATGACCTGCCCATTCCTGTTAGAGGAAAGCTGAGGAGAGAAAGAGCTTTTAGGGATATATGCAAACCTTTAGATGTCCCCTTTGACATCCTGTACGAAAAATACAGATTTTCATCGGATGATATGTTTATTTGTCATTTTGTTTTTGATTTACAATATAAAGAATAGTTTCACTCAATAATAGCAGTCAAACAATAATTATGATGACTGTGTTATGTTTCATCATCTCACCCATATTTGGCATATTGCATTGAAATCAGATTTTGTAAAGTTATTGTTTCTATTTGAGCCATATTTTCCTTGACAGCCATATAATCACTCTGTAAAGTTTCCTTGAGTGCTGAGGAGGGCGCTTTACAACTCTAATTCCAATGAAGTTGGGACGTTCTGTAAAACATTAATATACACAGAACACAATGATTTGCAAATCCTGTTTAACCTATGCTCAGTTAAATACACTACAGAAACAAGATGTTTTATTTATTTATTTTTTTTATAAATATTCACTCATTTTGAATTTGATGCCTGTAACACAAAAAGCTAGTACACGGGCAACAAAAGACTGGGAAAGTTGAGAAATGCTGAAAAAAAACCCAAAACAAAACAAAACAAAAAAAAAAAACAGAATAACACCTGTTTGGAACATTCCACAGGTGAACAGGTTAATTGGAAACAAGTGAGTGTCATGATTGGGGATAAAAGGAACATCCCTGAAAGGCTCAGTCATTCACAAGCAAGAATGGGGAGAGGTTCACCACTTTGTGAAAAACTGTGTGAGCAAAAGTCCAACAGTTTAAGAAAAATGTTTCTCAACATACAATTGCAAAGAATTTATGGATTTTATCATCTACAGTCCATAATATCAACAAAAGATTCAGAGAATCTGGAGAAATCTCTGCACATAAGCAGGAAAGTCGAAAACACACATTGAATGCCCATGACCTTCAATCCCTCAGGCGGCACTGCATTAAGAAATGTCACTGGCTTCTCTGGGCCTGAGCTCATCTGAGATTGACGGATGCAAAGTGGAAAAGTGTGCTGTGGTCTGACGAGTCCACATTTCAGATTGTTTTTGGAAATCATGGATGTTGTGTCATGCGGGCCAAAGAGGAAAAGGACAATGAATTGTTATCAGGTTCAAAAGCCAGCATCTGTGATGGTATGGGGGTGTGTTAGTGCCCATGGCATGGCTAACTTGACCATCTGTGAAGGCTCCATTAATGCTGAAAGGTACATACAGGATTTGGAGCAACATATGCTGCCATCCAAGCCACGTCTTTTTCAGGGACGTCCCTGCTTATTTCAACAAGATAATGACAAGACACATTCTGCACATGTTACAACAGCGTGGCTTTGTTGTAAAGAGTGCTGGTACTAAACTGGCCTGCCTGCAGTCCAGACCTGTCTCCCATTGGAAATGTATGGTGCATTATGAAGTGCAAAATACAACAACAGAGACCCCAGACTGTTTAGCAGCCGAAGTTGTAAATCAAGCAAGAATGGTAAGGAGTGTTGTTTAAAAGGAAAGGTGATGGAACACAGTGGAAAACATGACCCTGTCCCAGCTTTTTAGGAATGTGTTGCAGGCATCAAATTCAAAATGAGTCCGATGAGAATCAATAAAGTTTATCAGTTTGAACAATAAATATCTTGTCTTTGTAGTGTCCTCAATTATTTATAATATATCTGTTTGTATTTACATTTTACACAACCTCCCAACTTCATTGGAAGTGGGGTTTTAAATTAAATGTATTATTGTTGTTATTATTTTATATGCGCTATAGTGTCCTTTAGGGTAGTGTATTGAAAGACATGCCGTCTTTTACAGTACTGTTTCATCTGAACATATTCCCCTGTGCTGCTGACCTGGTGGTGCAAGGAAGGAGGGGAAGTGGGAAAAAAAAGAAAAGTTGTTGACAGCACTTTAATGGGTGAGATATGAGCCAAGAGGAGTGAGTGTAAATAACGAGATTGGTAGATTTGACAAACACTCCCCACACATCCAGGAAGAAAAAAATTGTTGTCAGCAATCTTGAGGATTTCTTTTTCTGCCACTGCGTGATATTTGACAGCATCAAAATGGAGAAATCCAGCATTCCCATTATGTAAAGGTAGTTGCTGAGACGTGAAAAAAAGGCACGAGGTGTTCATTATGTTTTAAGTATCTATAATGTAAGATAAGAATGAAGAATTTAGTGAGCAAAGAGGCTAAAAATACAGAAATATATGTATATATCTATATATCTATATATATATATATATTCTGTATATTTTTTTCCATCTCTGATTCTAAATTGCATGTAGGCGTGGGTGTAAAAGGTTTTCTGTCTTTATGTCAGCCCTTTGATTGCCTAGTGACCAGTCCGGGGTGTACCCCATCTCTCGCGCTGAGACAGCTGGGATAGGCTCCAGCCAACCGCGACCCTGAACAGGATAAGCGGTATAGAAAATGAATAAATGATTGAATTTACTATCTCTGATACCACTCTTGTTAACATAGGTTTATCGTTTTTACTGTTAATTGTAGAACTCCTGTGCATGCACTAATATCCTTTTCATGTCTTTTTCAAGCCATTTGGTTGACTCTCTATTCATACTCACTGGACTAATGTCACAAATCCATATGTCCAGAGAAAAACTTGTGTCACTGATGTTCTTGATCCGACTGAGAATGTGTGTATAGAACACATCAAACAGGGCAGGTACACGACTGCAAAGTATGTGGCGACTTTGCAGTTTGTGCAAATGGGAATGACAGTGGCCTTTGAGGACAAAAGCTCCTTTGACCTCATCAGATGTATGATTCTTTGGTCAAGTTTCTACAATTGATGAACTTCTTTCAATAAAAATATATTTTGCGCAACAATCAGTACAAAGTGCAAAAATGCAGCAATAAAAATAGAATAGTAATTTGAAATAAGAACTTAAAAACTGAAAACTAACAAAAAATTGAATACAAAACAATGACTACACAAAAATAAAAATTAAGTACAAGAATATGCAGTGAACAATGAATGCTGAGATGATGTAGAAAGGCTGTAATTTTGAATATTGGATGTGTAAAGGTGTGAGTACAGGTTTGTTATGATACATTGTAAAATCTTATTGCAGTTGGGAGAAATGACCTGTGGTAGTGCTTTGTCTTGCAGGGTGGGAGTCTGTTGCTAATTTTGCAAGTTTTACAGGAGTGCGTTTGGATTGGGTAATTATTTTATTTGTTTTTTTTTATTGCTGTTATTTAATATATTGTTATTATTTTATCAGTTACTATTTTTTTGATTGTTCTTTTAAGTTGTAGTTCAACAAATTCTCAAATTTTGAAATTAATGACTAATCATGTTTATCAATTGTGATTTCACTATCACTCAAAATAATTGTGATTATTATTTTTGCAATAATCCTCCAGCCCTGTATGTAAGACGCCTATTCTTGGCAAAATTTGTCTTGCTGGAATAACAAATGGTAGAATGGTAAAATATTCTAGTGTATTGGATTGATACATGTCTTGCATCCCCTCTCATTTGGGAAACACATGGATAAAAGTCCATGCCATAGCTAACTCAGCTTAGCGAAAGTCACTTGGAAAAGTGAACACACTCACTGGTGAAAGATAATAAGGACACGGTCACACTGGCCATCCAAACCATGCCGTTGTCAAGCACGACTGCCCCTCTGCATCGCCGTTACCCTGCTGACACACTACTCCAATATGAACCAGACTTTAGGCCCGTCTACATCACTATAAATCGTCTGTTTACAAGAAGTGCAGTCTCATCTGAGTAAGCACAATGACACACAGAGCATGACTATGACTTGTGTGACTTTTTGGCTTATTTTAAACCCTCTGACACCCCCGCCATTGTTTAAAATGACTGTTGACAGGAGCGGTTGCGTCGATCACGTCAGCGTGCTTGTGCATGGAGCGTACTGGGCTAAAGCACACCTCTCCAAAGTGTTCCAGATTGGAGAAGTGAAACATGCCTGAGCACAATATACTTGTGGTCACATTGACCAAATGAACTGGACTTTAGTGTTGAAGCGTGCTTGAGCACGGTATGGTTGGCCAGTGTGACCACGCCCTCATTTGATTCACTTTACAAATATACAATCCTCAGTCAGATGCAGTGAAGTGCTCTTAGCACAACCAAAATCAGGAAAGAAATCTGGTTTCTTTTTACCCAGACTCATCCACTCCCTCAACTTAAACAGCCAAGCTCCCAGCAAACCAAACACATAATTATAGTTTCCATCGTACTAAGACAGGGAGGAATTAATTGGGCAGTGTGCAAGTTGGTAAAACACTTCTCGCTTGCAGCATCAGTCTCTTTTCTACTCCATCATCCAGTCTGAAAGTAATGAAAGAGCAAGATAAAGAAGCTTCTCTTTTGTGTTATTACCTAAATGTGCTTGATGGACATCAGGAGTCATATTAATGCTTTCTTATCTGAGAGCGATTAAAGAAGACACTTGAAGGCAGACTACATTGTGTGGAGTAGTACTTACTTTAGTATGGCTTTAATTTAATTTTGACAGGCATGCTGTCATACTATATTCATTTTGAGGATTACTGAACAACAAAGCAGGATAAAATGTAAGGTAAAATGGAATTGCGTGCCCATAGGTCAACATCAGTCCTGCCATGGACAGAAAACACTATCAATCCAGGATAGTGTTTTACATTTACACTGAAACAAAGCCATTTCCAATAGGGATCACTTTTGATGCTTTTTTCAGCTGTTTATGTCAATCATGGGCTTTTCAAGCCAACATACTTTTTAATAGCCACTGGTATCCATTTGTTTGATATTTGTAATTGATCTGCCAAACAGTAGTGAGTGGCAGTAGCATTAACCAGCACTGTGGCGAGGTGCTGCTGGTAGGTGACTGGCAGCTTGTATCGGCACCTTTTTGCTGCTGTGTTATTGAAGTAGAAGTGCGGAATGTTTGTTTACACTCTACAGCCATGCTCAGCCTCTGCAATGCTCTTTGTTTCTGAAGCTCATCATGCCACATCTGTATTTCCAGCAACTCTCTTTTACAGCTTCTTTTGCTATTTCAGTTCTTTTAGTGCTCTTAGCAAAAAGCTTTTTCGCCACTGTCTCGTGGGAGTATCATGTTACTTCCGAGGAATATTATAGAATTCAAGAACTACCCATCACTAGTATATGTTTTGGCTTTATTAAAGTGGTGGAGGAATCTGTATGTTTGTTTGAAAGGTCAAAGGTCATACCACTGTAAAGCAGCCTGAGGCTGGTTCTTTCTCCATTTCCATGCAGGAAAGGTTAATTATTCCTATTGATTTTTGACAAAGGGTCACTTCAGATGATGAATAAAGCCATGCAAGATAGCTTCACTCATTTTATTCATTTGCTTTCTGCAGGGCAAAGAAGTGGTATCTCTGGTCAGTGACGCAGATAGTTTTTTTAATCTAGAAAATGCTGAGCACGAAATAGTATAATATTCATGAACTCTTAAGATGAATGTAAGACTAGATTGAACAATGCCAATAAAGACTATTTGACTGAAATTGTTCATAATCCCTGTGAGTTAATTTAGCTCATTGTCTCTATATCCCCTCACCAAGGTGGAGGATAGCAGCATTAACATGGATAATACCGCCTCTGTTTTTATCAGATACACACACTGAATGTAATTTAATGCCATACAAAGGTGGTATGCTCACTATCAGTAATGCTTTCCCTAACATGGTAATCATCTGTATTCATGTGTAAGTATGAAGTGCAGCGCGTGCTTTTGTGTGTGATTGCAGATATCAGATGAAGGTTCATTGCTTTAGCTTCAGTGCTCAGGTTTTTCCTACTGTCTGTAGTTGATGCAGGAATGAATCTGTATTCGCTTCCCATATCACCTCCCACACTGGTCAAATATAAAACACACACTCATGAATTCAAATGATATTAGAACAAATGCCAGTACATGTCACTGATAGAGTCAGTGTGGTTGCACACACACACACACACACACACACACACACACACACACACACACACACACACACACACACACACACACACACACACACACTACAGGAAACAATTATGTGTGACACAGCCCGGTGTGGCAGAGAGAGGAAACCACAACAATCCTTTCTTTCCATCTACTTATTTTAGATTAGACTTCTCCTTCAGAATCTTTCCATCCATCTACTGAAATCTTGTTTTCATGACAAACTATCAGACACACACACTCGCTCACTCTGTCACTGATCACTGTAGCTGCCAGAGAAGTGAAGAAAAGAAAAATACTGGAAGAGGAGGTTATAGAAGTAAGGACTCTGTGTGTGTGTGTGTGTGTGTGTGTGTGTGTGTGTGTGTGTGTGTGTGTGTGTGTGTGTGTCTGTGTGTGTGTGTGTGTGTGTGTGTGTGTGTGTGTGAGAGAGAGAGAGAGAGAGAGAGAGAGAGAGAGAGAGAGAGAGAGAGACCATTTGTGATAAGTTTTTGATTTAAGGCAGTTTGCAGGCGTTTGGGCATCATCCAAATGATAGATGTGAATGTAGGGAACATGAATCCCAGTGTCCACTGAGGAGCTGTTTTGCATGTAAGAGCTATTGAAGAAAGTGGGATGAGTAAAAATCAAGTTGGTGACCTTTAGCATACAGGTTGCGGACAAATGAGAGCAATATAAAGAGATTTGCTTTGTACTTCAGTCAGCTGCACAAAAGCTGATATGAAACTTTAAATTTGTTGAAGAATAGCCATCTCACTTTGTACCACAGATCCTGACTGTTGCATATTTGAATGAGTTCGTCTTCTCTGATTGTGTGTTGTGAATACTGATGGTAAGAAAGGCTGAACATATGCCTCAAGCTCCTCTGTGCAGAAAAAAAACACCCCAACTGTTGTTATACACCCCCCCCCCCCATCATTTGCACATTCTGGTTTCCTGTTTTTGGTTTCCTGTTTTATTTTAAAATCTCTAACCCTTGTCCCTGTCTTCTAGTTTGTTCTTGTCTGCCCTGCCCCCGTCTGTCACATCTGATCCCTGATTGTTCTCACCAGCTGTGTGTCATTACCCCTCATTACCTCTTGTATCTAACCTCATGTGTCTCACTGTCTCGTCGTCAGTTTGTTGTACTTCACTGCCCTTGTTCCAGTCTTGTTTCACAGTCTTGTCACAGCCGTTTTTGAACCTTGCCTGAATCTTGTAAGTCTTTTTGCCTCATGTTTTTTTGGCTCATGTTTTTGCCCCCCTCCCCCACAGTGGGTGCTTGCCATTTACTGTATAATAACTTTTGGCTTTGTTTTTGGAGAGCTATAATGACATCCAGAGGTTTTATACTGTCTTTGGTAGTGAATCATTGCTAACTGCTACAAATCAGACTCACAAGACTATGTGTATTTTTACAATATTTTTGCTCTGTTGTATAAGGATGATGGAAAAAATTGACATCTAAGCACCTCTGGCTCACTTTTTAATGCCTGCTTTCATTTTGTAACTTCTAGTGCAGTGTAGTAGTGGGAATGATGGGGTTTCCCGTCTGTGCAGTTATTGCTGTCTTTTGTTTTGTCAATCATTTTGTGCTGATGTTTGAACACTAGCAATGTCTCTCTACTCAGCAGAACACAGCTTGCTATAGTACAAACACACTTTCTGGTAAATAAACACATTTATAAACAGCATGTGCAGAATGGGTTTGATGCAGTGGTCAACTAACTAAGTGATTCTTTGTAAACTGTTACACCCACAACCTTAACGAAAGGAAAGCCCTGATACAAGTTTTTGTCTGAGAATGTGTTTGAAGAGAAATGTTTCTCATGTCTCTTTCTCTGTGAATGCTAGTTTGAACAACCTGATTCCCCAAATCCCCAGAAACTAGTTTGATGTTTTTGTGATAAGTGTGTAAGAGAACAGATGGAAATTAGGTGAGTGCTGAAAACAGCTGGTGGTTTCTTATCTTTTGGTAACTGTCTTGCATATTATGGTGTGTCACTGTGTTTGAACAGTCTTTTTCTTTTTGGTAAGTGGGCTGATCCTCTTATATCCTCGGACAAACCAGGTGTGGGTTAAAATGTAATCCCCTTCTAAAGTTGTCTGATTTTCTCTCTTTCTCAGTACATTGTACTCATTTCAGTGGCACTAACGATAAATGTTGTGTTTAATATCTGTATGTTATAAAGGGAAAGCAGCTTTTGTGCAGAGTAACCGACTCATGCCTTTTTTTTCAAAACTTCTAGCCATTGTTATACGTCTAGCTTGCTTTCCAGCAAGTGAGCAAAAGCTTGTCAGAACTAAATAGATGAAAACAGTAATCAATGAGATGTCTTTGTTAAGTTGTGTTAACTACACGGCTTTCTTTCCTATCACCTAATCGAATTAAATACTTGATTCTGATTGGTCAAACTTCCTTGACAACAGTTATAAATTCTTAATAGCCAAGGCAATGCAAGAAACAACCTGATACACTGTTGTTAGGAAAGTACAACAACCATTTTTTGTTAGCTGTAAAAATGAATGATTTTAAATCAGTATATTTAGTTGTTAGACAAATAATAAGCAGGATGATGTGTAGTTTTTAGCCTGTGGTGTTGTGAAAAGGTATCTCGACTGGGTAAGACGAGACCCTGAAACAAAAAGTCTCAACATGCGGGGATTCTATTCCTCATAATCACATTCAAACTATACATCATCCCTCACATATTATATTTCATTGATTGCAGAATGTTAAGACAATTTCTGTTTTTTTTTTTGGCAAAGCAAGGGTTAATCAGAAGCCTGACGCCAGTGAATATTCCCTGTGGTGTGTGCCCACCAGCAGTTATTTCCTAAAGGTCATGTTTAAATCTGTGCTTTGTCTATAGAACATTGAGGAGAGCGTGTATGCCACACAGCTGTACGTCAGCTGCAAAAGAAATTCTAGCATGTGTAAAGATAGTCATGGTCCTTGTTCCTAAAGCGCTGTTTATTTACAGAAACAAAATCTACTCATTTGGTTCGCTTGTCTTGTTCATTCTTTTTTTTTCTGTACTGAAAATCCCAAAGTCACAAGATGAAGCCTTACTCAATCTGCACTTCAAGACGAGCAGTAAAATATGATTTGTTTCATACACTTCTGGGCAATTGAATTTATTTCAACAGCCGTTTACTTTCAGTGAATGTTTTTCATTCCAGTCCCAGTCTGGATCATGTGATTTTAAACAAACTAAATAGCTATGCTCTAAGAAATAACTGTAGGGAGGAGAAAACAATTTTAAAATGGTCAGTAATGGGCACATTTTATTTGCTAAACATGGGATCACTGAGTCTGTGGGGAATCAATATGAAATTGGTATCTTAAGTGTGGCTATGTTGGTAGAGCAGCTTTTAGTCCTCTTTGAGGCTAAAAGCCAACATGCCTGTACAGGTTACACGTTACTCTGGTAGAGTGCTTATGTACCAGTTTAACTAGACACAAGTTTCAGTGGCTGTGTGTTACGACCTGGCACGTGATGGTGAAGGGAAGCGACATAAAAACCCCAGCTGTTAGATGAAACCAAAAGTAATTTATTACAAAAGAAATAAGGGTGTGCAATTCAACAGAATTGAGGCGGATAACGAGAAGGGGCAAGGAGTGCTGCTCAAAAGAACAATTAATGATAACAAAAGGAGTCTCGTACTGGAGTATATTCGTCTTTACAAATTAACTCAGATAAAGCCTAAATACCCTTTTTAAACAGAACAATGAAGGAGCAGCTCCCCTCCCTAATAACTGAAGCCATGAAGGTGGTTAAGTAACACAACAAACAGTTCTCACACAAGGTACAACGATTGGGCTTGTCTGATATAGCTTGAAGTGTCTGCCTATTGTAGTGCTCTTCATACTCCCACTCTGATTGGTCCACTGGTCCTGACCAATCACCTAATCAACGGCTTCATGAGGAGCAATATCCTCTCATACACAGACACTCACACTCAGCACACAGACACTACTAATTATGGTCAAAAGATGCACACACACACACACACACACACACACACACACACACACACACACACACACACACACACACACACACACACAGGGCGGTCGGAGGCGCAGCTGTAACACTGTGACACAGCTAAATATCCCAGTTATGGGCCTCTAATAACTAACAAATAACAAATGAGGACGTCAACATGAAAACATCTAGTTGACTAAACAGACTATGACATTAGGCTGAATTTGCCATTGGCTCTCTGGGCTATTTTTTACCACCGGACCAGTTTTACGTTAACTTAGAGAAGCCTGATGTTTCCAAAACTAACACCCAGTCTCATTCTCATATTTAGGTTTACAGTTTGAGGTTTTAATACTGATATCAGACAGAAATGCAGCACTATGGACTTGTCTAGGTATAAGTATTGGTGTCAGGGCTTAAAAGTTTAAGTCCATCCATCCCTACAGAAAAGGAAGGAGTTCAAAATTGAATTCAGGGGCACTGTTAAGGACTTCATCTCTGGTGAGCAACCAGGGTTCCCTAAGCATTAACATTAAAGCATGTTGCTTCAAAATCAACATTAATCCCACTTTGACATTAATGTCCAGGAGTTGTTTTGCTCTCTGAACCAGTATAGGGAAAAAAACTCATCAGGAATTGTTCAGTTATGCTGTCAGCAACAACGAAGTGAGTCCTTGAGTGACATCTCAGCTCTTCTGAAGGATTTTTTTGTTTTAGAGACAGTTTGAAAAGTGTGAAAAATGATTTTGATATCAAGCCTTCTGCATGGAATCCTTTGTGGAAATACTGGGACAGCAATGCTTAAATGGTCCCTTCCCACTGCTTGTTAATAAAAGTATCAGGAGAGAACATTTGCCAACCACACCCAGCTTTAACTACTTCAAAACACCCAGTATTTAACAGTATTCCTCTCCTCCTTGGTAAGAGTGGGCTCAGATATTCTGTGGGAAAGAAAATCCAATTACAAAATCCTTCGAAGAGAAAATAATGAAAATTCAAATGGGTTATGTAAATCCTGCCTGCTAAGTGGCTGGGGACAAGTGTTGCAAGTATGAGATTGTGCACATGCACAAATACAAGCATGCACGCATGTAAGCACGCACAGTGTGCACACATTAGCTGTATGCTTCTCTTACACTTTCATTTTCGACAATCGGAATCCATCATTTCCTCCCTGTCACCTCTTTGATAGCACTGCTAATGTTGCTTAATGAAATTTGTTGACAAAGGAACAGAACTCCGTCCTGTTCTCGATGTATTGAATTAGCTGTCTGAAGAGAGAGAAGGAGGGGAGAGAGAAAAAACCCCAGAAGATAGATGACCTCCTCCAGTCACTGTCAGCACACTGAAAACTTCTAAGAATCTCTTAAGGTCTCTCTCTCTCAATCTCTCTCTCCCCCATCTTCCGCTCTTTCCTTGAGTTAATATGGTTTCTGTACACTGCTCACTGACTTAATGCAGCATGAAAATAGAAGAGTGAAATAGGGAGAGGAAGAGAAAGAGAGTGTGAGAGGAGGTTTAGAAAAAGGATGGCACTGGGGATAAGCAGCAGATAAACAGAGAGGAGGAGGGGGTGAATAAGGCAGGCTATAGAGGGGAAGAAAAAGAGACGAGTGGACAAGCAAGATAGAGGGCCTAATGAGAGGCAGAGTCAGAATGAAATATGGGGGCAGAAAGTGAGAGATAGCAGCCACCAGAGAGGGGAGAGGAGAATGAGAGTGAGGCAGAAATGGAGAGAGGGAAAGCACCAGAGAGAGACGGAGGGGAAATGGTTTGGAAAAACAGCCATGACATGAAATAAAAGTGAATTGTTCAGGAGAAAGGCGAGAGGAGTGGAGAATAGAAGAATGATGGCTTAAAGGGACGTGGAAGGCGTTAGATTCGGTCACTCACACCACTTTGAGCGATATCCAGTTAAACCTAAGACTCTATGACCCTATTTGTTCTATTTATTCTGCTTCTTTTTCTTTAGTGGGAAAAGCGTTATATTACTGTGATCTTTCTCCTGCTCTCTGCCATCATTTAAACTTCCCAGGTCCTCGACACTTCACTTCAGTCTTTTCTGTCTTCAGGGTGGACTGGGTCATGTAAAGATTTATGGGGGAGCATTTGTTGGTAAAGGAATAGGCATTTGTAATGTTAGGGTGAGATTCTTTGTCACTTAATCATAATAAAAGATAAGAAGGAAGAGGAAAGGGGAGCATCAAAGCAGTGACAACAAGACATGAAGAGTGTAAACCATGGGAGATAAGTGTGAAGTAAGGTAAGGGAAAAGAAACTTCACATTTTAGAAAGTCAGAGTAGGTCTATCGGATTGGAATCTCTATCCAGAATATACAGCTTTTAAAATGGAAAGTAGTTTCACTTTTCTTGTTATACTTTTGGATAACAGTGATGTGTATTAGGTGACAGAAGTTAAAGCAGCTTTGGTGTGCGCAGATTCCACATAAAACATAGAGCCTGGTTTTCGTACAGGAAGTGTTTTGGTATCTATTGTTACTCTATGTTGAATTCACTAGTTACATGTTAGCATGTGTAGGTGTTTACAGAAAAATAATAGAACAGGCGAAAGCAGTGAACTCAATGATGTCCTGTCTCTCATCAGCGGTAATCTGAGGCCATTTATTCATTTCTTTGCACAGATAGATCAAAAAGCGACGTCCCTATGAACGCTTGGCCGCCACAAGCCAGATATCCCTGTGATAACTTTCTGACACCTGCATAAAACACCGGATGCCAGAAGGATCGTGAGGCCCCGTTTTCATGGTATGCATTCATACTGAAAATTAAATCGATCTATATGTCAATCTGTATCTATACACAGATAGAGGTCAATCTAAATCAAAGCAAACATTTAATCTACAAATGCCACAAAACAGTTCACCAGTGTTGCTGGTTTTAAGTTTCCCGACTTCCTGGAATACAATAGAAATAATGGATTCAACCTCTGTTCATCTCTGTTCACTCACACAAATATTTTGAATTCTGAGCCAAATTATACCCAGCAGAGTCCTCATCTCTAAAACGAACCGTCTTGTTACCAGACAACAAAAAATTAGTGACCATTTCAAAACCATTAACGGTATTGTGTTGTAGTCTTTGTTTGTATGGTGTACCAGTCTCAGCTGGACCCTTTTTGTCATTGCAAATTAAATATTTAAAGATTATTAGTAAACATTAAGTAATTTTATTGCTGTGCTACCAACCCCATTTACTTGGACAGACAATGCTGTGCAGGTACACACACACACACACACACACACACACACACACACACACACACACACACACACACACACACACACACACACACACACACTTTAGAACGCTGCAGAGGGGATTAGGTTCTGGCTAATGTAATTCCTATTAATAAGCTTATTGTGCTGTATTGGATGGCTGGATGGACTATTTGCAGTATGCATATGAACTGCCCTTTCAGTAATATGCTAAATGTCATCCTGCTGTGGAGCTGTCAAAACCAGCTGCCACTTTCCCCAGGAAATATCTCCCTCCTCTCTCTGTCAGGCATATTTCTGACTACTGACAAAAACTGACTCACAGTACAAGGAGGAAAAAGACAACAACTGCATTGCTGGTGCAAAGTTTGTAGCTGGAAGTTTGTTTTTCCAAAAGGATATGTGAAACTGTTTCATTAGTCTCAGTGCTTATTTGCTGAGCGTTATTTGAGTTGGGTTATGAAAAGGATTGTGTTTCAGCAAGTTTGGGAAAGGACTCATCAAAAAGTTATTTGGAATGTGGGATGTAACACTGTTCTCCTGATGCAGAATTCAAACAAAACTGAACCAGAATCCATAAATGAAATAGTTCAACCCAACTGGGTGAGGCTCAGATCAGGTTCTGAGGTGGATTGGTGGTGGTGTTGAGGACTACATTTGCAGACAGAATAATACACCTCGCTAAGAAACAGGAATACCAGTTTAACCATGAACATGGGAGTGTGTGGCAAACAAGTGGGAAACTTCCAGGCTTGGTCCTATGAAGTCCATCGGGGACACATTCTCAGCTAGCTTTCAGTAAGTAACAGTGAAAAGTCTGAAAAGACTAGGGTGAAACGAATCAATATACAAATGTACAATTATAAAACAGTCACTGTCTTCCAATCAGGTCCAGGTTTAATTTTAAAGTTCTTTAATGAGTCGTAAATCAGTGGAAATGTAACACAATTATGTGTCGTTTTTTCAGGTAAGTATCTCACTGGAGGTACAGAGCTTTGAATATCTTTTACCTGTAGTTGCAAATTTAATCACATTGCAATTTTCAATATGAGACTAATTACATGAATCATTTAACCGTCTTGTTTCTTAAGCATGCTTTTGTGGTACACAATGGAAATATACTTCTAAGTGAATAATTACTTTAATAAACCTGTCCATAAAGTAAACTCCATCTAAATGAAATAAAATCAAACAAACAAGACAAGACTAAGAAAACACGATAGGTCCCCTTTCTTTTCTTCTTTATGCAAGCTGTTTGGCAATTACCAGAAGGTTTTATGAGAGGATCTATACCACTAATCTCTAGTGCAAGACTTCTTAGGAGAATGAAAAAATATGAGACTGCCTATCAGTAAAATTACAGAACTAATTTAACACCTTTCTAAGAACAGAATTAATGGTTTTACCAAATTCCTTAGATCTCCTTCTTCAGTGTCTCCCTGTCCACCAACAGGTGTAGTCATATATTCAGCACCTCTTATCTGGTGTATCTGTTTTGATTCTACAAATCCAGTGATAAGAAAGAGGAGACCTCTTTATCTGGAGGAGGAGGCTGTGTTCTCTCATACACAAAGCACACTTGTACTTTTATTTCCAGTGTCAGATAAAGCAAATTGGAGTTTGGTCTTCACAGTAGAAACCAGTTCTTCTGTCAATGAAACAGCAAATAAAACAGCAAAAAAATGTCAGAAAAGAAGAAACAGGAAGAATCCAAAGAAGTGTAACAAAAGCAATGAACATGAACAAATTATTCCTTCTGTGGCGGGGCTGGCAGGTCTCCGAGGCCTCAGAGTTCAAGGCGGCTTATTGACTCTGAGCATTGTGCTTTTTCAAACAAAGGAAACAACACAAAGCTACACACAGGTGACATATAGGGGGAGAAAATAAAAGCTGGGAGAGCTTGAAGAAAAGGAGTGCAAAACAGCAGTAAATGGAAGAATTGAGCTTTTAGTGCACATGAAGTAATAATGGCAAAAACAGAGACGGAGAGACGCAGTGGACCTGCTCTGAGTTCTTTCTCAGCTGATCTCAAGCTGAGAACATGTAGCATTGAAAACTATCACTAATGAAAAAATATTCCTTCCATGAATACAGATAGAAATAATTTGATACTGTTTTTTCTTTAGAGGGGTGAAAATAAGCTGTGCTCACGTTGCTTGTTTAGATTCTATTTGTTCCCAGTCACGATCAGGTGTGTGAATTTGAAACTTTGATATGAGACCAATTAAACTTATAAATGGGAACAAATGTAGATATGGCAATATATAGTTATCCTGACCTGTGGGATATAAATACGAATATTCCTGACTAACTAGTGGTTCTGTGATTACCAAAAAATGGCACTCTACTTTGTCAATTTGACTCACTGCGGTGCTACTTCACGACTCCTTACAATGGGTCTAATTACATGAATGAGGAGACTGTGAGTGTCATTTCACAGACAAAGCAGTTGACAGCTGCCTAATCCAGAAGAAAATGGCCAATAATGATGGAAAGCAATGAAAATAAGCCAAAAAAAAATATGCCAACTGCTTTTAGAACTGAAGAGAAGAATGAGAGAAAAACGAACTATAGTGTAGTGAATACATTCACTAATCTTACACTTTCTATATTAAGTTAATCAGATAATGTTATGCACCATGATAGGATTCTCTTGCTAAATAGCTTTTGTTGCAGTATTGCTGTTTAATGATATTATCGTGCGGTTGATATTGTGTCTGACTGTATTGCATCGAATAAGCAATTCCCAAGTAAAAACTGCTCCTTATCAAAAGGAAAAAAACAGATCAGGGTGACATCACTGTCTTTTCCTCCGCTCTCTACCTGTCTGGAAAAAGACATTAACATAACATGCATCTGTAGTTAACATGCTTATTGAAGCAAACAAACATCAGTGTTTGCTGACTTGTGAATCAGAGGTGTGTTGTGTTAGCAGTGTGATGTGTTAGCAGTGTGATGGCTGCGATGGAGGGTGGAGCAGAGAGACATACAGCGGGCAGGAAGAAGTGAGACTTCAGCAGCAAACAGAAAAGATTCAGCACCTTCCTGCATGCTTGTGAGAAGGTGTGGACATGTTCCTGTGTTCTCATAGCATGTATGAAATGTGCATAACTGATAAATGTGAAAACACCTTTGTCTCTCTCTCTTCACTTATCTCTATGTCACTCAACGGCTTGCTCTTTCATTTTCTGGCTCCAGCTCCAGGTTCAAAAACATGGTTGTATACGTTTTTTTTTTTCTTAAGCTGTGATGCCTTTCACCACTTTAAATGAAAAGAAAATAACAGAGCTCGAGTCTCTGTGTCAGCCCTGTGATTGGCTGGTGACCAGTCCAGGTTGTACCCTGCCTCTCGCCCTATGACAGCTGAGATAGGCTTCAGCCACCTGCAACCCTGAACAGGAAAATTGTCGAAGATGAATGAATGAATGAACAGAGCTCGTATCATTGTAAAATACAAATGTTATTAGAATGTATTAAAGTTTCAAAATTCCAACTGCCTCTGTGTGTAAACGATCGTTTGCTAATCAGCAGAGAATCCTTCATGTTCACTGCTTTTCATTACAAAAAAACCTGAGTAATGGGCAATAGTGACTGTAATTCTATGGTACATTATTAAATGTAAATGCATTAGAACCATAAAGAAAGATACAATAAATCAAAGCACAATAAATGTCAGAATATTATATCTTGCTGCTCCATCTCCAATCCTAAAGGAAATCCACGGTGCATATATTTACATTGAATACCATGAATATCAGGATTAAAAGTAAATCTTTTACTTATTAATGAAATATGTAAATATGAAAAATAAAAAAAATGTGTATTTGCATGGGAAATACAAAATGATTTATTGCAGGATTCCATGGTGGCAAGTTCTATTAAACAGCTGAAATGAAACAAGCCTGCCCAACAACAGTGAGGAAGTATTAGGTTTGGTTCGAATGGATTGAGTCACCAAGAGGAACAGAAACAATGGAGATTGGAACATTTACTCTGTACAGAAAGGACAACATACCTCCATGCTTGCCTGTGGAGAAATGTGTAGCCAAAAAACTGCCTCGACAGGCAGTGGCATACTGTGCTTGTGCGGATGTGGCGTGGCAAGTAGAATCTTGAGACTGAAGTCACACCCACAGCATTTAACACAATTCTCTCTTACTTTTAGATACAATACACAAGACGTGGTTTTGAACTTACCAGGACAAATAAAGGGCAATTCCCCCTCTTTAAAAGTGTTGTGAGAAAAACACAGAAAGGTGCACTGAGCAGACATTGACACTGCAATATCTTGCTTCTGATGTGCACACGAGTAGCTGAACTCACCACACCTCGCTTCATTATAACTTCAAGAGTCAACATAGAAAACAAAGTCTCTTGCTAGACCACGGCTGTTGACAGAAAAACGAAGCCCAGGCTGTTCTTTGTCAGCAGCTGCTATATAATGGGTACAAACAGAAGACCTTGAACTGATTAATATAGATGTCTTCTGAAGTCAGCCATGTGATGAAAACTGTTTTCAGACAGTGTCCAGGCACCAATAAAGCCAAGATTAATTGCAGCCAAAACCCAAGGTGTCTGCCATAAAGATGACCATAGCTATGAATTTCAAACAGTATTCTGAACTCCATTCAGGGAGCACACTAGAGATGGGTTATTCAAGCGTTTTTTTCTGACGTTTTTTTTTTTTTCTGTAGATTTTCATCAAAGAGGTGCTGTAAATCAATCCAGTCCTGTATGACCTTGACAGGGAATCTGAGAAATAGCATTTAGAGGTAACCTTTATTGGCTCTGATCATCTCATGTTAAATAATGGATTATGGTCTGGCATGATGTGAGAATTTTCAAGATCACTTAAAAAGTCCTCACAGGGACTTAAAGCTCTCCATTCCATGCGTGATTTTAGATCACATCACCCACTTCAATTGTTGCTTTTGCTAATATAGGGTGGGGTTTCAAACAAAATGAGGCCTTCTATTGTAGATAATGACGACAAGCTGCCAATTAAACAGTAGAATGTGTTTGCCTATATGTGCTTGCCTGTGTGCAACCACAGGGACGATTCTGGCCAGAGCAAAGAGTTCAGAAAGGCTTTACTAACAGGAAGGACTTGTATTACACAAATGGATCTGAAAATACAAAAAAAAAAAAAAAGATATTGAAGAAAATATAGTTAATCCTTTCAGCTGTAATTAAACACAAGGGTATTTGGTATGAATACTTTATTTGCCTATTTAATCATTTAAGTTGGTCTCATATTTTAGCACTTTACTGATGAGAAATGTGCTTCACTTTCTGTGGCTTACTTCAGTTAAATAAAGTATATTTATGCTTGGAAAGAATTTATTTCAATTAAAGTTTGAAACTGAAATACTTTTTACCTACTGCTGACTCCCTTTTATTCTCATTTAAAGTAGTTAATAACAGCTTGTAAAAGAAAAAGAGGGAAAAGCTTTTTTACATTCTACCACTGAACACATTTATCTTTATTTCCAGGATTAATGGGCTGTTGTCTGACTGTAGGTTTTTAGAGTCTGATTTGTGTTTTTGTTACTTTTTGAAGTTCAATTTGTTGTTCAGAAGTACTGACATTGTGGGCTGTTGTTCAGTTCGAGGCCTTATGTACTTCTTGCGTCAAGGGTGACTGCACTTAGTAAATTTCACCCTGTCACGTCAAAGACCAGGAGCTTAGACCACCAAACAAGACTTCTATCACAAAAGTATCATAGATGTCTTGAAATAAGAAATAGGGTAAGACAGTAAGTGTCAAGATAGTCATGTTGAGTCAAATGTGATAATGTGATAGGTTTCTTCTGTGGGGCCGCCAGCCAGTTTGTATCTTGCTGAGGTAGACCATTGTGATAACTTATGCTGAACATCTATCCTGCTCTGGAGCAGGTAGTGCTAAGAATAAATAATGATTCTCTGAAAACCCCACCCACTGAAGACAGACAACAGGACACTTTGTCTCCGTGTATGATTTTACACATGAAAAATGACACTTGTTATTTTGCTCTCCTGATATCATCCTTCAACAGAGACCAAAACAAGCCCACACCATGTATCTTGATGTTGTTTTCCTCTATTGTTAAATTATTGTTTATCAAAATCATGATTCCATTTCTATTTTTATTATCTCCAAAGTGCTTTATTTGATACAGTGGGGCTGTGTCCAAAGCTGTCATATACACAAAAGAATAAATAAGAGCAACAAATGAGTTTAGGGAATAAATGAGTCATTATACTTCGATCGAACTTTCAGTAATGACGTAAGATTGTAAATCTGTGAAGTCACTCAGTGTTTTTTCTTTACCCAGTTCCTCCTTCATTTTGCAAATACAACTGTGTTGATGTCAGTCCCGATTATGGAATTAACTTGTAATATCTTTTTTTAACATAGTTTGCTCTGAGTTTGTGAAATAAGGTGATCTGCTCTCAGCAAACTTGTTCATGGCTGTGATTTGTTGTCTGTGGCTAAATCTACTTCTGACGTGCATGCATTAGGGCTCAACTGATATGGAATTTTTTGGGGCTGATGCTGATGCTGATATTGGGGGATAAGAAAAATAATAAAAAGCAATAACTGATATGTCAGCTGATATATGAAATAAGAACATTTACACTATTACTACTACTTTTAAACACAACTAAATTAAAATGAGGTACTTTAATTAGTAAAATTGTCAACATAAGGACTGAGGACCTACTTCTTTCACAAAGATGCAACTAAACGGCTTAAAAAACTGTAAAATAGTCCTGTATTAGATACTGGTGGACATGTGAACTAACAGTCGCATAAATCCTTATCCCAAAACAGTTTACATAACATAAATTCCCTGGATCCCAAACTCACTGGGGGGCTCAAAAAAACCTTTATTTTTGAATGACTGGTGACAAAGTGACAGAATCTCCATCCATGCAGCAAAAACGTCAATACATTGGTTACATATTGATTGATGCTTATTAATCGGTATTATGCACTGTAGGTTCACTGCAGTTTACCTCGTGAATACAGTGCAGCATATGGACAGACCTCTGAAATCAAACAGAAAGCATGCAGGCATCAAAAGTGTGAAAAGGAGGAGGAAATGATTTGGCCGTGGCAAATTTATGATTTAATTGGCCAAGGATAGCTCTTTTTAAAAGCCCTTTTTTTTTTATAATAATAGCCCTTTTAAAAGTAATCATAATCGGCAGTAGTTCACAAGCTGGAGCTCTGACTACATTCAATCCTCAGTGCCCACGGCTGCCTTCTAGTAACAAAGGAGTGAGCTACAGCTATTCAACATTACAGGAGTAGGCTGAGCGAAGCTTGCCAACAGGTAACTTTATCACGAAGTTCTGAAATTAACAATGACTTAACATGTCTTCCATTTCAGTTTAACTCTCTTTGCCACGTGTCATCAAAAATGGCATGGTCATACTTTTCATTTATGTTGCATCGCCAAAGTTGTGCTAACCTAGTTAAAATTCCTCTCTGACTTTAAAACTGGAAACAAATAGATGAATATAACTCTTTCAGAAGAGATTCCTTTTCAATACATTCATCATCTGATACATCTCGTAATGTACCGAAAACAATATAGAATGTAGCGCTAGCTTGATGGTAATGTATAGGGGAAATTGCATTGATGTGCTAGTGGTTAGCATATATCAATATAACTTTGGTTTTAAAACAGAATATAAACTTTTATCAGAGAAACATATTACATTTACTCTTTGTAAACAATGTTAGAAACTTTTAATGTCAAGATATTAAAAGGTATAAAAGTTACGTGCAGGTTTATCGAAGGAACCAAGCAACTTAAAGCAATGCTATAACCACTTCAAGACAGTAGATAGTCTATTTCAGTCAATAACATATAGTGAAACAATGCATCCATGCTATGTGACATGCATTTTTATTTATTTCTATTTATTTATGTCCAGAGATATCCAGTGACCAATGTTATATCTATTTACTTAATAAACTCAATAAAATGGAAATGTTAAAACAATTACCTTTTTACAACTTTTTTATGGAACGTATTCTATCTACACAGACTCTCATCTGACTCCAAGTTTGAACTAAAAAAGATTAAATGTTGACCTTTTCACTGCTGAAATTCATATTCTGCAAATTACAGCTTAAGTCTTTGTTAACAAATCCATTAGTTTTACTTGGGAGATGAAACTTAATTAGATAATCCCTAATGTTCCTTTTTTTAATTCTCTCCTACCCCCAGCTAATCCTTCTGTTTGGTCTCTTCCTTATGGGTATGTCTTATTTTCTTTTTTCTCTCCGTGACTTTTTTTCTGTGCCCTGTTTTTCTTATTTTCTGTCCACTAACTTATTGTAACTTTATAACTGTGACTGGATGAAATGTAATGGGTGCAGGAACTTTCAGACGAGTTAAATGGAATTGTGTTTTCATTCAGACTGGTGTTGGCATTGTAAAATTGGTGGGATTTGTTGTCAGGGGGATGCTCCTGGATTTGGGTAAATGAAGATTGTCGTGGAAATATTTTATGAATATAAACATGAATTTGACTTAATGAAAGTAATTTTAACTCTGATTAAAAAAAACCCATGTCCACTCATACTCGAAAATCTAGCTAAACACACTTGAGAGAGTCACTTCAACCCAACAACAAAAGGTCCATTTTTGCCTTTTGTGAGAGTTCAAGTCCCAGCAAAAGGCTTTAACCATGGATTTTTTGCACACTGGTCTTTTCTTTTGAAAACTAAACGTGAAGCACTTTCATTGATATCTATTCAAACTCAAAGTCAGAGGTCACAGAAAATGTCCCAGAGTATTTTGCATCTGACATTTTGTAAAATCTACAAATGGGAATATTTTAAATTTTGGGGTTTTCACCATGAGGACTCTGTTTGAACAGAATGGATTTTAACTGGCACTTAAGTAGACATTTAACTCTGCAGAGCCATGTGGGATGGAATCCTTTCTATTCAGATTTGTTCTCGGGTATGTGTGTGTGTGTGTGTGTGTGTGTATGTGTGTGTGTGTGTGTGTGTGTGTGTGTGTGTGTGTGTGTGTGTGTGTGTGTATTTGTAGAATGTGTGACGCTACACAACAACTATTTGCATTAATATTAAAAACCGGCAGAGCCCTTTGTGGAGATGGCCGGACTCCAGGTCCATGAATAACATGAATAAAGGAGGTAGTTAATCTTTACTGCTTTTTAGCCTCGACATGGGACCCTGACTGTGACATCATCAGTTAGCACTTCACCCATGACTCTGCCAATTTTAATACTGATTTGTTGGTATTTGTGAGCACATATTTTCATAAAGAAAGCTGAAGACAGTCTGAGGACTGTATAAAGACAATATGTTAACTTTCAGTAAGCTGATGTACAGAAAAAGTCATGAAAGTTTTCTTTCTGCCTTCAGCTGTCATTGTGTAACAAAATGAGACTTACTATTAGAACAGTCATGGGTATGTTTCGTTATTGACTATTACCATCAAGGGGGTTTAAGTCCCTTGAGAGTCTTTAAATTAGTTTATTCCACAGCCTGAGGGGGACTTTTTTTGTCTTAACTGGACACATGGGCTGTCTGCTCTTCTTCCACTTTGTCTCAGTAATATCCAATCTGTGTAAGATAGATAAGATGTAAGAGATTGAGGGGAGGGAAGGAGATGTCAGATAACACAGAGACAGATGTTGATAAGAGAAGATCACAGAGTATAGAGACCATGGGGAGAAGACTGAAGTAGAAATGAATGTGAGATCACCGTTTCCTAAAGGTCTGCGTATTCAGTTTGGTTTTAAAGTCCAATTGCAGGTGAAAATGGGGTGGATGCAGGAACGAGCGGAAAGGAAAAAGTGGAGGTTAGGTTTTTGTCCAGATTTTGTAACAGAAAAGGAAAACATCTGTTGTTTTGGCCCAACTCATCAATAGAGAAAATGCTCAAAGGCATTACTCATTCAGTACATCATGTCTGGTAATAAATCCTTATGGATAAATCATGTTTTTGGGTAAGCTGTTCAACACCAATTGTATCTGTGCATTCAACATGGCTTGTCCAGTTCACACAATGCATGAGAGACCAGCAGTGGTTTTGAACATTTGCTTTGTTTTATGAACAGATCATAAACACAGAGGTTAACCGGAGACAACAGCATACAGGGATTCATTTATTTTGAGAACTGTCTTGAGGGATAGGGTTCAAAGCATAGATGGCTCAACTGAAAAAAAGTGTAAAAATTAATGTGAACTAGTTTATTTTTTGGATCATGAACTGAGTTCAGAATTTTTAGAAAACTATGAACATGAACTAGTTAATTTTAATTGGAGTGAACTGAACTTGGAGACATCACTGGTCACCACATCATGCAATAATTGGAGCAGACCTAATGAGATCATGGCAGCATCACAGGAAGAACACAAACATTTATTTTCACAGTGATCATATGAAGGATAAACACATGCAAGGTGCACTAAAGAACTCAACCACCAGCAACCACAAAGCCACCAGGTTTTCCATTAAGGTGACAAGAAAAAGATATTTCCTTGGGTGTTAACTGTGCCTGTTTTGATGTACCCGGCTTGCTCTGATTCCTTCAGAATGAAAGATCTGAAAATGTCCTTCAGCTGATCCAAACACGTCTCTTGGCTCTCGTACTTCGTCCTTGACTTCTTGCATTTCTCATTCCTCATTCAGAGTAATTAGGGGAAAAACCTTGACTCTGCTACAAACTCCCGTGTCAATCAAAATAACTCTTTAAATACGTGTCAACACAAGCTCTGCTATTAATACCATTTTGCTGCCATTTCCTCCACATGCAGTATCTTTTTCTCCTCTTCTCTTCAAGTTGTACCCTCTTTTCAGTGTCTTTTATGGAACATAAAAGAAAGGAGGTATCAGCAACTCTGCCAGTCAGCTTGAAACAAAAAGTGTGAATCACACGAAAATGGCAGTGTGTAAAAGTTGAGGCAGCAAAAACATGGAGACAGGAAAATGAGAAAGATGTAACAAAATAAGTTTAAACACAAAAGAGAAGCTGAAATAGGCAGAATCAAAAGTTGAAAGATGAGTCCCTGTGGGAAAGCAAAGCATTCTCCCTCATCAGTAATCTTGTAAACCCTCTTTTCTAGCTAATCATGCTGCTTCTGGAAAAGCTGCAAACCATGTTCAGAAAGTTGGATGACTGGAGTGGAGCCATTCAAAGTCATCCTGTGCAGTCAGCACATGATGCTCTGAAGCTGGAAATGTTGTTGCTGCTCAAGAAGCTTATACAACAACAAGGTCTCTATTAAATTTATGTTTGACAGTTTCAAAAGTACAAAGCTTTTGAAAAACTACAGAACTTTTTTACCAAAAGCAATCAAAAACAAAGAGAGAGAGAGGGGGGGGGCAGTGGTGGTCAAGTGAGTTCCCTTGCTTTAAAAAAAAAAATGATTTGATGTTTTTTGTTTATAGTTCCTCAGCCTGATTTTTTTCTGGTAATTAATTAATACGTCTTGATTTTGATTTTACTACCTGAAGTGGCTTCTGCAGTGGCTAAGAAGCTCTCTTTAGCCAGGTTTGAAAATGAAGCTTAACATACATCAGTTTCAGTTATTCATATAGTGCTAGTTCAGACAAGAAACAGATACGACATTTATTGGAGGCAGCTTCTCTCTTGGGAAATTATACTGTCAGAGAGAAAATCTGTGTTAAAACTGAGCGCGACAAGAAGAAGTAGGCTGTTGAGCAAATGTGACGTTGCTTATACTTAAAGGAGCAACGGAGCATGGGAGAGAAAAGGCGAGGATGAAAGCACTGAGAAAAAAAGAGAATGACAGCAGCTACTGTAAATGCTAACGCAGAGTGAAGATGGATATTTTTCTCAAAATTTGATAATTTGCTGTCATGTTGCGAAACGGCAGACAGTAAGAGATGTGTGAGGGACAGTGAGAGCAATGAGCTCCTGGAGACCGGAGGATGCACAGCATCCAGTAAAAGGAGAATTAAGTTCCTGGTAGTAACTGAAGACATTTTACTAACTAGTCTGCAGCTTGCAATTTTTGCCTTCACAAGCAGGGGTAAACTTCCTTTTCACCTCAGCAAAGCCATGTTAGAGCCTAGACTGAAAAAAGAGCATGTTGTCTGTCTAGAAAACCCCTTTCTGATGAACACTGGACAAATGTGAATTTTCTTCCCCAAACAGCTTTATTTTGTGTTTTTTTGCTTATAGATTAAAGAGTTTCTATAAATCTTTCTGGCTTATTCTGCTAATTGTCAAAACATCATGAATATTTCACACTGAGGGAACGTAACCCCAAAACAATCTCAAGATAACAAAGCAAACAGATGCAGGGTTGGAAGCACTGTTTGTAGAAGAGCAGAAGTTATGTTGTAAAACTTTAATGTGCATCCAGGTTGTTGCTGGTTTTCATTACTTGAAAATACAGCCTAAAAATGTGTGATAGCAAACTTAAGCTTATGTAAATATACTTTACGTGAGGTTGGTTTATCCTTGAAACATCATGGATAAGTAAAACTTAGCACAAAAAGTACGAAAATTTATGTTTGATAGAATGTTTCTTTGGCGTAACAATGATGATGGCAACAAATCCTTTACTCGCAGAAGGCCTATTTATTTCCATTTTAATGGTGGCATATTTGTAAGGAACATGCATTTGTGAATGAGCAGCTGCTGTTGCTTCTGACTGAAGTTGTGAGCTTCTGCTACCTCCATGTACCAGAAGCTCCACTTTTCAGTAGGTTCATAGTTTTGAGTGTAAAAGCTGATTTAATCAAGACAACTTCAGATAACTAGATAACAGCTAGAAATCTGTCTGTTTCCAAGGTCAGGAGTAAACACAGTCAGGGTCATACAAAGGTGTATCATTCATCATTTGTTTATCACATATAAAAAAAGATGAGAAATGCTGCAAATTAAAAAAAATCTGTAGGTTTAAACTGCAGAGTGACTTCGCCTTGACTTTTTAAGCAAAGGGATCCAACATGGAGGCCTTGGATGTGTGAATCAAGTGTTTTGTCCCAACTTCTTTCCTGGTCTTTTCTTTTCAGACAGTTTTACTGCTGACAGACGTTTCTGTTTCCATCCCATCAGCGCTGAGCAGGTTAGGGTTGGATAGAGCCAACGTTATGGGCTGTTAATGGCCCACCTGTTCCCATACTGCAGCTTTATCTGTGTGTGTTAGTGTCTGAGTATACACAGCTATTAATAACTTTGAGGCAAGCAGTTGATACCCACCACACATCTGTCCTGCAGGTGCTGGATGTGCTTTTCACTTCACCTCCAGCTCCTCTTCTCCTCCTGGGGATGCTCTTTAGCTCAATAACCTAATCAAAATTCACTCCTGCACATGTAGATAGTGGTCATCACAACACTTAATGAACAGCAGAGTTGTTGAAGAGCTATCTTTTATTCTCTTAAGTAAAGGGTTAATCATTTTGTTATGGTGGTAGAGGGGTGAGAGAGATACTAATAAATAAAACAGTAATTGTATCCATACATTTGCATTGATTAGCTGTGTGGCACTAATGAATCTCTCCAAATAGAGAGATAAATTGATGAATAATCAGTTAGTCCATAGAACAGTGGAGTCTACACTGAGTTTGAGTTGTGTGAGCTGAGTTCTTCCACAAGGTTACAGTTTGTCAGATTAATTAATCATTGAGATTCAGCAGTGGCTTAATGACCGAATACACTGATGTCATTTAAAAGACCCAGACAAGAAGTGTTGCTACAAATACGTCTAAAGCAGCTCTATATTGGCAATAACATTTTAAATGTTGGACATGAATGTTTCTGACATTTATGTGTCTTAATTTTGGTCTGTATTTTCCTAAATTTGTAAGCAGTAACCTAGAGGCTTTATCTCTGGCCTGTTTCATTCCATCTCAGTTAGATCACAGGTTTATAAATCTTCCTTTTATAGACCCAGAGTCATCTCAGATGGTGAATCATCCCAAACTAATTTCCCACTTATATTTTAGGTCTCAAATCAGTGCAGAGATTGAGATTTACACTCACCGGACACTTTATTAGGCACACGTGCCCAACTGCTGATTAACACAAATTTCGATTCAGCCAATTGCATGGCAGCAACGTAATGCTGCCATGTAGATGTGGCATGTAGACATGGGCAAGACGATCTGCTGCAGTTCAAACCAAGGGGACGAAAGGTGATTAAAGTGACTTGAACGTGGCATGGTTGTTGGTGCCAGACGGGCTGGTCTGAGTATTTCAGAAACTGCTGATCTACTGGGATTTTCACGCACAACCATCTCTAGAGTTTACAGAGAATGATCCGAAAAAAGAGGAGAAAATATCCAGAGAGTTGCAGTTCTGTGGGTGAAAATACATTGTTGATGCCAGAGGTCAGAGGAGAATAGCCGGACTGGTTTGAGCTGATAAAAGGCAACAGTAACTCAAATAACCACTTGTTACAACTGAGGTATGCAGAAGCGTATCTCTGAACGCACAACACATCAAACCTTGAGGCAGATGGGCAACAGCAGCAGAAGACCACACTGGGTGCTACTCCTGTCAGCTAAGAACAGGAAACCGAGGCTACAATTCACACAGGCTCACCAAAATTGGACAATAGGAGATTGGAAAAACGTTGCCTGGTCTGATGAGTCTCGATTTCTGCTGCGACATTCGGATGGTAGGGTCAGAATTTGACGTCAACAACATGAAAGCATGGATCCATCCTGCAGTTTTGCCCCCTCAGTACCAACTGAGCATCGTTTGAACACCACAGCCTACCTGAGTATTGTTGCTGACCATGTCCATCCCTTTATGTGTACCCATCTTCTGATGGCTACTTCCAGCAGGATAAAGCGCCATGTCATAAAACTCGGATCATCTCAGACTGGTTTCTTGAACATGACAATGGATTCACTGTGTTTAAATGGCCTCCACAGTCACCAGATCTCAATCCAATAGAGCACCTTTGAGATGTGGTGGAACAGGAGATTTGCATCATGGATGTGCAGCTGACAAATCTGCAGCAACTGTGTGATGCTATCATGTCAATATGGACCAAACTCTCTGAGGAATGTTTCCAGTACCTTGTTGAATCTATGCCACAAAAGATTAGGGCAGTTTTGAAGGCAAAAGAGGGTCCAACCCAGTACCAGCAAGGTGCACCTAATAAAGTGGCCGGTGAGTGTATATTGAAATTAGAATGAAACAACACCAACATTCATATCACTGCATGCCAGTCAGATTTTACAAGTTCTTCATGATACATGAAAAGATAGACTGATAGATGGATGAATAATAGAACAAAACATACCTTCCTTTTCACCCTGTTGGGTCGTTTTTTTTTGTGATATTCCCTGTTAATATTTTTTTTTGCAGCTCTTCTGACCCGTCAGCTCATTAAAGCTGATCCACAGTCCTGCTCTCTTTCTTCTCTCTGACTTCTTGGACACAGAGAGCAAATGTCAGAGGGAAAGGAGTTCAAAGCAGTACAGTCTGCGTGTGTGTGTGTGTGTGTGTGTGTGTGTGTGTGTGTGTGTGTGTGTGTGTGTGTGTGTGTGTGTGTGTGTGTGTGTGTGTGTGCTCGCTCACACACACACACACACACACACACATATATATATGTATTCATTTATTTTTCTTATTTCACATCATAATTAATAATCTTTGTCACTTAGTATTAAGTGCTATATCTATATTTCTAAAAACTTGACTTACTTTGCTATGAAAACTGTTTACTCATTGAGTGAGCTTCCAAAAAAACAATGACTACATTAAAAGGCTCAGTAGGTAGTCACTGAGAACAAGCATGAATTTTAATGTAGCATCTCCTCAGGACTCCATTTAGCACCTGCTCTCCACACTCAGAGATCCTCCAAAACAATGCCCCTGCTCACATGCATGAGCACCGCTGATTCACGGCCTTATGATGGTGACTGGTTCAAAATAAAAAATAAAATATAAAAAAATTAAAATAAAATAAAATATGTCCTCTGCACATTTTTATCTATCTATCTATCTATCTATCTATCTATCTATCTATCTATCTATCTATCTATCTATCTATCTATCTATCTATATATATATATATATATATATATATATATATATATATATATATATATATATATATATATGTATGTATGTATGCCTTTTCATGCCTTTACTGTGATAGGACAGAACAGTGGATAGAGGAGGGGAGTGACATGTGGGAAAGTCACCACAGGACAGACTACATACTTGAACCCGGGCTGCCCATCCAAGGGCTTTGGCCTTATGGAGCATGACCTAAACCACTAGGCCATCTGGGCTCCCAACACACTGTTTTTGTTTGCACCATGTACCATTAATTGGGATTTAGGTGGTTTTTCTGCTGTTCTCCAGTGTACTTGGATCCCACTTGGTTATGTGCATTGGAATCAGAGCATGCTGGGGAGATGTACATGCAGGAAGTGGGCAGAACGGCAGGACAGAATTTGACTGGTTTAACAAATTGGCTGCCAAATGCTAGGACTGGCTGGTGTTTCCCACAGTTTACTCCTGCTCTAGACAGCGGATATTTTTCACTCTGTTTTACGAACACATCATGCACTGATTGCCATCGAGACATAAAGATCTTTTTAACCAGTGTAAAAAAAAGTGTTTCTAAATTTGATTGCCACCACTGCCTTTAAAGCCCCTCATGGCATGATTTTTTTGATTGCCCACATTTTGGGAGTGCATTGCATCAAGTGTAACAGTTTTTTTTTTCCAGGTTTATCTCTCCTTTTAGTTTTATAAGAACTGCTCCAAACATATTGAAGCAATTTGAATGACCCCTTATAGATCCACATCAGTGTCTGATCAATGAATCCTTTCTCCACTGACTGAAAACAGCCAATATTGGTTTTGTTCAGGAAACTGCACAATTTTTTTGTACACTGGAAAAAAAAGAACACTTAAGGTAGAGAAAAGTCTACAAGCTGTGTCCTCACTTTATTTAATTGACCAATTCAACACAAAAACACACACAGGAAAACACACACTCACACACACATAATTGTCACCTTGCTGAGTAGGAAAGCATCGTCATTAATACAAAGAGGGACAGGGAGAGATTAGGCTTCTGTTAGGTCTGCAAATTGGACAACAGAAAATCAATTCAAGCACAAACAGAAGCTAATATACATTTCCCCATGAAACTAGGTCTCACGCTGTGTGTGTGTGTGTGTGTGTGTGTGTGTGTGTGTGTGTGTGTGTGTGTGTGTGTGTGTGTGTGTGTGTGTGTGTGTGTAAGTCACTTCAGCATGTCATGAAGACAATATTAAAGAAACCAGAAATAACCCCCCTCATTCCCCCACCCACTTCTCTTGCTACATGCCCCCTCTCTCTGTCTCTCTCTCATACAAGCACACACACACACACACACACGGACCTAGCTTCATACCCATGAATCCATAGAATGATCAATTAGTTAATCTGTCCTGACTGACAGCCTTGATTGGAACCTTGATGGGATCAATAAGGGCCTGAGAAAATGCTGTAGGTGCACACACATGTACTCGTTCACCTCAACAGACAGAGAAAGGTTATTGTCTAATAGAAACAGTAAGATGTATTTTTGCTTTTTCTGCACAGCTTTACTTAATTTTCACCCTCCACTGTCCCCATCTGATGGTGTGTTCATGTGGTACTCTGCACATGGTGTTTGATAGATGAGCAGTGATTCAGCCTGAAGAGGAACCAGGTTGCTGTAAAAAGAGCTGACTGGCTCACAGTGGCTTGCTGGAATTAGACCTATAAAACCTCAGACTATGTTAGGTCTCTGACTGGTGAGTCAGATAGAACACTCCCTAAGCACACTCACACAGAGCACAACACACAAGTGTCCATGGACACTGTTGTATTGTCAGGTCACAACTATTTACTTGAGGGGTCCACATTAAAAATATCGAAAGATAAGAAGCTCAAGATAAAAAGAGAATGAAAGACCTCAGCTTGAGTTTACAAGCTTTACACCCATGTTTTATATTTTCACATCTTAATTAGCCACACTATTGAACATACTTTTCAGTCCTGTCATGGAAAACACGACATAAATCTCTCCAATCTGTTTGGCTGAGGAAATTTTGTTTCGCTTGAGAGATGTACTGATAGAGCTGTTTTGTTTTTTCTTGCTTGAAGCTTTAAAGGGCATTCAGATTTATTGCCTTTTCGAAGCCATAACCCGAAAATGGTGACAATTAATACCACTACTTCCTCTAATGTTTCAAAACACAGGAAAATATTTCAAATCATTTACATCACATTATACACCATTATGTTTCACATAGACCCCTCTTCAGGCCTGAAGATAAAATCTAATTTTTTCACACAAAACTGAAAATAAAGCTTGTGGTGAAGCACCAAAGTACTTGTGACATTTAGCACAGGGGTCACTGATTTTCAGTATGAAGATAATTCCAGAGTTTTCGACCTTGGACATCATTTCTTCAGCCTTGGGAAGCTCAACTGCATCATGAAAGCTGTCCACTATATCACTTTATTGTTAAACGTGATGCCATGGGAAAAAAAAAAATCTGCTGTGTTTGCAGCTCGTTGGCAGTTGTTTGTTGGTTGTAGTGTCTTATTTCTTTCATGATCTTAGAGGAAAGAGTAGATTACATGGTGCTTTTCAGAGAGGTAAACCAATCTAACTTTTCAAGGCCTGATACCTGAGCTTTGGTATGGGGTAATACCAAAACAGATACTGATTCTATCCAATACAATACTAACTTAACATTCTGTATTCCTCAAAATTAGGATGAGACTCAGAATTATTTTTTTTGTAATCTGAGGCTTTTCTAATGTTGTAAACCAATATGAAATAATAAGCAAAGAGTATTCAGTGATTTTCAGTGAGTTTGTGTGTGTGTGTGTGTGTGTGTGTGTGTGTGTGTGCGTGCGTGCGTGCGTGCGTGCGTGCGTGCGTGCGTGCGTGCGTGCGTGCGTGCGTGCGTGCGTGTGTGTGTGCGTGTGTGTGTGTGTTTGTGAGAGAGAGAGAAAGGTTGTCTGTCTCAATGTGCCAGTCCTGTGATTTACTTGTGACCAGTCCAGGGTGTACCCTGCCACTCACCCTAAAACAGCTGGGATTGGCTCCAGCCACCCGTGACCCTGAACAGGATAAGAGGTTTAGAAGATTATTGAATAAATGAGTATTCAGTGGATCCATATTTCTTGACAGTAAAATGTTATACTACCTATTTCAGTTACTTGCAAGACACTGTTTTTTGCTTAACCCATTTAGCATTGTTACCTTTAAGACTAGATGTGACGTGTGGGTCATTTCAGACACGTGACTCATGAAATACACTATGATTTGCAGAAATACACGGAAATGACATGCATGTTTTGGGACTTTTTTAATACACATAGAGGAAGTGGAAAGTTTTTGCTAATTTTAATTTCATTTTATGACCAGCTTTATGATAGCTATGATCGATGACACTGTCTGAAAAAAGCCTTAAGTTTGCACCCAGTTTGAAAAGAGATTAACGAGTATATGTAGCATCTGTACAGTCTATAACCTTAAATGTTGCATCAGTCTAAATGGGTTAAATAAGCAGTGAGAAAAACAGATTTTGTTAGTCACCTGTGTTGCTGTTAACAGCTGTTTTATTTGATCCCTTGTTGTGCTGCTATGTATGTTTATGAAGAAACTTCTGTTGTTTACGTTTTGCACGTCATGCTGATGCAGAAATTGTTTTCTGATACATTTTTCAGATTTGGAATGTTCATCTTTTTGTTCCAGCTTCATTTAGTGCACGTGTTTGAGTTTATCACCACAATTGTTCTCTTGAATTAGGGATCCATTCAGTTTCAGGGACCCACTAACTTCATAACCAGCAGGGCCCCAGAGACTCACTACAATGTAATCACCCAACATCACTGTAGTGGTTTAAAGTCAATGAATGTAACCTGATCGAGGAAAAGAACCAAACAAAACTTTCTGGGTCATCGCTGTTTGTTGAAGTTGACTTTATTTTTGCTCGAAAGCATGACTAGATATGAGCACTATGAAGTGAAATCTCTTTTCTGCAGAGTTTATCTCTTTTATTTATTCAAAAATGGTGTTGTTGCCTCCATTTAAAGGGAAGCAGTTGCAGTTGAAATACAGAATCTCTGATCCTTTTAGATGCTTAGGCCTTAACTTTTATAACAGTTAGATTCAGAGGAGAACTCAGGGGAGCTTTACACTCATGTTAAATCACCGCTCTGAGCATTTTTGTACAATCTCTTCATTCAGATGTTGACATCCCTCGTCAGTGATTCAGCTGGGGTCACAGAAGAGCTTGCAGAATTTCCACAGGGTTCCTGCTCTAAATGCAGATTTGTTTTGGTTGCAGCTCTCGTCCAAAAAGCTTTTCTCTTCTGCGGCGTGATCTGTGGATGTTTGGAGAGGTGCTGTGAATAATCAATAACATCAAGAGCGCCCTCTTAGACAGGCAGTCTGTCAGCTCTGAGATAGACATACCCTGATTGGACTTCTCAATAAGATTATTCACAGTAGCCTCAACTGGTGACCACACTTGCAGCTGCCAAACACACAAGCTCAAGGCAACTGAAGCTTTGACAAAAAAAGGTCTTCTTCTTCTTCTTCTTCTATACCGCTTATCCTGTTCAGGGTCCCGGGTGGCTGGAGCCTATCCCAGCTGGCTTAGGGAGAGAGGTGGGGTACACCCTGGACTGACAAAAAATGGACAAAAAGAAAATCTGAAGCAGTGTAGCATATCTCTCTCTCAAGCTCTTTGACAACTCTTTCTCATCCAGCCGAAAAGCCCCAGGAGGACCATTTCTTCTTCTATTCTTCTCCTGTCAGAACGGCAGTCATTGTATCAGGGTGACAGCCGTTCTGTTGTCATGACAAGTGTCACATCCAACATTGTAATGAGACTTGAAGGGAGCGCAGGAATCTGTGGTACGAATGTTTGTTACGCAAAACAGTATCAATCACAGTCAGCTCCTCACCTCATTGTGTGTTTCCATGCCTCTGTGTGTGTGTTTGTGTATTGGGGAGAGGTTGTGAGTCAGTTTCACAGAGGCTGTGCTACAGTATGTCTCTCAGGGAGAAATCCCAGGATGCCTCTTTAGACAGATCTGAGCGGGAAAAAGGGACACACAGAAGAACAAAATGAAGCAGAACAGATTTAGCTGTCTCTTGCTGGTCAGACAGTGTTTGTGCAAATTCATACTGTGTGCAAGGGATTTCTTTGCAATAATTTGCTCTGCTACAGTGGCTAAACACATTACTGGAATTGGCTTTGCATGTGTTTGTAACAGAACTGCAATAAAGCCATGCAGTGGATTTACTAGGCACAGCTTCAGGGTAAAAACACAGTGTGTTATGTGCTTTTAGTGGGACCATCGGGCTTCTTGAACTCCATGCTAGCTTTGAGGGGTTGTATCAGTGGTTATGCTCTTTGGTTACAGTCCAAGTAAAAATAAAACAGTGGTGAAATGTATGTCACACTGGGCCTCAAAGGAAAAAAGGGGTTCAGTCACAAATCACATCTGTCACATTTTCGGCTTGAGTGTACAGCACTCTTAAAGATTCTGCCAAATAAAAGAAATGCACACACAGAGAAGGACAGTGAAACGTGTCATTGTTTAAAGCTATTTTAAAAGCTGAGAAAAGCAAATGTTTCACAAAGTGGTGAAAATATGACTTCATGTACCTTCAGTCCACACTTCATCTACATTTACACAATACTAAAACTGCTATTTGCTTCTTTGTATGTCGTTGAGTAAATTCAATCAAATCTTCTGGCTGAATTTCAGTGGGTTTTCCAAGCTCAAGCAGAAGTTTGAGGATCAAATAGTTTATTGATTATTCTTAATTTTTCTGTCCAGTTGGTTGTTGTCTTTGTAAACACTTCAACATTTTTCCCCCATCTCTGATCAAATATGTTAATTTTAAGAAGAAGAGGTTTTGAATTTATTTTAATTAATCCTGCCAACGATATGTTTACCTACAAATTATGACATATGAAATTATTTTAGATTAATACAGCACTAATTTAGCCAAAGCAGGATGATTTCATGGTCCATAATTTCAACCATCTAGTCATCCAGTTTGTTGAGACTGAAACTGCATATTTAGTTGCAATAACTCAACATGTTTATCTACATTTCTGTCAATTTGGGGTCTGTAGATGATTTCTATGTCTACTAACTTCCTGCTATAATTCGAACTTTTTAAATTAGAATTTAAATCAGATTGAAGTCTACTCTAGATTAAATGATCCCCAATGTGCTACAAAGCAATGTTGAATCAATGACAAGTGAAGGTGTAATGACGGGAGGGATTTAAAACCAATTTATTTCAATGCATGCATCGTTGCTGTGCTGTTTAACAGACTTTTTCAGTAGACATATCAATGAGTGTTCTCATTTGTGAACTCAGAGAAACGAGGCATGGAGGAAAGAAGAGCAGACTGTTTACCTTGAGGAGCAGAACAAGTGTCCTTGAAGGAGAAGAAATGTATTGGCATGATAAAACTTGGCTGTTGAGTGCACAAACACACACTTGCTCAAACACACACACACAGGTGTCTGTGTGGTTTCCTTGTAGTGAACTGGTCTTTACTTGTCATGGCAGGATGAAGAGCTCTACAATCAGCTCCTCAGCCTGAGTGATTTGAGCTGCTGCTGCCTCTCATCGAGCTGAGCCATGTGATTTGACTTGGCATCTGATAATCACGTCTCTGAAATCACCCAGGTTTGACCTGCTGCAAAAAAACAGACCAGATTCTCCAAATTAAAGTGCACACCAGAGATTTTTTTGCAGTCTACAAAGGCCAAGTACAGTACATTAACACAGAGTACAGTCATAATGAATGGACCTTGGTGTTTTTCATTCTCACAGGATCATAGGTGAGGCAGTTTAACACACAGACTAAGGGGACTAACCAGCATAGACATATGTGTATGGCTTGTTAATAGGGGGACAAGTAAAGCATCAAGACAGCAGGGACAAACAACTCTAAGTGTGCAGAATTATTTTATTTTGGATATTTACTGAGTGTTGCATTATTTGAGAGGGATTAAAGGTAGAGCCTGTGCACTGAATTAGTGTTGTGTTGAAGTGTTGACTTTATTGACTATTTTGTTTGAATATACAAAACAGGTAGAGCTCATTCACAGTATGTACAGCATATTATTTAACCATTTTTGTTGGGTAAAGCTAGCTTAACATTCATTAATGCCAATTTAAAATCTTAAATTTAACTGCATCTAGTAACATTCCAGTTGTATTCACAACATAATACATAAGACCATAAAGGGTCTTTTAAAATAAGCAGTTAATATGGCTTGTTAAAATAAACCTAATTTCTTGTGTAGGATACATCAGCCAGTGCAGATGTCTTTGCGTGAATATGAACATGCACAATGCACATCCATGTCAAATTGCATTGGGCTGTATGTAAATGTAACTCACAGCTGCATCCATTGAAGAATGTTTGCTAAATCAGCCTCTTTTAGAATCAAAAGGCACCTTTCAAAGAAAATCCATGTTCACAAGCAACTAGCTGGGATGACACACTGACAGACTGATGGGGAGGAAGTCAAGGAAAATCAAAGCTCCACATCAATTTAAGTTCCACAGTGCTCCAAGTATTGATCAGCTGTAACCTTGCTCCCCTTAAGGCCCCCGGTCCATAAGAAAGACACAGGGGTAAAGACAGGTGGAGGATGTGTTTTCTCAGGAGGATCTGATCGGCTCCAGGAATGAGCTACAGAGCAAAACAGAATCCACTGCAGCAACGGCTCTGATGAAACTATATATGCTGTGCTATAAAGTTACATGGACTTTTAGTCATATACAATGAATGTAGTCAAGATGAAAATTTGTACCAAATGACATATAAATGTCAATTTTTCATCACTCACCAAAACAAATTGTGTGTGTGCTGCGAAAAGTCACTAAAACTATGTAGTCTATTAATGACCTTTTACTCATTTGTGCTTTTTAATCATCCTTAATTTTAGCTTCATTAAAACAAATTAAATGATGTAGGCCAAGCAGCAAAACATTGTTGATGATGATCACTTAACGGTTAAAGTCAGTAATCATGCCAAAAAAGAAAACAAAAAAAAGCTGTACTTTAACCCTGCTGGTTGCTGGTTGGATGAAATGAGCTCTTATAAGAAGTCTTTTTGGACTGTGAACGTGTTCATTTGAATTGGTTCATAAATCAAATAATTATAAGTTGGACTTGTCAAAAATGAAAGTGATTGAAAGTTTTAGCCCCAGTTCTTGACATGAAGCACATGCTGCACCCATTCCCATGCTTTATCAGTGTTTTACATAATCAGTAAAAGCACTTTCAACCTAATATTAGCCATTATGACTAGTGCAATTCTATTTTCATCTCTGCTGGCACTAATGTTTTTCAATATGCAGTCAGCTTCCTTTGTGGAGCATCTACAAGCTTTCACTTTTCAGAAGTGAGCATGTAGTTGGAGATGAGCTCCGTATGAATAGTGTTTTTTTTTTTTGGGAGGGGGGGGGTTGTTACCTTTCAAAGTATGGGAGGAAAAGACAAAATCCCCAACAGCATTTACACATTTTCATCCACCTTTATCTATGACAAGTGATGAAAGCCTCTGAAAAAGATGTTTCGAGCAAAAACAGCAGGGAAGCAGCACGCATTGATGTCTTCCTGTTCCCTGCGGATAAACCTGTAAGTGGAAAAAAACACACTTGTTTCCTTGATGCCAAATGTTCAGTGATGACATGTTGCCTTTCTGCAAAAACAAGACAAGGCAACAATTCTATGTTTATTTCAGTAATATAGTTAATCAAATGCAAATGTTAAACTTTTTACTCTCACTTTTTTATGCATCCAACCAGTGTACCTGAGAAGGAGCATAAAAGTTCCAGTTCCAGCCCTTTCTCACAAACTTTTGAGGTTGTGACCACAAGAAGGGAAATTGCAGATAGAAGCAGCTGAAGAGTGGCTTTTTACAGGTTGTCTGGACTGACCCACAGGAAAGGGCAGTTCACACATCCAGGAGGGGTTCAAAGAAGAACTACTGCTTTATCGAAAAATAGCTGAAATGAACTAGTTGAACAGGAGTTATTGGAGGATTTCTAAAAGGCAGGAGAACCAATGGTTGACCCCGAACATGCGGAAAAGATTTTTTTTTATCCATTCTAGTCTGTAAATAACTTTAAACTTCTGGAGAGAGATGGACATGAGGGCTAAGTTGCATCTTTGATGTGTAAAACCGGAGAAATGGACAACTGGACAGAGGTTTTGTGATGATAACATTTACCATGGACTATTAAACGAAATCCTGCTGAGCCTTTGGTAGATTACTATTTATACTCAGAAAGCCCAACATTTTAATTCAAGTGGTCCCCATTGAATTTTAATTCAAATGTGCTGGTAAATGTGTTATTTGCTGTTTTTCCTCCTCTAAAGTTGTTTTACTACCCTCTCATTCTCTGCCAGTCTCAGTTCCTGCTTTCTCTGCGGTGCTGTTGGGGGCTTCTTCTTTCTACTGTCAAGGAAAGCAGGTGTGTTTCATGTCAGGACTGTTTCAGCATCTACATTTCTACCTGTGTGTGTTAATAATGTTCTTGTATGCCTGCTTGTGTGACACCCACAAAGCTTTTGTCTGCTCTCTGTACATATGAAAGAGACAGAGAGCCTGTCTCAGCCGAGTCCCCTGACGAGGATTAGATATTGTCATCTTTTATCAGCTCTCGTTTCTTTGCCAAGCTCTGACAGTCTCTCAGGGGCTGCCATTTGCTATAATGTCTTTCTCTTGTGTATGTGTGTGTTTTGGTGTGTGTAACCCTGTATGGATTTGGCATATTCTTACACTTGGTCCTGGGTTTTCAGTGATTATATCCAAAAACAGATTCTGGCACATGTCTAAGATAACCTTTTCCCTCAAGTGGTTTCACACTTAAAAGCTTAAGGACTTAACAGTGTGTATTATTTTTATATTGGTGCTTTGCAACAGTGGAGTTCAGGGTTATACTGAGACTAAGCGACTGTGACGGATAAAAAGGGATGTATTAATTACTGCCTTACAAGGATGCACATCAGAGATATGCATTTCAATGTACACTAATTCACCTTGCGTGTACCTTTTTCTTCTGTTACAAGCATATAGCTTTCAGTTACACAGCCAACTAACATACATATGTATCGGACTTAACTTTGTTTTTTGTCAGGCTGTTACATACAAGATCAATTAGATTGGTTGATACTGAATAAAAAGGAAAGTGGGTCTTCCATTATCAGCACAGGGAGGGTGACAGAGGGAATGGAGAGCAGCATTAAGAGTTGCTTTACTAATCCATAAGCTTTTAAGAATCCAGTACTAATAATGGAACAGAGGCCACAGGGAAAGAGAAAACACATTATAACCTGCTTGTAGAATCAGTATGGGTTATGTTATCTGTTTGTTGTTGTTGTCAGTGGCACCTGGAGATGATTTATGAAGGACAACCAACTTCTACTATTAAGGGAAAAGATGGTAACTTTCAGTGAAGTGATAAAAGTATCAGTACAAATTCAAAATGACAGCTTCATTCCCTGTATTTGGCTTGTTAAATTGTCCAGAGTTTAGGAAATATTCATTTACTGGGTGGCCAGAATTATTCTTGTCTTCACCCTTAAGGGATTCACCCTGTACCCTCTAACCCGAGATTCAAGTCTGTGAATGTTCAGTAAAACCAACATGTTGACAAAATATATGGAGTCAAGGAACAAAAGAGACATCACAGTATGTACATATTTATACAGTTTTTTGAAAGTGCATCCAAGCATAATGGATGAAGTCTTTCTATTTCTCCTTCACTTGCAATATCAGAAGTGAAGTGTAAAACATTGTGTACCATTTTATCTTGCATCCCCTCCCTCTTCCTCTCTCCTTCTTTCCTAACCCTAACCCTAACCCTCTTGTTTCATGCTCCATTAAATGCAGATGAAATGCAGCATATACATGCAGTCATATTTTAGCAGCTCATTGTTCCTGCTGCATGCATTTCATTCGTGCAGTCATTTTGAGTCCAAATCCCAAAACCACTGCACTATTATATCAACATGTTAGCCTTTGCAACTCTGTCACTTCATCTGACTTGCAGGAAACAAAAAGTTGTACCAAGGAATATTACTTCATCCTCTGTTAAAAGTAAGATTCAGCTGTCAGGATCTTATCCTGAAACAGAAGAAGAATCAAAGACAGACGCCTTGTATTCTTTCACTGGCACATTTTCTTATGTCAAGCAGAAGTTGATTCAGTGGCCTCTTTTCACATTGTTTTTTTTTTCTCTCAGCTTGTTTGGTTGGGTGCTTGAACGTCTTGAACAGTGGTCCCGCAGCCCGCCTCCACATTTGGCCCCCTGAACAATAACAGAGACGCATTATGATTTTTTTTCAGTCTGGCCACGGCAGACTGAGACTAATACACGCATAGAATGTGACATTCTATTTCATAAATAGTGTTATTTATTTCTTCTGTTGTTTTTCTGTGAAGATCCCGGAAAGGGTTACTAATATTTGGTTATGTGTGGCTTTCTCGAAAACAATAAATGTTTACGTTTAGGCACCCCTGTGATTGTCACACTTTTTCTGTTACAAACTGACCCTGGCCCCCCATCAGAGAAGGGAAAAGTTATGTGGCCCTCACAGGAAAAAGTTTGGGGACCCCTGCCTTAATGTATTGACAAAAGCATCATATGCATTTTACTCTATGAACAGATACCTTAATAAACTCAAAATAAAGTTTTATAGTGCTTCTAACCAGTTTTCAATCACTGTTTTGTTCTCCTATCCATCACTCTTATGAACTGTATTTATCAAGCTGAATCTATTTTAAACCACTGCTTTTTACTGTAGCCTTATTGCATTCTTCTTTAAGGAACTAAACAAAGTGTTTTACACTCTCTCCAACTACAAAGAAAACACCTAGTGTAGCATTAACCAGAAATACACGTGCAGAAAACAAGGGCTTTCATCATGGCTTAATATCTGTATTAGCACTGGTATAAGACCACACATGTGCTCTTTAGCTTAGCCTCACACTCGGCTTCATTCAACACTGATCTCAGAGTCTCCATTCACACAAGCATCTTCCAAAACAAAACATCTATTCTGTTAACATGGATTCTGGCCATAAAGTCATACTTTTACAGCTGATATGTGCACGTCTTTTAGTTAGCATATCACTTGAACTCATACAGACATGAAACAATTCTCTGGTTCATTACTGCGATTGCCACGGCCTATGAATCCGCCATTTTAGCTGCACAACAAGGCTAGTTGCTTTTACAACTCCATAAACTTGTTACTTCACTCTTTAGCTTAACATCCATTATACTCTAAGGCACTTACAATGCATCACTACTGTTGTCTGTTTTAAAAATATCATCAACAACCCAACTTACCTGCAAAAGCAGAAAAGAGGTTAACAGGAGCGCACCCAATGCTATATCTGTACACTGCTTCATCACGTACTGACAAGACTTCTTCTGATGGGACGTCAGCTACTGATGTATGAGGCATCAAGCGCCCTCCGCTGACCTATCTGGATTACACTATATAATAGTCAAAATAGACATTAACAGTAGTTCTGCTTATAGATATTACCTTTTGCAAATGAAAATAAACTGGGGTGCAACTATTTTCATGCATTCATCTATATCATAGTGCCACATGTCCAGTGCTACTTTTACCGATATCATAACTATTGAGGGTAAATTACCCCACAAAAATAGTGCAATTAACTTTTTCATTATGGCTTCTTATCACATTCTCTGTTCTTTTCTATCCTCTACAGCGAGGATTATTAAACACAATAGAGGAAAAACTCATAGAGCTTGATTCCCTGAATCATTTATCATCATTACCCTGTCAGCAGACTGCTGTATGGATAATTTTCAGCTTCTAGCTTTTCTGACTGCTTTTCTTTTAGGCTTTATTTCATCCTCATGGTAACTGCTGTAAGTAATTATAGTAAGATCTGGATTGTTCTGGTAATGATAGGCAGCCAGTATTATCGGCTGTGACTCAACGTAACAGGATCACTGATGTCATTTTGACTTTAACAAAACGTCTGTTTGAAGTACCGTAGTGTCCAGATCTGAAGAAGTCTCTACAAAGCAAGGCTGGTGTGCAGATTGATTTGATCAAATAGTGTGATGGTGACTTTGTCGTCTCATGCTTATGCATTTTAAATTGCACACTGCTTTAGAGTCTTGGAGAAACCCTTAAGACAGTGCACCAGTTAGATTGTAGCATAATTTTTACCCTCAGGCAGAAAAAATTGGTTTAATTGGTTATATTTGTCGAAGAATGCAGATGCATTACCACATTCCTTTTTGACCTTTCCAATCCTCATAAATCGGTTTAGGACTAGATGATTTAATCCCTTGATTTGATTGTTTACCTGAAATGTGAGTGGGGAGATCAGCAGTGGGAACTGTGGTGCCATGTGTGGAGTGGGCCTCCATCAGCTTTTGCCTGATGTATAGCTTTTTACAAATAAATACTAGATCTCTTTTTTTCCTCTGTCTTTCCTTTTGTCACTAATTTGTCGTTTTAAAAGCCTGTCTCCCTCTTTTCACCTTACTCCGTGTACACTGATCTCAACAGGAAACACAAACATCTGCCCTCATGGAATAAAAAGCAGATAATGACCAATTCAGTCTGACACAGTTCAGTTCAGCGAGAGTGAGATAGACGGATCGCGTTCAGCAGGAGGTAAAGGTGAAAGACTGAAAGAAAGGGACGGATTGATGCTGTGTGTGTGTGTGTGTGTGTGTGTGTGTGTGTGTGTGTGTGTGTGTGTGTGTGTGTGTGTGTGTGTGTGTGTGTGTGTGAGAGTGTGTGTGTTTTTAACACACACACACACACACACACACACACACACACACACACACACACACACACACACACACACACACACACAGGCGCCATTGTCTGCTTCAATAATTCAGAGGATTGCCGTGTTGTTTTGTGGTGCCACTGAGTGTCTGTAGTGAGACATAAATAGAAGCAGAATGAGAAAATAGTGAGAGTGACAGAAAGGTTAAGGGGGAGAAAAACACTTCTTCAATGGAAAAAGAAAGATTTGCCAAATCTGATAATTAGAGTCCTTGGTCACTTTAGGTTTCCAAAACCATGTTACATGCAGCTGAAGTGATGTTACACAAAAAAAAATAATCAAAGACAATCTGTGCCTGAAGCCATAACAGTCCTCTCATGGTAAATGAAGTAAAGACAGTATTTAACAAGTTCTCAGAAGTCTGATTATTCAATTTATATTCAATTTACTGAATTGTTTTTTTGTTTGTTTTTGGTTTGCTTTGTTTTTGCAAAAGATTATGATGCATATACAGTGGGGAAAATAAGTATTGATTGCGTCAACTTTTTTCTCGTCACATTTATTTCCAAAGATGCAATTCAAACAAAATTTCTACCAGACATTGGTATTAACTCAAATAATCCACACATGAAAAGAAATCACAACGTTCAGGTCCATAAATAATGATTATGTGGAATTAAGTGCAAAAACACAGGAAAAAGTATTGAACACGCTAACTGAGATTCATCTAATACTTGGTGGAGAAGCCTTTGTTTGCAATGACAGCTTCCAGACACTTCTTGTATATTTTAACGTATCGCCCACACTGCTCAGGTGTGATTTTTGCCCATTCCTTTGCACAGATTATCTTTAAATCTTGAATATTCTTTGGTGCCCTCTGGTGAACCCTTTTCTTTAGTTCTTTCCACAAATGTTCAATTGGATTTAAGTCAGGTAATTGACTAGGCCATTCTAACAGATTGATTTTCTTCTTTTGAAACCATTTGAGTCAACTTTGCTGTGTGCTTTGGATCGTTGTCCTGCTGGAAGGTCCAGCCCCGTCTCATCTTCATCATCCTGGTGGATGGCAGCAGATTCATATCAAGAATTTCCCAATACATCGCTCCATTCATTGCTCCGTCAATTATATGAAGTTTGCCAATACCATGAGATGAGAAACAACCCCATGCCATGATGCCTCCACCTCCAAACTTCACTGTTGGTATAGTGTTTTTTGGGTGATGTGCAGTGCCATTTCTCCTCCAAATATGGTATGTAATATAACAGCCGAAAAGTTCAATTTTGGTAACATCATCCTGAAAATTTGGGTGAGCTGTTGGTGGAGCACAGTTTAAAACTGTGGGGAAAATTCACCCCAGGCTAGAGCTGGTGGGTGATGATATGTTGATTATGGGGCAGTGTGATCCATCTCTTGGCCTGAGAGAACAATATGATGAATGAAATTATCCAGTGTTTTAGAAAAAATATCATTTGAAAAGTCAGAATGGCAAAGTAGCTCCCACATCTGTCTGTTTGAATGTTGCACTCATATCATCTCATGTGATATTTAAACATTAAACTGAATCTGATCAAAAGCATGCTTTTGATACCTCGTGCTGCTCACTTGACCAAACTATCTTGCCCACCGCCCTCTCTGTTCAACAGAGAAAACTTTTTGCTCCCAGAAACATATACCATATGAAAAAGCCTCTTTAGAAGATTTCCAAAGCAGGGCTTGTGAAAGCTTTAAAAATTATAAGAAGCCTTGATCAACCCTGAGGCATTTCTTGTAATTCTTTACATTTTTATTGCACTTTGCAGGATAAAATCTGCTTTATTAAACTTGAACAAATAATGACAATTAGCAGGCCTGTTAATTATGTAAAATCAGGAAACAAATGTGAGAGAGTATTTATGATATATAGAAGCTATGACATAGTAGTTTTCTATTGCCATCTCTCTTTGAGATCTTAGTTGTGTCGTTTGGTACACTGCATATATTCCTCACTCTGCCTCACATGATTTCACTCACTATTTCCTCTTCTTTGCACCCCTTTTCTTTCTCAGTATGCCACTAAATCCAGGCTGTAAACATTGGGCTTGTGTGTGTTGGTCCATGTGTGTGGCTTGCTGATTCTGCAGCTGTTTTTGTCAGAGGTAAATTGCACTCGTTGCCTTTAGTGCGGCAAGCTACAAACAGGAGACAAGATGTGTGTGCACATGCACACTTACGAGCCTGTGTGCAGTGTGCATCACTTTATTTGCAATACTGGAGATGCTCGAAAAGACCCTTTAAAGTCAGCTCTGAATATAGCACACACACACACACACACACACACACACACACAAACAAACATGACAGTACAGTATCGTAGCCTGTTGTCACCTGGTACCTACCTGACTTTTGAAACTCTTTGTGTGAGTTTAACAGGGAAATCAGTGGTTTAGAAATTAATCTTCTCTCCTGTTGTGATTAAGATTGAATGCTAATTTAAAACACTAAGTCTGATAAAAAACCGAAGTTTGTGACCTTTTCACGTGACTTGTAATGTCAGTGTGCCGTGGAGGTGCTCAGTTATCGAAGCTGTCAGCTTGCAGCAGCTTACTGGGACATTTTCACTTCCTGTTATGGTCAACCTTTTTCCAGCTGAGTCTTAACATTTCTTCCAGCTTCCGATATGCATTCTTGCTCTTCTTGGTTCCTCAATAATTCCCTGCCATACACTTCAAGACTGCTAACTGCTCTGTGCTTAGAAATACCCAAGTGTAAATAAATGGACACAGCTCTGTGCCTTTTTGAGCATAATGAAACAAGGGATGGGAAAATAAATAAATAAATAAATAAATACATTTAAAAAACATTTATTTTGTTATTTTAGTTACCAATTGATCTTATTGTCAATTAGCATACCCACTACAATATTTTATTTCATGATTAAATAGTTGTACAACATAAAATTACAACTTTCATTATGTTTTAGTTTGTCTATTATCAGCAGATCTCAGTGGATATTAAAGGCATGGTTGGTAGTCAAGGAAAACTAGCATGAATTTGAATGCAGCATCTCCTCAGGACTTTGTTTAGCCCCAGCCCTCCACACTCAGCACTCCTCCAAAACAACGACCCCGCCCACATGCATGAGTGCAACTGATTCGCGACCATATGATGGTGACTGATTCAAAACCACACTCAAAACCTGGTCTTCAGCACATCGTTTTTGATTGCTCTATGTTACCAGTAATCGGGGTATAGGTAATTTTTCTTCCATTCTCCAGCGTACTTGGATCCCTCTTGTTGTTTTCCCAGGTTCACTCAATGGATATTTTTCGCTTTATTTTAAGAACACATCAAGCATTGATTGCCATCGGTACATGAAGATAATTTCAATCTCATTACCAACTCTGCCTTTAAGCAAATTATCAGCAGATCACTCTAGAGTCAAGCTTCCTTTTATCAGCAGCTGAACTCTGCCTTTAATGTTGACAGAAGTTTAGCTGACCCTAACTTTTCCATCCTTCCTTTTTATAAGTGTTTTCTCATACACTGTTAAGTATAGATATTACCACCATCATCTTTATTAGTTCTGTCAGCTGGCAGAGCAGCCTAATAAAAGACTGTTAAGGAACTCTACAAAGCCACTGTAATGTTTACAGAGGTTGTAATGGCACCGTAAAAATCAGTCTGAGCATTTGGAGCTTTGATGTGAATGGATTTCTAGAAGCTGGAATATCACATTAAACCTTCGAACACATCCGTGTACTGCAGCAGAGTAGCATAGTAGAGCAAGATCATACACATGATCTTTATTCTGTCACAATATATCAATTTACTAGGATAGTTACTCAATTTTTACACACACACACACACACACACACACACACACACACACACACACACACACACACACACACACACACACATATATATATATATATATATATATATATATAAATATATATGTATATATATATATATATATATATATATATATATATATATATATATATATATATATATATATATATATATATATATATATATATATATATATGTATATGTGTGTGTGTGTGTGTGTGTGTGAATTACATTACTTGTGCTTTGTATCCATGGATAAGCAAATGAAAAGGTTATTATGAAAATAAGACTGGACTGCCCCCTTCATAAGCTTCATTTTACTTTCATTAAAGTCTGCGATTTAGAAGAAATTCAAAGCTTCTTGAGTTTAAGAGATCTGCTCCTCCTTGAGGTAAGGTAAAGAGATTAAATACAGAGGAGAAAATAAAATTGTGAAAAAGAAGAAATATGACTTGACATTAAAATCTGTCATGGGTACTATAATCTGACAATATCAGATAGCTCAATTAATCTGTAACTTGTTCCTTCCTCAGGCTTGGTTCTTCATTGCATTTCAGAGAACTTTATTTATCCATTAGGAACTGAACTTGTGTGAAAAAATAAGTGCAAACACAACTGAAGACAAGGTGGGTAGACAATAAAAGTGAGCAGCATACATAAACAGCAGTTTAAGATGTCACCACCTGTGAGAATAAGTTTGACCGAAGATGTTCATGGATAAATAATTAATGGTATTAGAGATAGTTAGTATGGTTTGTCTTCAGACATTTGTGTCTTACAATGGCCTTGAGAGCTCATAGCACTGCAACTTAAGAAAGCACATGCAATAAGATAAAACGCATCGATTTGAAAACACAATGCACAGCATTTAGAATACATGCTGCAAAGACCACAACAGAACACAGGGCTCAGTTGACCACTGGAGATGTTGGATTATGGTTGAATTTGACAGTCTGGTTGCTTCTGGTCAGACACAAAAGAACCTAAAGAATCAGTGTTGAGTCAACATTAATGACAGGCAACTTTTGTCCTGGGATGTGAGGTTGCAGCTCATTAGAGACACCTGAAAGTCAACAAATACCATTGTCACAAAGGCTTTTAGGCCTCTAAAGATATCCAGCCTGTGCCCCCCTCCTACTAGTTTTCTCCTCCAGCCAGCTGTCCTTTCTGAATAAAAAAACAGAAAAAAACCCATAAATGTTATCCCTTGCCCTTTGATCTATAGGTGGTGCCTTTTCTGTGCCTAAACTTCCAGTTGACTCAAAAAACATTACTAAGCTAGATGGCATGTAGTTGAACATGATGACTAACATGAAAAGCAAAAGAAATGGGAGGTATAACTGGGAACAAAGAGGCTTTATTAGAGCAGTTAGCAAAAAAGTTTCCTTTAGTAGTAATATCTGGAGAAATCTCTGTACGCAATGCTCGTGAACTTTGATCTCACAGGTAGCACTGCATTGAAAACTAACATTGTGTAAAGGATATTACCACGTGGGCTTAGGAACACTTCAGAAAACCCCACAGTTAACACAGTTCATCTACAAGTGCAAGTTAAAACTCTACCATCTGTGAAGGCTCCATTAATGCCGAAAGGTACATACAGGTTTTGGGGCAACATATGCTGCCATCCAAGCCATGTCTTTTTCAGGGGCGTCCCTGCTTATTTCAGCAAAACAATGCCAAGACACATTCTGTATGTGTTACAACAGTGTGGCTTTGTAGTAAAAGAGTGCTGGTACTAGACTGGCTTGCCTGCAGTCCAGACCAGTCTCCCATTGAAAATGTGTGGCACATTGTGAAGTACAAAATAAGACAACAGACACCTCAGACTGTTGAGCAACTGAAGTTATAGATCAAGCAAGGATGGTAAAGAATTCCACCTCCCAAGCTTCAACAATTAGTGTCCCCTAACCCAAACACTTATTGAGTGTTGTTTAAACGAAAGGTGATGGAACACACTGGGAAACATTAACCTGTCCCAGCTTTTCTGGAATGTGTTGCAGGTATCAGATTAAAAATGAGAGAATATTTGCAAAATAAATACATATTTTTTAATCAGTTTGAACAATAAATATCGTGTCTTTGTTGTGAGTTCAATAAAATATGGGTTCAAAAAGATTTGCAAATTATTGTATTTTTTTCTTTACATTTTCACACTGTCCCAACTTCACTGGAATTGCGGTTGTAATTTTCTCAAACAGATTTCTGCTGCTGTGAATAAAAGATTTCCTGGAAATAATTATAACTTTTTGTCTGAGTATTGCCAAACCTGAATTTCTGCTTATTACTGATGTTGGCTTCTTTAAGCCAGACCTGATCAGTTTTAAAAGACTTATGATAATGAGAGACCGAAAGTGCAAACTAGAGAGTGCATAGTGCAAACATTGGAATGTTGCAATAAGAATATATGAAATAGAATGATATAATAAGTTTAACCTGGCAAAAACAATATGTACAGGAGTATTTAACTACAAGGAATATTAAGTACCAAATGTGCACAGACAAATAACAAAAAGGTAAAAGTCTTCTGAAAGAGGTATAAGTAATGAGCCACAGTTTATGCAGAGAGATTGCAGCAGCTGTTTGTACAAAACTCCTTATTTTTGGAGACACTGATGAGAAGAAGTAGGCGATAAAATACGAGAAACTTTCTTTCTGAAACAAAGTCAGAATGAGACTTAACGTGTGACGTTTGTGCTCCTTCCCGTCAGAGTATTTCATTCCCCCTTCTGTCTTTACTACCCCCCTTTACTGCCCTTTCTTTTACCCCTTTTTCCTGCCATCATTTTTCTTTGAGACGCGTTTCCAAATGTATTTGCTTTCTTCCTTCCTCTCCCTCGTTATCACCTTTGTTACCTATTCTCTTTTCTCCTTGGTGTTCTCACAGCCTGACTTTTTATTTATTGAAACTGTGACAGGAAGCATAATGGAATTTATTTTAATGACTGTGAAGCAGTGTGAGATGTGTTTTGGTGCCAAGTAAAGAATCGCCAAGGTGTGTGTGTGTGTGTGTGTGTGTGTGTGTGTGTGTGTGTGTGTGTGTGTGTGTGTGTGTGTGTGTGTGTGTGTGCGCGCATTGAAACCAGCCCAGATTGTGAAATTTGAAATGCTTTTGCTAAGGTTTGCTGAAAAGTGAAAAGTTCAGCAGTAATACATTAAAAAAACAAAAGCATAAAGCCTGTGTGGGCCTGCTGTGTTCTTTTATTTTATTGCAGTGTTTTTAATGCTTGGTACGGCAAACAATGGGGCTCAAAAGGCTTTCTTTGTCTAACTCTAATAGTTATTTTTGCTGGATGGTCAATGGGCTTAAATTTGTAACCTTTTGAGAGAATGAAAATGAAAATTTGCATTAGTAGCCTCAACAAGATAAACAAATTAATTGTTTAAAATCCGGTCAAATGAAATAAAGTGACAAACAAACATGATTAATCTCTATCGCCTGGGCTTCTCTGCAGTATTTTCTGAATGCTATTCAGATCCCCTGTCTCCCACTAGTTACTTTCTCTGCTTGTTCTCTAACAATAATGTTATGCCTATTGTTATATTGAAGCTCATACAAGTTGCTTTACAATAATGGTCATGGGTTTTGAATATTAATTACGTTTCGAACAATTATTTACTATGAGTAGTAGCTCACTAAAAAAAATCGAATTTTGAACTGCTTGCCATCCACTGTTGCCTGGTTTCAATTTAATATTCCTGGCAGATGGTGGCCTTAGTGTCTCCTAAAGCTATTTGCAAACTGCATCACATTACAGGAGAAGAAGAATGGTGGTCACAGCTGCATCAAACAGGAAAAAAAACTGTTCAACCAGTTTCTGAATAGATATTGCTAGATAACTTAAGGTGTCCACCCATATTATGTATTATTCAGCAAAAGGAATGATGTGGGGGAGACGTTGGAGGAGATGTGTGGTCAATAACACATCGTTGTCACACACAGTTACATTTAGGATGTCGGAGGATGAGCCTCTGCATCGTCAAGGCTACACAGACCTATTTTGTAGCCTTAGGCGTCAATTCTACGTAGAAATTTAAACCAGGCTGTGGCACACGAACAAAATAAATGAATTCAAATTATAGATTCGTGGCTCTGAAAATCGAAGAGGTTCTGACCTGTGTGTCAGAAACACACACGAAAACATATGCATGCATGTTAGAAATCCACTTCTGTCCCTTAAGTCTTTTGAATGTAGTATATATTGCTGTGTGTGTGTGTGTGTGTGTGTGTGTGTGTGTGTGTGTGTGTGTGTGTGTGTGTGTGTGTGTGTCCTCTAGGCCCGGACAGTGCAGTGCTCTGATAAGCAGCATGAAGCCTATTAGCTCTTTGGCCTGCAGCCTGAGTGTCACTACTGATTTTCTCTCCTGACCAGAGACCACAGCATCACTTATCAGAGAGCCGGTGGGTTCTGGGACTGTTTCCATCATGTGGCTGAAGTTATTTCTTCATTCTTTAACCCTTAACCTTCACAGCCACACATTACGCCTCCTCTCCTCATTCAGTCTTTTTCTCTCTGAGTGTTTGTGATTGCTGGCAGCATGCAGTGGTCTAGAATAAACTTCTGACTTCTCAATGGAAAACAGATTTCTTTGTTATTATGATTTCGTCTCAACAAGAAAAACTCAGAAGAGCTTTCATAGCCATTTTTTCTGCCTTTTTCTCTTAGTTAGAGGTGTTTACTGTAAAGTCGTCTGAATATAAAGTCCCAGTAACTCTCCATTATGTTCATCTTACAGTGAATAATCACCATAGCAACAGTCAGCCGTTCACTTACCTCAATTTTTTAGTTGTTTCCTCTTCTTGTATGTAACATGATGTTCCACTTGTTCAGAAAGAAGTGTTATGCATGATAACTGCTTTTGAATCCCTGCTAACAAAATTAATGTTTTATTCAATTTGAAATCCATAAGGCCGGCAGTACCTTGTTTAATATTATAGAAGATAATGAAAATAGACAAAACTCCACATTCGAAGGACTCTCATTATCACAATCTCACCCTGCAAAGGTTACTTTAGTACCAACTTGAACGTCAAAACTGTTGATTAAACTGAAAAACTGAGTGAAATTTTCAGAACTATCTAATGTTTGAAAAAGATGATCATCACGTAATTGGGGACATCCAGGGGTTGGCTGATGAATAATGTTTTCAAATTAAGTTCTTTCCACATTCTTGTTTTAACCTGCAGCTAATAAATAAGGATTCATTATCATATTAATGATTTTAATGGAGCTTTGGTTGTTTACAGTGGTTCCTTTTGTTTCCTTTTTGTAAAAGTGAATGGCAAGATATAGCTTTGTAGCATTACGGGTAAAGTATAAATGACTCATCATACTGTGTGTACTTATGGCTCTATATTGGTGGAGGTTTAATTTCAGATCCAGTAAAAAGTTTAACAAAGTAGCACTTATTCTCATAAAAGGAAAAAAAACAGTAAGCTAAACTCTCTCTATGGTGGAAGAAAGCTTGAGGAAACCACACACTGCTTCATATGAAACAATAACACAGATGAGAACACCATTCTCTGCTTTATTGAACGTATGCACTCTGCATGGTAACCAGAATCAGTCTTAATGAAGACAAAATGAGTTTTCCGTAATAAAAGTGGGAGGAAAGTGGATATTGTTCCAGTAGGAAGCTCTCCAAGGCCATACATGTTCAGCATTTTACACACCGCTCTCCTTTATCTGAGGAACAGAAGTGGCCAGGCTTGTTTATCTATTATTGATCAGGGTAAAATACCAGAGATGCTCTTGTTGGCTGTGAAGTCAGTGTAGGATAGATATGGCTACAGGGATCTTCGATTTTTTTTTCCACCTGGAAATAATGAATCATGTGCGATGAGACCTCAATTTGTTTTGGGAACATGACTATTTGTGATTGTGGCTATGTATGTTTGCATTCTTATCCCTTCCTACTTTTTTATTTGCCTTTCAGCTTTGTTTTGTTTAATAAAGGGTTTCCCTTATTCAGTTAATCTGCACAGATGATGCAGTGTTCTCATACAAACAGGAGAGGCATGGCATGTCCTAATACTTTTGCACAGAGTAATGCAACAGTGTGTCACATGTCCAAATGTCAATATAAAGAGAATATTTGGTGACTAATAATCTCTTTAACAGCTTCTGAAAATCATTTTTCTTTTTTTTTTTATTTATTTTTTTTATTTCTGCAATAAATGACTCACCCTTTTAGGTTTGATATATTAGTTTAGCTTAAAAATCAGTTTGAAAAGTCCTCTCTTATCATTTTCAGCATGTTCTGGTTTTCAGAAGATGAAACAGTATCTTGCTTGTAGCTGTTGTGTTGATGCCTCATGAGCACACATGGTTCATTTACAAAAGCATAGATATCCTTCACTTTAGGGATGATAAAAAGGCTTAAAGGTTAAGCAGTTTTAGTGTAGTGTTGTTGACTGTTGCTGGATTTAAAGGTTTCTCTGTTTTTGTGTGCAAAATGATGTTCAAATAAAACTGCACTTAACTGTACACAGATTCACGAGTGTCGCTGTTAACAGATGCATTATTATTAATTGAAATCTGTAGCAGGAAGTTTAGTTTTCAAAATGAGCTGCCTGTTTGCTGTCTATTTAAAGGGTTAATTTGTTTATGTTAGTTTGAGAAGAAGTTAAAGGGTTCAGCAGAGTTTTATGAGGCATTTGGCAATAGTAAATGTATTACCTACAGGAGATACCGGCCAGCTTTGATAGGAATTCAGTTAAATAACTGGTCAGAAAGCCAGGCAGACATCGTCTCTTCCACCAAAGGAGAAAATCATTTGTGCTGTACTTTGCTGCCAAAAGGAGGCTGTGTTAGGCACTATTCTGCAGATGAAACAGCAAAACAAAAAAAAGAAAGCACAATTTTGCTTCCCCTGTCATTAACAACAAAACATCAAAACCAGCACAGGCGGCACTGAGAAATCCAGTTCCTCCTCTTGTTTTGACATCAGACAGACGTGCACTGCTCCAATGGACATGTCTGAATCCAAAAACCTGAACTGTATCAAGGTTTTCTTCCAATGTATGTCGAATACAAAATGGAGGTGCTTTGGTGGGAATTTATCCTCAGTGGGACTCATTAGATCCTTTGTCATGTTTGTTGAGAATAATGAAACGCTTTGGGATTAATACTGTATTCTGTTGGGACTGTCTTATACCTTTTGGTATATGATTGCATACCTAAAAGCGATATGTGCTTAACAGACTTTTAGAAAATGTTTTGGTCCATATCAGTTATTCAAGGGAGTTTCAGCTTTGTTTATTAAAACATTACTGCTGTAATATGCTATCCTTCTACCAGTTTTACACCCAGAACATCCATTTCGAGACACTGACACTTGAATTTAAACCAATTATCAATAAAATAAGATTAACTTTTTCATGATTTACCTATAGGCACATCCCAGTTTTTTTTTCTATCTCAAAGTTGAACTTTCCTCACCATATGTGAGGAAGTCACCATATGGATAGGCCTATGAAGCATTGTCATCTCTCTGTGTTGTCCCTTCTCTTCTGTTTTCCTTTCTTTTCATTCCGCTTCTTCCTAATTTTTTGGACTCTGTTCCATCAGAGTTGGTACAAAATGGGACCACAGCTGTTGTGCGCCTAAAGCTGAGTGTGTGCATGTGTTGAGAAGAATCAGGAGGAACCATCCCTCTTTGATGAGTGAGAACACGGCTGCTGTGCTTCATCTCCCGCTGTGTTGATGATGATACAATAAGGAGTTGACTACAAACAGCATCTTCAATTTTTTCCATCTGGTTGAAATTACCATTTTTACTAATGACGCTTGGCAATTGATTGTCAAGTTTTCCAACTAAATTCGATCAGCAACAGAGATGTTGATGGTTCAATGTTCAGACAGTCCTGAATACCACCTTGTTCTGACTTTAATTTATGTTTCTGTGAGGTGGCAACCTCAAGAGTGTGTACTAAAAATGATAAAATACTTAATTTGTCCTTTTCAAACATATAGGAAAAGTTTAAATGTATCTCTGTGTCAGTTATCATTTGTATTACCAAGTGACAAACTCAATCCACACTGAATAAACACTTCAATAAATTAGCATTAAAAGACAATGAAAATCACGGCAGTAAGTTAAATTTTATTTATAAAGCATTTTTTAAAAAATATGGTTAAAATGTGCCTCACAAGCAAAGAAATACAAACAACAGAAGATCATAATGTGCATGTAAAAAATAGTCAAAAAACAGTAACAAGAAAACAACAACAAAAACAAAAAACTAAAGAAGCACCACCAGCCTTGTGGTTTAAGTGTGTGCCCCATATACAAAGGCTAGTCCTCTGGTTTGACTCCCAGCCTCAACCAGTAATTCAAATTATTTGTTTCTATCATAGCAATTGATTTGTGTCATCTGCATATCAATAATTGGCTGAAAAGATTATGTAGAGGAAGTAAGTAAAGGGAAAATGGCATGGGTCCACAGACTGAACCTTGGTGAACTCCATGCAGCAGAGGAACAGAGGATGATTAAAATATCTGTACTATCTATGACTTCAGTGAGACTAAAACTTGTCTAGAACTCTCCTAGAGATACTAGATCATCAGGCTGTTCAGCAGAGGGGACCACTGGTGTAGGATACAACAAGTTTATCTACAGGATAAGAACTGAGTAATGGTCTTTGTTTTTTGTGCATCAAGTATCATTGGTAACAGTGTTTATGGAAACATATTTTGGAAAGAATGACCTTTATTAAACCAGACACCATCTTTATTTATTCCTCTTCAGATTATTTCTGTTTTTGGGAGTACCAGAAGCCCAAAATAAGAGTCAATACCAACAGCACAACAAGCTGTTTGGCATTGGCAGAGCAGATCTGGCAACTTTTTTCATGGGTGCAACCCACATACATGCTCTACTGCTTTCCACAAATGGATGTTCTTTGCAAATGCTGCACTATTTAACAGGGAAATAAACAGACTTTCCAACGGTATAAGATTAATTGTCAAGAAGCATCATTACAACAAAGAAACAATCTCTCAAACACAAATTTCCTGACTTTTTTTGATCATCATGCCATAAAATTTTGCCTTCTGAGGTGCTTTATTCAGAGGTTGTGTTCAAACAAACCATAGTGGTCCAGTTTTCTTGGCGCTCCAGTGACAAGATGATGCAACATATTGCAGCTATCCTAAAGTTCTGACTCAGCCATGGTGGTAAACATGGTTCGTTAAGGTGTGTTTGTTGTTGTTTTCTTGCCATCAGTGTGTTCCTGTGCTGTGTGACTCCCTCTCTTCCCTGTGGCTTCTCTCAGGACATGAAAGAGAGCAGAAACCTTGATGTGTTTGATGCAGGACATGTTTAAAAGCCATCAAGTAGTAGTGGCACACACACATGTACATGTAGTGGCCCGCTTCCCATGTAAAGCTTCATTAACTGGTGTTTGTACTTTAATTGATTTTCACTTGACAAGATCAAAACACTTTATTTCACAATTTTTTTTTACCACTCAGTTTTGGGAACCTCAAAGTTAAGTTGTTTTTTTTTTATCTCAATATGCCTCTACAATTACAAACACACTATCTATTGCTAAAAAACAGAGTGTGAAACACTAAATGATACATGTACCTACTCATGCAGGTGCAAATAATGTTATTCGCACTGTGAAAGAAAGATAGTAAAGGGAAATTGTTATGACAGCTTTGAGCAGGATAATATATGGCTGTGTGCTGGAGAAGTGCACATATCTCTCTTTCCTACTGAAATCATCCCTCGTTCTTCATAGAAGCAGACAGATAGCAGAGGCTGTGTCTGATTGGCTTTACACTTATGGCACATCACTTTAGCATCTCCATGTGATAGCTTCAGAGTTGTGAAATTATGAGAAAAAAATCCCTTAAACTCCACACGTTCATCTTTCTGAGCCTGTGTTTTCATAAATCTTCCTCCATTAGCGTGTCCTCCAGCTCATCAATGCTAATATATGGATTCGATTACTGCTAATGGAGCTTCTTTATCAGCAAGTTTTTCCTTTAATGCCACCAATTGATGCAGCATTCACTTTTTATTTTGTCTGGGGGAAATGGTGTGTTTATTTTATTGTTTTCTGTTTGCAATTCCTCTGGTAAAGTTATATTTCAGATTCAGTGGCTAAAATAAAATATTAAAAATATCAACAAACTTATGTTAGAATATTCATGTACCTGTCAATCAAACTAGTGCACTTGTTTTGTTTCTTATGTAACTCTCTCCACTAATGAAGCCTTATCAGTGTATTTAAAAGTAATGTGGTTCTGTGTGTTGCTTCATATCCTCAGCACAACATCCAATATTTAGTAAAACCTGTCAGCTCATGTGAATGAGACGCTGCCTTTCAATCCATGAGCTGTAGAAATAAATTCTGCATTGAATCCAAATGAGCTCTCATTTACTTCTTCTCTTCCCTCTCCTGCCCCCTAACTTCTCTTCTTTCTCTGCCCCCAACATCTCCTCTGTCAGCCTCATTCTTTTTGTCTTATATTTTTCCCTCTTCCTCAACCTGTCTCCTCAAATCATTCTCACTTGCATCACACTCCTTTGATTTATACACATTGTCTTTTCTTTGTTTTCCTACTTCTCCTTCTCATGCCTCTTTATTTTTCACATCCCCTCTTGTCCTCTCTTACATCTCTGATTTTGGATTACCATACAATTTTTGATAAACCTGTCAACAAATGTAGAAGGGAACCGATTTGTTATGATGTTAGAGGTTATCACAATGCCTTTCCTGAATCCAAAACTGCAGATGTTTTCTTTAACCATGAAGTCTTAAGGCACTTTTCAGCTAGAAGTAAAAAGGAACTTTTAGTTACGGCAACTTCTCTACAAGAAAATCAATGTTACCTGTGGCCCATTGTTGTTTGCATTTCCACTTAAGACATGTAGTCCCGTGAAGATTCTGCAGATCAGGCCAGTGAAGTATAGAGATGCAGTACAAGTTACCACACTACACAACCAGACCAAGAGGAAGCAGGAAGAAAGACGACAAAAACGACTCAGAAGGCAACAGAAAGGCTGGCATCGTCATGTATGACACCACAGTTAGCCTGTTAGCATGGGTGAGGTTCAGCTCATGATGTTTTTGATCAAGCTTTTTTGCATTGCAAACATATTTGTTAGACCAGCACTTAAAAGGAGACAAAGGCCAGTGCCAAAGCAGATTCAAAATGCCTGTAATGGTCGACCAAAAGCAAGAAGACAGATTTTAAAAAGGCACGGTAGAGATTAATAGGTGTTATAATTTAAAGAGCAACCTTGTTAACTGGTGACTTTCTGTTGGATGAATCCCTCACAGACAGCTTGAGATTATCACTGATTACTTATCTGATGAGGAGACTGACATTTTGATTTTAAAAAATCGACATATGTTTCAACATATGTTGTAAACTCGACATCCACAGATACATTTAGCTGAAAGTTGCCTGTTAAAATGGTTACTCTTCAGACTGTAACACCAGGAGCTGACAGAGAGAGATTCTCGCTATTTGGCTCAGTCAGGATGATTGTTAAAGGGTTATTAAGTCAAGTAAAATAAATCTAATGAGTCTAATGTTATTATGGACTCCAGTTTCTAACAACTAGAAAGTTTCCCCTCCTAGAGAGTTTTGTCTTTTGGACATAATTTGTCCTTTTTGGTACTTTGCTCAAACAGGAAAGTTCGGATGTACATTTTCACCACTTTATCATACTAAGTGAACTTGGAGATAAATGCCCCTCCATTGAGGGAAGGCCAACACAAACTTTGGGCCAAATTATATCAAAGAAAACTTTAAATCTTCTTAAAATTGTTTGCTTAAAGAAAGATCCTCTAAAAGAAAAAAATGAGTTTTGGAAAGGTTGTAAAATAATCAATTTGAAATAATATTGAGACAGGAAAGAGACTGAGAATTAAATTTATTCTCTTTGTCCTTCACTATGATTAATTTTAAACAGTTAAGCTCTGAATCTTATCAATTCTGTTCATTCATTGAAAGGGAACATTCACTCACAGCAGGCTAATACGGCTATCTTTGTAATACTGTATTAATCAGTTTAAAGGCAATCAAAGTAAACCTTACTCTGGCATAGTTTTAGTCTGTGTAGGTAAAATTCTGAGTCAGTCAGCGTGTTGTTATCAGTTGAAATGGACCACTTTGCTTTCATTGTGATGTAGGAGATGTGTCTCCTCTCTGCCTCAGCTAATCAGAGCTGTGGGCTTCATGTGGTTATTAATGGACATACAGACATGCACTAGAAGCTGTCCTGTGATGGTCAGCAAAAAGAAACATTAGAAAAATGAAAACAGTTAAAGTGAGACAAAGTGTTCTCTTGGTTGAGGAGTATTATAGACTGTAGTTTCTGCATGACAGGCAGATAACTATTGCTCATACTAAACAGCTTACCTACTTTAGAAGTATGCAGTGGGACTGATTTTCTATCAGGCCTGCACCCATCTGCTCTTAAATGATTTCAAACTATTACTGCTCGCTCAGCAGAGGCACCATCACACCCTGACAAGTCCCGGCTCAGATTCAGATCTCCCCTGACTGCTAAACTTTTAATCTATTTCAATCTGCCTTCCCCAACCCAATGAAAAGAAACCCTTTGAAATGCTAATAAGGTCACCAAAGTATTTAATAAGACACCTTTACAAAATGTTAAATGAAAAAAAGTTTTATTGGGTGTTCTGCTGTTTGAAGTCACAGCTGCAAGGTTGAGATTGCTGTGACTTATAGTTAATGGTATCCATAAAGATGATGTCTGTTTCAGATCATTTATGCAGAGTTGATACATGAGCTACATATTATGTGGAAGCGTCTGGTTTACTGGACAGCTTTAAAATGACTCATTTATTTTTTTCGGATTAAAGCTTAACCTTGTGGCCATTCAGAGGAAATGGTGATTACACAGTCACACTGCCACCTGCACCTTTTGCACAAACAAAGGATATGAATCACAGGTCTCATACATCATATACATTTTTCTGTATTATTTTCTCCTCTCTGAGTTTCTCTTTTTTGTTTTTCTCCACATGGTGCTCTTGCCTCAGTTTTTTTTTTTATTCAGAAGAAGCAACTATCAGATGTTTTGCAGCATACATGTCCTTCTCAACCACAACTCTCTTCGAGATCACGCTGAAATTCACTACAAAAGGTTGATAAGAATGGAAAATTTGCATTCATTTGCTTCATCATCTGCTCTCTGTTCTGGCCTGTTTAATCATCCAATAAATATCTACAATTATTCTGCTGCCCTTACACCGAATCCTTGGCTGTTTCAAAGTTTTTGCATTTCATTGCCAAATTAAAATGCATTTTTTTGAAGGGGGTGTTTCTAATCTGCATTTTTTACTAAACACAAGCAATATATCATTCTATAGTATGATCAACACGACAAAGGATCCTGTCAACATATAAAGAATTCTTTCCTTGGTGGTCGGGGTTTTAGCCGTGCAATTGTCATACATGGCCTTGTGGTGCTTTCTTACATGCTGGAACAAGTTTGTAGTGTTGCCCCTTGTAGTAAAGGTAGCCTGGCATGTTTTGCACAATACCTTTTGCAGTGAACACTTATGTTGTCAGTTTTTAATAAACAGTCAGTGTTTGCAGCTCACAAACTGGAAAAAGTCGTTAGAAGTTTCTAAAGTTAGAATTGTCACAACCCAGCATAAAAGACTGTCAAAATGGGAGACACAAGGCTAATAAACAGATTCATTTAAAACTTAGAAAAACATGAAGAAATGAAGACCCTTTTGAGTCAGTAGAATGTAGATGAGGGATAGTGGGGCGTGCAAGTGTTGTTTATGGTCACAAGAAGCCTGACCCCTAATTCACACGTACAGCGTAAGCGCAGCGCACTACGCTGTACTTAGCTGCCACTCTAGTCAATCAGTGCATTCACACAGCCCACACTGTGGTCCGTCTCTGATGCATGCTACCAATGGCCGCTCGTGACTGTTCTGCTGCGAGTCTATTTTTTGCCGGAGTTTCCGGTCTTTCCAAAATAAAGCCCCATGTTCAACCTGTTGAGCATAAAATTATCCTCGTATATCAAAACTGCAACACTGGCACAGGACCAGCAGTCATCAGCAGCTCAGACCCTGAGAAAATCCAACACCATGGACGAGGAAAAGTTTATTTTGAAGGAGGAAAACCTTATAATTACATATGATACAACACATCCTTTATATAAGGACATCAACAGAGACTAAAAGGAGAGGACTGAATTAATGAAGCTCTGGGAGGGCAGGTGAGTTTATCATACTAATTAATTATAATGAAAGTAGTTGTCACCAGTGTGATTCCTGCTGGAACATGTGGTTTTCCTGTGATCTCACGTATCCAGCTGCTATGGATCCAGTGTGAGTTGGCGTGCGTTGAAAAACTGCGGCGCTGACAGACCGTGATGCTCACAGAGTGTGTGAAGGATATCTTCCAAACAAAAGCTTCTGTTCAAACTTTAAACATGCATCACACACAGTAAAGTGTTCCAAACAGTACAAGTTGACTTGCGATGTAAATTTTAAAGCTAAGGTTTGTCAAAAGTTCATGAATCAGATAATGATATTGTGCTAATATTGAACTTCTTACTTTTTTATAGAGGTTCTGTGAGGATAATCTTGTCAGCCAGTTTTGATTCAAGATTGTGTGCATTTGTGTGTGTGTGCGTGAGCTTAAGAAAAAGAAAAGCACTGTCTGAGTGTCTTGGACCATTTTGTAAAAGTTTCTGCTCATTCAAGCCTGACGTTGAGGTCACCGTGTCTTTGTCCTACCCTCTGTCCTCTCTGTGACTTTCTGTCCATCATCCTGGTAGTGACTTTTCCCTTTCCCCCCAGATTTGCCCTCCTGAAAACAGACAAGTAAAAAAGAAGAGCAAAGTAGAAATGAGGACAGACTTTTCTGACTCCATTAAGGATTTTACCAAGTTAAGATGAAATTTAGGGCAAAGAAAAACGCAGGAGGAGAACAGAGACAGACTGATGGAGACATAATGAAACAAATACCAGAATTTTAATGTCTGGAGAAAAGGAAACCGATGCAGACAGAATATTGTTTGGATCCTTGAGACTATATAATTTTGTGTCTGTGTATGTTAAAAGCATCTTGCAGTTTGACTGTGCCCCTAGAAAATCTTTTCTCAAAGAGTCCTTTTTATACAGACATCACTGTGAAAATAACTTTGGACATAACTCATCTGAAATCACCTAGACCACAAAAACGTCTCTGTACAGAGGTGAGTTACAGAACCAAAGATAACAAAATTAATCTGTCAACCTTAATAGATTATTTGCTTTCTCAGCTATTTTTTAAACTCTCTTCTCAGCTTATTTTCTCCTAAAATTACAACTTGAAGACCTTGTCCTCTGTCACATGTGTAGCAGCTGAAAACAAAAGGGAGGACCCAGGCGCAGATTCCAAACAAAAGATTTATTAAACTAAACTCCAAAATGACAAAAATCCGAAAGGGCAAACTCAAAGTCAAGACGCACTGCACTCGAAACGAGGAAACCAACTGGGCCACTACACACAAACACACAACAGAAATGACACTCACAATGAACCGACTAGGAACTCAGGAGCACAGAGACTGAATAGACAAGGAACTAATCAGACACAGGTGCGTGACAAGACACAGGTGAAGCACATGAGGGGCAATCACAAAGGAGGGAAACTGAGACAGAGCTTAACGCATGAAAAGACAGAACTCAAGAATGTAACAAACACCAGGAAAAACTACTAAATAAAACTGAAACAGTAAAAGATTACACAAAGGAACAAAAACAAGGGAAACGCCAGGAATCAAGAAACATTAGGAAACAGGAAAACCCAAGAAAACAGAACGAACCGTCACAGTCCTCATCTTCCAATAACAACTTTTATGAATTATTCTGTATATACAACTCTAATTTAAATGAAGTCGGGACATTCTGTAAAAAGTAAATAAAAACAGAATACAATAATTGTAAATCCTGTTTAACCTATATTCAATTGAAAACACTACAAAGAAAATTAATCTACGGTTCAAACTGATAAACTTTCTTTTTACGTAAAGACTGTTGTAAGACTGTTTAAGTCAGCTTGCTTTGCTTTGCCACTATTTGCTCGAGCCAAAATGTCTAAAGAATTGTTTTGTATGGATTGGACAAATGAAAACTCACAGTGAACAGTGTGACAATATCAAATGTGCTAAAAAAAAATTAAGCCCATGCAGAAGTGATAAAAACGGCTGTTCTCCATGAGTCTACCTGAGGCTGGCTGCACAGACACCCAGAACCACATGTATGCCAATCCAAAAAAGCAGAATTTCACAGCACAAATAAACATGTTCACAGTGGGGTTTTAAAAATGGTTTGTGTCTAGCTCATTTCTCCATCTGCACACACTGTAAATGGGGTGATTTTTTTCCAATCTTGTGATTTTCTTAGTAAATAGACTTAATCGTTTTGCCTGAATAAGAGCATGGCTGACTTGACTGACAGGCGGCACAGTAGTAGTCCGTGAAGAGGTTAAAGGCCCGCCTCTTTTTCTCATCCAAACTTGAACAAAGGCAAGTCAAATTCAGCAGTTTTGCAGAATTCGAAGTTTTTCTCTACTTCATATAATTTCCTATTGATTTATAAATTTATAATATGAGATTTCTTCTTTTAAAAGTGAGATAATTCTCATCATATCATGTCTGATAGATTTTTGATATTTAACCTTCCTTTAATAGACAATGTGTACTTGTGATGAGGAGCTAAATGAACACCCTAAATGAATGATATCAAGTGCATGCATGTGTAGGTGTTGGTGTGTGCCCGTTTGTTAATCTGCCACAACTGCTGGCAACAGAGAAAGCTCCTTTTGGTTAATTGCAAGTAGATAATGGCTCCCCCAGCTTCTCTTGACCTCTTTTTCACACTCATACACTTTAATGGGGATAATTGCTGGACTGTTATGCACATCCTCTATAATCTCAGTGACTGTCATTAATATCATTTATCACTGAAGTGTTTCAAAATAAGAGCATGGCTGTGCAATGAGACCAAGAAAAAATAGCCACACTTACTTTCACTTGATGAAGTTTATTTGATGTTAGCTTTGCACACTGAATGAGTGTATTGCTCTCCTAAGCACACACTCTTCTGTACTAATGTATTGATATTATTATCTTGTCAGGATTTTGTTGTTGGCTTTTATTTTTGGCTATAGTTACACCTTTGTGACAGGGTTCAGGCCATAAAGCTTTTTATACTGTAACACCTCTTCCTTGTCTCACCCTCACCCTTGTTTTACTAAAGAGTCTTTCTTCTCCCTGGTTTGTGTAGTCCCTTTAATTACTTTCCGTCTTAACAGTGTTTTGTTGTTGTTTTACAGTATTCTTTACATGGTGGGTGATTCATTAAATAGGCAGCACCTTTGAAACAGCAGTTTATCTGTTCAGCGTTCTTTGTAGCACAGAGGACTTTGCATTCAGCCTGTGGCCTCCATCATCTGTTTTTATCCTCATTACCGTTCCTCTTTCTTTGTTTTCTTTCATTTGCTTCATTTACTGACTCTCTTTTACGCTGTGGGTTTTTGTTTCCAGTCTCATTTTTCATTTTCAGGCTCTCACTTTAATGCTTTCTGTTTTTTTTTTTGAACTGCAGCCTTTCTTGCTCTCTCTCTCTCTCTCTCTCTCTCTGTGTGTCTCTCTCTCTCTCTCTCTATTTATCTGTCTATCTTTCTATCTCTTTCTCTCTTTCCTTTCGCAGTGTTATTGGATTGCTGGCATGTTGGACTCACCAGAAAAAGATCAGATCATGACAGGCTTACATGAACAATGGCTGGATGAACACACACACACACACACACACACACACACACACACACACACACACACACACACACACACACACACACACACACACACACACACACACACACACTTTGCACACAAAAACAAATGAATCCTTCGGGAATCCGTCTGTTAGTTTTTCATATGCTCATATTTTATTTAAAATGATTATTAATTATACCCTCTCTTCTCTTCTTAATTGTTCTCTGGTGACTTGAGTCTTTTCTTTTATCTGCTTTATAGTCCTGCAACTAATTTTAGCATTTTTTTTTAAATTTTTCATTTCTAGAACATGTACATAGCACTGAGCAAGGGCGAGTCATTATTTTGTTATTCTTTGTGGAACATTGGAAATATTGGCTTTTTGTATGCAAACGTTTGCTGTTGAAATGCAAAAAAACATTTTTCTGTCCAACCACCCATCAACCACAACCAAGCCACTCCACTGCTATTGACAAATATACTTCAGTCAGGCTGCAGCACCTGGTTGGTAATGATGGAGCTGTCAGTAAATGATGAATTCAAATGTTATCATCAAGTCAGTGGGAGACAAGAGTGACATGAAAAAAAACCTCCCTCATGCAAAATGCACCATCATCATTACTGTTTCTGGATGTGCAGAAAGTTTTAGTTGCAGTACATGAGAGTGAAAGGTTGGAGGATGTTGAGAAATGGATTCATAAGATAGAAGTCCTCAGAGATGTGCTCTCCGGCTCTGTCTGCTAGATTTACATTCAGAAAGTGACACTTCATTTAAATGAGGCTGCATTAGGTTAGGGAGGTTTCTTTAGGAAACTGGTGAAGTGATGACAGCCCAGTTTGAGGGATTGATGCATGAGTTTGAAGGCTTCTCACAAACCAAGACACCATTAAAAAGTTACAACCTTGCTGGCTGGACAGGATTTTATAGCTCAATGCAGCAATTGTTTTGCATATGTAAACATTTGACTGAATGCTGTTCTGCCCGTTAGGTTTACGGCCAACAAGGCCAAAGTCAGTTACAAACCAATTGGCAACCTCTGGCCATGAGAACTTTTGCTGATGTGGAAGTACTACTAACTGCAGTTCCTCTACTGTCCACTTGAGGCTGACTTTAGAGGTACCAGAAACCGCATACACACCCATTCAAAAAGGCAGATTATTACAGCTACACTGTTCAAATTTACAGTTGCTCAGGAAATATTTAGATAAGTTTTTGATGTTTACAGGCACAGCTGACTAACAGGTGGCACCCAGTAGCTGTAACCAAAAAGGTTCAGAGACCACCTATACAACACTTCTTAATTTTAAAGTATCTTAACTGAAGTTAAGTTGATTTTTAGCATTTTTGATTTGGCATTCAGTGATAATAAGCTTCATAACTCTTCCTCAGAAACACATGGATAATGTCACAGAGACTACATCCATATATTATACAGTCCATGGTTCAAACATACATGAAAAAAGAGTGTAATCATCTTCACCATCAAAGCTGGACTGAGGTTTTACCATCAAAACTGAATCTGTCCATCTGGTTTCCCTGCAGGCATGGTCCTCACTGTATACAACACGGCGCTGAACATGTAGCTGAAACTATGTCACACATCCTAAATGGATGCCATGTCTACAAAGGGCTTTATATTAGCATATTGATATCAAAAGACCTCTCATCCACTTTCAGGCTCTTCCATTGCACTGCACAAGCACTCTGCTGTGAAGCGGAGCATATTCAGTCTATGTATTGATGATACTGTTCACAAACATCTCTGAAAATATGCCTAATGTCATTGTTGTGAGTGAGAGTCCAGAGAGGTGTTCATTCTTGAGGTCGGTGCTATTGTTGATCACAGCTTTGACTACAGGTGTAAACTTGTAGTCTTGATATTTGGTAGTCTTGGTCATGTGCATAATTCAGTGGTGAAGTGGTTTCAGGTGTTCTGCCTCTCTACACTGAGGATTAAGCAATTAGAGAGATATTGTTCAGTCTCAGCTATAATAAGCAGCTGCTCTATCTGGAGAAGACATTGTTTTCTGTACCCATGAGAGGAGTCTGTGTGTCATCATGTGTGTAAGTTTGTGATGCTATTAAAACTCATTGTGTCTGACTGTTTTCCAATGTCTGACTACACTTGTACAGTCTTCTATGTGGACATAAGAAAACATTCATATGTATGTCATTGGATTCTAAATGGGCATCTGAAAGTGTTGGATTTGAAGACCTGGTGTAAAACATTATGTAAACACTGTTCTGGCTTCAGAGACATCCCTACTCTGGCCTACCTGAATGTACCATTAACATGACCCCCAATTTGTCTATCTAGTCTCTACAGTATATCTAAAATGCCACAGCACCATTTGTCTTCCTAAATTCTTGCGAAATGTTGTACCATTTCTCTCTCCTCCTTTAATACCCCACACTGTGTGCTGACAGCCTGCTAAAATTTAATTTGAAACCCATTGTTGTTGTTGTTATCAAGACCCCCCATACTTCTACCTCTTGGCTTTCATCCAGACCTGAACACCTTGCTCCTCACTTCTACTTCCAATTTAGGTTCCTTCTTTGCCTCTCCTCTCCTCTCCTCTCTCCTAGCTTCACAATGATAGAGCAGTATTTCTAATCTGCTCTTCGCAGCTGAATCACATGGGACATTCAGAAGAACTTGCCACTTCATGAATCAATATAGTACAGTAACCCTTGCTTCAAAGGGACTATGAGGATTTTCTAAATGATCTTGAGAACGGCTCACCTCTAGATATATGCTTGATCCTTATCCACAACTTAAAATGAGATTATCACCAACAATAAAGGTTATTTCTAAATGCTATTTCTTAGCGATCGGGTCGCGCAGGACTGGATTGATTAACAGTACGTAGAAGTCTCTATAACAACACTATGCCGGCTGATGTAGTTTAGTAAAAGGGGGATCTGTTTTTCTCTGCTGTAAACTATTTCAGTAATTTATTTAGTAGTGATGATGGACACTGGAGCTGAAATCAGCTTTTTTTTCAGCTTGAACCATCTTCATGGTGGTTCGTTTGACTGTATAAAATATGGACGTAGTCTCTGCGACATCACCTGTCTGTTCCTGATACAGTCAAATGAAGCCAGTCCTTCGACAGGGCCATCTTGGATATGATGTTGACTTTGAGCTTTCTTTCCAACAGCTATAGGGCGCCCGTCAGTCAAGTAAACTGTGCTGACCCCTGATTGGACTAACCCGTAATCCTTATATCTAATAAACCGCTGAGTTAGAAAAAAAATTCACTCACTGTACAGTGTGTGCTGATAGCAATAGTGTTTCAGACCCAAGCTGTTTTTTGAACCAGGCTTTAAATATGTTTTTTAATGCCGTAAAAGTCTTTTTTTTTTTTTTTTTTTTGGGCTTGATGTGTACGTGACTTCTGGTCTTTCTGCAGCCAGCCTCTGGCAGATTCTCGATGAACAGCAGCTTTTAGTTCTTCAGCACAGGCTTCATTTTTCTCTACCGAATGTTGCCCCTTGGTTTGAATGCAGTCACTCGCTGTGCTCTTTACTTGTTTTCTAAGTTATCTCTTTCATAAAAGAGCTTGAGGAGAGGCTCATTTAAATGTTAAGTCAAATGAAGGAGCTCTCTTTAAAAACATTAAAATACATGAAGATGGAAATGGTTTTGTGTGTGTGTGTGTGTGTGTGTGTGTGTGTGTGTGTGTGTGTGTGTGTGTGCATGTGTGTCCCAAAGGAGCGAGATAAGGTGACAGGCAGCTCTGAGGTCAGTCCAGCTGTATCTTGCAGACAGCCTCCCTCACCCTGTGGGTGGTTTTAACTGGCTATCTGCTGAACTCACATCAGATCCTGCGGGGCTTCACGTCTGCTGCGGCTCCCCTCTGCTGACCCTGGATAAGCAAGGCAGGATTTACATAATGTATGATGGGATAAGAGGTGTAGTTTCTGTGCCAGAGGCAGATATCAGATCAGGTCTTACAGGTTTGGAGATAATATTGTCTCAGTCACCAGGGGGCATGTCCTTTCACACTCTGATTGGAGATTGGGGGTTTGGGGAAAGAGGTATGAGCAACAGCATATCAAACAGGTTTCAGTCTCAGTCAGAGGATTAAAGATGATGTTTTTCTTCTGAGGAGAATCAAAGGTCTGTTCACTGATGTCAGTGCCTAGATGTTCAGCTCAAGCTGTCACCAGGTTTGGTTAATGGTGTTAGCTGGTGTATCAGTGCTGATTATTGTGCCTGTTACTTCTGGCAGCTTTCACATGGTAACATCTTATTTCATCAGAATTATGTAGTGCAGTTTTATTTATATTTAAGGGGTTGGACTTTATGCTGCATGGTGGCGCAGCTGTTAGCGCTGCTGCCTCACAGCAAGAATGTTGCCAGTTCTAATCCCTATTCAGCAAAGGTGGGCCTGTGTGTGGAGTTTGCATGTTCTCTCTGTGCATGTGTGGATTCTCTCCTTGTACTCCAGCTTCCTTCCTTCCACAGTCCAAAACATGCTTATCAGGTTAACTGGTGATTCTAAATTGCCCGTAAGTGTGCGTGTGAAAGGTTGGCTGTCTCTATGTGTCAGCCCTGTGATTGACTGGTGACCCGTCCAGGGTGTAGCCCGCCTCTTGCCCTAAGACAGCTGGGATAGGCTCCAGAAGATGGATGGTTGAATGGGTTGGACTTCGAGCACATTGCCTTCTTAACTCAGGTATTTTTGTGCGTGTCAGTGTGCACATAAACATTTTGATTGATTTCACTGATTCTGTTATTTCCCATCCTTTCCTTGATTTCATTACTGATATCACCTGCAAACAACTTTGTAATATTTTACTTATTGCTATAATGACTAATCTAGTAATCATTTTTTATTGACTGATTGGATTAGTTCAAGTGACCTCCAGTCTTGCACAAGGAGGCCAAACACAGGAAAAACATGTGGCTAAGAGAGTAGATGGAGTTTAACACATTTAAACATTTTTTAAATCAAAATGTGTTTTATTATACAGGAATATAAATAAGAAATAAACTTTTTTTTGGGTGGCTATATGTATAGGACTATTTTTGTACGGAAAAGATATGGCTCTCTCTTTTTCTGTGCAGAGTTGTTGTAGACTTATGTAATGCTAGTTTTGCACATCATTTTGTCAATTATGTCAAAGGGAATCTTCACAGAGGTTTTTGACCACCAATGCTGCAGTTTTCTCTGGTTCAGAATCTTGTAGAATCACATCACCTTTCTGTTATCTGGAATTCATGCTTCAGCAAAAATTTTTTTAAAAAAAGTACTATATATATATATATATATATATATATATATATATATATATATATATATATATATATATATATATATATATATATATATACTATTAGTAGTCCATAGGAGCCATGGGAATAAAACTGATGCAATGACACAACCAGATACTATTAAAACTGTGTTAACAGTGGGAATGCCGAAGTCAGAGGCAGATCAGGATTTCAGCATAGCAGTCTGCTGAGCTTTGGGTTCAGGACATAAGTATGCCACTGGGGTAGAGACACGGCAGTATATGTAAAGGCTATTGAGCGGAAACATCCACACAAAAAAAAACAAAAACAAAAAAACACCAACTGCACCTGGTGTCAGTTTCATATTGTCTTTCTGGGGAACTGTACTCAACCTTAAGGCATGAAGAGTATTTTTCTTTCAGAAACTCCCCTGCGTAGGTTTGACCTGGCCAAGCAGAGAAATTGTGTGCAAGCTTTTAAAGAGCATGTTTTGTTCAAGGCTGGTTAAACACTGATACATTAAAAGTGAACAGAATATGTCCTCAGGTTTTGCTAACCTTTTGCTTGGCCTGTAAACGTTTATGAAATTAACTGTTCAGGGATTTTTGTGAAAGATTTATTTATTTTTTTACAGTTAATTGTTGAGACCTAACTGGATTTATAACACAAAAGTGGTGTAAGACAGGAAGTACCTGACAGATGTAGGTGATTTGTTAACATTGACATCATTTAGCATACACATTTAACAAAAACAAAACTTAAGCATTTCTTGTACTTAGCTCAGTCGGGTGTCAGGAATAATTTTTATGCCCGACAACTCCAGGTTTACATTACCAATGACATGACAGATGTCAAAGTCCAGGACTGAAAGCTTTATAAACATAGAGTCACACAATGAAAAGCAAAACAAACTCAGAAGAAAACCCTTCAGTGCCTCGGGTATGTTTCTTGGATATAATGTGTAGAAATTACTGCAATCAGAGCAAGAACAATCCTTATTCAGTTTTAAAATATAAAGTGTTGAAGCGTTATCTGAGTAATTTGTATTCATTTTTTCCACTCAGACTGCAGTAGCGTATTCGTCATATCACAAGAAGTTGATGTAAAATTAAGACCATTCACTTCAAACTGTGTGTCAATTGTACTCTTATGAAATGAAAAATCATTATCCAACAAAGACAAATTAAACAAAATATATCACACATAGGACTGCCGACAAGTCTAAGGTGTACCCCGCCTCTCACCCTAAGCCACCCGCGACCCTGAACAGGATTAAGCAGTATAGAAAACGGATGGGAGGATATCATGTGTAGTTTAGTCTGAAGTGTCAGACGTGGAGCTTAAGATATGAGAACAAACTTTATTATTCAAATTTATTGTATGTAACCTCTCCAAGTGATGAGAGGGTTGAGCAGGGCAACATTGTCTGGGTGTTGGTTGAAATGGTTTTAAAGCAGAGTAAAGGTGAACGTGTATTATTGATTTTCAGAGTAACTTTAAACTTCAAGAACGATAGCTCCATTGGTAATCCGGAAATTTGAAAAAGTCTCTCATCTGTTTGTTCTCCCTACAGTACTCTAAGGGTTGGTTTAGTAACTTTTTAGAGAAAGACTGTGGTTTGGATTTAACATTTTTCTGAGATTAGGGATAACAGTTGTCTTATATTTTGGGGAAACCATTTTGACTGTTAGGAGGAGAAAGTCTGACATTTATCAACCTAATCAAACACTTCAGCCCATTCCTGTAGACTCCGTAGCTGCATGACATGAACTCTTTTCCTTTTTAAGAAGTTATAACACTCACAGTTATGATTTTAAGCACATATTGTTGTTTTTTTTCAGATCTTCTAAAATGACTAATCCTGTTGCGTCTTTTTGAAGGCTCATCTCATGAAATTGGTCTTTCAGTCAGACAGAATAGTAATCAGGCTGAGTGTTTGATGCTCGCTTTGACTGAACTCAAACTGAGCATCAATGCAGCCTCAAGTCTTTGATATCTACATGATACTAGCTGTTTTAGATAGCTCAACCAAAATGGTGATGGAGTAGATAAATAAGTATGCGTGTATTCTTCTTTTATGTGTGTGCATTTGTGTGTGTGTGTTCTTTTGGATCCTGGCACTTGTGCTCTCCCGGCAGTATGACAAGCAAGATGTCTGAAGTGAAGATCATAGCAGCCTTCAGGCCAAATGTCGGGAAGGTAGGAGGGAAGACGCATGAAAAACCCAGACAGTTTAGGTGTGTGTGTGTGTGTGTGTGTGTGTGTGTGTGTGTGTGTGTGTGTGTGTGTGTGTGTGTGTGTGTGTGTGTGTGTGTGTGTGTGTGTGTGTGTGTAGGAGGATTAATACAGGTCTCGGAAAGGAATTGTTGAGATAGATTACTTTAGCAGACCAAAGCCTTTGAAGAGGAAGATTATGGTTTATGGTCAGCGAGAGAATGAAAAATAGGAAATGCTGGAAACAAGAAAAACAATGGAGGGCTTGTCTGAAAATTAAAGTATTGTCTTGGGTGTTTCAAACCATGACCCTGTCGTACCTCTGCAACTCTATCTGATTCTTCACTTTTCTCACCTCTCTGTTTTTTTCCCCTCCATTCTGGTTTTTATGCGGCAACTGAATCCTCTGGGGCGTAGAATAAAGAGCCAGAGTGATCCATCAGCTCTGGCTAAAAAGCCTCTCTGGCTCATAAATAAAGGAGGTGGATGAATTAGGAAGTTAAATCACCTTTGGTTGTTAATGTCACAGCCTATACTCAGACATGAAATACTCCCTGTAGCCCTCAGTGTTTGACTGCTCTGCTCCCTCCCTCAGGCTCTGTCACCACATCACCATATGGTGGGGTGTCATGACGTCAAGTGTGTCTGTGTGTGTCTGTGTGTGTCTGTGTGTGTTTGTGTGTATGTGTGTGAAACCTCTTCAGAGACAGAAATTTCGTGTGTATGAGTGAAAGGAGTTAGAATAGGAGACTATGATATCAATTTGGTGCAGACTCTTGTTACCGTTGTCTGTCCTTTCTTTATTTTGTGGTAACAAAGACGTGAACGTTTCAAAAGCTACATTGCATAGCTTTCATTTTAGCTATGACAAAGTTCGTATTGAGGTTATTTGTTACAGCTGAATAAAGACTGCTAAAGAGGCTGTTAAGAAACTAAGAGGTCAGGTGAATGTGTCACAGTCGAAATGGCTTTCTTTATTCTCATGAGAGAAACGCCGCCTGGAACAACGTAACCTTTCATTAAAAAATCAAATGACATAATTTAAGTAACATTTGAAACAACATATATAATAATTATTTAAGCTATCAGCCTTGATAAAACCATGTCCAAGACACAGAGCAACTTATCTCCTACATCCACATTTTGTTTCCATTGCATTGATTTGTTCTTTTACTGCTGTCCAAAACTTGATCCATGACTGTCCTCCCCCTGTGACTAGTCTGGCATAGAAATTTGGTCAAATCTCATTCCATATTGATTCACTAAAGACATTTTTTTTAACCTCACTTGATGTCCTTGTATTTAATAGTTGGTTGACAATAAAAGTTACTGAACTTGCAGCCAGGTCAGCACATCTCTTACAGCTCTCACTACACTAAAGAAGTGTTACTTTCGCTTTCTGTGGTGTTAAGTATAATTAGCGCTGCACATGTGTCAGAAGTGTGGAGAGACAGCATTATCAAGAGGAGAGATTTCTGAGCCTACAGCCTGCCATCTGAAGCAGATAGAGCCATGGCTAATGCACACAGGAGGATCAAAGCTAGCCCCTTCAGTCACACGAATGCTATTTCCAGAGTTAGCTTCAATCCTAACATCATGGTCTGTTAGTGCAGGCTAACATGAAAGCTGCAGCCTGGCACTTAGCAGCATTGTTAGTGTGGGTGGTAGATTAAAGATCATGCCCTGCAAAACAACAGGAAGATATTTGGAGTAGTGTTTTATTTTATTTATTTTTTCATAAAAGCTAGCATGCAGTCTTGGTTTGGATACATCTGGTTTTGACAGAGGCTAATAGGCTTGTGCATTTAAAAATGTGTGAACTAATAGCCTAACCAAACCCGACATGTGTTAGGTAAAAAGAAAAGAAAAATGTCTTTTGCTGAAAGTCTTCTTTCAAAGTGAAACCCTGACATCTGTGTTTGCACAACAGAAATGAAAGAATATTTATCAAACTAACACATTTTGCTTCCAGCTGCCGTATCAGGAAAAAAAGAAAAAACAATTGTTTGAAAACAAAACTTGCCCTCCTCTGAATCCACCTAATTAAATTTGACCAAATGCTTGGCTGGTTCTCCCCATTTGTTTCCCTGCCCTGCGTCTGCCTCTCTGTGGTTATTATGATTCAGCAGATAGATGAGATACAAATGAGATGAATGCCGGCCACCTCTGGCATTACCTGCAGGCAAAGTGTGTTAGTGTGTGCAGTTTTGTGTATGTCATGCAGCAGTGGGGGAGCCAGGGAATGAACTTTCCTGCTGGCTGCGTGTGTATGTGTTGAATGTGTGAATATCTAAATGTTAGCTGAACGGTTGTGATGCAGTGCTTAGGTGGCATTAAAACTGAACCAAGAATTAAAGAGGCAGTAGTTTAATTTTTTGCTGCTCTTGGTTAATCCAGAGGTGCTACAAAGTGTGAAATCTAACAAGAAAAAATCTACCCGAAAACTCCAACATGTGCATTGGGTAGTTGCTCTCAGCAAGAGTTTTCATCGGAAACAACAGCTTTAGAGGTGATCCTGTTTTAAAATACATGAGTGTGAAGTATGAGGACTAAAATGCAGAATAACAAACCTCTGAGTGACCAGATGTTGCTGGAATGTAACACACAAGGGAGTTGGAGTGACACACTGAGAAAAAAGGGAAGAAAGGTCACTCTATCTTCTCTCTGTAATGTAATGTCTTTTCTGAAGCCACATACTCCCTGGTGTGACATATTTGCATTTCAGTGACATGGGCTCTTAGTGTGGTTATAATGTGCATTGTCCTGTTGCTTTATAATGTCATTTAGCTGCTGTAGGAACCATTATTGTTTGTAGACTAAATTAAACGTTATCACCTGTTCACTGTTCACGAACACATATCTTCTCTCTTCCTTAAGGTACATCTCTGATGCATCATTGACTTGCAATATAAATCAGTCCTAAGACCAACTGTGACCCTAACTTGCTCCAGTAATTTTGGCATGGACGGTGACCTGGCTGTACTCATGGGTGTGTCAAATACAGATACAGATTTTTCAGCAAATCACTACAAGTTTGAAGTACAGATGCATAATACAAGGTTTCTAAAAGTGTGATTGCCGTGATTTTTTGACAGTCTATTACTGTGATTAACTTTATTAAATTTCTTAAATGATTTACACCATTTATCTTTATTACTGTCAGCCAAAAATGCTGCTCATTTGCTGTCTTAACTGTAGAACAGTCTGCCACTAGCCAGGGCTATAGCTCTGATACTGCTATAATGCTGTGATGCTCCACAACGATATGGTAAACAATATCACTGATAGCATCTCGTAGCTTAGAGTGGTTTCTCAGAATTTCTATCCAAAGAAATTGGGCTTTGTGCAGTTAAAATGGCATTTAACCACTGGACCAGAGAAATGTGTAATCAGCACAGAGGTTGTTAGTTCTGCTGATGTGAGCCACATTGTTCCTTAAATTGACTATTTCTGAATGTTTTCTTTTTCTTAAGTTAGATTTTTGGGAATGTTGCCTTTATTAGGTTAGATAGTTAAAGAGGGACAGAAAATGTGAAGTAGAGAGTGAGCGAAGACATGCAGCAAATCTCTGAGGGTGGGACTCAAACCAGAGACCACTGCAACAAGGATTACTTACTCTGTATATGAGGTTATTGCTTTATTATTATTATGCTTTTTTAGGTTATGCTTTTGATCTCAAAAGTAGGACGACAGTATAAACAAGTGGTGAGCTCTGAAGTCTGTTTATAGAAGAAAAAATGTGAAATGGCCATTATTCAGAGCATATTTCAGAGTAATTTTCAAGTTCTGTATGTCCTTCACTTCTATTGATGACTCAGTTTGTATTTACTCACTCATGACAATTAAAACTGGATTTGAGATGATACAAACTTCCTAAACAAAGGACTGAGGGGAAGATATCAAATTTAAGATCAGAGCCTTTTTCGAAGAAGTAAAAGAAAAAGGAACCAGTGACCATGCAGAATAAAATGGTGAGAGAAAGGATTTTTTAAAATGTGCCCAAAAGACGAGGATTCAGCAGAGAACTGAGAGGCACAAGTGTCTCTGGTCTTCTCTTGCTTTATAACATCAGAGTGTCTTTCAGAAGAGGACACAATGAAGAGAAGCAAAAAATCTGAAAGAACAAAAATCTGAAAAATGAAAAACACCTCCTCTTATTTTTTTTTTAGATATAAAGGAGACTGAGTGTTGAGGAATCAAGAATGAGTGTGTCTGATTTTTTTCAGGTAACAGTTTGTTTTTTATAAACTGAAAACTGGTGCATTTGGTCTTAAGTTGGTGTTTTTCGCCATCGATTTTTGTTGCCTGGAGCTATTTCATTGAAAAGCAGAAGGTAGCTCAGAGGAGATCAAGGCTTTTACGACAAAGGCCCACTAATTTTTTAAATTTCAAAGAAATGTGTTAAACTATTTTTTGGTGCAGCAGAAAACTGACTGATTTAGTGGTTCACTGGTTTGTGTAGAGAGGTGTGTGTGTGTGTGTGTGTGTGTGTGTGTGTGCGTGTGCGTGCGTGCGTGTGTGCGTGTGTGTGCATGTGTGTGTGTTAAACAGACAGCTTATATTATATTTTTTCAACATCACAGCAGAAAATGTTGTGGAAAAATTTCAACAGTATTACAGATATCTACCCTTTATTTTCAGCTCTATTGATTGTAATTGGTCACAATCAGCAGTGGCATCCTGGTGCCTGGAGGCGGACTGGCCTCACATTCCCTCTGCTGTGCCTTCATTAACACTGGAGCACAGGGGACGCTTGAAGTCTCCCTGTGACTCTAACAGAAACTATCATACACTAAACTCAGCTGGTCTCTCTTTGGCATCTGTCCACTGGCCCTCTGGCAGCATGTCCGTATGCTGCTTATTAGCATTTCACCACTCAAGAATGCACAGCAAGGCAACATTCATATTCATATTCAGGCTGGACGACATCAGACAGAGAGGCTTAGGTTTACCTCACAGAGGAAAGCAAACAGAACAAACCAAAGACTTATACTGAGTCTGGCATAGAAGTGTTTCAAAACTTATTTACATCTGCTGTTTACACTGGGTTTAAATTTACTATTTGGCCTGAACGCTGGATTGATCAAGCAGAAGCCTGTTCACATTGCTACTGAAGCTTTGAAAAGCTTCCCTTTCTTTTAAAGGGACATGTCATAAAAACCCACTTTTACAGCAGTTATGGCTAAGCCATGCCCCCCTCCGCTCACTTGGATAAACAATGAGCATTCAGTGACCCTATGGGAGGTGTCACAGGGGGAGACATTTCACAGGAAACCATTGATGATTTTTAAAGACAGAAAGATATAATCTAAAACGCACTGAAAGGGTCTAAACTACACATTAGAGGAATATATGAATCAATTTATTGTGGAGAAGGTCCATAAAAAGCTTCAGTTACAAGACAAAGCTTACGGGTCCCAGTGCAAATATGATAATACACATCTGGTTACCATCAGCATCTCGGACAAGAAGATAGAGGATCCGCATTAGTCATGAGAAAAATGTCAAGACTTTTTTACCATCTTTACCAAGAGTGTCTCTGTTTGTTTATCATTTTAGTATTTACATTAAATCATTCATCAGAACATTTGTCAACCTTTGTTATCTGGGCTATTACACATAAGCTAATAAAGCTAAGATCCTGAAACTAATGTTAGTTTAACTGTAGCTCGTTGGACAACAGCTAACAATGATGGACGATCACCAAAGTACAAAAACTAGAACAAAACAGGCCAATAAAATCCCAACAAACAAAGGGACATGACGAACAACGCAGCTAGGAGCTAACGTTAGGCTAACATTAACTAACGTTAGAGAAAATCCCAAACTGTCCATCAGACTGCTGTAGCGGTTCTAGTGTGAAAGATAACTTTCCAATAAAGTGACATTATCTTGCCTCACATAGGATGTTGACTTGCCACAGAACAGATGTAGACATCCTTGTTTATTTTATCCACGTTGAGTTGATGTTGTGGTTTACTGACAACTTTATCCAAAGAAGGCACTTTTCTTGGTTGAAATGTGGCTTAAGGAAAGTGTTAAAAATACACTCTTTTGCCCATCCTCTCAGGATACCTTGTGTCGGAGTTGCATGTACCCCATGAATGCCATTATTTACCATTTTCAAGCTTAAAATCTTAGAAAAACACCATAAAACAAAATGAAAACTGACCCTCTGCAATGCATTTCAATGGATGGTAGAGAATGTCTGAGTGTATGGGATTTCTATACGCACTGCGATTGGCTCATCGCAGTTAGGGCAAGACTTATCCATAGTTCAATTGACTATTGAGCAGCATCTTGTTGCATTCTTCTTTGAGTAACTTCTTCAAAAGTGATTTCTGCATCTGTCCAGTTCAAACATAAATGGCTGAATAGTGCTGTCTCCTTCAGCCAAGTCTCTTGGCATGCCCTGAAGATTCTATGGTAGCACAACATATTAGTGATGGCACACCAAGCTGAAGAGAGGCACAAAGTGTTAGCTTATTTGAATTTAAAGAGAAACACACCATAACTGACTGTTTTGACAAGCTGTTAAGAGTTGGTTTAAAACCTCCACTTGTGCTTGGTTCACACAATATTTAGACCGAAACAGAGGGTGTTTTTTTAGACAACAGGGACTATGTAAAATGGATGAAAATGGGTCTGATACATCACCTTTAAGTATGCAGCATTTTGGTAATGTAAATAAGGGCATCATGGTCATTTAAGATCTTGTTCTGTAGCCTGAACCGTTGTCTTTCCTGTTGTGAAAAGTTTTATGCTTCTCAAACAAAAGATAAAAATATCAGTCCTTGCCAGACAGAAACTAATGGCTTGTTTCAGAGGTCAGGCCATGTATTTTTTTTGTACTCAGGAGGAACGTGTCTCTGCAGAGGAATCTGGGGATTTGAAGATGACTGGAGGACAGCACACCTTTCCAAATAAAAGTCACAAAGAGGAGAAAGCACAAAAGAAAATCTTATTGCTTGGATGCAAACACATCAGTATTGAAAGTAAGCAGCCGACCCCAGGATTTAAACTATTACTTTTTGATATTTTAGTAAAGCCAACTTCCCATCAGAGGAATGTCATCATGCAGGTGGGCTTCACCTGACAGCCATGCTGGATAAATGTCAGACTTTGCTTTGTCTTGCAAGCATGAAAGAGTGAAATTTGCTCTTTTCTTTTATTTTGTTGAGCTGATATTTGGGTAAGAACTTGTTCAGTTATTGAATAACGTGTGTTTATAAAATCTGGCTCAACTTCAAGACAGTGCATCAGTCTACAGCGGAGCTACAGATCCTCTCTCTCTCTCTCTCTCTCTCTTTGAGCAGGGTATTAAAAAAATCTTCTCAGCAACATTTGTTAAAGCAATATAACTCGCACATTAATTCTGTCCTTTTCTTGTCATTGCTTCACAGGTTTTACCTGCTTTTTATCCCTCCGTCATTCCTCGTCTCTCATCTGTTATCTCAGTCTTCAGTGCCTCTTGATGGCCTAAGAAAGTCACTCTGGCCAAATTTAAAATGGGGTCATAGAATACCTGTGTCAGTGTTCAGAACCCTCCCTAAATCTAATTTATCAACAACACACAGGAGACATTCACTTAGAAAGGTTTTAAAGCCTCTATTAAAATCTCAGGGTAATATAGCCTTTATAGCAAAGAGGGAACTTGGTAGGTGTTCAGTGGGGATAATTACTGTCCTTAACAACTACGACTCAGCAACAATGGCTGGCTTGGATCTCACTGTGGATAATCTTCTCGTAAGACTCAGAAAGGTCATAAATATTCAGCATTTTATGAGTGCACCTGAGTCAAAATGTATAACCAGCATGATTTTCGAAGATCATACAGATTCACGGGTTAAACTCCTTCAGAAACTTTTTGAAAAAGCTCTACATTTTTAAGACAACAGATTCATTAAATACAAGTGATGCAAACATGGCCATAAAGAAAATGCATGATGACATTAAAAGTAGCTTCAGTCATCTTTATTAATTCAAAAAAGAAGAAGCTGGGTCAGTTGGACATCTGAGAGAGAAAAAAATCTCCACACAAGACGTGATCTGAGCTATAATTGGGCTTTTAAAGCTTAATATCACAGATATAGCATAATCAAACGAATAACTAGTAAATGGAGAGCTGATATCGTTTACAGTCAAAATATGGAACTGAGTTGAAAAGCTACTGCAAAATGAAGATTAAATGAGATACGAGGAGGGAGAGAGATGAGAGAAGAGTAAAAGTATGTGTTGAGAGATGAGGTAGTGAAGGGGATGAGTAAGAACAACAGTACAAGTTCAGCATATTTTCATGCTAATATTTGGGGAAAACATCAAATACATGACACTGCTGCTGATAGGAATACAAACAATTATTGGTGGGATTATAAGAAAATCAATTTGGCTCAAGTCAAATTTTATAGCAAATCATTGAGTAGTTCATCAGAAATTCAATATCAAGACTTTTTTTTGCATTTGTTGAAGCTAGGCTAGGTTTAGGAAAATAATAATATAAGCCCAGATACAGCAGTTACACCTAGTTAAATCGATAAATTAAACTGACTGGTTTAAGACATTGTGACCGTTTTCTCTGTGTCCCACCAAGTTTTTTTTATTCTGTTTTACAGATAGGACTGAAACAGTTCCTAAATAACATCAGTGAGTTGATTTTAAAACAGCATTTAGGTGAACTGTTCACATTGAGGCTTTGTTTCAAGCAGACTTATCAACACATTGTGTCCGGGATAGAGCTGCATTAGATTTGAGTCATAAAGTATTGCTGTTCACTTGGGCGATGGCACTTGATGAAATTTCTGCACTCTCACTAACCTCAAATTTCTGCACCCTGATTAACCCCATCCCATTATTTTTTCCTAACCCCAATCTACAAAGTGTTTACTCCTTAAATTAGAGACATGAGAAGATATCGTGAGTGAAGATCAGGCCGAATATTAATGTCATGTAAACAGTGACTAATCTGGTCCGACTTCATTTTCATAACAAAGAGGCACCAGCTGTGCCCAAAACCCCATCCCATCAGCCCTCTAATGGACATTAGCATCTACACACATTGCTTTGATCTCCTTCCTAATCATGATTAACTGATGATTAAGTAGCTTTGAAATCGTCTTCAGCCTTTTTGTCAGAGTGAGTGCATGTGTGTGGGTTTATAGTGAAAAGAAATGAACAATGGTTCAAAGTCAAAACCTCTTTGATCGCTTTCTGAGTAGGACACCAGCTAGCTGGGTTTCAAAAATCAATCTCCATATTAAGCCTTTCACACTTAAGAAAATTTGATGTGTACTTATAGTTTTAACAATTCTCCTGCTTGTTTGTTCTTGACTTTAGTCATTTTGTCATTATACAGTATTCCCTGTGATTCCAAATGAAATGAAGCAGATCAATACGTTAACCAAATACAAAATCCTTCAGCTTTGAGGTTTTAATGTTACTTAATTAACCCCCCCAAAAAATTTGCAAGGTAAAACGTCACTTGATGTGTCTCTTGTTAGAAATAGAAGGATTCGTGGTGTTTTATCTATTCCCATATGAGGGGTACTCATTCTAAATGAAGCAGATATGAAATAATTTGGAAAAAAAAACATACAGCATCTTGAGTTTCCAACAGAGCAGATATAATTAAAGAGGAGAAAAGAGTGAGAAGTTTCAAAAACAATGCACATATGTGTATCTGAAGTAAAATATTAATTAAATTGCACTGATAGTTTGAAATACCAATGCCTACCACCCACACATTCTGCTCTTCAATTTCAGCTATTATGACTAAACCTGCAATTCATCATGACCCATCTCTTCCATGTTTCTTTGTATAATCTGACCTTAAAAACTGTGATGAGAACAGAGAAAGAGAACATCATCTGTTAGATGTTCCCAGTGTGTCTCTCTTCAATTTAACTGTAGAAACAAAGCCACCCATTGGTTTCTGAAGTTATATACAGCCTCGGGTGTGGTAAACAAACTGATCTTGTTTATTTTCTTACTATAGAAGCCAGAAGTTATCCTTTTTGGGCCACATTTAGAGCCTGTCCCTAGAGAGGAGTAAGAGTTTGGCAAAGGGTGAGCTATCAAAGCTAAACAGTCTGGAACTGTGGCTAATTTGTCGGATGGTTGATTGAGCTGATCAGCTGTCACGTCTCACAGATTAGGATTCTGTTCATGGATGTTCCTGACAGTTTTATTGTTAGAACAAAGAATCTCTAACTTGCAGCTGGTTGAATCTCTGATGAGAGAACCGAAAAACAGCTGGTCTTTTCTTCACTTTTACTTCCCTCTGTATTCTCAAAAACAACAATCAGAGAGTAGTTTAATAAATGATAAACACTAGACAAGCTAACAAGTCGGGTATGGTGAGCCTATCCTCCACATTAGTGCTAGCACATATAATAAATTAAATTGGAATTCAGCACAGACATTTTTGATGGGCCGTTAACTCAATAAAACACACAAGAGAATCTATTATTGGGGTGTGAGTTGAAAGTAAAGTGTAAAGAAGGGATGCACCGAAATTTCAGCCACTGAAAATATAAAATGTCTTGAAATTGCTTTTTCGGTTTATGGCTGAAAGACTTTTATCAAAGAAATAACATGGCCAAAACAGTATGTTGTGATGACACAAATGAAAACCACAGCTTGCATGCTCTTGTCTGATAGAGGCCAATATATTTTAAAATATATGAGAAAAACCCATGGATAGTGATTTGTAAAGCATGTAATGCACACACGAGAAATGATCCAGGTTGCGTTGGAGGAGGAGAAGAGCACAGCGCAGGAGAATGAGAGCAGATTGCAAAAAAAGGACTCATCACTCTGAACCACATTCCTCTTTTACACAGTATGTCTATACCCTGTTCCTTTTTTCATTAGATTAAATAGCCTTATGTTATTTATCTTATTTACATGACTAGATGGTCATGCGTTCACAATTTTCCTCTGCTCTCTGTATCACACATGGCAGAGTCCCCCCCCGATGCACACACACACACACACACACACACACACACACACACACACACACACACACACACACACACACACACACAGAGACAGAGAGTCCAGAAAAATAATGTCACAACCATTGCAAGAGATGCAGAAAATCTCTGCCTTTTATTAGAGCGCTCCCATGGCATCTCTGTGAGGATGGTATTAATATTTGAAGCATTAATATTAATTTATGCAATGGTACTCATGATTGGCATTATTTCTTTTGGTGTTTCAGTTTCTTCATTTACGGTTTTTGGTTTCAGCCAAGAATTTTCGTTTCAGTGCATCCCTAGTATAAAGTCCATAATTGAGTGTTTGCTGATTTAACTTCCAACCTCAACCTTGCTGTCTCCCTTACCAAACAATGTCTCAATGTTTCTCTCTCTCTCTGCTTTTTAATCAACTGATGAAGAAATTCCCAAAAATGCCATATCATGTGCCTAGTTTTTACATTTAACAGGCACAAGCAACAAAACAGGGCAGCAAGGTTAAGTTCAGTTCAGTTAGTTGAGGTGACAATGAATGGCCTCCACCTGCAACATGATCAAATCATCTCCCACAGTTTCCATTGCAGAAAAGAATGAGCTACAGAGGAATATAAAGTTTTTCTTTTACAAAGCTGTGAACATAATTTTGACTGGGAAGTTAGATATTTATGAATAGGGTCTCAGGAGAATTTAGTTCCTGTTGGAGCCGGCCCCAAGTGGCCACTCCAGGAGCTGCGGTTTTTAGCACTTTCATATTTTCTTCATTTCTCGGTTACATAAGTTGCTGTTTGACACAGAGCGGTGCCCCTTAACTGATTAATTAGTTCAGTTGGAGTTCTCATTTGTTGTCATTGCTGCTGACAGTCCTGTATATGAAGTCATATAACTCATACAAACAGAACTGATATAACCCTTTTCCCAGATCATGAGATCATTTTGTCTTCTCCTCATTGTTAAACAGAGAAGGAATATATAAGTATACTATTAGGTGACTGTATCTGAGTTCTTTTGTCTTGTATCTTTAGTGCAAACATGGCCCTCAGAATATTCTTTGCTCTCTTTGCTACAGTTCACTGAGTATGTAAAAGTAATCACTGTGCTACCTTTAATTCAATGACTCCATTCTCTATTACCTCTGACATTTATCTGATAAATTGCTTGTGCCATAACTCCATCTTCTCAAGAGTATCACTCGTTGAGGCTTCGAGCCATGCAATTGTTTAATCTCATTTAATTTGACTGAGCTGTAATTAACACAACAATGATGGAGGGCCTTACCGCGTCATCACACACAGCACTGTAAGAATTAAATCAGCTCAATTTTAAAGCTCTCAAAGAATATTTTTGGTATACATTTGAAAGTTCAGTAAGAGGAAGTTAGTGAGCTATGTATCGTATATTCGAATGTACTGTTAAGGTTTTTTGTATATATAATATTACAAATATGATATTTCATAAACCCTGTATGCCACCATGCTTTACAAATCACTATGTGTGTGTCTTTCTTTTTTGTGTTTGGGACTTTCTTAAATATTTTAAAATATATTGGTCTTTATCCAGACAAGAGGGTGCTGGCTATGGTTTTTGCTTGAGTCATCACAACATACTGGTTCGGCTGTGTTGTTTCTGTAATAAAATTCTTTGCGAAGTTTCAGCCGAAAATTTTCAGTTGCCAAAATTCCGATACATCCCTATCACCAACACACATTCTGTCGAGGAACCAGAGCCAGAGGTATTGGGGCTGGGCCAGCCCATCATAGGAGCTGAAGTTGCTGAGGCAATCAAACAACTCAGTAGCAGCAGCAAGGTCCAGGGGATGGACGAGATCTGTTCTGAATACCTCAAGGCTCTGGATAGGGCTGTCTCTCTAACATTGCATGGACATCAGGGACAGTGCCTCTGGATTGGCAGACTGGAATGGCAGGTTTCATTCTGGTCGTGAAACACTGGACCAGCTCTATACACTTGAAAGGGTGCTAGAGGGGGCACTGGAGTTTAAGTCAAACTCTTTCCCAGTCAGGGTTGGACTCTGCCATTGCTGCCCTTTGTCACCCATTCTGTTCATAACTTGTAAGGACAGGATTTCTAAGTGCACCTAAATAGCTGAGAGAGTCAGATTCGGTGGTTTTAGGATTGCGTCTCTACTTTTTGCAGATGATGTGGTCCTATTTGGCTCATCAAACACTGACCTCCAGCTTGCACTGGGGCAGTTTTCAGCCAAGTCTGAAGCAGCTGGGATGAAGATCAGCACCTTCAAGTCTGAGGCCATGGTTCTCAGCTGGAAAGAGTGGACTGCCCGCTCTGGGGGGAGAGAGTCTTTGCCCCAAGTGGAGGGGTTAAAGTATCTTGGGATCTTGTAAACAAGTCCATTGTGGTGAAAAAAGAGCTGAGCCAGTAGACAAAGCTCTCAATTCACTGGTCAATCTATATACCAACCCTCGCCTTCTGTCATGAGCTGTGGGTAGTGACTGAAAGAACAATATCACAAATACAAGTGGCTAAAATAAGTTTTTTTCACAGGGTGTCTGGGCTCAGCCTTAGGAATAGGGTTTGGAGCTTGGACATCCAGGAGAGGCTCGGAGTAGAGCCACTTCTCCTCTGTATCGAGAGGAGCCAGATGAGATGGTTTGGACATCTGGTGAGGAGGCCTCCTGGACTCCTCCCTGGGAAGGTGTTTTGGGCATACCTAGCTGGGAAGAGACCCTGGGATAGACCCAGGACCTGATGGAGAGATAACGTCTCTTGATTGGCCTGGGAACACCTCGGAACCCCCACAGAAGAGCTGGTGGAAGTGGCCGGGGACAGGGGCCACTGGTCTTCACTGATGACATTACAGCCCCTGCAACCCAGCCCTGGATAAGCAGTGGAAAATGAATGGATTGATGGATGGATGGATATGTCATTATGCTCCAAAATCAAAAACTGTTATATATATATATATATATATATATATATATATATATATATAAATACACGCACACAAAACATGAAGCTAGAACGTATCACTCCTGTTACATCTCAGCTACCATTAACTCTCCTCCCATCAGCCTCTGTTAGGCAGTTTGACTTTCAGAGTGAGTTTTCATCCACAACAGCAGCCCCCTGTGCTGCCCCAAGCTGTGAAAGAGACACACTTTTTTTGCAGGCTGTTATTGATATTCTGTTCAAGGCAGTCCAACACACTCAATGCTGAACACTCCTCAGCTTGGCTAGATTTACAAGGTTCAAGTTGAAGAAGTAGGCAGACAAAAGAAAAGTCATATCTGGGGTAGATTTTAAATGTAGTTTTAGAGATGTGAAGGACGGAATGTTATGAGGGAGCAATTTGAACAATGAGTGCTGTTACATTTTCCAATGTAGGCACATTGGCTCATAAAAACACCAAATGGACCCAACAGGACTCTGCTACCTGTTACACTGATAAGAAAGAAACGTTCCAGTTTTTATGAAACAGTTTTCTTCTTCCTCTCACTTCTTGATCAATTTACAATGTCAGTTTCACTATTAAGATTTTGGCTTTGACTTAAGCCCTTTTACTAATGCTTATTGCTCCATTTCTCTCCTGGTTTGGAAAGATCCATAGCCCCCCTTCCACACATGGAAAAATCTCGGCTTGGCAGGCTTGGGTCCCAAGAACCAGTTCCAAATTTGTGAGATTCAAGGATTTCATAAGATACGTGCTTTTCAGTTCCTGAAAGCATCAAAGTATATAATCATTCAGAATTAAACCTCAACGAGAGTTTTGCAGTCTGCAAAAAGTGTTTTCTTATCTGCCAGGACCTGATGTGTTGGTGTAACACTACGCCACATATGCATGTCAACAAAGAAAAGACCATCATGGCGGTCTGCATCAAACAATCTAAATTTTGGCTGGGCTACACAAAACCCTAACCCTAATCCTAACCCTAACACAAAAAATGATTCTAATACAGCAAGGAAGGGACCATGTCCATTATAAGACTAACTTTAACACACCGTGATTGCTCTGTTGTCGAAGGTGCCGAGATCTTCTCTTCTTAAAAATGCCCCCACTGCAGCTGTAGTAATGTCTGTTCACACTCATGGAAAAAAACAGCTGAGTTCATGTTCCATGATCCACAAACATGTGAGTGGATCCATTCACTGTGTACACAAATGTTTACAGTGTCCATCTACAAGTGACTTATGCTACATATGAGCTTTGTGAGATGCCCCCCCCCCCTTCAAACCAGTCAAATTCTGTAAAATAGTATATGTGTAAAGGAAAAGTTTAAAAAAATATCAGGGTCTAGACAGGTTGATGTTCTGAAGATAGGAGACCATGTGTGATTAGGGCTCATGTTTTATGGTAAACCCTATCCAGCAATACCCTATGAAGCAACTGTTTTAATCCTGTGTGTGATTGGTCTTACTTTCAAGGTGAGATGCTTGTTTTAATTCCAAATATCCTTTAAAATCTCAAGTTTGTGTCTTCTTACTTTCTGCTGGCTCTTACTCTTCTATGTCACTCTTATCCCTTATTCCCATTGCGTGCATGGTAATGAAGGTCATATCTGTTTCACTTTCTTTTTATGTAAACTTCACTTAATTTGTCCTTCTTGTCGTCTTATCCAAACTAACTTTTTCTTTGTTTTAACCTTTCTGCTCACTTTCCCTTGTTTGACCACTTTTATCTCTTTAACTTGGATGTCTTTTTTTCTCCCCTTCTCCACCTTCCTGTCTAGTTTGATCTATTATCTGTTTATTGATTGCTGTCTTTCACCAATAAGAAGGCTTTGGTGCAGGAGTGAAAACAAGTGTTTGTTCTCTTCATAAACCTTAAATCAACTCATCCTTCCACACATATTTACACACACACATACACACACACACACACACACACACACACACACACACACACACACACACACACACACACACACACGTGGATACAAGATCTCATTAATATGACAATAGTGTCATTGCTAAAGAGACTGCAGCACACAGACTGCAGCACATTACTCCTCGGCCCTCTTAAATCACCATCTCTCCTCCTCTCCTTGCCTCTCCTCTGTTCATCCTCGAGTTAAGTGGAGCAGCTCCAGATTGAACCCCTCAGCAACTGTCATCTCTCACCCACTCTGGCTTCAATTTTCTGTTCACGCAGCATAAAAATGAAGCATCAAAACCCTATTAGCCAACAGAGGAAGACCCAAAGCTACTCTGAAAAACTGTGTGTCATTTGGAGAGATTAAGGTAAGTGGTTAAGTGATGACTCCCGCTGGTTTATGTTAAAATCTTGGCTCCCTTTCTACTGTCTATATGTTGCTACATATTTAGCTGCCCGCATTAAAAGTAAACTGTTTCAAACTAAACCTCTTCATCACATCTTGCTCATTTCCAACTGTGACATAAATAGCTGTAGGAGCAGAGTTTCATTAAAGCTGTATTAACCCCCAGAGAGCAGAGGAAAGAGAGATGTGCCAGTGACTCAGAGAGGTCATCCATCTCCTGTGTTTTCCCTCATTTTCTCTCCCTTCTTGACAGATAATTCAATATGTTCAGAACAGGCCACAGAGTTGTTCCTTTGCATAATTTCATTAAGCAACATTAGTTGTGCTATGAGAGAGGTGACAGGAAGGAAATGGTATGGAATTAGAACTTGATAAGAGGAGGTATCAGCAGGAGAAAGGTTAGCCTGTATGTCACACCACAAACACATGTCCTCATCCTCCCAAAAGAGGCATTTGCATAAAGCATACAAGTTGACATTTCTCAAAGAAGTATCCTACGATTGGATTTTCCTTCAAACCAAGCAATTTCTTTCCCGATGTTTACTTCAGAGGAGAATAATGCCATTGAAGTGTATTCTTTAGTATTAGCTTTGTCTCACATCCCACACATCAGGAAATTGGTTTGCTTTATGGTGTTTCTTTTCCAATGTGCATATCTACTCTTCGTGTGCAGGCCTTGAGGGATTTTAATCTAACAGCATAAAATGTGAGAGCATTGCCATGCTGACCCCATTCTTAAAGAAGCTGTCAGCTTAAACACAAACTGCTATCTTTAATAGGAAAAGAGATGGAGTCAAAAGAAGTGAAGTAGTAGAAGTGAAGTAGCAGAAGTGAAGTAGCAGCGTGGTCACTAAGATCACATCCACACACACCGGCTCTGTAACCTCACTCCTGGATGGAACCACAGTTGCCAAAGGTGAGAGGCATCAGTAGGTGTGGGGGTAGTTTCAAACCCCCAAACCCATTATGTATTGCTGATTATGTAGTTTTTTTTAAAAGCATCATTAGATTTTAACCTACAGTTTGTGCTGAGCTAGTTTTCAGCAGTTGTATAACAGCTGGGATGAGACTCAGCATCTCGATGTCTGAGGCCACAGTCGGGTGCTGAAAAGTGAAAGGTAGCACGTTATTCTACATCAAAAAGTGAAGTTGGTGAACACCTTTTTGTAGGGTAAAAAGTAAAGACAGAATATAGGAATGATTGATTATTCATGTAAGTGAACCACCTAATAACTCTCTGAGCCAGTTTCTGTGCTACCATTACATTAGAGCAAAATCGATACCCTGCAATGTTCCTCTTTCTTTTGGGTGACTTTTTTTTTAATTAATTTTTTTTTTAACATTTCATAACCTTATTGTGAGAAGGTCATTATGTTCAACCCTTTTCTTTATTCAATAGTTCTTTTATTGCCCAAAGCGGGAGTGACTAATAGAGGCAAGATGCCTGATTTAAGTGATGACTGAAGAATGAGATGCTTGTTCGAGCAGCTTAAATGACCCCTCTGCATGGTGCCATGGATTTACCCTTACTGAACTTGTAGACCCCTGAGGCAGTCTACAGTATTATGTTTGCGGGGACATGTTGCTGCATGAATCCATGGGCTGTGTGACATGAAACTCAAACTTAGGAAGTTCAGTTTGAGTAGCAGCTCCATAAATGTGACCACCTTTCAGCTGTCAAAGTTTTCAACACTGGTAACTATACAGAAAGGATTTAATAACTCTGGGACTGTTTTACATTTGCTGCAACATTTGCATATTTTCTCTTACAGATCACAAGATAAGAAATGTACCCCTCAATATTCATATACCGTATATTTCTTAGCAGAATATATATACTTTGTATTATTTTGCATTTATTTAAAAAAAATTTAATTACACTTATGTGTATATTTAGTATTTTCCTAAATTTTAACACTTTTGAATGGGATTAGCTGTAAACCAAAAAGCAATTTCCCCTTGGGGATCAATAAAGTATTTCTGATTCTGATTCTGAGGAAATGAAAAGTGAGAACATGTGCTTAACAGACTATTTAAAGCAACCCAGCTGCTGCTTTACATTCTGTTAGCTGTAGAGAGACTGAATATACTGATACTGATGTAGAACAGGTAAATCGGAGTCAGATGAGAGGGTTTATTGCTGGGTGAGTCATTGCCGTGAGTGATGGCACTGATTGTGAAATGATTGCTCCCACTGCAAGCCGTGCAGCTTATACCGATGTTGGAGGGCAGTTTTGTTATGGCAGGCCATGCTGACTTAACATCTGGGACCTGTGTGTCTTAGGAGGTAGCTGAGTTATGGCTGATGTTGATGACAGTCTGGTTAAGGACCAGGATATTGTGCTCCCTGAAGCAGGTTTATCATGTTACCAGAACAGCAGCTTGCATATTCAAAGTCACAGGCATAAACAATATATTATACACAGGTTTCCCTCATTTCTCTTTGAAAACACTGTTCAAGGCCAGTTTGCTTATAATATCAAGCAGTTTTTTAAAGGTGATAAACTCTAAATCTAATCATGAACAATTACATCAGACCTTTTGCAATCATTTCCACCTTTTATTACCTTAGCCTGGGACACATTTTGAGTAGCTGTGCATTATTTTCAGCTGGAAAAAAAAACACACATTTATCTCATACTGATGTCTCTGAAAACCTTCATTTCAGCACTATTCAGCCTCTACCTGAGATGCTTCATTTCAGCTTATTTCCACTGATACAAAGTCAGACAAGTTGTGGGTGTCACTTTTTGCACAAATCTGTAGTCATAAAAATGACCTGAACGTTGTGAAGAAGAAGAAGCCGAGTAGTGAAATGGAGAGAAAAGAAAAAGTTTGAATCAGGTTCAGGGTGGGTGTGTCCTTGAAAGAGCTGTTGAGCTGAAGGCTCTGCTGAAACAAGCTGTTCAAAAAAACTGGAAAACACATTCGGGATTAAACCAACAGCATTTATTTATTTATTTATTTATTTTTGAAGGGACAGTGAATATTAAGAAACATTTCACCGTAGCCTCAATGTAAATATGCCAGAGTTAACAATCAGGCTAGTTTTTATCTAGATACAAGATAAAAATAGAAACATAACAACAGTATAAAACCAAAACATGCGAAGTTAATGATGCCATCTAACAAAATGTGCAAGAAAACATTCAAAGTGCTAGACAGAGGCAATGATGAAGTGCCTCTCCTGAAGTTGTACCACACAGAAGGTTGCCACAAAGCCACTCAAATATAAATAGACACACACACACATACACGCACATCCATGCAGTAAATCATGGAGTATTGGCTTTTCAACTCAGGTGAATATATGTGTTATACATAGAGAAGAAAATTGTACAGTCAGCTACCTCAATACACCCCCCCCCCACCCCCAAAACCAACCACAAAAAGCAGTGCGTCAAAATTGTTTGCCAGCATCTTGGGTCTTAGTTTTCAGTCTGTCTTCATAAAGATCAAGCACTTAGTGAAAGAAAGCCCCTTAACACAGATTTAAACTCTGGGGAATCAAGATAGAAGTCACTTTGACTTTAACTGTACTGTCCGTACTGTACACAGGCTTCTTTAAAAAAAAAAAAAAAGTATGTAGATTCAGCTCCCAGTACATAGGCAGATTTAAATGGACTGTGAGGATTTTCTATGTGATTTTGACAAAGTCTCACTTCTAGATATATGCCTGATCATAATCCACAATTTACAATGAGATTATCAGCATCAATACAGATTATTTCTAAACGCTTTCCTATCGGGACTGGACCACATTGATTTACAGCACGTCAAAGTCTCTAAGACAACACCATGCCAGCTGACAAAGTTAAGTAATGAGAAGAGAGATGTGTTTTTCTCTGCTGAAAATGATTTCTTGGATTAATTTTGTAGTAATGGACGCTTAAAATGAACTGGAATTAAGATAAGGGCCAGGGGAGCAGAAGAAAGCTAAATGCGAGAGTGATAGAGCACTGGCTAAAGGCTAAAACACAGGCTAATCTGTTTGTGATCATGTTCATTCCAACCTACATGCAGCAGTTATACTGCAGTGATCCGATCAAACTTCAGAGTCTGTTAATATAATGAAGAGTGTGGTTATGTTGGCTCTACTTGGTAGATAAGCCCTGGCAGGACATTATAAAGATTCACTTATGTCACACATTGGCTTATGGATACATCTCAGAGCACTGGGATGTGGGCAGCGCTAAATATAGCTGGCTACTAAACTACAGTACAAACTGACAAAGTTTGCTTGTTGTCACATTTCAAACAATAGCTCCATGTAACTGTAGATAAATACCTTACCTTCTCGTGTTGTATGCATAAAAAAGGTGGCTTGAACAAAGACAAGTAGTGATAAAAAGACAATCTGATCTCCATTTATTTTCTAAAACAAACACATGCCTTGTTAAGAGTCATGTCATCCTGACAGTGTGCGCATAATTCCGACCAAAGGCGTCGCTTTAAAACAGCTCTGCTTGTCTACAAGTCTCTTCGTGGTTTAGTGCCAAAGTACATCTCTGACATGTTAAAGCCATATGAACCAACTCTATGACTCTGAGAACCACATGGAGGGGTCTCCTTCTGGTCCCCAGAGTCAGGACTAAACATGGTGAGGCTGCGCTTCAGTTTTATGCTCCTAAAATCTGGAACAGTCTTCCAGTAGACGTGAGACAGGCCTCAACTCTGACAATGTTCAAATCCATGCTGAAGACAGTTCTGTTTAGCTTTGCATACCCTTGCCCTAATACACTTCAAATGTATAGTCCTCACAGCCCCTTTAAAGATAATTTGAAATAGCTTACATATTTCCCCAATTGAGAAGCTTTATAGCTGTTCCACTTGGCACAAATGTTGATAAGAAAACAAAAAGACAGATGTACTTTTGTTTTCAACAGTGTTGCAAGTCATCTACCACCCTGCTAGAAAGACTAAACAAAAGTGAAATAACTCTAAGGACCATTTTCTGTTTCCAGACATCATACTACATACTGCAGATACAGGAGATATGCTTGGTATGCACATGCTGTAAATAGCATAAAAAGTATAGTAATTGGTGTTGTCACATGGTCTGCAGATATGACAGAAGAAATCAACTAAGTGGAATATTTTGCAAATATGGAATGAGCTGTAAACTGAAGACTTCTACAGAATTTAATCTTGAAATTTATCCTTTTCCTGTTGTAACTGGTTCCCTTGCTTTGGGGTTTGGTGGAGTGAAGCCCATCTATTTGATTTAACTCTCCTTGATTTTAGAGCACCTTTCCCATTTCTCCTCTGCACTGCTTTTGGCGAAAGCAGTGTACATCTTTAGAAATTTAAGTGTTTTAATTATCATGCCCACGACTCTTAGTATAGTTTACTCAGCCTCTTCTCCAGTATGTACTCGGCATTCTTCTGAGAGTTGTGTCATTACACGATTCATCGACACAGAGCCCCCAAGTGACTGGACCCACTGCTTTTTTGGGAGTTGCAACATCCCCAGATTAAAAGTTAGCAGTGTAAGTAAAACATATCAATCAAAAAGTCTTTCCAAAATGTCAGCCCCGTGTTTGAAAAGCACTGAGATTGCACTGAGAGAGAGTGATGCTATATCAGAGCAGTCATTTCCCATCCTGACTGCTGCCTAATTAACTCGTCTCCATGTTTGATCAGTGGAAACTATAATTATGGGTTTGGTTTGCTCAGAGCTTGGCTGTGGGAGTTAAGGAAGTTGATGAGTCTGTATGAAGTAGAAAGAGATCCTCTCCTCAGTCTTGGACTGAATAAAGAGCTTTGTATTTCTTTCCAGAATGTGGCTTGCTTTTCACCTTCTTTTTTGCCTCTTTGTGGACTGCAACAGTCAAAATTGGATGTTAATGTCAGAGGAATATGGCAGTTGATAAGTTGATATTCAGATATATTAGCTTAGTTAACAGGACTTTATTAGTAAAGCTGAATCTGTGCTGTTCTCTCTTACATCAGGTTTTTCTTTTACTTTCTGGCAGCTGTTTTTAATATCCAGCTTTTCATCTCAGCGCTCTTATTAATTACTTTTAGCTTTCATTTGCGCTCTCCTCACTCATTTTTGATCTAATGGATAAGACTTCACAGAGTTCCATTTCTTATGTTTTCCTTTAATGCTTTCTGGCATTTTATTGCTAACTCTCCCTCTCTCACACGCCAGCTTCTGTGTATTTGTCATTTCTCTCCATCACTCTGTAATGAGATAGATTGGGAGGTAAACATGAGGCGAGGCTTTCCTGTTTTCCACCTTTTCTGATTCTTTACATTTTGTTGCTGTTACAAACACTGTGACTGGCAGCCAGGCAAATAAGGCCATGCAGAGGGATGTTTGCTCTCTTGCTTGCTCAGTCCAGACAACTTTCTTTGGTTGTTTTTATCTGTTTTCTGTCTGCTCTTGCACAAATGGGGACAGGCCGCAGCATGCTGGGGTAACAGCACAACAGTGCAGTATTTAAACTCTCTCAGACCTTTGCACCTGACTGCTCAGTACCATGGGGACCTGCTCTGAGATTATTGTGGGTGGGGAGGAAGCAGGCTGCCCTGTTTTGAAGCTATGCCCTCCTCACCAGCAAATCTGTATACACAGAGCGGTTATATCTGTGCTTCACAGAAGAGAAAGTATTTTTGGTTGTCTGTCTTCATAGCTTTTTTTTTTTTTTTTTGCAGCTTTTCCTGGGGGTCTGGAAACAGATCTTTCAGCTTCAATCCAGGATCCCACAGATTTAACTGCAAAGTGGGAAGCTAACTGACTCCCTGCTGGGTGATATATAGCTCTGAGGTCCTTAATATGCTCCATTAGTTTCCTGCACTGCATACGCAGATAAACAAGTTACTCTTGGACATTTCTCCCTTTGTCTCCTCTGTATTACCTGTCCTCATCCTCTCTGCTTATTTAGACAATATTAGTGTTTCGCTCTCTACAAAGCAATAGTTTATGTCACATGTTGACGTGTAATTGCAGCAGAGATATGTAATCCTGGTTCAGTTCTCCAAATTGTCACTGGTGCCAGTGTGAACTCATTAGACCTAAAAGTCTCTTCGGCTTTTTAAAGTTAATTAGATGTTCAAATTGGAGCTGAAAAGGTGAATGGGGTTTGGATCCTTTAACTCTTCTTCTTCATCAGCCTATAGAAGCCAAAGGAAAGGAGACATTAACAAAGCAAAGTCAGCCTCTGAATGGGATAAATCCCCCAACTAAATTAAATTTGTCCTTGCTACATTGTCTGACAGCCGCATGGAGCTCACCGGAGGAATGATTATATTGCAGCCCCACACTCCTTCTCCTCCCCTCCATTCTGTCTGCACTCTTATAAAGGAGTATGTCTTTGAACCTGTGCACGATTAAACCACTGCAGAGGCATGCTTATGACCAAAGATACAGGAACACACACACACACACACACACACACACACACACACACACACACACACACACACACACACACACACACACACACACACACACACACACACACACACACTTACACAGAGAGAGAGAGAGAGAGAAAGAGAGAGAGAAGCTCTCACTAAATTGTCGCAAAATATTATGTTAATTGTTTTTAAGAAAATTGTGTTGTAATAAAAAAAAATCTTCAAAAGAAATGACAATCTGGCAACAAGTGTGGCTGTGAGTCAGTGGTAAAGAGGGCAGGGTGTCATTCAGAAGGTTAGGGGTTTGATCCTCAGGCTTTTGTTGTCAAAGTGTCCTTTAGCAAGACACTGACATGAATAGCTCTCAGAAGCATTGCCATCGGTGTACAAATATGTGTTAGTGGGGTTAATGAGTACTGATGGCCTTTTAGTGCATGACTGTGAGTGAAAGAGTGATGATGTGACAAGCAGTGTACAAGCTTTGAGAGTGGTTTCAAGAGTAGAAAAACATTAATTGCAGTCCATTTAACAACTTGCATTTGGATTTAAGAACCAGCTTGGTAGGATGGAAAATCCAGGGTTAAGCCTGAAGTCAGCTTGATAAGAGAAAATCCAGTATTGTAGTACAGGCCTCTGTTCCCACAAGTTTACATGACCCCTTGAGTCCCAGTTAATGCTATATATAATGCCTATGCACTAATTAGTTATCCGTCAAACTTACCAAGTTGGGATAGTTTTATGAAACTGACCTCACACATGTAACAACTATCCACCACAGGTAAATCTCTGCCACTTGAGATGGAACAACAGGCGTCAATGTTTAAAACTTTCTTCAGAGGATCAGATGGAGTTATGGCCTCTGTCACCTCAAACCTGAACCATTGCTGAGTTGAAGTTGCAGGCTATATTTTTCTTTAAAGTGCTTTTGGCTTACAATTTTTAGGAAAAGGACACAACTGCCACAAATTGAAACTTGTTGATTCCTTTGAATTATTTACAAATGTTATTTGTTATTTGTCTTTGTCTTGTCATTTATGTTAAGTCTGCTCACTTTACTTCAGTCTTTTTTTTTTTGTGTTTGTCATGTTTGCTCTTATTTTGAAGTCTCTGGCCTTATGTTTTCCTACCATTGTGATTGTAAGCCCCGCAGTTGTTGTTTCCACCTGTGCCCCATTATTTCTTGTATAAAAGTCTGTCTCCCTTTGTCTTTTACCACATCTTTGTGTTTAATGTGCCAGTTTTCCCCAAACTCCAGTGTCCTGATCCTACCAAGTTTGTTTCTCTTTCCTGTTTTTAAACTCCATTAGATACTGTGAATTTTGTTGCTCCTCTGTTAATCTAGTTTTTCAAGCATTGCTGTGATTTTTTGTTTACATTTTTCTCAAGTTTCTCCAGAAACTTTTGCTATTTTTGGTTCATTAATTTGGGATATTTTTACTCTAATAAAGAGTCTTTTTGTTAATACTGAGCTGAGCTTGTGGGTCCTTTGTGTTGATTTTATGAGTTAAAGAAAGTTTCTGCCAACTTAATGAATCCCCCCCCCATTCTTTGTAGTACTTTTTTTTCCAGTGTTGTTAATGTTGTAAAAACAAGTTGATAATTCTGGTTCTGTCTTTGAGTATTGTTACTTAAAACACCTGAAAATGAACTTCATGAGCCTCCTGGTTGTGGTAAAGTCTTTACTGTAAAGAAAACATTTTTGCATGGAGAGATGTTTACTACAACCACAGCTTAAAATAATACAGTTTATTGTTGGTGTGTTTTTCTGTGGAGGATATTCACAAGGGTGGCTGAGAGTAAAGTGAAGACACAAGAGTAACTTCCACCAGGAAGATGTATGTGACAGTGCTGATCCCTCTGCGTTCCCATGACAATAGCTGTCACATCCTCATCCTTCACGTCATGGTGTCAGAAACCCCAGGCAGCGCTTGTAATCTCTCTGAGAACAATTCAGCAGCAAAGTGGGACTTGCCTAAATCGTATGAGTGAGTTATTCCAAGCACACGACCTCTGTTTGCACTGTGAATTAGATACTGACAGAGACTTCTGGCACTAAGAAACAATGTTTCCCCGCCTCTCAATATTACATATTGGAGTGTATAGTTTCTTTTGTAACATCCACTGACAGATTGTTTTAATTCAGTTAATTGATACTGGAACATGACTATGAAACACTTTACTCTTCTCTTGTAAAACATTCAAAGGTCCTAAACCATAGCCCAATTTAAATGTTACCAAGTGTATTGATGATTCAAAAATGCTATTAGAAGTAGTTGGAAGTATTTGAAAACTTGATCTTTGTAAAATAGGTTAAGTTGTTTCAGCAGTTAAATAGTGGTAGAGCAATAGCACTAAAGTGAATTGAATGAGTTGAAATAATAGGAGAGGTTTCTTTTGTTGTATTTTATTGAAGTATAGACACATTGTACATGATGTGGGACTTTGTTTCCCACACTTCCTCAAAAGAGGCAGTTATATACTGAACAAGTGTTTGTGTGACTGCATGTTTCCAGCATGCAGCTTTGGAACACACATACTAACTCCTGGGATTTGTCTGTTTGGTTCCCCAGGAATCTGTATCTAACTGAGGCAGCAGGCATGAAAGACATGTGGAGCAAGAGGAGTTGAGGAGACGGGTAGAAGGAGAGAGACAGAACCCAGAAAAAAGGAAAGACGGTCATTTCCAGTTTTCTTATATCTGACCTGCAGCTGATCGATAGGTAGCTCCTGAAGGAGGGAGAAGAAGAAGAAGAGAGAGAAGAAAAAGAAGAAGAAGAAGAAGAAGAAGAAGAAGAAGAAGAAGAAGAAGAAGGGAGAGAAAGAGCTTCCTCCCAGGCGTTGTGAAGACATATTCCCCCAAGATACATAAGATGTGCTGATTATAGCTGAGACATGAAGTCCTGGCTGTAAATGTACAATTTAAAGTCAGTCTAAAAAAATCAAATATTAGTCTTCATTTATTAACTGCGCAGGTTTGCGTGCCATGAGCTCCAGGCTTGCAGCAAGGCTTGAGGGTGCTGCGTCACAGTGAGTCAATTATAACAGTAAGTTGTGAGGAATTTTGATCATCAAATAATAAATTCAGACTAGCTGCTCAAGAAACTCTGTTTAAACTTCACAAATATGTCAGAATCCTAATTTTCTCAGTCTTGCTTCCAGAAGGATGAAGTTCTTTACATTCTAGACATCACATAAACCCCCTGACTGGCTCATGCTCTGGCAAAAAACAACATTTATTACAAGAACTTGGGTCTTTATTACAATATACATCCTCCAGTTATAGTTACTATCTATATCTGGTGCCTGTTTGTTCTGAAAATAAATACCTAGAAGCTGGTGATATACCAGGCTGGCAACTTAAGATGTGTTTTTAGCCTCCTTCATATGTTCTTTCTCCTTCCCTGGAAGCCAATATGTTTTGGTCCAACAGGGTGAGGAAGGATCAGGGTGGAGTGGAAGCTGTTTTTACAGCTAACAGATGGGAGATTTTACTCTCAGCTTTAATAGGGTGTGGGGTGATAGTTACATTAAGAATCTAAGACAAAAAAAAGGAAAGTAAGACTTAACAGCATCGCTCCTCTCTATGATCTATTGATTTCTTACTTTCTTCCTTCCAGACATCGATGTCTTTGTATCAATGCTGTCTTTGTGGGTAATGTTAAAAGGTTTTCAGTGTGTGTATTTTTGCATGCATTTGTGTAGAAATCATGCCCCACAATGTGTAATATGAGACTGTTGAAGCTGTGCCTGAGTTGGAGTTTATCACTACCTCTAAATCTGACTAACACACTTGAGATTTGGAGCTCATAACATACCCTGCCGAAGTGCTATCCTGTTTGCCTCTTCTGTTTTATTTTCTCTTCTACACCAATGTTGTTAGCATTTAAAAGTGTTCAGGGATCTTAATTTCCATCAGTTTATTTGCACTTTCCTTTAAAACACTTTAGCTGTCCTAAAACAATCTAAAAAGACAAGATCTTTGCCCGATCATCCATCCCATCTGGCTCAAGGAAATATCTCCTTGTTGTCCTGCATTTCCTATCCCCCTACATGATGAACTTCAAACACAATAAATAAGGTAAATGAGACAGAACTGCTCTTACAGACCACTGTTATATGTGATTTAAAGAGACAGAAACATAACTGCTTGTTAACCACCATACAGAAATGTGCTTTTGGTACATGGTGCCAAAAGCTGTTACTGCTTGTGCAAGACTGATATTGCACAAGGCCTCCCCCTCCTGGTGATGTTGGTATTCTGGATTATTGCTTCTGTGATTTTGCCAGGAGGATTTAACTTGCTGTAGGTTAGTGTAAACATCGGTTAACAGTCAATTTAATTAATTTTTGCTTCTAGCTTACTATTTAAGAGGAAACAAATAGATATGCAGCATCAAACAGAATTAGGTAAGGCGCTTTAGCAGAAGTTAGATGTTTTTCTATTTTTTCTACCACTTTTACAGTCAGGAGGAAAATCACAAACTAAACCTCAGTTTTGGTCAATCATAGCAGCAGCTTCAGAAGGGACCTTCCTGCATCAAGCATGTTTCAGGTTTGTCCTACCGGTTAAATCACATTCCCCAAGGACTGAGGCCACAGTCTTTGATGTGGCCAGACTTCGCAACATGTCAGTCCCAACTCTTTTTACTATCCTATTCCTCTAAAATGAAGGCATTAAAAAAGCAATAATGTTTCTCTAAAGTGTTAAAGATCTCTCTTAATTTCCACTTCTTTCCCCAGTGTGTGAATATTTCAATGTTCATCTCTTAAGATAAAATCATAATACAAGAGCAGACTACACGCAATAATGAAGGGACACCAAATGCAGCAGATGATCTGCTTGCCACGATGATTAAACAGCACAACATGGTTGACCTCTTAAATATCACTGTAAATGGGCTCAGGGAATGTTGCTGTATCATACCACATTGCATCAATTTGCTTCAATTTAGACTGTACTACAGATTATATTTATTTATTCATTCATTCATCTTCTATACCACTTCTCCTGTGCAGGGTCGCGGGTGGCTGGAGCCTATCACAGCTGACTTAGGGCAAGAGGCAGGGTACACCCTGGACTGGTCACCAGTCAATCGCAGGGCTGACACATAGAGACAGACAACCTTTCACGCTCACACTCACACCTACAGGCAATTTAGAATCACCAGTTAACCTACTGAACATGTTTTTGGACTGTGGGAGGAAGCTGGAGTACCCGGAGAGATCGGGGAGAACATGCAAACTCCACACAGAAAGGCACACCATGCCTGAACTGGGATTCGAACCAGCGACCTGTGAAGCAACAGCACTAAAAGCTGCACTACCATGCAGCCCTTACCGATTATATTTAATAATATAGTAATCATTTCATATCTTATGTAATCTCATCTCATGGCTTATGCCATATCCTGTCATATCTTATCATATCATATCATATCATATCATATCATATCATATCATATCATATCATATCATATCATATCATATCATATCATATCATATCATGTATTATGCATCACATGTTGCTTATGACAGGCAGTTTGCCTGTTTTGTTTTGGGTGTTGGTTGGAGACACGTGCGGTCTATATTTTCTTTGTATGCTATGCATGCTTGAAATAAATAAAAATAAAAATGATAAATATATCAGATTGAATCATATCATTTCAAATATCATATAATATCATATATCATATAATATCATATATCATATCACATCTTATCACATCTTATCATATATCATATCTGGTGTGTTTGTGGTATGAAATGATAAAGATCATATTAGGTATTATCTCATAATATATTGTACAGTATATCAAATAGCAAAACAAATCTCTGAGTCCTTCCACTGTAGTTTAAGTCACAGAAGCAATAAAGTGAGAGTTACTCTAGATACACAGCAAAGTTCAAGGAAAGGTGAGAGTAAGTGGAGAGAGAAGAAATTGGATTGTGGACATCAGGTATCTAAAGTAACAAGACATACATTTCAACTCGTAAAAGCTGTAGCGAGGCAAAGGAAATTGAGAATGAAAGCTCTCAGAGCACTCCTGCTCATGAGAAGAAGAAATAAAAGGAGAGAGAGCTCAAGAGATGTAATGATCCAAGAGAAAGTGGGAAAGGTAGAGGTGGATAAGTGATATCTATCGAGTGAAAGGAGATTGACAGAGAGGAATAGAGAATGGATAGGCAATAGGGAAGCCATCAGAAGCAGGAGTGGAGTGTGATAAAAAGTCTGTGTTGAAAAAGGGCAACATGCAGATCCATTTCTGCCTGAAGAGGAGTGATATTTAAAAGGTAAAGGAATATAATGTTTTGCTCACAGAATATAGTTGTTTCCTCTTTGCAATAGTCTGGCAGGAACTGTCTATGTCTGATAATAGCATTTCATATACACACACAGGTCGATAGGGATGTAAGTTAAAATGTTATTTGGGCACCATAACTTTGACTTCAGACAGTCAATTTTCAAGCTGTGATCACAAATATGATTAATCGATTCAGTTTGTGTTTTTTAACTTGTACGAAAAAAGTACTCTGCTTTGAAGACCACAAGGGCTAGTGGCAGTAAGCAAGTGAAAGACTTTTTTTCCCAAATCTTACTCAAAAAATCTCATTCCTTGTCTTGTTCAAAAGGAATCACTGACTTTTGGTTGTCTCAGAGAGAATACAGTAAATCTGTTTTTGCTCCTTTATGGCTTTAAAAAAAACAAAGTCAACATAAAAGAAAGACTTTATGTAGAATATCTGTACGAAGAGATATTAAAGGATAAATAATAAAGCAGAATTTAATTATTTTGATGGTGAGTCCAGCTTTTTATTGTGGTATCATTTACATTTTTCAGACTGTTGGATCACTTTTGTTCAACAATAATTTGTTGTCCATTTGTTTTCAGTCACAAACTCAGAACACCTTCCACTTCAGAACAATGGCTGCTTGTTTTTTTTTGTTCATATCACCTCAGGTAGCCCAGCTGAGGACACTCAAATGTTTCCGATCCATCCAAACACAGACAATATCTCTCTCCAGTTTTTTTTTCTCTCTTCCCATGCTGTCTGACTTCAGAACCCTCCTCTCTTTCTGTTGTTTCCTGCTGTTTATCAGCAGTACTTTGAGACAATGAGAGTGATATTAACCCTTGTTTTCCCCTCAGTGTGTGCAGTCTGCAGCAAACTTTATGCGAGGTGTTCAGCTGCAGCTTTTACATTGTAATCAAATGTTGACCTCAGTTTGTGAATAAACTAAAGCCAACAGAGGGACACAATGGTTTTTTCTTCTTTTATCTCTAATTCTCCTTCAACCCACCAACCTGCTCATACCCCCTGTTGTCCTCCTTTGTGTTTTTGCTCTTTCTCTTTGTTGCATCAGTGGTCTTTGTTTGTAGAATGCACTATGGCATGAAGACTGACCACAGCTCAACCCTTTTCAGTACTGCCCAGTCTGGAAAGAAATGCTCTTTTTTCCACTTTATCATTTCTTTTTCCTTTTGTGAGATTGGTTCACTTTTGTGTGACTGTCAGTCAGAGATTACTCTTTGATCCAGTTGGACTGCTGTGTGATTGTCTTCTCTCTGTCTGGAGACAGCCTGCAGAGAGACTATAATATTCAAATGTGGGGAACATCAGTAACAAGTGCTTTTTCTGAGACACACATACACCCTGTAGAGGGTGTTTAATGTTGAATATGTGATGATAGGATGGAAAACAACATGACTTTTAAAGCTCCTTTTCTCTTCATAACTCACACCAATTTAGTTTGACAAAATACTTCACAATCAATTTTCAATGTCAAGCTTTGAAGTAATCTTTAAGACTTCTCTGCACAACAGAATGTTTTCCTCCAACCAAAGTTTATTTTGTGCCTTTTTCTGGAAGGTAGGACAGTGGAAGGAGGTGCAGTCTGTAAAAAAGAGATGAAGGAATGACAGACGATCAGGTTTGAACCTTGGCTGACCCTGTAGAGTAATACAGCCTGTGCACATGTGGTGCATGACTTAATTACAAGGCCAAACTAGCACCCCCTTCACATTAAGTTGTTGACATTTTTGAGTTGATGACCAAGATAAAATGATTCTGTTCCTTTATTTTTTTTACACTCACTTTTAGCCAAACATTCTGTTTTACAAAGATACACTAAAAATCCTTAAAATGTCTTGTGTGTTCATAATACTTTCAAACATCATTTGAGGTTATGATGGGTGCCATCATCATGACAATGATCAGTTAGAGGTCCATCTTATTTAATCATCTGTCTGTAGCATCAGAGCATCAGTAATAGATATTGTGAAATCAATGACTTTGAACTATCCCATTTTTAACAGCAGAATAGGTCCTTTCAGAAAAAGGGACAAAAGCAGTATCATCTTTTAAACCCTTTTTTTTAAATGGTGATGCCATTGTAAAAAAAACTACTGATGTGTGCCAAGGGACGTAAAGGATGGTGACCATAACAAATAATTTAAAAGCAAAACAAACAGGAAGTATGTTGAAAACCAGCGTAGGCTAGATCAAAGCTGTAGAAAGGAGAAATTGCTGTTGCATTCATAATTGAGTGGAAAGACTCTTTGTGATATGTGGTGATTGTAGGGGTGGGTTGAGAGATTGTTAAATGGATGGTTTAGAGTTTTTGAAGAGGGGTTGTATGACAGTTATCAACCACTTGTGAAGCAGCTCTTTTGAAAAGATGTACTCCTTCCATTTATTTTCATTCCACTTTCATAATCAAAGGATTTTTGGGGGCTTGACCAAATCCAGCAAGAGGCAGAGTACACCAGTGTTCAGTCACCTATAGGGCTGATGCATAGATTGACTACAATGAACACATATTCATGAGTCATATATTTGTAATGCTGGAGAAAGTTGGAGTTTACTGAGTAACCCAAACAAACACAGGGAGAACATTCAAATTCAACAAAATAGGTCCCTAATGACCTGAAGATTTGAACCAGTAACCCACGTACTGTGAGGAAACCCCACCATGCCACCAACAAATAAAGATAGCAGTAAATAACCAAAGAAAAAAACTGAGAAAGCATAGCACTCTCTTGGCCACTCTAATTCTGCAGTACTCATTAGTCGTTGGTGTGCTCTTGTCTTCCCTTTGATCAACATTTTGTTGTTTTTTTCATGACTGAATTATCTATTATTTGTTGCCTTTCTTTGAACTCCCTACCTGAATGACTGTTCTGATACCATGTGCTTCATTTGTTGAAAAGCAGAACCAATTTATAGAGTAAAACAATCAGATAAAGTTTAAGAAGAGGGCTGTTTTAGGTCATGGTCAAGTGGTCAAAACAATGTATAAGAATTAGCACTGAGTAGCATAATGACACATTAACTGCCACCTACAGTATATAAACATTGTTGAAGTGGTACATAATCCCACTTGAAACAAAAACAATCCATTTAAAAGGGAGAATTGTAATGCGAGAGGAATATGAAAAATATATGTTGCCCGTTAAAACAAAAGTTGAACACACACACACACGAACACACACACACACACACACACACACACACACACACACACACACACACACACACACACACACACACACATTATTTCAGTACTGTGATGTGGCTTCTCCTTCTCTGAGGTGTATAAGAGTATGAGAATAACTCCTTGCCACAGGGGAAGTGATGTGTGGCTGAGACAAGCAGTTGCAGATTAGTGTGAGATCTGACGTGAAAGGAAGACCGATTGGATGATTTCTGCTTATTTTAATGAATGTCTTGCATGATTAGACTGATGTATTTGAAGAAACCTGCAGAGCATATATCAGCAGCTTAAGTTTACATTTTCTGCCTTTGATGAACACCTGCACCAGACTTGCAAGTAGCTGTGACTGAAAATTTAATCTTACACCATGCATACAGTTGTACTGTGCAGCATTTGAAAAAGAAAAGTGTCCTGCATCACACAACTCCAGATTGTCCAAAATATCTCCATGAATATGCATGGGAGTAAGGTGTGTCAGCCTTTTTTGTGTCATATTTGTGCGTAGCCATGTCTTCAGGTGGTGCAGATCGGAAAATGTTCTCCCTGATGCTGCAACTGAGATGGAGAGACACAGACATAGTTTGATGAAGTCTTCAGCTTCATTGAAAACTTGTTTGTGGATAAAGTTTGGACGTATTTGCGGCTACGTCTTGTACGGTGTTACCAGGAGACTCACCGAAGACGTCTCCGATCACTTTTAGCTATGTCTCCAGTTGGGAGACACAGGGAAGGTGCAGGTACTCCACATTCACAGCTTGTTCTTTTTTGGCTGCCTTAATAACCACCAGCTCTCTAAGAGCTGGTGGTGCCATCTTGGTTGAATCTCCTCTTTAATTCTTCTGCAACTAAGTCCACTGCTTCATAAAACTCACATAGTTGATAGCGATGCTGTGTGCCAATAGCAGACTGGGGTTTTTGTCATCCTGTGCTTGTCTGGCATTTTCTGTCCAGCTGTGGATGTTCTCCACCACTGCATGATCTCAAAGTACTTCTGTGCTCAGCAATTTGGGGCACTCAAGGGCACTCAGTGCGCTGGCTTTGGTATGCTGTAAGTCCCTGGCCACCGACTCAGATGGCCCGAAAAGTGCTTTACGGCACAGGAGGCCAAAGTAGGTTTTAGCTTTTAGCGCCTTCTTAAATAGGCCTCCAATCTTGGCTCTGGTCTCTCTTCTCACACTTTTGTCATCTTTTAGCTGCCCCAAAGTGTCAATGATCTGTCTGTAGGCACTGCATACATGCTTGATAGCTGCTGTTCGTATGCACCATCTTGTTGAACATACAGCCAGTATGGTAACTACTGCTGCATCACAGCCAAACATCATCTCCTAGAGCTCCATGTGTTTGGATGACTCGCGGTTTGTCACAGCTACATCCTGGACGAAATTCATGGAGTTAGCAATTGGACTCTGGTGGCCTCGTAAAGAACTGGGTCAAGTGAGTGGTTGGCACAGTGCATGAACAGAGACTTGGGACATAATTCTTTCAGCTGCGCCTGAACACCTGAAAACCGTCCCAACATATTACGAGCTCCGTCAGAACAGTGTCCCTGGAGATGTCCAATTGGGATGTTCAGCCTGAGATATACATCACCGGTGCATTTTAACAGTGTCTCTCCACTGCTGTCAGGAGCATTGTAAAATCAGAGGACATCAGAATGAGTCTTCAAGTGCTCGCCCACATATTACAGCATCAATGAAAATTGTTCAGTTGTACTGGCGTCTGTGGTAACATTGGCTGTTAGTCCAAAATAGGGACTATATGCTGCACTGGACAGGCAGGCATACTGTTGAAAGGCTTCATCCAAAACTTTGCCTAAGAGCCAGTTCTGTCTCTCTTTTGGGAGGTTGTAGGTACGCTCCAGCATAAGTTCGTACAAAATGCCATCCCAGCTGCTGTCACCCCAAAAAGGCCACCCCTTTCTTTCCCAGGAGCACTGACCTGAACATCTGTTCCAGGACATGTCTCACTGTATTCTGAGCTATCCTTGTGTTTTCCTACAGCACCTCCAGCACCTCCAGCACCCCTTCTTCCCATGGTACTGGTATGGTAATGTAAGTAACATAAGTAGCTTTTCATTGTTTTAGGTGCTAATTGTTAAGCTGGACTGAATTAATTAACAGTTTATGCTGTTTTTTGTAATCTGTAAAAATGTAGCCATTAGCTATCAGAAGTGTCACATAACTGATTAAAAAGCTGCTATAATTTAGTACTTTTGCTGTAGTGTTCACAGCCATTGACCCCTATGATGCTTGGAGTACAGATCACTGATTTCACTCAATATAATTTGAATCCCTGAACAAATTGTCACAAATATGATGTATTGTAAACTGCAGCTGGGTGAAATTGCATTGCAGCACTGGTGGATTACATTTTATTATTCCAAAGGCTACAGGTGTTCTTTATTTCTAGAGCTACGTGCAGTTAATGCCTGGATAATGATATGATCCAGCACCATGGACAGAGCTTAATCTGTGAATCTGTTGGCCCAAGACTTGCATATATACATAAGGATTTCACCATTGTGTTGACATACAGACTAAAAGATTCTCAAAGTTTTTAAGTCAGTACAGACTTGGGGGAAAGTTTTAACTGGATACGATTTAAGAACTAAGAAATGTACTGTGTACTGAGACTTTAATAGGGCAGTTGTTTATTGAAGGTAGAGGGAGACAAAATACGTAGTGAAGCCATGCAGATGGCCCCTGCAGCTTTGGTTAATTTTCCTTTACTGTGATAAATAGAAAGACTGTTGGATAAATATGCTGACGATCAGACAGATGGAAGGGAAGACTGATTGACTAAATGCAAACTTGTGAAATTGAATTTTGAGATTAAAGCGTTACCTTATCAAACTACAAAAAATAAAATAAAAAAATGTTAATCACAGTTGAATTTTTAACTATTCACTTCAAAGAATGCACTTGAAGGCATAAAATTTCATTATTAGATTTTTAAATTCTGTTTCATTAAGAACAGCTATCGAGAGCAGCTGCAATGCAGGAATCAGATACATGCCTGTTTAGACAAGTTCAGTACTATAAATCAGGGTCCTTAAGGGAGATGTGCAAATACAAAAAAAATGCTTAATTTAAAAGGCATGTGCATTTTTAAACAATTCACTGCTTTAAATTTTTAATCATCAGTATTGTTACATCACCCAAGGTCTTTAGGGTTTCAGTTAGATGATAATTCAGTATGCATTGTGTTTTAACAGTATTTGTTCCCTGGTATTGATGCTGTTTTTTTTTTTTTTTTTTTTTTAAAGCTAGTGCTAGTACAATGCAGGATGCTACATATATGAACCACTCACTTTAGGAGTAAAACCTGCAGTAGCTCATTGAAAAAGGGATATAGACCCCATAAATTTAGCAGTGCTAGATACAGCATACAGAAATGCTCACACCATGGCTTACTGTTGCGTTAACAGCATCTGAGTCAATCTGTAGCATATTGCTACCAGAGACAGCTGTTGCTTCATCATAATCACTGGAACATCTAGTTCAGCTTTTTGTTATAAAGAAGTTTCATGATGACATCTGAAAGGTGGTCCTACAGAAAAAAAGTATATTTCATGTGTCTGCTGCAAAGTCTTTTTCTATGAACTTCTGAGAAACCAGATTTAGGCCTGATTAACCACAGCCCGCTCTCCACGGCTGCTATAACAGCATTCAAAAAGTTTATTATTATTAATATTGATTATGGACAACTAATTTGATCCTATGGCTCTTTTGTTGTTGCTTCCCACTGTGTGTCCCATTGCATTTTATCCTATTATCATGCGACCCCATGCAGACAGAGGTCTCAGATTTGAAAGAAGTCATAACACAACAACAATCCAACATTTATGGAAGAAAAGATGAACCACCCACCTGCATGTGTATGTGTGATTGCAAGCGCTGTGTCTTGAGTTGTGGTTCCCTGCTGTTTAAATAATCCTGTCTGTTTTTTTGTGCGTCATTGTGTATTGTCAAAAGGTTTCACTCGCCATGGCACTCAGATCTCCAGGGTTATGTTCTGTCTAAGCTTTTTCTCTAAAGAACAGCAGGCTGGTCCCTCGAGGTTATACAACATGACAGTATCAGAACTCTCTCTCTCTCACACACACACACACACACACACACACACACACACACACACACACACACACACACACACACACACACACACACACACACACACACACACACACTGTCCACTGCTTAGAGAGATGTTACAGAGCAGTATAGAGCTGTGTACTCTTATCGTTCTCTTCTTCTTTTTTTTTTTTTTTTTTTTATCATTTTCTCACTCTTTTTTGTCCTCATCTGTCTTCTTCTCATCTCCTCTTTTTCTGTGCCATATATCTCACATCTCTTTCCTTGCTTGTTTCACACTTCAGTAATCACTGATTAAATCCTATGACTCTGTTCTTTCTGTCATGGTCTCTTTCTCAGTCCTCTTTCCTCGCTCTGGCTTCTCTGTTGTCTTCCTCTGCCACTTGCCATCCTTTACCTTTTTATGTTTCACCTTTTGTTTTGGTTCCTGTCTTTACCTTGTCCTTTTTCCCTGCTCAGTTTAACGTGATAAGTGAATCCATGCCTCAAGTGCAAGTGAAGGAATGCGATGGAGAAGTGGAAAACTATTTTTCTGGGCATTTTTAACAGTGTGTGGATGAGTCTCAGTATACAGTACGCTTACACAGACACACACAAACACACATGCACAGTTGACCATATTGAGGTACCTGGTGTAAAATAATGTTTTGGATATTAGAAAAACTACCTCACCTCAGACTTTGATCTGAGCCTGGACTGATCTTGTGTGTGTTTAAATAATTTGTTAGCTCTCTATTAGATCAATATATTTTAAGAAACACTGGCTTTTTTTCTCTGTGTACGTTCTTGTCAGTGGTTCTAGTGTTACGTCATTTTTATGAAGACAGAAAGTTAACCTCGGTTTAGGCAGATAGTTCATTTTCAGCTTTTCAGTGCTCTGAATAATCTTGGGATTATCATAGCTGAACACCCCTTCATTGTAGAGTTACGCCATGGCTTGTTCTGCACCCTCTGTCCTCTATTCTGCTCATCAATAAAAGCAATACAAAGCATGTGATAGATTTTTTTTCTCTGAAAAGTGGCCCTTTGCAGCCCTTTTTGGTATATCATCTCTACAAAATGTGTATCCCCTTCAAACTGTTGACATGAAAAGCTTTGTGTGGTTGAAGCAGAAAGTGTCATATTTATCAGAGTGATAATTCTGCCGGCTCAACTGCACTCCTAAGTGGGAATGTTTGAATTCCTTTCGAAGAGGATATCTATTACCTTGTCAGAGGGATTCAGAGGTCACCTAGTCAAGCAGGTGGGCGTGGTCATCACTGTCTCCTTTGGGCAGGTGGCCGTTGGTTTGATTGATGTACAGCAGTGGCTCAGAGTAGCTTCTTCCTCACAGATTGATTAATGGTTGGGATGTGGGCAGGACTCTAGCCTCTTCAGACTTACAGAAGATGAGAACATTTCTGTGTGTGTGTGTGTGTGTGTGTGTGTGTGTGTGTGTGTGTGTGTGTGTGTGTGTGTGTGTGTCTTTAGCTGAAGCTTCACTCTGCTTTCATCTGTGACTTGCAGTGAACAGTTTTCAGAATAAAGGCAGTGTGAAATCATTCTCATTTGTTATCCTGATATATTGATTCATCCACTTCTCTCTTATTGGTTGATCAGCCAGTAAATGACTGATGTAAACCTAATCCCTGAGTTATGAACACACACACATCGCCACAGTTGTTACTCTGCTTTAAGAGGAATGAGCTGTTCTAAAAAGATATCAGGATTTACTTGATCAGACAGTCAGTAGTAATATTTTCTAAACCATGAACTACTTAAGGGTAGCTCTGCAAAGTAAGTGTACTCATAAAATGTGAAATAGGAAATAATTTTTTTTCACATCAGAGCAATAAACGCTTTACGATTTCACCCTCCAAGTGAAGTATACGAATGGTTTTCCAGTAAGAATTAATAACATTTTCAAATAAGTGACACGGGTCACTCTAAGAGTTGTAGTTTATTAAGAAATTACCAAAGATCACAGAGTTTTTGCTGGATGTGTCGTGTTACCTCATTGTGTCCGATGCTAAAAATCCTCTCAACTTATTGGTCCACTTATCCACATCGGTATTAAACACTCAGAACTACCTATAGCATTGTGCCATGGAAATAGACGTGGAGTCATTTAATAAAGGAAGTCTTCAGGTTTATCCGCATTTAACACAAAGTTTGTTCCTATCGAGAGAATGGTGTCACTACCACGAGTTAATGAATGCTCCACATAGTTCACTTAATTCCACTTAGACCAGCTCCAGTCACTTTGAATTATTAACATTTTCTTAAAAGATATAATGCAGGTTTTTCTCATTAAATGATAATAATGTAAGATTTTCCTAACATGTTTAGATTGCTCTTTCTGGACATCAACTAATGGTGATACCATAATGTAAATGATAGTTGGGGGAAAAGTTAGTGTGCAATATGTGAACTCAAAAGTTTCTTAGCAATTCATTGTTTGCCAATTACGTTGATGATGAATATGACAACAAGTTAAACATCAAATTCTTGTCTGAGTTTCTGAATTGTAGTCCCAACTTGAGCAGGCGTTCACTTGGAAAGTTGTTTTTCTGATGTTCCTACGCCTCATGGATCCAGCATTAGACCAGAGGCCTGTATTATCAATTTGGTAAATAAACTTAGGTTTTCAACTCAGAATTAAAAGGTCAACAAGCTGTGCTTTGATGCTTTTTAATGTCTTATATGAAATATAAACAAGTTAGGTGTGTGGAACAGATCTTCCTGATTCTTTGATTGATCTCTTCCCAAGAATCACATGGAGTGGACCTATTTCTCGGTTCAGCATTTTATTCAGGTCACATGAAAAGTTTGCAGTGCTGGTCCCAAAAGAATGAGCCCTGATATCTGGGTATCTCACACTTTTAAAACAGTCATTGGTTACGCCTGTACCAAGGTTGGGCTTAACTGAACAACCATATACAATTGAGGCCTCTATTGCTGATAGCTTAAGTTGTCATAACAGTAAACCTAATCTAACTACATGAATGTTCCAATAAAAGGGTCAGTGTTTGTTTAATGGCAATCATGGAAATGTCTGGCTGCATTGTTGTTTATTAAAGAATCATGTTTTAAAAATCAATGGCTAATTATAATATGAGACACAAATACAAGGATATAATACTTATAAGTATACACTCAGGCTAAAAACAACACTGTCGCAGCTGCCAATTGTAGTGAAGAGAACTGACACAAAATTATAGTGTGGGCACAAAATTATTATTTTCCTGTCATAGAAAGTCCAAGAAAAAACAATGCCAATTTCTGCACAGCCTTGTCCTCCCATTTCCAGATTGTTGGAACATTCTATGGGGATCCTGTAGTGGTAAAGTCATTTTCCATAAGAATCATCTGGTCTGCTTCATACAGATCTCAGGATGCACATGTTTAGTCTGCTCTGTCAACATAGAAGGAAGCAGAGATGAAACAGCTTTAAAAGACATGAATGGATGTGTTTTGTGTATTTTGTTTAAGTGTAAATGTAAGTGAATTTATGGATGACAGCTTTAAATGAAAAGACCCATACAATCATTGTGTGTGGCAGCAGACTGCAACACAGTGATAAAAGCACAGATGGTAAAGTTTCAGCGACAAACATAATAAACGTAATTGTGAAATGTTTCTGCAATGAAAGTTGAAATTCTGTTTGAAAACCAAAGTTATATTGATGTATGCTAACCTCTAGCATATCAATGCAATTTTCCATATACATCAGCAACAAGTTAGTGTAATATTTTGTGTGTAATTTTTTAAATTAAAAGTGTACAACAAAGCACATCCATATGAAGTCTGCCGTGCATAAATCCAGCGTGTTACTCCCTTATCGATGCAATCAATTTATTACCTTTTAAAATGATTGTAGATCAGTTTATGTCATCTGAAAGCCAACTTTCTGAGCACAGATTGATGTAGTTGGTAAATCCAACATCCTTCTATGTATTTCCATCACTTTGTTCCAGTATTTTAGTGTATAAGTCTTAAGACAAAATTCACAAGGCTGCAATACATACACACGAATACATTTATAAATCTAGCTGTCTACTATGGAGTCAGATCAGTCTCAAAATTCACAAATGCACACAGAAGGATTCACAAATGTATTTCAGACTCATACACAAATATATATCATTCTACACAAAGTTAAAAAAAATCCACAAACAAAAAAAAAGACTCCCCTGATGCGCTTAGATTAACAAATGTATTTTTTCAACAGGGAAAGGTCTGTAGCCAATCAGATGTCTCTCCCCAGTTCAGCCAATCACAGTAGCGTAGATTCGAGAGTGTGTTTTAATGCGATCGCTTTAACGTTCAACTGCACATACAGAAGTACTAACAACAGCATGGATATCACAGGGAAACCACAACTAAAATCTGATCATAAGTTGTTTATATTTTAAACACAATTCAAAGTGTTCTATTCAAAATTATTCAAAACTTCATATGAATGCCGTAGAAAAACAATTTGTGGATTTGTGTGTGCATTTGTGGATACTTCTGTGTGCATTTGTGAATTTTGAGACTGATCTGACTCCATAGTCTACAAGCTAGTTCAGGCAGGCAGCTCAAGCTGCACTGATTTTGTGCCTGACATGTGTCATTCCTTAAATCACCTGGCAAATGTATTCCCCAACCTTGAGTCTTTTTAAGCTGCAGATTTGTGGTCTCTCCCTCTGCTCTGTCACTGCCACACTGCTCTGCACTGGGCTCATACTTTCAGTCCTAGCAACCACCTACAGGCTCAGGCTAGAGGGTTTGTGATATTTCTCTTCAAAGTTCTGCATGTAAAATATTTCTGAGGAAAGTGAAGATAAAGAGCAAAAAAGTCAAACACAAACTGTGTTCAGCTGCTGAAATGAGCGTATTAAACCTCTGCACACTGAGTTATCTGACTGAAGGGTTGTTGCTCTTTGCTCGGTCAACACAGTTGATCTCATGCACTCATTTAAGGACTGAAGAACTTGTGATTTCAGACAAGTTCAAATGCAGACGAGGCACTTTGAAATACTGGTAACTGCAGTTTATAACTAAAGTTTGTGACTTAGCCAGCCATTAAGGTCCATTGTCTTGGGGTTAAGTCATACAAGGGGAAGACAAAAAATTGAATTTTCTCATGTTTGTAACTCAGACTCTAAATGCTCTCAGGGTACTCAGGTCTGTTTGTGCGTTGGTGTGAGTTCGTGTATGAGTGGGTGTGTGTGAGTGGGCAGAAAGAGTGCAGTATACTGATAGGGAGGGTAGAGCCTATTAGTTGTTTGGCTTGCAGCATGAATAGTCACTGTCCAGTGATCATGTTTTTGTTTCACAACCAGTGGGATGAGTTTGACTTCCATCAGTGGCTCTTTATATTTAATTTATTTTAAAAGGATCCATTTTTAATGAAAACTGCCTGTGTGCATGACTTTATATAATCACTGGTGATTCATTTTCCAGTGGTTCAATCATTGGCTCAGTTGTTTCCAAAAAGAAAAAGAAATGAGCTCACTCTTACTTGCTTGGTCAGTTTAAACACATAGTTACCATCCAGAGAATAAGTCTGGCTAGTTAAATCTATCAAAACAACACGTTTCCATAGGAAAACATAGGTGATGCAAAAACTAACAAATACGTTGGTTAAAAACTGAAATAAGATTGTTACACTAATCAGTGTGTTCACATTATCAGTGCACAATACCTAACAAATTGTTATTGTTATTTCACATCTTTATGCTGCAGGAAAGATCATTTTGAATACATTTTATAAATGAAGGTTTGTTGTGTCTGAGTTTTTGCTTAAAACAAGCAAAATGATGACACCTTTGCAGACATGACGATAAAACTAAGATATTTTTTGTCCTACTTCCTTCTTTTACCACCCATCAGTAAAACTCAAGTATTGGCTTCTTGCATTGTCTTTCTCTTATTTATAGATTTCTGCTTTTTAACTTTAATACATATTCCATAAATGGCTGAAAGACGGGGATGCTTTTCATCCAAGTTCTTCCTGTCTGTGTTTCCACGTTGGTTAAATGTAGTATCTATGTTAAACTTGTTTGAATATTCTACAGTATGATTAAACACAAGTCAATGTGACCTCATGCTGTATTGTTAAATGTTAATATGTTAAATGTTAATTGTTAAATGTTAAGAAAAGTGAAATGTACACTTAAAGGTAAATTACCCTTAGCCAAAAAACCTTAAAGTTATTTTTGATCAGGACATGTGCTTTGAGCTGGGAGTGAAGAAATTTGTCCAGACCTGTTTGTATTAACTACAGAAATGCTGCGAAGTTCAAGCCCATGATTTTAGTGAAAGATCTCAAAAAACTTGTTTATGCCTCAACTAAATTCAGAAGTTCAACTTTTTAACTGAAACAAAATAATGCACCCACGTTTATGACTGAAATGTTTATGACTCCACTTTTTTGATACACAGAGAAAAGAATATAGAAAGACTCTTGGGAAATAAATTGAAAATGAAACTTGAATTAATTCTAATGTTATGTATTTTTTCTCTTGTTAACATATTGAAGAATACAGTTATACACGTGGTTATACTTCATGTAAATCAGGGTAAAAAAAAAGTTTTGTGAAAATATTAATATCTGAATTGTCTGAAGTCTGAATTATCTTTGCTACATCATGGTAAAAAAAATTTCTCACTTCTTTTGAAGTCAAAGGATTAAATGTTTCTCCAGATATGCTGACAGAGCATGCACACTTTGAAAAATAACTAAAGAAGAAGAATTTGAAGCTTTTGTTTATCCTCTTTACTAAAGAAATGCAGCAGCAACAGGAGAATCATTTTTAATCTGACCTAACCAGGCTTTTCTAGTTCACCCTAGTTTATAAATGAGGCTTTTTTTTTTTCTTTCAGAAGGTGAAACATACTTTAGAAACACACTTTAGAAAATAAATTGATGTCTTTGTGCAGGATAAGTCTGACCTTTTTACAGCCCTGATTCCTACAAATAAAATCTTATCCTCATGTTTAAGTTCTTTGTCAGGAGAGTGTATATTTAAATAATTTGAGAATAAAATCAGCTCAACATATTGACTCAGGCTTTTGAGCTTTACGTATCTTTTTTTCATCTCATAGATTTGTGATAAATCATTCAGAGCCAGAGAGGAATCAGCCACACAGATGTTGTTAAGAGCTGAGTAGCTCACAGCAGCCTGCTGAAATTAGATACTTAAGACCACCACAGACCTCACTGGTAATGTCATTGATCGTTGTAGAAGCACAATCAGGTATACATTTGTACATTGTGAAAGTAACAGTCCTTTGTCAGCTCCTCATTGATATTTGTTTTCTGCCAGTTAAAAGAAAAAAAGTTGGAGACTTGTCTTTAAGTCTCAAAAAAGTCAAACTTGTGAGATAAGTCAGCATTTTGAGATACTGAGTCAAAACTATAAGATAAAAAAAGTTGAAACTATGTAATACAACAAAATTTCTAAATTCCAACTTTTTTGTACACATTCCCTTGTGTCCCTGGTGTCAGCGACATCTCTGCTTCCTGTTGCTTAGCCAACCATGCACTGAATATGCATTTCTGACTAAAGTTACTACTTTTGGTGACTGTAGTATTTTTAAGATGTTAGATACAATTGGTTGGTATTTTTATTGACTCACTGTTGCAGGTTCTCAAATTGCAAACACTATTTGAGATGTTTTATCATTAACTCTGCTCTGTAATGTGGACTGTGGACAGTGAGTAATACAGAGGTCATAGCTTATACCCCAAGATAGCACCCCAGAAATAGACACTGATGAGTATTCTCAAATTTTTTTTACCTAATTTGCTCCAGTTTAGTTGTAGGGTATGGTGCAAAGCTTTGAGGTTGTGGCACTGTGCTTCACCTCTGTGTACAGTTTTGGGTTGCAGTTTCACTAAAATGATTGCATATCAGTAACACAAAGGATTTCTGAGTTTTCTGAAGTCAGCATTGTCGATAAGACTGTACAGACATAGAGTATGTCTCACTCACTGTCTCACTTGTTTCTGTGGTTTTTAGTTTTTTCATGATATTTTACCTCCTTGTTGCACATCTTGCATATTGTCTTCAGTTAAAAAAAAAGTTTTAAAAAATCAGTTATTTTCACCCAGGGGTCTGTTCGACTAAATGTCTCATTTTCAATGTATGCTGCTGACAAAGTAATCCTTCTTCATGTGTTTTGCTGGTTTCATTTGTTGGTTACGCTACATTGATATCTTGTAATCGATGGATAAATAAATAAACAGACAAAATGAATCTTTCGTCCATACCTATATTTGTATCATAAAGCATAGCTGACCTTTACACCAAACTCTAAAGTAATTAATTTTCTCAGCTCCCTCATGACGTGATGCTGGAAGAATCATTGTTTTTCCCGTGGAGACCTAAATTTCAACTTTCTTAGACGCTCTCATGTCGTTTTTCCAACAAATGTGCCAAGGTTTATCCATTGTACACTATTAAATGGGGGATCAAGTTTGTAAACGTTTTGGACTGTGCATCTGACAAAATATTATGAAAAAAAATAATTAACACAAAGTGTTCAAACTTCACTTGCTAACTGGTTCTAACCAGTTAGCAACTCTAACTGGTTGTTCTAACAAGAACAATATACAACAAATGAGTGGATGACGTAAATAATCATCCACTCAAGCTCTTAATGTGAATATTTTTGTAACATGATGTTATTAAAATGACCAGTGTTTCAGATTGAACTACAAGTGATGACCATGATCTCAAACCAAGTCCAAAGAGATGGACAACTGGTTTTGTCAAAATCAACAACCACATTAAAATAGTTATGAATTGTGAGTTTGTTTGTCTGAGGGAATGCAAGAAAGTCTTAGAGTTGGAGTGATTACACAATCTCTGCAGTAGTATAGAGTGAGCATGATTCAGACACACTTATTCAGCTGGCATAATCCACTTTGTTCACAGCACTGGAAGCTGAATGTATTGAATTTACATTAATCACTATGGAGTAAAATACCAGAGGTGATGTTGGCGCCTGGTGATCAGAGGAGAATAGATATGGCTGAGGGAAGTATTGATTTCTCTGCATCCACTGAGGGAAATTCTTCAATTTAATGTAATTGCAGTAAAACCTCAGATTGTTTGGTGTCATTAATAATTGAGAGATAGTGTATGTGTGTGTTGCTTTTGACAACAGCATAATGTGGTGGTTAAAGGGACTACATGAGTCCAGATGATCACTGGCTTCTATAGCTATTACAATCAATAAATACATCCCTGCTGCAGGGTCTTTCTCCATCCACAGCACATAAGCTTTTTGTTTACTGCACACAAAGCATTCCAATCTTTCTGTGCAGTTTTTAATCTTGTTCTGATGTGTTTTTAATACAGTACTCATCACTCACTACAGGGAGAGTTATAGATGGTATGAGTGAAAGAGACAACAGACTGTTGAAGGTTGCACTATGAATGGAGGAGTGAGCCTGAAGAATCTGAGAATAAAACGGTGTGAACAGCTGGGCTGAGGTTCATTTTTACATCTTTAAAATAAGAATAGGGATTCTAAACTGCCTGTAGGTGTGAGTGTGTGCCTGATAGGTTGTCTGTCCCTGTGTGGTAGCCCTGCGATTGACTGGCGATCAGTCCAGGGTGTACCCTGCCTCTCACCCTAAGCCAGCTGAGATAGGTTCCAGCCACCCTTGACCCTGAATAGGATAAGTGGTATAGAGGATGAATGAATGACCAAAAAAGATTTCATGGACTTTTTTTTTCATTTCATTCAAACTGTTCTAAAAGTCATAACATTACAAGCTTCAGATTTATAGACTCATGTATACATAGATTACTAAACAGATTTATGTAAAGATGAGAGATAATTTCATTTGGTCTAAAGCACGGCTTTGAACCAGAATTTTTTTCCTAATCAGTTCGTTCCGAACAGAAACGGTATTTTAACGTTTTCGGTTTTGGGTTCCACCCCAAAATTAACGTTCTCGAACCGGTTAGAACAAAAAAATTTCGTTCCTGAACCGGTTAATATCGTTCCATGTCAGCCAGCAGGCTGTTACTTATTCTCAACAACAAACACTACATTCAGTTGGCCTGTGCATTATATGAGCTGCATCACATATTATAGCCCTCTGCTTTTCAAGCTCTATCACTTAGCAATTTACCGTGATAAACAGAAGCCCTATTTGTACGGGATAAGTTTCACCTGAGGACCTCTGATAATTTGTAATACTTGAGGAGGACATCAGTGTTTTTAATCCTCTGAGATTCAACCGTGTCTGTTATTTATAAAACAAAAAATCCAGGACAAATCAGCGACCGTATTTCAGACACAGAGGTCCTCTGATACTAATCCAGTCCAGATCGGCTTCTCTCTAAGTTTGTATCATAATATTTTCTAAGACAGTCTCCGCAGCTTTTTCTGATCATTTTCTGCTCAAAGATAACAGCTCCATAACCCAAGAGGTCTAAAAACATGGAGCCTACAATTCTACAATTCAACAATTTCATTTAGCAGACGTTTTTCTCCAAAGCGACGTACAACACAAAAACATGACCTGCTCTCTCTCTCTCTCTCTCTCTCTCTCTCTCTCTCTCTCTCTCTCTGTGCAGCAGGTTGGCACTGACGCGCTGCCTCAGAGCTCAGGATCATATTTGATAACATCTAAATTAAACTGTTGGAAAGCAGCGTTGGTTTCTCTGTTTTGTTGCTCCTAAATGTTGATTATTAGACATGTATGGAGAGTCAGAGCTTTGGTCCAGCAGCTGTTCTGTGTGGACAGAACTCCAGAGATCCAGGTGTGGAGAAAAGGATGAAAAGCTTTGCTGCAGACTGCGGTGAAGAACCAGTTCTTTGTCTTTATAGAGCTAACAGTGAGCTCATTATGGTGATGTCAGCAGAAAAACACAAGGTGAACTACGTTTCCTTTTTGAAGACTTTATAGTTAAAGTAAGATCACAGCGCTTTACTTATTGTTGCTTCACAAACTCACTTGCATGCGCTCATAAAAAAACAAACAAACAATATTTATGATGGTTGAATATCAGGGCAGCACTCAATAAGAACTGATCTTTAGCACAGCAGCTTTAAGTTTTAAGATAAGTAAATTTGTTCTAAATATCCAGAAGTTTTTAATGCAGATTATTTGACTGAAGATGTTCAGATGTTGCAACATCTGAGTCATGACATCTTCTTGGACTCACGGCTGGCTGTGCGCTGCAGAGTGAGGCACTGATGCGCTGCTTCACTCTGCAGGGCATGAGAGAATGACAGGAGGTGAATGAGTTTGGGCTACATGACCAACATGACAGACAATTCAAGAACGAAAAAGGAACCGGTTTTAACCCGTTTCTATTATTTTAACGTTCCGGTTCTGCTCCGGAACATTAAAAATTCAAAAGTTTCTGGTTTTGTTTCCGTTCCTAGCAAAATGGCAAAAATTTCTGGTTTTTGTTTTCGTTCCGCGAACCGGTTCAAAGCCCTGGTCTAAAGTCAGTCTAGTGCTTTTCTTTTTGCTGACATGGTCAGCAACAATACTCAGGTAGGCTGTGGCATTGAAACAATGTTCAATTGGCACTAAGGGACCCAAAGTGTGCCAAGAAAATATCCCCCACACCATTACACCACCACCACCAGCCTGAACCGTTGATACGAGGCAGGATGGATTCATGCTTTCATGTTGTTGACGCCAAATTCTGACCCTACCATCCTAATGTTGCAGCAGAAATCGAGAATCATCAGACCAGGCAACGTTTTTCCAATCTTCTATTGTCCAATTTTGGTAGGCCTGTGCAAATTGTAGCCTCAGTTTCCTGTTCTTAGCTGACAGAAGTGGCACCCGGTGTGGTCTTCTGCTGCTGCAGCCCATCTGCCTCAAGGCTTGACGTGTTGTGCGTTCAGAGATGCTCTTCTGCATACCTTGGTTGTAATGAGTGGTTATTTGAGTTACTGTTGCCTTTCTATCAGCTCAAACTAGTCTGGCCATTCACCTCTGACCTCTGGCATCAACAAGACATTTTGTCCCACAGAGCTGCCACTCACTAGATATTTTCTCTTTTTGACCATTTGACCATTCTCTGTAAACCCTATAGATGGTTGTGTGTGAAAATCCCAATAGATCAGCAGTTTCTGAAATACTCAGACCAGCCCGTATATATATATATATATATATATATATATATATATATATATATATATATATATATATATATATATATATATATATATATATGTGTGTGTGTGTGTGTGTGTGTGTGTGTGTGTGTGTGTGTGTGTGTGTGTATACTCTATTAAACCTCCAAACCATAGCTTTTAAAACCATGCTTTCACAATTTTCCGTCAAACAGTCAGGAACCATAAATCTATGGAAAGGGATGTCTAGAATAAACTCTTAGTTTGTTGTTTCATAGCAGGAAACTTACTGTGAGTTATCAATCATTAAAAGGACTGTCAGCTTCACCAAAATATATAAAAATATATTTTGATAGTGTGTCCTAGGAAAGAGGTGTTGGCTGGTTCTGATTTGAGCTGATCTCAGCATTTGCTGCTAATACAATTTTTCTAACCTCCAGTAAAGCCCACACCATAAAAACCATTTTTAAATTTTCAAAGTTACAGATATTTTTTTGTTTCTCCTTTGCTTCTCAAAAACAAGTGAAAGAGTTTCATTCAGAGTTTATTGTGACACTGTCTGGAGTACTTTTTTTTGTCTTTTTTTCTTTTATTTGCTTTAGAACAGGCAGATCAAAACAAAGGTTTAAAACTTACGTTGCCTGTTTTCCAATCATTTGCTCATTTGCTCACTTTTAAGCAAACAAATTCACACACAGGAGAAACAGGTGGGCTTTTAACAAGGTATAATTTTTTACTCTACAGATCCATATCCTGTTGACAGTGATGGTAGACCACCATCTGCCAGCTGGAGAGGGAAAGTAAAAATAATACAGAAATTTTCAGATAAAGCTGTTTTGTTCAGGTTAGGGTTCAATTATGGTTAGTTAGGGTTAGTTTTAAGTTAGGTTAGGGTTGGGGTTAGGTTAGCGTTAATGTTAGGTTAGGGTTAGGATTAGGTTAGGTATAGGTTATGGTTAGGGTTAGGATTATGTGGTTAGGGTTAGGAGTTAGGGTTGAGGTTGGGGTTGGTGTTAGAAAGTCATGTGTATGCTTTTTTGCACTGGCCTACTGATCTACTATCTTGGTGGTGGGAGTGTGAGCGTTCCACACAGCGATTGTGGGTGATGTGCAGGGAATTGCTCTCTCCCTCGATAGGTCATGGTTTGAATCCCCACCCGGGACCAGGAGTGTTCCCCAGACGAAGAAGGACCAGTTGGTGCGGGCGCTGCGGCTGCTGCGTGGAGGATCAAAGCAAGCACCGGTTTGGCTGTTATTCTTGGGTCTCCAAGGTACTCTGGAGATATAACCCTAATGTGTTTATAGTATAAATCCTAGTGAGGTCCTTTTTGAAAGGCTGTAGTGTGTGCATGTGGAAAGTTAGCCTAGCAGTACTGGCAATGTTCCGGTCCCCTGAAAAGCGGGGTTCAAGTCCCCCCCTCCCCGCTGAGAAAGGAACAGGAGAAAACATCTCCAACATCTGAATGGAATGTATTGTCAGGCTGTATATTGTAGACTTTTATAGTAATTCAGAATGAGTCTATACTGTCTGGGATTGCTGTGGAACCAATTGTTCTGAGCTATTTGTCAATGGAGCATCAATAAAGGTTGCAAGTAACCCTGTTCTGTATCTGTGTTCTTTAACCCCATGCAATAAGTGCCTATATTAAGTGCTTATATTAAGTGCTTATATTAAGTGCTTATCAACTACACAGTAGGAGTAAGACATCTAGAGTTCATACATGCTAGGTGTCAAAGATCCCACTCTTATAACTTACTTTATATCTATACATATACACACACATGCATGGATATTCACTCGTTTTAGAAAAAGTCCTATAAACATGCACAACGTTAATAAGATAGACACAGTATACCATTGATACTACATTGATCATACACTCTTTTAACCATGCCATTTATCTTAAAAAGAAAGGCGTAATTTTGATCAGTTTCCACCACAATATCCCAGGTATACTACAGAAACTTCTAAACCCTGTATGTATCTGTAAGGTCTTGACCGAGAATTGTCTTTAATGTCTACATATCTGAGCCATTACCAATATGAACGTAAAGATACTATTCACAGTGAAACATGGTTATAATAGTAAGATGTTAGCTTAAGTCTTTATGAAGACCCTATGGCGCACAGGTATACTGTATGAGCAAATAACAGATGGTAAGTAAAGCAAAACAACCAGACACCATTATTTTTGGTTTTTGGTTTCAACTCAGGAGGAGAGAAAATGGTTAGGATTAAGAGAGGGTTAGGATTAGAGGAGAGGGAGGGTTAGGGTTAGAAGAGGGAAAAGGGGATAGGGTTAGGGTTAGAGGAGAAGAAGGTAGGGAGTAGGGTTAAGGTTAGGTTTTAGGGTTAGATTTAGGGTTAGGATTAGCAAAAAGGATAGGGTTAGGGTTAATCTACAAGTCTCCAGGACATTGAAGTGCAAAGATATAGACATGTGAAGCAGCCCATAGGAATAAATTTGAATGGAAATGAAATACAAATTTTCTAAGTTTTAGGGTTAGTGTTGGGTGAGGTTATAGGGTTAGGGTTAGGTTTTAGGGTTAGGGTTAGGGTAAGCAAAAAGGATAGGGTTAGGGTTTATCCACAAGTCTCCAGGACATTGAAGTGCAAAGATATAGACATGAGAAGCGGCCCATAGGAATAAATGGGAACGGAAATGAGATACAAATTTTCTAAGTTCTAGGGTTAGGTTTTAGGGTAAGGGTTAGGTTTTAGGGTTAGGGTTAGGTTTTAGGGTTAGGGTTAGCAACCAGGATAGGGTTAGGGTTTATCCACTAGTCTCCGGGACACTGAAGTGCAAAGATATAGACATGAGAAGCGGCCCATAGGAATAAATGGGAACGGAAATGAGATACAAATTTTCTAAGTTTTAGGGTTAGGGTTAGGGTTAGGTTTTAGGGTAGGATTAGGGTTAGGTTTTAGGGTTAGGGTTAGGTTTTAGGGTTAGGGTTAGGGTTAGGTTTTTGGGTTAGGGTTAGCAAACAGGATAGGGTTAGGGTTTATCCACAAGTCTCCAGGACATTGAAGTGCAACGATGTAGACATGTGAAGCGGCCCATAGGAATAAATGGGAACAGAAATGAGATACAAATTTTCTAAGTTTTAGTGTAAGGGTTCGTGTTAGGTTTTAGGGTTAGGGTTAGGGTTAGCAAACAGGTTAGGGTTAGGGTTTATCCACTAGTCTCCAGGACATTGAAGTGCAAAGAAATAGACATGTGAAGCGGCCCATAGGAATAAATGGGAACGGAAATTGGATACAAATTTTCTAAGTTTTAGGGTTAGGGTTAGGGTTAGTGTTTAGGGTTAGGGTTAGGGATAGGTTTTAGGGTTAGGTTAGGGTTAGGGTAAGGGTGTGTGTGTGTGTGTGTGTGTTGATTACATTTCTTTTAGCTCTGGGGCAATGCAAGCCTCCAATAATTAAGCTTTTAAGGTAGCATCACCCAGATTATCTCTTTTGCTGTCTTCCTGCCTCAATATGTTTGCCAAAGCACAATGATAAAGATGCAAATGCACAGCTGGGACAGGAAATAGAGGTTGAATTAAAGATGTGTAATTTCACATGTATGCAGCAGATGTAAACAACCTCATCTGGGATTTAAGGATCTTTCCAAAGAAAAAAGTAATAGCGTTGTATGAACTTCAATCAACTCTGCTCTGTTTCAAAACTTATTTTTGGTACTTTTCATCTTTCATCTATAAAGCAAAAAGTCATCAATTTAGCCAGTTGTTCTTAATAAGACAAACAATATTTAAATAACTCATGCAGATAGATCAGAAAGCAGCAGCCGTGAGATTAATAACTTGAAGCAAGGGTAAAGAGGGGGTATTGTGCTTTCTAAGGCTTTATACCATCCCTCTGGAACTTCCTTTAACAGCTTTATATGATTTACAGTTAGAAAATGATAAACATTTTACTTTGGTGTTACTGGCGTTTTAGAAAAACCTATTTTTGAAGCACTTTTAGCTGCTGTCTCTTTCGGTCTTCCCATTCCAAAATAAAAACCCTTCTCTCTGATTGGCCAGCCCTATGGAGGCAGAAAGGCCGCAGAGCTATGGGCAGACCTTGATGTATGATGTCCAATGCGTCATGAACCAGTTCGGAGATCCTTGTGTGATTACTTAAGTATTTTGTGCAATTTTTTGTGAGTTTACAGACAGATTCAGGGATTTCTGCAACATATCGAGACATAGCAGTTTAGAAATTTACACAGGTTTCGTATGATACAGTCTAGACTGCATCTTCAGTACAGTCATTCAAGCATCTGTAAGAATCTTGTATATATTTTCATTCCTGAGTAAAACACTCATAGGCCCCTCCTCTGTTTTATATCTGCATATTAGGTTCTGATTCAATAGTAATTTGAGGTTAATGAGAAACTCTTCTGGGAAAGATTTTTTTTTAATTTGAGCATCTCTGCAGGTGCACATTCTAGGAGCTGTGAAATGGTCTCATCTATCCAACCAGAACCACAAAGTCGCTTCTCCAAATCAAATCTCTCACCTAAAAACAGTGCCATGACGACAACAAATAAGCTACCATCAAATGGCTCATACCAGTCTATCTCCTAATGGATACAGAGGACCAAATATTCCCAAAGGTATCCCAGGATACCCTGTCCAGCTGATGCAACAGCTGTTAGCAGAGTGCAACAGATCCGTTTCACCTGCAGAAATACAGGAAGCATGTCAGTTTAGCCATCTGGTTTCTTCAAATCAGCAGTTTACCTCAATAACTCATTGTTGAAGCTCTGTCTCTGTGTAATCACAGAGCCAATGTGTTTAGTAAACTTATTTTAGCTTAGAACCAACATGATGATTTTCACTTAGTTTTAAAAAGTTGGCAAGATGCTCTATATTTAACTGAAGTAATTCAGAAGAGTTAAGATGGTCCAGCAGTATTTTCCTGAGCAAGTGCGACTCATCGATTAAATCCTTCAGTGTTTCTGTCCTTAATGTTTCACTAGACAGCCAACAGCAGGAAAGGAATGTGTTATTTATCTCCTACTTCATTATTTTAATTTTAACACCGTCCATCATGACGTATAGTTTATATTTAAGTTCATTATCTCTGTGTTATTTACTGCTGAAGACCTTAACACTGTGAGCTCTATTTGAAAAATTTATAGTTTTTGATTTAAAGCAATAGTCTGCTCTTCTCAGCACACAACCCTCGCACCAGGTGCAGAACACGGAGAGCAAAGGAGTCATATGTGTGTAACTCACAGGTGGGCATAATATAAATCAAACCAATCAATGTCATATTTCATTTTCTGTAAAGCCTGGTGTGCCTGCAGGCAGGTGCTATGCTATTTACTTGGTGGATTTCTGCCATTATTCTTAAAAATACAGTCTGTGGCTGGCTCATTAACTTCTCCCCTTCCATCATGCCCATGTTCACAAAGATCACTCACAGGTTATTTAGTGTGGCAAAATATGGTGATGCTTTGTAGAATTTGTACCCAGAGCACAAACTGGATTCACACTGTACGCGAGAAGCAACATGCACAGATACACATTAGGTGTTTTCATGTTTTTTTTCTGCCGAGCATCAATTAGAGGTAGGCTGTATATCTTAACTCTGTTCTGTGCTGCATGCCAAATGGGGACTTCACAGTTTATTTTAATATTTGTGGGCATGATCTGTAGTAGCAGTTACGTCAGATGCTCATAGCTTTACCTTTCAAAAGCATGCTGAAGTGAGTGTGTTCTCAATGTGGAGGCTGAGCATAACTTGGAATCAGGTGTTGTTACTGGACAAAGTTTTTTTTTTTTTTTTTTTGTCCTCTGCATTTCTTTCCCATCATTAACTCTGATGACCATACATCAGAAAAACTGACTGACACTGAAGTGAGGAGAAAAAGCTCCACAGCTTCATCCCTGTGTCTAACAAGCAGAGTGCATTTTGATCTCAGCCATGCAGGCTCAAGTTACTATCTTACTTTTTGGCCCTTGAAACAGCCTTGGCAATCTTTCTGATTACCACAATCTGGCTCTGCTTGCACCGTAATGTAACACAAGATAGAAAATGCATTATTCATCTTGATTACATTTTAAATCTGCTTTACACCCTCCTGTCAGAGCTTTAGAGGGGGTGGGGTGAAATACACGGACATAACTTTGTTATTTATTAGTCTTCAAGAGAGGAAACAGGCAGGAGCCATAAAGAGAGGATATGATCACAAGACAGTTTTACACTCTTGTAATCACTTTGAAGGGTTTGACTGAAATCGGGGCAAAGTCAGGGGAGGCTTTTAAAATGAGCACACTTAAATATTCATGGTATATGAAAAAGCAAAGGTCATGACTCAGACTGAAGCAGAAGGTTGAGAGAGCTTGTAGCATCCAGTATGATCAGACAACATGAATAAGTTAATCAAGTGTCAGAAAAATTTTGAAAGTGTTAAAAAAAAGAAAATATTGGAATAACTTGTTTTGACACGCAAAAAAAAGTGTAACTGAGCTTTTAGAAGTCTAAGAAAATTACTTGTGATTTTATCAGATGTTTTTTATGAGGCTTCTTAACAAAAAGGCAGCGCGACTCTCATGTACCTCCAAAGCAACTGGAGGGTTTCTGAGCTTGACCTATTTAACAGAAGCCTTAGAACAAGATGAATGTGCAAGCTTACATTTTGTAAGCTCTGTGTCTAATTTAGACAAATTTCTCATCGACCTGGCCCCAGGCTGAAACACTTTCAAGTCTTTAAATACTCATTTGAATGGTCTTGATTTAACGTCTGTACAAAGAAGAACAACAGTAAGTATTTGTTAATACAAAAGCTGACTGTCCTGTTCTGTTAAGTTAGATTATGTGTCAGTATTACACAAATTGGACAATAGCTTTTCACTTAATGGAGAAAAACAACTGTGCTTGGGGCTTGTGCTTATAATAAAGATGGATTTAGCATCATTTTGTTTTTGCTTCTCTTACTGACCATAGGTCTATCCAGTCAAGAGGCTTTTTGATGTATTTGCAAATAAGTCTTGCACTGTCAGGATGAAAATAGGGACTAAAAGCATCGCAATCTCTGCTCAGTCAATTTTTAAAATAAAACAGGGGAACCAAAACACTGGAGTTCTATTGAAGTGCTGTTTGTATGATGAGAGCTTGAAGGAAAGCTTTATCGTACCCTACACCTGGCCACCAGGATTGTTCACCTGATAGAGAAAGATGGTAGAGAAGCTGAAATTTTTTTCAAAAGCATTTAGTCTGTCATTACGCAGATCTGTCTCATGGTTTTCAAATCCATCTTCAAACATGCACAGACACAACAGAATTCATTCACAGCAGCTTGCTCGTAAAGAGCCACTTCACAGATTGGACGCTGTTGTAGCGTTAATATTATTTTCTGCTTCACTCTGTTTGTGTTTAAGCTGATATAATTTGACTCCCATGTGTTTGGAATAACATGTCACACCAAAGATGCCTCTCCAGACATTAAGTGTGTCTGTATTTGTGTGCCTGTGCATTGGCTTATGTGTCCTAAATTAATAGCAGGGTTTAAATCTGATAGGAATGCATTTTATCATCATCACTGACCTTCCTTTTGGTTTTGTTACTCTCTTCTTCATCTGTAGCCTGCCATCACTGCAGCATTGAATAAATGTTGCTTCTTTGAATGCACAACACACACCAGCCTGTGCAGCTTGTAAGTACTAATTTGGTGCATGAAATATCATTCATGCATATTTTCTAGTAAACATGTATCGCATGTTAAGCTGAATGTAGAACAGGGAAAATTGTGAGCATGATTACATCCCTCATGACTTACAAGCTGTATTTGTGTCTGTACTTCTTCATGGATTGTCTGTTTAACGTTCTCCATAAAACTGCATTCCCCAGTGAGAGCTTATTGGGATTTTTTCTGCAGGAACACTCTCAGCAAATAATCTGTTTACCTCTTGTGGTATACATATCAGCTTTTTTATGGTGGGTGAGGAGGTGTACATTATTACAAATGTCTGAATATATCATTGGCAGTATTGTATGCGTTGACTCTTTAGAGTGCAGACGGAAACTAAATCATCATTTGATGGCTCATTATCATCGTTTTAATCATCAGTGTGATAAAAAAAAAGAAGAAAAATGCAAAGCGTACTGCTGAACATTTAAATCTACATTTTCTTCAGAATGTGAGTCATATAAAGACAGTTGTTTGTCAAAAACAGACATTAGATGATTCATACAGTGGGCAGGATAAACAGCAAGTAGAAAAGGAGAGTGTTTCCATACATAACACACAAGCAAAGTTTCAAAAATGATTGGTCGTCAAGTGAACTTTGAAATAAAGTACTAACCTCCATATAAGGATGAAATTAATTACCAGATCTGTAGTTAAGAAAATTCTTACTTGGAAGCTCCCAAAAGGCTTCCTCCACAAGGGATTCAGACTTGCAGCTGTCGGCTGAGGCCTTCAAACAGACTGGAGCGCTGGATTGAAACAAACAGAGATGACTTTTCTGGCCTAGTTGTTCCCCTCAGTGAACCAGGCAGAAATTCACAGCGCTGAAAGGCAATGTTTGGTTGATGGAGAAAGGCTCTGATGACTCTGACAGCTTGGACATTCACAAAGAGAAACAGCTTAAACTAAGTTAATCTAGATGTAAATTTCACAAGTTATTTTAAATGCAGAAAATTAGACTAATTAGGCGAAGGCAAATGTTTCACACTGAGAGGAAAAAGCTCAGTGGGCGTTCAAATTATCAGAGGAAGAGAGGCATTACAATGTCAGGGTTTTTGCATGCCGACTTGAAAAAGTTACATGGGATAAACAAAGGAAACAATATGAGCCAAGAAGACTAAAGATGTGAACTTTACAAGAAAAACGACTGAACTTTATGGCACAGAACAGTTGAATCCTTTCATCAAAGACAGGAAATTTAAATAGTGCACAAAATCATTCATATTATCTCACCCCAAAACTTAACCTTGAAAATTAAATCTTAGAAACAAAGAAACAATCAACAGAAATCAGCTGAGTATTACTGAATTTTTGATTCAGTTTGACATAAATATTTCTTTTCAAATCACAGACTTGTTTAACTGTTGATTAAATCTAAAGTAATATGATGTTAAATCAACACACACCTGATTGCACTGCAAAAGCATAAATTGTTTAATAGATGAATGCAGTTTTCGTGACATCCCCCATTTGTGTCTAAAGCAGTATTTTGAGATCTAACAAGAAGAATAAAATTTTAAAAAAGTTCATCATGTATTTCAATATGTAATGTAAAGAGCTCTGACAGAGCATCAGTGTGACCTTAATGCAGCTGTAATTCATCAGACAAAATTTAGTTAAACAGTTTTTAATTTTCTTAATTTTCCTGGGTTTTTTTCTGAAAATATTGAAATATATTGTCTTCATTTCATGTCACTATACATGTGTTTTTCCTCTATGTATTTTGTTCTCAATGTCACTTTTTATCTGTTGTGGTCCTGCAATTTTGGTATTTATTAAAGATTAGTAGTTTGTTCTTCTTTATTTGACCATGTTTTTAAGGCCCCGTTTACACAAAGTTTCACAGCATTTCACTTGAAACCGCGAAAACGCAGAGAAAAAAAAATGAAAACTCTTAAGTGGTGCAACAGATGCACATTTTGTTGAAAGACAGTCAGCAGATTCAGCAGCACAAGCACTACACGGTAGTTATTGTTGTCCCGTTCGCGCTTCAGGTTGGCTAAAAGGCTGTTTCCGTGTAAACGAGAGGCTGAAATGCATCAATATTTTAGCATTTCATCCCACAGTGGGAGCTGTTTGTGATGCAACTCTTAAAAGCACTTATAATCAGCACCTCACCATGTAACCAGCTCACCCCCTTACTTTCACCACTCACCACTTACCCTTCACCACATTTAGAGTTGAACCCCTGACACAGAAGTCACCACATAGGGTAGTGAAGCGTTGGTTTTAAGTTATCAAGAAGTGAATTGCTAAATTCGGTGTCAGGTCTACTTTTAGTAGCTGCTTCTCCATTAAAGCCCTCCTTTGTTGATTCAGTTGAAAGCTTTACTGACCTTACAACACCACAAAATATTCCGTTTGCATTAGCAGGAGGTTCACACAGCAAGTTCCTACAGCAGCAACAGTGTAGTAGGGGGGGTGAAGCAGAAAACAGGGAGGAGAGCTGTGCTATGCTGTGCACCATCATTCTGACAAAGCGAACCACACACATGATGAGCTGAATGGGTGCAAAAGCTGTGCAGTCCCTTTGTGACTCAGCCTCAACAGGTGTATAGGGAGCTTGTCACTCGTTGGTCCTGTTGACAAGCAAGATCATTAAATCACAAGTTAGCACAGCAGCAACGCTATGGAGACGTGGTCTACTATCTCACAGTGCAGCAAAAGTCTCTTGATACATTCCTCCTGACATGTTTGTTGTTTTCATGCTTAGACCTATGTTGTGTTTGTAGCACAACAAATGTACCTGTGTTTTTGTGCTCAGGGGGGTTTGTTTAGGTGTACCCTAAATGCCATTACACCATAACATTAAACAATGTGCCTTACCTCTTCTTTTACATTGTACCATAAAGATCGTCATGTAGGTGTAGGAGTAAGAGAGGTGCAGCATGTTAACAATCAGTGTAACCTTTTATTCACACAGAGGGTTGTTTCATCTTGCCAAGTTTCCTGTGTGAACCAGGGTTTTGCCTCTGTTTTTTTTCTGCTGCCAAGTAATTTGTAATATAATTAAATATCTCTGCCTCACCTTTAATCGCTGTACTTTTCATACAGGGAGGAACAGCAGAGTCACAGTTCTGTTTGAATAGGCTGTATAGAAATAAATTACGGTATGACTCTTGCTGTATTCACACATGCACAAAGCACCTAAAACCTTCGCAAAATGATTTGCACTGCAGCAACTCCTGTTTGGTAGTGCTGCTTCGCCTCAAAAAAATGTTTTCCCTAAAAAAAGTAAACACAAAAAATAAAGAGAACAAATTTTTTTTATACAAATTGTGTAACGTAAAGGTCACTTGTTGCCAAGCTATCTGATCACCCATAGGACAAAAATGGATTTCAGACTATTTGCAAAGCCCCAAATGCAACAACAGAGGGAAAGAGGCAGATTCACAGCTTAGTCACATTGCTGAGGAAGCACACAGAAGGACTCTGACATAATGTAGTGGTGGAAAACATACTACACCAGGTATCCCAAGCTGGACTAAAAATACCAGACGAGCACAGGATGACAAAAACTCCAGTCCGCTATCAGCACACAGCAGAGCCAGAGGCAGCAGTACAACACATATGGCAATGCGAGTTTTATGAAGCAATGGACTTGGTTGCAGGAGAACTAAAAAGAAGATTCAGCCAAGATGGTATGAAAACAGTTGCTCTTAGAGAGCAGGTGGTTATTCAGACAGCCAAAAAAGAACAAACTGTGAATGTGCAGTACCTGCACTGGAGACGCAGCTAAAAATGATCTGAGACATCTTCAGTGAGTCTCCTGGTAACACCATACAAGACGTAGCAGCAAATATGTCTAAACTCCATCCACAAACAAGTTTTCAGTGAAGCTGAAAACCTCACCAACTCTGTCTGTGTCTCGCCATCTCAGCTGCACCATTCATTCGAGAACATTTTCCACTCTACACCACCTGAAGACTTAGTTAGGTACAACTATGGCACAAAAAAGACCAACGCACCAAGCTCTCATACATGTTCATGCTAGACATTAGCAGCCTTGTGAGGAGCTTCATCAGCGCTCTTTTCCCTCAGCACCCACTGCTGAGGATATGTTCCCATGGCTATGGCTAAAGTGAGAATAAAGCAAGGAAAACCTGGGGAAATTCACCATGAGCAGTTTAAACAGGAATGATGATATTTACATTTTGCGTCCAGTGAGAATCCAGACTACTGATGCATTATGAGATGAATATAAACATCTAATTGCAGACGGATTATCAATTTTAAATATGAGAACTGCAAAGATGTCTACAAGAGGCGAGAATCAGGATGCTTCTTGAATTGTGTAACTTCTAAACCTAGCTCTGTGTGTGCCACTTAAATGCTAGTGTAGTAAAATATTTCATTTGGCACCAGGGCAAACAAAAGCATTAGTACTTTTCTTTCAGGGTTAAGGCCTGCTTTTTACATGGCTGTCAGTTTAAAGGTTCATGTTAAAGGTTGGGCTTTAGAAGCAGTGCTATAGGAAGATGATGGGTATGTTCAGTGTAAGAGACAAATTGGAGCCTTAGGCTAGAAAGGTGGGGAGGGTAAGACAAATTGCTGGAGAAACGAAGTAAAGTCTGTTGAGTTAACTCAACTGTACATGGTGATTTGTAGAAAGACGTGGGAACTGGTAGAACAGTTCTGTCATCTCAGTAGGAGAGAGAACAAGATGTGCAGCCTCACCAAGAACAAAGTGTATGCCTTTCATTTTTGATAAAGGAGTACTTAAGTGTTCATTGAGTAGAACATATAACAAAACCTTCCTTTAATACATATGTGTTTGTGTACATGTATTTGAGGAATTATTTAACCCTTTGTAACCTACCATACCAAGTCTGCTCGAGCATATCCTCACATTTTTACATGCTCTAGTGTCATTTTTTTTGTTGCATAAAACTTTTGTTATACATCAATACAACCCTTTTATCCCAAAATTTGTAGACTTATGTCCAGACTTACTTTGAAAATTGCAAAAAAAAAAAAAAAAAAAAAAAAAAACTGCAATAAACCTTTTAAAAAATTAAAATGTTAACCATATTTTTCTAAATACAGAAATTTCATGGCTGTATCCCTCAAAAATGTAAACATATAAAAGGACTTGATAATAAATGGACTTAGAGTCTGTGACGTTTACCATCTGTTTAAGCTTTGAAGCAAATTGTCAGCGTTCTGGGACATGTTGAAAATGCGGTATGAAAGTGTAACTCCCTAGATTTTATTTGCAAAAAAGAATTGTAGATCTATCTCACCTGATTTTCTACCACCAATTGAAAGTGAATATGCAAATCATAGCGCCAGCACTGCACTGGGCTCTTTCGGGTATAGTGATATCATATACAGTGTATCACAAAAGTGAGTACACCCCTCACATTTCTGCAGATATTTAAGTAAATCTTTTCATGGGACAACAATGACAAAATTACACTTTTACACAATGAAAAGTAGACTGTGTGCAGCTTTAATAACATTGTAAATTGATTTTCCACTCAAAATAACTCAAAATATAGCCATTAATAGCTAAACCCCTGGTAACAAAAGTAAGTACACCCATTAGTGAAAGTTTCTAAAGTCTCAATTTTTTGTTTGGCCACCATTATTTTCCAAAACTGCCTTTACTCTCCTGGGCATTGAGTTTACCAGAGCTTCACAGGTTGCCACTGGAATGCTCTTCCATTCCTCCATGACGACATCACGGAGCTGGCAGATATTCGAGACTTTGTGCACCTCCACCTTCTGCTTGAGGATGACCCAGAGATGTTCTATTGGATTTAGGTCTGGAGACATGCTTTGCCAGAGTTCATGTTTCCCTCAATAAAATGTAACTCCCCAACACCTCCTGCCCTCATGCAGCCCCAGACCATGACATTTTGGAGGGAAAATGACAAGCAGTGCTCAATTTGGACATTGAGGGGTGTAGTCTCTTAGGGGTGTACTCACTACACTATATATATATATATATATATATATATATATATATATATATATATATATATATATATATATATATATATATATATATCCTTTTCCTTGTCCGATAAAGTCCCGGTGTATATTATTAATGTACTGTTGCAGAGTAGAAAAAAAAAAAACATTTGAATGCAAAAGCCATTTTTACTTTCAGAAGATAGACACTACCTCCTGCTGCACACCACCACACACACAACACATATACTAAACAGCCATATGTGTGCAACTTGCAACAATACTTTATCAGAGGTATTCAAGTGCCAAAACACTCACTTTGATCATATACCAATTTCATTGCAATTACGCCAACTCTGTGGCCTTAAGGAAAAACAGAAAAGGAAACTGTATTAGAGAGCAGGTTGTTACGTAGGTGGGTGGAGAGAGGGAATCATTTTCAGAGTGCAGGCTTCTAATCAGTATTTAACTTTAAACGTTTGCTTGTGGGGCTAATTGAGGATGACAGATGAAGAGAGGCTAGTCTGCTCACAGAGTGTAATTGGAGGCTAATTCTCTGTGATTTGTCTCAACGCAGTGGGACAGATCAGCAGTCTGGGGACGGGAGATAATCAGGTGAACAAATCACTGTAGTTTGTCTCTAAATTTCTGTTGAACTACAGGACCTCATGAGCCAATATAATTGTAGATGAGTGGCAAAACTTAACTGCATGTCACATTATCAAGAGCTTTCTCTGTCAGTAAAATATCAACAGCTATGTTCTATAAGATCCACTGATTTTCATCTAAAGAGAGACATGCGAAGAACTGTATACCACATTAGGCATTTTGTGAGCTCTCATGATACAGTTGGAAAAAACCTTAACATCATTAAAGCTTTAAAGGAATATAGACTCTATATGTGACGTATGTCAATCAACATTCATTCATTCATCTTAAACCACTTATCCTGTTCAGAGTCGCGGGTGGCTGGAGCCTGTCCCAGCTGTCATAGGGCTAGAGGCTGGGTACACTGTAGAAGAGAGGCTGTGTGTTTGCCCGGGACCAGGTTTAGTTGCTGTGAATCACTATAAAATATTACATATCTAAGTAACTAGTTTTGCTTAACATTTATTAAAAGTAGTGATCATTAAAAAAGCCTAATTTTAGAAGACTCAGATTGGATTTAGTGAGGAGAGTGTAGTTGGGAAAAGATGATCGTAGGGTGAAGAGTCTTAAGATCATGTAATTCTCACAGTTTGAGTATGACTGAGGAGAAAGGTCTGAGAGGAAACAGAAAAATGAACACAGCTGTAGAGATGACAAAGAAGAACAGTATGAAAAGATAAACTCACACCAGATTAATGAAGTTCGGTTTTAAAGTACTCACTTCCACTAATTAGAAAAAGACCAAAAACAGTATTTTATTTGGAAATACATCAATGTCCCATTAAATAAACATCACCAATACAGTTGCTTTTGTATTTCTTTGCCTTTCTTTTGAAAAGTTTGAATATTTCATAAACCATGACTATGATTCCTTTGACTCTGTCCATTTTATTTACATACAAAGGACCTGTGGGATTTCACTTATAGTCATTCCCATTGATTCCAGATAAACTTGAACTAAGTGGCTTTCTCATTCATCTCACCAGTCTTTTGTTTCATCAGCTTTTGCTTTTAATCATCATTAGACAGAATAAGGACCGTAACCATCTGCTCACTTTCTCTGTTTTTGTTTGAATCCCAATACAAACACTGCTTTGGAACCTGTGGATTTTTTGGCTGAAATTTCTGAATTAAAACATCACCCAGAGATATCTAAATAGACACTTTGATTATGACTGTATGAAAAAAAAACTTAACCAGAGCTCAATTGTCTGTCTAATTTAACGGACAGAAAAGATAACAGCTATGAGCACTTAACTGATCAGTAACAGAGGGACTGTTTGAGTTTCATATGATCTAGTCTGAACTGTGTTAATGCTAAGAACCAACCTGAATTCACAAACTGTGGCTAAGTTGCTCTGATCTCTTATGTTTTTGCTGAAAATACTTGCATATCATCTGTGAAGATCTTTCTCTATTTTTGAGCCCTGGATGTGAATAATTGCAAAGGTTTAAAAGCTTTTAGCTTCCAAGCTAACAGCTACACTGTGCCAGTACAGTCCCAGTATGTGTCAGGACAGTGTCAGTCAGGTAAGCCATATCTGTAATTAAACATGTAAATGTTAAATGGGGTGTGTTTATATTGCACTACAGGTATATCTAGTGTTTCAGAAACTTTTACTTGTCAGTCATATACATTCATTTTCCATTTATACAGTGATGGTGTAGGCTGCTTTGTAAAGCCACCCAGGAATTTTGAATAACCTCATTCATGCACCGATGGCATAGCAACAAGAGCAGCTCAGTGCTAAGTGTCTTACCCCAGAACCTCTCCAATTGTGAGAAGACTGTCCTAAACACTGAGCCACAGTCACACCACAATATTAATTTTTGCTTTAAAAATTGTCTGTTTTCGAGTGGGTGTACTTTCAAAGCCAGCTTCAAGTGGACACTTAAGGAACTGCAGTTTTTGGCACTTCTTCTTGACTTCATATTTCTCATTGACAGATCTGTCTCCACTCTGTATAGACGAAAGGAGGTGGTGAAGGGAGATATGCTATGTCCCAAATTGCGCATTTCTACAGTTAGTAGTTTGAGTGCATAAGTGTGCTCACACTGACAGTATGGAAAAATGCAGTGCACTTTGATTTTTCAGCCAATGCACTTGAATCAGGCTAAAAGTTGAGTGTTAAACACTGGAAATTTCTCACAATCAACAGTTGCCATATTGGCTACATAAAGAAAGAGACAGGAATGGATCAAATGATGGATAATTGAACTTAATCGATGAATAGCAGAGGAACACCTGTGAGTGGTTGTGAAATGCAATTGTAGTTTTCCGGTAAGTGCCAAGCCACAGTGTTTGATTTTGGACTATTACCCAGTAAAATTTTGTTCACTGTTCCAGTTAGTGCAGAGTGTACGCAATGCACTTCATGTAAGTGTAATTGAAGTGTGCGATTTGGGACACCGCGATAGAGATATAGATAGAGAAATGGAGTAAGTGAGAGAGAGAGAGAGAGAGTTAGATGAAGTTTAAATGAAGCACTTGTGCTGGAATCTGCTGTCAGATAAGGTCTTCAAACCTTAGAGGTCACACTGTTATCATAAGGCTGATCTTGAAGAGTGACAGTACATCAGAAGCGGTGCTGATGATCACTGAGGATCACGGGGAAGGTCATAGCAGAGAAAATATCAAGCTGTCAGACAGAAACTACCCTAACTTTTTGATTTTTGCAACCTGAAACAACTGTCTTGTCTTATTTGGAATAGCTGACAAAATGGAAAATGATCTTTTTATTGCACTATTAGAGCATTATAACTGTTGACTGTTCATTTGGTACAACTGAAAATAAATAAATAAAAATGGAGGACCTCATTATGACTCAACTTCTCAAGTTTTAGTTGAACAAATCATGCTGCTTTTCTTTCTGTCAATGATTATAAACATGATGGCTCATATGAAGTGTACCACTTTCCTCTCTGGCTCTTAGCAGCCGGAGTTTGATTGGTCTTTTGGAAATGTTTTTGTTAAACTGACACTGCTCCCTTTAGGATGTAAAATCAGTTAACCATGACCTTTATTCTAACATTAATATTTATCAACAAACCAAACACACCTACACAAACCAACAATTAAACACACAGGTTGCTGCTTGTGCCCCCCCCCCCCCCCCCCCAACCCCAGGTGTGACTGACTGTAGCAATCTCAGGTTGGAAGCTGCAGTCGTCTTGTAGTCATTAAAGTGTCAGCCATGTCTTGACATTTACCTCGTTTCCCATTTATGTAGACGATGAGAACACAACCGTATTCTCAAATAAAGTCACTGCTGGGAGAGAAATACAAGGATGCATGACAAGTCAATTATTCTTAACCCGCCCTGTCAATCATAGGGCCCCAATGTTGGAGAGGTCTTGGTGTATATCTCACCCTACACTTAAGGTCTATGCACCCCTCTTCCAAAATCTGAGTTAGATTCATTTATTTGTTCTTGTTTTCATCATCTGCATTATTCTCAGTTCAATCCCATCTGTAAATGTTGGAGAGTTGCCCAGAGAGACAAGAGCGGGAGAAGAGTCCTTGGGAGCAGATGAGAGTTGAGCTGTCAACAAGACGTATTTCATTCTTTGAGTCTTGTCTATTGGCATGCCAAACAGCCTTGTGAGGTTGTGATTGTATTGCATTATCTGGTGAACACAGTCACAGGGAGGATTACAAATGGCAAGCAGTCCCCCATTATCACAGCCAGTGCAGAGGAGCACTAGGGAGTCAAAGTCGTACAGTGACACAATCAGAATATACAGAAATTCAACAGTGAGAGAGCGTGGGGAAGAAAATGCCTTCCTCACTGAAGTAGAAAGTCAGGTACCTGGGAAAAAAAAAATCCTTTTTTTTTTTCTTTTTCTTTCTTTTTTTTCTGGTTAAGCCTTCCTGCAGAGAAGGAGCACCTTACTCCTGAAACAGTCCTCAGTTATAAAAATGTAGTGAGGACTCTTGCTTTATGCTGACTGAATCGTCATGCTGGGTGACAGCAGAGGAAGCTGTTGCAGCTTCTGGGGCAGAATTAGTTATTAGAAGTTATTTACTGATCTTTAATAGTGATTAAGCTCTGAAGAAATTCTAAACAAACCCATACCTCCACAGAACTGTGCAAAAAAGTTGTTTGCTGCTGTGTGTCTTTGCTCTGCTCTGCTCTCCGTCACATCCTCTGCACTTATTACTCTTTTCATTCGCAGGTTGAGTAAAAATTACTGAGTGACTAATGGGATATCAACAGTTAAGCTCAGTCTAAGTGAAACTACATAAAGTTTTAATGGGGTGAAGGCAAATATTTGCCCTTTTCTTCTTGTCTACAACTGCGGTACCTTATTCCTAAGCCATTATATTTCTTTATTCTCTGTTTTAAATGGTATATGAATTCTGATCATACATGATAATCAGCAACCTCAGACATTATTATTATCTTTCTGCTGCGTGGAGGGCTGCACTTCCAGTGCCTCAGCAGCACTGCACAAACAAAACCAGAGCCAGACACAAGCTCTCACCCACATCACATTATCTTGTCACACACGTTATTAATGATAAGGGCTCTGCTGACACACAAACTGTGAAACAATGGAGAAAAGAGGGGAAATGGAAGCAATAAGGCATTTTGATTTGACCAGGCAGACTGCTCAAGGGAGATGAAGTCAATTTAATTCTAATCAAACCAAAGGATGCCATGCATTTGATTATGGAAACCAGGACTGTGTGTGTGTGTGTGTTTGCTTATGAGACAGTAAGTGTGTGTGTCTTTGCCGGCTGAGGCAAAGATGGTGTACACACTTATGTACAGTAAAGCTGCTGATCCAGTTGATTTGTACTTGTTGTAGGTTAAATCAATGTTAACCCGTGAGAGATTTCAGCCTCTGGTGTGGAGTGATACCCAACTACATCATTCATCCTTTTATCACACAAATACTATGATAGAAGGTAAATGTGTTTTTTAAAGTTTTATTCTGCTGATGCTGATATTGATAAATTAAGTGGAAGAAAACATCCTGAGAGAAAATAAACTAAATTAGAGTTGAGATACACAGATTTTTTTTTTTTAACTTAGTGTATCTGCAGTGAGTTTCCAGGTCTGTTCCAGAGCCCTGCATGTCTCTGTGGGCAGTTAAGAGCCTGCAGCCAAAATGACTTTCCAGTCACACTGTTGTGCCTCACTTAACACAGGGTGCGTTTAGACTTAGCGTCTACATAGTTTAAACCCCAGCAGCAAAGGTGCATAAGATTTGTGCCAAGGAATCAGTTTTATAATATAACCAATCTGCAATGTATTATTCTGCTGCTGATGAGCATTATACTAATCAAGGAGGCACAGCAGATTATTCAACTGGTTAACAGAGAGGTGAGGACACCGTGTGTGTTGTGCTGGTATGCAGATTCATTAAATACTAAAGACCAAGATTTAACTTCTCTGTCACATTAATTTATGATAAAGGAAGACATCAGGACAGCTGTAGGCAGCCTTCTGTAAAGTAGGCTAAATTAGCTCAGTATGCAGAAAGAACCCTGATCAGAAGTGTGATTAAACCTGACATATTTGCACACTGCTTTATGGTTAGGGTAGATTACTGATATAGGATACAGAACATAATGTTAAATTCAGACATAACTTAGATATTAAGGTGTATGAATTAAGTGTTGTTTTAATTGGCAGTAACTAAAATAAATGTATTAATTTAAAAGATAAGTAAGTTCACCACTGGCAACACAGAAAGGGGTTGCCGTGTGCAGACATGAGCCACAAATGAACAGTCTGTGATAGACTATCACTTATTTGTATCCTGTTGGAAATTTGACCATCATTAAACTGAAGGTGACAGAATCACTTTAGCCTCGTCCTTCTGTCATATGTGTGCGTCCTCCCTGGGATCTGGAGTAGGGCTGATATCAAAGCTAACTGTGTGAGAGGAAAAGTATCATCCTCCTACTCACATCCAAGCGTGAGTAAACACACACATATACACAACACACACGTTAAAATGCTCACAAAGGTTAACCCTGCCTGAGGCATTCGTCTTTAGTTCACATACCCCACACAGTCACGTGCTCAGTCCATGTCCTTTTATAAATCTTTTACATGGCCAAACCAATAACCACAACACAACCTTGACAGGCTTCTGCCTTATAGAACAGCCCCTGCTCGGTTTTACAAAAATACAAGGTAGTGTGGATTGGTTGATGTCTACAACATCTTGTATCCTCTCTGACCTTGATTTTAATGTGATTTTTTATTTTGTAGCTGTGTGCACTCTGGCTTCAGATGTGTACTTAGAAAAAGTGTGCTCAAGATAAAAGATGGGGGACCATCAGATCTCCTGCTGTATATAAGAATCTAAATATTTTTTCTTTGAAGTAATGAGGGAAAGTTGCTTAGTTTGTTTTAAAGAACTTCATTTACATTTGATTCCATTTTCAAATGTAGCTCACAGGTAAAGTTAAGTACTTTCTACCCATTCAGCGTGATTATTGGATGTCTTGTGATTAAACCAGGGTTAATTTATGCAACCCTACGATGTCCCATTTGCACCCCATGAGTATTTTTCTGGATCTACCATCAGTGTGTTCAATACTCAGACCCTAAACAAGAGAGAGAGACAAGAAGATTTAGTTTTTGTTAATCTGTTTTACGACCTGTTATGTAGCATTTTAGATCAGTGAATCTCTCCTGTTAGCTATTTTTCATTTTCCACCAAGAGCTGGCCAAAAACACTCGAGGGTATAAGCAAACAAAACAGTGAAAAAGAAATGTAGGGTTTGCCAAACTTGAATAACACCATGACGTTATCCTCACTTTCAATATCCACAACTGAAATATTGTATCTTCATTTGAAAGGGGTAGAAGTATATTCACACAAATACACAGAGGGAAAAACAGCGCTCTGACCCCTGTGCAGCTCTGTAGCAATTAATTAGAGGCCACCTTCATCCCTCAGAGAGGACTTGTTGGCAGCGTTCTCCTGCACTCTATCTTTATTCGATCACTGTTGGACTTTGTCCAGTATTGGGGGACCAAGGAAGAGTGTTTGACCATATACTTTTTTTTCTTTTTTTTTTGGCTCAAGTTTTATCTGAAGGCATATCAGATGTGAAATAAAAAAAAAATGAAATGTATCACTGCAGTTTGTAGGATGAGAAAAAAGTTTTCGCTTAACCTTACTTTTAATTAAATGTGTAAGGTTAGACTATGATTTTATTTTCTGCTGTAGCCTAGATAGAAGTATGGAAATGGAATACATGAGCAATACTGAGTTTGTAGTTTAGTTTTGTAACCAACTTCATGAGCCTAAAGAGTGTGTTAGGTTAAGTGTAACCGCCGCTAATGAGCTTACTTATTTATGTCATGACTTAATGTCTGTACAACTCTTTCAGTTCCAGTGCTTGCTATGTCAACATCTATATGAATATGAGAAAAGGCTGAAGTTAAAGAATATTAATGATACCAAACCAGTATTTAAAAGCTTATGACTTTCAGAATTGCTAATTATAAGTGAAGCATTTCTGCTGGAAGCAGTTTAATTTGCTATGTATTTCCTAGTCAAGTAGAATATGTCTGAGGGACAGAAATGATGTAGAAAAAAACTGTTACAAATAAAAGTTGTCTGCTGTTATTTTCTTTGTGTTGCTTATTTGTAGAACTAAACCAAGTATCCATCAGAGTTCATTGAATTCTTCTTTTCTGCTGGCTATTATGTTGTCATCATCATCATGTTTCACTGACATTTTCTAAAATTTCTTTTCCTGTCTTCATTTATTTCTTCCAAATTCATTTGGGTCTGTTGTGAAAATATGTGTCTATTTGGTCCTCTACCCTCTAACAAGAAGAATCTATCACTGAGCCACACTGATGATTCTTCTAATGGCCAACCAAGCTTCAATAAATTCTCGTGTATCATGTTTTTTTTTTTTTGTTTTTTTTTTTTGCAGACAGCAAATCACAGATGTAATTACCTCAACCACTACAGCCGTGATTATAAAGATGCAGGAGCACGGCATATATTTTTTTCATTCTTTCCATCCATGTATGTTATCTAGCAACCCTCATACTCCAAAATACATAAAACATCACAGTTGCAGATGATTTAAGTTGCAAAACACTTTTTCTTTACCATTTCACCAAGTCTTAAAATGTTTTAAAACATTGCAATAATGAGGGTCTTAGGTTCACTATAATGAAATTCAACAGCTTAATTAGTTTTGCCATATTGACTGCAGCCCTGAGGTCAGTCTCACGTGTAATGGCTTATTAAATTACAAGTTTGCTAATAATATTTGCTATACTAAAGACCAACTATAAAACAAATTAGTAATTGTGTTTTCTGTGTAGCTAAGTTGCTTTTTGAAGGCCAAAAGCATGAATGATGTCACACTGTGTGGCATTTATATTTCTTCATAAGAAAGTGCAACAAAGCAGTCATAGGGATTGATGGGTTCATTTCTGAGAAGATTTTGACACTATTGCAGATGATTGTCATTTCTTCTTTGCACAAAACATGGGGCTCCCTGAAAATTACCTTCAGAAGCATTGAAAATGGCAATCCACTCACCCACCTACACACTGTGATGTTTTTTTGATCAGGTATCATTTTCACTTAAGTCATTTGGTAAAGAGTTGTCAGATTTGTTTCACACTCACATCCTTTAAATTAGAGAAATGTATGCAAAAATGAATGCCTATGAGAAAATAACAATCTTGTTTTCAATAGAACTGGAAAAGAAAAGTAAAATGCAGAGGTATGTTATGGATTTCTGCATCAGAAGAAGTGATTGAAGATTGTGAAATAGAAGGAAAGTAAGAGGTTGTTTGAGTTTGATGGAGTTGTTATGAGTTTTAGTTTTAAATGGATCCAACTCTCATCTCTCATAGTTATCATTCATCAGAGTCACTTCTGTCATCTCCTTTACCCTTCCTCTTCAGATGCCTGTCTACTTTCCTCCTGACCTTTCCTGTTCTTCTTCTCTGCTTATCACTGTCACTACATCTTTCCTCTCTATCCACCTTTGAGGTCCAGTCATGCAGTCGCTCCTCTTCCCAGACTTCCTTTGGTCATTTCATTCTTCGACTTTTTTTTTTTTTAAAACTTATTTTATTCGGGGTATGTACAAAGATATCATCTATTCTATGGGTTACAGAGAAATCCAGACTTCAGAATTAAAGTGAAACTTTTGGACTACTTTGATTTGTTGGTATCTTTCGCTGCAGTTGTCTGACACAAAAACCTGCTTATCAGTTAGGTTTCTGGAGTTAGACGCCTGAAAGCATACCTTGCTTTGTTATATGTAACACCTGTCTCTTTCATGTGCATACTTGAAAGCCAAGGCAGGGAGAGCAGCAGCAAAGACCCCTAAGGGTACAGCGCACAGGGGGGGATCAGTGACAATATATACTAAACTAAGCAACATAAAAGGAGGTGCTGAAGTGGAGGTGAGTTACAAAGCAGTTTGCACAGAAAGCAGTTTAAATGGAGCAGCTCATGTTCTGTTGGCCTAGCTTAACTTTGTGGCCTGTCTGAGCCGACGCTATGCTCTATTTTAATTTCAAAATACACCACAGTATACAAAATAAATACCACACTGTTTTTAAACCTGAAACTAGTAAAGGAGTATAAACTTGATAACATTGTGGAAGTTTAAGAGATTAGGTCCAGTGTGAAGTAGGGTATTTATTTTCTTTTTGAATTATGTTCATTCTAACTTTATTTTGACACTAGTCTTCTGCCTGCAGACCTAATAATTCATTTTGACTTTACAAGAAGTCCAACCGGTTACCTCTTGTAATAATCTAATCTTGAATTTAATATGACAGACATATGGAGAAGTTTTGACAGAATGTTTTGCTTCATTCCTTAAATTGAATTGTATTTGACTGATCTGAGGTCTGGCTTTCTGTTACATAGATACATGTTCCTTACCATTTTTATGATCATGCCTACAAAAACTTTGACAACTTGATTGTAAAGGTTTGGGTTTTATTTTCCCTTCGACACATCTTAGCATCTTTTCAATCTTTGTTCTGCAAAAGTAAGCTATTTTCAAATCCTTTGTGTGACAGCTGTAACCCAGTGAAAAGAAAAAGGCAGACTAGAAGCTAAGTCCTGTAGTGATGAATATACGCACATAAGTCTTTACTTCATTATTTCATTTATCCACATGTCTGTGCCACACAATAAGGCACTGTCAAGGAACAAGGAAGATACTCCCATCACTTTGTACCAGTTTACACCACCCTCCTGATACTCAGTGTTGTGCCTCAGCATATTGTTAAAACCCTCCCTCCCTCTCTGTGGTCTTGTCCCTTTGTGAACACCTCTGTGTAATGTAACAGCGACTTCTCTATTAAACCCCCTCTTGTCTCCCTTCTCTTTTCCTGTCACCTTCATTTGTTTTCTCTTCCTCTGCCTGTCACCTGAGATTGGGTTTGTGCTGTTAGCCTGGTGTGAAATGACAAAACGTTCAGAGTCAATGAGCTGCCTTGATCTCTGTCACCTCTAACAGCAGCCAGCTGTGCCTCCGTGCTGCCATGACAGCGTCACCTTGGAGATTGATGTGAGAGATGGAGGCATTGCTGCATCACAAGACAACTTCATGTAATGTCCTTTCTTGCAGAGATTCTTTGTTCTATCACTTCTTTTGTTTCAGTGTTTTCTGTTCTTTTCAGTTTCATTTGCATCATCCATGACAATGAAACAGTCATCTACACAAGTCACCTGTCAGTGTTTGTCAGCTTAAAAACACACTTGAGTACAGGAGCTAACAGTAAATCTATGTACAAATAACTAAAAGAGTTCAGGTAGATATTAAAAATTGCTGTGATAAAAATGTGTAAAATTCCACTCCTTCATTTATAAACCTAACTCATTTAACACACCTTTTTAAATCATCAGGTTTTTTTTTTGTTTTTGTTTGTTTTTTTTTCCGATTTTCTGTGTTGTTAAAGACCTGTAAGTCAAATCAAATCACAAGCTCCCCTGTTCTTTAAGTCTGTAAAAGAAAAATTGCCTTCAGATCACACTTTTAAAGTTACATGAAGCAGTATTGTCTTTGAATCCTTTCTGCCCCTTAGTGGTCAAAAATTGCTTTGTGCAAGATGAAACAGAAAAAAAAATTCATCATTCTTATGACATGAGGTATTTATCTTACACATCTGAACAATAAGATGACGATAAATGCACAGACTGTCAAGGTTCAAAAAGAAGGAGGTCCAGAAACAGAGTCTTTAATCAGAAACAGGTTGATACTCGGGTAGTCCAAGAAACAGCGAAGGTATAAAGACGGCAGGCAGGAACAAGATTGAAGAGTCAGAAACAGGTTGAAAACAAGGAATCAGAATGAGAAAACGCTGGAAAATCAAAGCAAACACTATAGTGATAATCTGGCAGGGAGTGCCAGGACTACCTGGAGCTAAATACCACCAGGGAATGCAGAAAACAAGACGCGTGTGAAACATTAGGGAGGGGCCCAGTGATCAGTGGTGAGGAACAAACTTGATGGGAACTGAAAGAGAAAAAAAGAGACAAGTTAGCACAATAAAACAGGAAGTGGTCAAATAAAGAATGGTGTATCAAAAGAAACTTACCTGATTGGTGATCCTGATGGAACTGTCTAGTACACTGTGTTGAAATAGCAATAACAGCTATATCCTTCTGATGTCTTTGTTGGTAATTAACTTATTTTCTGTCCTTATCTTTTTTTTTTAACGTTAACCCCTCTAACTCCAAGTATATTGTCAGTGTTTTAGTGTAGAACATTTTTCTAATTTTTATATGACATGAGGGAAAAAAAATGATCTTCATTTTTCTTCTTTGGTGTTCACTACTTCATTGTTGTCATCTGACTATAACACCAACACCAAGACAGAAACAAAAAGGAACCATAGAATGAAGACATTATTACCTCCTCTATTTTATACACAGTGGCCAAGGATGCAATATGTCTCAAGTAGGATAAGATGTTGTACTGGCTAGACTCCAGATTCTACTCAGTTCTGTCTTTTAATGGCATGAATAAATCTTTTAACATTCTTCCATTAATACAGGAATTGTCTGTATGCCGATGGGGGCTGAGTTAGTTTATCCTCCAGGTTTTTTCTTGGACGGTTCAATTTGCTTCCAACAGCGCTGTTCTCTTGTCAACAACTTTCATTAAGCAACATTAGCAGGCACTGAAAGGAGGTGAAGAGGTACAAATGATGATTTTGAATAGTATTTTTTAAGTAAAAGTATTGGCTGAAGAAAGCTTAGCCTCTGTAAAGCAAGTTTGTGTATATTAAAACCTGTCTGCAGCTTCTCACATGCACAGTTTATATAACCCGTCTCTGTTCTCTTTATTCACCTCTGAGGGACTTCATACTTGTTTTTTTTTTATATATATATCTTTTTTTCTTTTTGCCATGTCTTGCCCTTCACTTACTTAAAATTTAGTCTGTTAAATGTCATCCTGATCCTGTTGTACTCTATCCTGTTTCTTGCATTGCATTAGAGTGTGTTCCTGTCTTCTGTGCCACAGCCAGAGTTGTGTGACTTTTCGTTTCTTTTCTTTTCTTTTCTTTTCTTTTGTAAGGTTCTAATAATTTGTTCAGTTTATTGCAAGATCGGGTACTTCTTTGTTTTTTTGCCTGCTGCATGCAGGCCCACATACTGCCTTGTTCAGCATCAGCTCCTGCCAGGATGTACACAAGCACTTAGTAAATTGCAAACAAGAGCAGAGCAACATGCAGAGGAAAGAAAGAACAGGAAAAGACAGGGATGAGCTTAAAAAAAATTAACAGACAGATAATTTGGATGCATCCAGAGAAGTAAATAAGATATCTGTGACTTGGACTTTTTACAACATTACTGTTTGCAAACTGCTCGCCATGTTAGCTTTTCACTTAAGCGACTTTTCAATTAAACCACTGGGTCCAAGGTGTTTGGTTAGTAAAGGTTCTGAACAATAGTGAGTTGTTTGCAGGTCTTTCTGAGTTTCTCATACAGTAATTCCACAGCAGCAGCCACAACATGTCTTTTTATGAAACAAAGGCATGCAAAAGAGAGTATTGTGATATATAAATGCTAACACAAACAGGATCAGTCAGGCTCTGATGTGATTTCTACACATCCAGATGTTTCATTTAGTCAGTCCAGGTCTGTACATTGAATAGATTGGAGTGAGACATCAGTCCTTCTTATAAATTCTTCTTAAAGGAGACTCGACTTAGATTCACCTTTAATTACTCAGACTTGACTCTGTCTCGAAAACAGGAGACTTCAGACTCAAATCAGACCTCTAGGTTTAGACTCGGCTAACATCGGTCTCAGCACATCTGTTCTCACCTGCTGGGTTCAAAGCAGAAAATCTTCATCAGTATACCCACAAGGAATGACTTCAGCTAGTCTGTAGATGAGCACTGTCATCATATCACTGGCATGATAAAACTTGTATGTTCACAGATGGTGAAAATCCTTTTTTTATCTTTTCATGACTAAAAGAAAAAGTTTTCCTGACAGAGGAAATAAAAGTTCTGTATCTCTCAGAGTTTATGAACATATTTACAGCCACTAACCAAAATCGGTTCATTTGTGTGAGAGGAAAAGATTAGATACCTTAACAAGAAAATGTGATGTTGGAAATCATCAGTGAGATATTTTTGGGTTTGTTTGTTTGCTTTTCAAGGATTGTTTTGAATGAGCTAGAATTGACAAAATCAATAATAGTGTCTTTGTCTTTGTCCTTGGTCTCAGAGCTGACCAAAAGTCATTTTGAAGCATCTGTTTTTGTTTTACTTTAAATAAAATGACTAAATATTTACATCCTGTGCATTACAATCACTATCGGCTATGTATTTTAATGCACAACACTGATGTTACTGTGACACATAACACTAATATTTGTCACTTTAACTTATAAAACAGCACTTAAGTCAGCAAAGCGTAAGTGGTGCATCCATGAATGCATTCATAATTATTAAGTGAATCTGCATGCTCAGAGAAAGTTGTAAAGCTCTTTGTTTGCTCTTCATAAAAACTGTTTTCTTTAACAATCTGATGACACTCTGAGTGTAATGGAGTGGCTCTGACTGTTTGCTTCTGTCCTTTAGCTTGAGCGTTGAACCCCAAAAATAGCAGCATCAGGTCATTTGTGTTTCTTTTTTCCCTTTTTTCTCCTTTGCTTTTAGATGAGCAGCAATAAACCTAACTTGAGTTTGGTTTCTGTATTTAAGTTTTAAGGTAAGCTTGCATTTGATACAAAATAGCATCCCCAACTGTGACCAGAGCCTGGTTGGATTGGAGAAACTTATGACTATTGTGTTTCCTCAGCTTTGTTTTCTTTCTGCCATCCCCTATTGATCTGAGTAAACAAATACTGCATGAATTGTGGAGGAGGGAATAAGATGGAGGGAGAAAAGAAGGATGTAAGGCAGGAGGGTAATTCTTAGCCGTGATCCAGTGTTTGATGTTGGATTTGGCTCAAATCAATAGTGTGTGCTGGATGACAAACATGCAGAGGGTTTAGCTTTCTCCTATCTGCATGTGAAGCACTTAGACACAAACAAATGTCTTTACACTTGCAGAAATCCTCACTACTCACTTTCAGTCTGAATGTGGCCATTCTCCCTTTTCCCATGTCTGCCTCTGTTACTTAATGCCTCTCACATCGTCTTCCATCAGATCATCTGAAACATGACTCAAAAACCACTTTGGTATGAGTCCACAGCAGTAACCAGTGAGGTTGTCAGACATTTTCTTCCATTTTATTTCTTATTTTTCAGACAGTAAGTCGTCTGAAGAATCAGGGCCGTATTCTCAAGGGCGACCATGTCAAAATAACAGCTGCAAAATTTATATTTAGGGAGAATGGACAAGCATCAAATCACAAAAAGGAGAAATGTAACAGTTAAAATGTGGTTGTATAGTGAGGTACATGAGTGAACCCCCTTTGATTGTCTTTCTCTGGCTTTATAAAAGTGTACTAACACCTGAGAGGACAAGTTTTATTACCTTCTATCAGAGGATTCAGATTGAGAAGGTGAAGAAGAGGTGAAGGCCTTTTTTAGCAACTTCTGCACAGACTGAAGGCGAAGACAGAGTAATAAAGCCCTGATAGTGGAGGCCATAGAACCACTATTTACCTGACATGTAAGTGGATAATAGGCAGCAGTCTGGGAACAGTATATTTGCCATTACAGCCATGCAAGATGTTGTTCTGGACTGTGTAAAGCATGAAGTGCCCATTGGTTCTGAAAAATGAAAGACACAGAGGACCTACTTTAGACATAGAGTTGTACGACTAATGGGAAGAGAGTGGTCATTGTTGTGTCCAAAAGAATTTGCATTGCTAGAAGTTTTTGATGATAAAAAAAAAAAAACTGTAAATGGTGTGTGCCATATTGGAAAAGCAGACTCAAAGTAGCTTTCAGTCACCTGGTATGAGGTTAAGAGAATGATTTGAGCCAGGGCTTTGACTTCCTCAATAACAGCAAGAGAGTGCCTGTCTGTCAGTAAAGTGAACCATGCCTCTGATATACAAATCTCAAAGCTTAATATCTTAAAAGTAAATGAGCTATTAAATATTTAACCCCCTGTGTAGGGTGAGTTATTTAGTCAAAAATCACTTTTTGAACCAGGCTGAACATTTAATTTAGTGCTGTAAAGATGAGCCTTTTTAAAAAAGACCCAGGAGACATCCGACTTCCAGGACTTATGCAGCCAAACAAAAACTGGACACTCAAAGTACTTCAGTGTTTTGCATTTCTGCATCAACTTCATCTCTAAAGACAAAAGATTTCTGCCTGGTTTCAGTCCAGAATCAGATGGCTAAATATTGCTAAATATTTCCATTCCTACACCCTGCACCTTTAAACATGTAATGTTCCTTCATAGCAGATAATAGGCAATAACAACCTAAAATAAAACTAGAATATGATTTTTGCATGTGTGTATATTTGTGGCTTTCAGTGTGTGTGTGTGTGTGTGTGTGTGTGTGTGTGTGTGTGTGTGTTTGATTTATTTTTTTTTCTTGTGGGGTTTGATCATATTTCTAGCACTACTCTGTGCTCATGGTCGTCCCACTTTTCCCCACTTTCCTCACTCAATGGCTCTATCCATCTCCATGTCATCCTCCTCTATGCTTTTTCGGCACCACTCCTATATTTGATGGTGACACTTCGCCATAAAGGGCAGATGGAGGACTTACATGTCTTGACTGCAAAGAAGAATTACTCACCTCTCTATTTCTCTCATTTTCAGTTCTGTGAAAGCTTTTCATTTCTGTTTTTCTCTCTTCGTCTGTCTTCTGCTTTACTAGCAGAAGAGTAAAGCATTCTTGTTTACCAAATCCAAAGCCACTGAAACATATGTCATATACTTTAAAGTGTTTAAAGCACATTTTGAGTTGAAAAAAAGATACAGTACAAAATATAACAACAGTAAAGATGGTGGTAGTGTGGATGAATATGGAATAAAGGGAGGAAAACAGAAACAGAAGTCATTGCTTTTAATTTTCACAAAAATGCATTGAATGTATTTGGGGCTAATTTGTTTGTGCTTGCCAATTGCTTCAGCCAAAAGGGCTGGTAACATAAAGTTACACACAAATAGCAAGAAGTGAGAATAATACTCAAACTTAGCAAACCACTATTAATACTGTATGGTTTAAAATGTCAGCTTGTTGTGGTGATTTTCTTATTTATCTCATCAAGTGTGTGTGTATATATATATATATATATATAATATATATATATATATATATATATATATATATATATATATATATATATATATATATATATATATATTTATATATGTGTGTGTTTGTTTGATTATTTTTATGTTTGTTTGTTTGTTTATCAGCTACTGTTGATGAGTGACTGCAAAAAAAGTAGGGATAACAGTAAAGTAACTCCATGTTTTATTTCTGTTTATTTCTGGATTTGTTTCCTTAACTATTTTATTCTCTTACACAAAGACAGCAGGATTAGCATAGCCCCCTCTGGGTTATTCGCACAGTATTTTATACAAAATAACTTTTTCAGGGTGAATGTCCTCCCTCACAGGGGGGCTGTCTGAAGGTCTCTTTAAACCACTGAGCCCCCCCCCCCCCCCCCCCCCGTGCTCTGAATGTACACGTGTTCACCTTGTTCTCCCTGTGGAACAACTTTGATGTCTGTTGTGTGTCTAACTGTGGCGTCTTCACGCTGACCTGACCCTGCTGTTACTGAAAAAAAAAATCAGTTAACGGGATATGTTGTCTCTGTGTATCTTGTCCCTCTATATCCTTTGTGTTTTTGAGTGTGTTCCTCCCGGTGTGCAAATGTTTTCCGCTCCAGCTTTCTGACTCAGTGCCCAGTAAAAGGACTTCCATCACAGGCAGCAGTGCTGCTCCTGTCTAAAACAATTTGGGTCACACCGAGTAAAACGGAAAAGAGGGTTCCTTTGAGACTCATTGTTGCCCACAGTGCAGAGTCTGAAGAGAGTGGAGAGACAAAGGTGGAGAAAATGGGACATCAAAGCAGCAGGAAGATCAGAGGAGTTATTGTCAAAGTGAACAAATGAAGTTTATTTCTAACACCAAAGACTGTCACAGGAGGAGAAGAGAGAAATATAACTTTTAAAAGAGAGAAAGTGTTTGATCTGTGTAAAGAAAACACATTTGGTAGTTGTTAATGTTTTAGATAAATTGTGAGAAAGATGATGGATTTTCACCTGAAAAGTTCATATATCCTCTCACCTCTGTGTGAAAGTGTTAGAGACATAGCTATCTCTGATGTGTGTGACTGCGTGTGTGACTGCGTGTGTGACTGCGTGTGTGACTGCGTGTGTGACTGCGTGTGTGACTGCGTGTGTGACTGCGTGTGTGACTGCGTGTGTGACTGCGTGTGTGACTGCGTGTGTGAAAAAGAAGAGTTAGGTTGGTTTTTATTTTCTTTTACTTATCTCCTCCGTGTATGCACTAACTAGGACACGTACAACCCCTATTTTTTTCCTTTTTTTATGTCCTTGTTCTGACATTTGATTATACAGGCCCACACCAGGCATGTATCCGATACCATCCAACTTTAAGAATTAAAGATGTATTCTTTTGATTATGTTTTAACAGCCCCATACAACCAACCATTGAGATGATTGCTATTATTACTCAGTGATGAATAAATACCAAATATGTTTTTTTTGTTGTTGTTTTGTTTTTTTGTCAGAACACAGACAAATAAAATGTTTTTTTGGCATCAGGGGAAAATAACTTTTTTGGGGCTGTTCCATTAATGTATAAAATTGGCCCAAAGACTGACAAACTTGCCAGTAGATATTTTTGCACAAAACAACACTGAAAAAAGTGAAACAGCTGTGTCATTAAGTCAAACTGTATTTTTTAATTGATCTAACTTAAAATCTTGGTTTTTGTTTTAAACCTGTTCGGTTCAGTTTGCCTGAAAGCAAAAAGCAAACATCTTGGATTAAATTAAAATATTCATTTTACTCAAATAGCCTTTTCACTTCAGACCAGAGATTTCCATGTCATGTGACCCTGGTTTAGCCGATCTAAGTCATTCCCATAATGCATTTCAGCAAAGTCAATTCATATTGTATTTTAAGTTACAAATTAAATATTTTACAAATAGTTTGTCCAACACTTGTTTGTGAGCCACTGACTGGCTTGCTTATAAATAACACTGGATAAGAATATTAATTATTTTATTAAGTATTAATTGTAACCATGAGTAAGAAGGGTATGCAGTTGACACAAGACCCCAACATGTCACATTTAATTAAAGTTGTTCAATCTGCCCATGTCACTGATGGTTGAGTTTTCTTAAAAGGTTGACTTAACACTCAGCAGAGAAAAGCAACAGCATACATTTCACAGAGTGGTGAAGCACTCTAAGCAGGTTTGAATTGTGAAAAATGTAAATACCATACTTGACTTGAGAGGTATTACTTTGGACCAATTAAAAAGATTGACTTGAGGAAACCTAAAAATATTGCTTGTAACAAAATTAGAGTAATTTAATCAGTTTTCTCTGAAGTAAAAGTTTAACTGAGATGGGACTATAAATATTAGGTTTGTTCAAGATGAAAAATTAAGTTGAAACAAATCAGAATAACGTGTGGTCTTCATAATGAATTATTTTTTTACTTTGAGTGAATGTAAATTTTTGCCTTTGATAAAAACATTATCTTGATTGACATTGAATCAAATTTTAGAGTTCAGCCAAATCAGAAATATAATTTGAGAAAAACTAATAATATTAGGTGTAACAAATTAGAGTAATTTTTTTAGGTTAGTCCAAAGTATCATTTTTTTCAGTGAATTCTTGTATCAGCATTCGTATTCAGTCAATTCTACCTTAAATCAAATGAAAATGGTACTCCATTTGTATAGGACTGTAGAGTTTTCTGATAAATTAAAAAAATGATTTACCATTATATGCCACACCTATAACGTTGAAGTTGCGACCAGCAGTCTTTCTTTCTTTCTTTTTTCTTTTTTTTTCTTTCTTTTTTTGCATGATCAACTGATCACCTGTTATGACTGCATACATTTTATTAGCTTTACTGCCTCCTACTTTTAATCTTGTTTCTCTTTGCTTCAAATTTGATGATAAGAGTAGGGAAAAATCTTTTAAAGGAAGAGGGTTTTTTCTGTTGGCAACAAAAAAGAAAATGATGCTTTTTCTTTTATGTATATTTTTGTACATATGCTTAAATACAACAAACTGGTAAACTTTCTTTCTTTCAGCTAAATTTGATGCCAAAAAAGTGCCTAAAAATGTTGACACCCTTGGTGATTCACTAAAGTTGCATATTTTGGAACAGTAGAGAGAGATTTTCAATTGCCTCAAGATGGACTATGACCATGACATCCAGACAAACCAAAACTGGGTGCCATTTTCCTGAAATGCACAAGTGTGATGTGCATGAACCTCCTCCTGTGACTCAATCAGGAAAGGACAGACATCATTGAGGGAATCAGTGAGTAGTTCTATTGCTCGCCAACACCTGGATTTTGAGAATGAGAAAAGTTTCCCACTGCCCAATGAAGTCTGACAAAGAAGAGTGATGACACTGAGGGGAGCAGGAACAGTTGTGAGTTCAGATGGGAAAAATGAGGAATGCAGCAGGTAATGAGTATTGAACGGTGAAGTCTTCAGGAATTGAGTTTCACATAGTTTAACTTGCACTCATTTCCACACTCTGATACCGTCCGAAATGGGACATTATCAGTAGACACTCTCTGCAGGAGGTGAAAAGTAAGTAATGAAAACCTAACTGAGTGTACTGCCTCCTGTTGGCTGCTGAGGAGAGAAGAATTGGAGAGTTAAAGAAGGAGGTACAACCTGGGTAGAGGAGGCAGCACATCAGGCAGGAGGGAAACACAAGTGCTAAGCAGAGACAGATTTTTGTTGACAGAAAACTTGCAGATGTTTGTAAAAGCCGAGCAAGATATCAGGCAGAAAAGTAGAGACAGTAAAATAAAAAAAAGAATATTAAGATGTCAGTTGTGCGTTTGTTTACAAAACAGAGGGTTTTTTTAATAATGTGTTTTTTCTGTGTATTTGGGACTTCCTTGCCAGAGGAAGAAAATATGATCAAGTCTGAGAGACAGGTTACTTTAAGTGAATGACGACTGTCAACCAGTTACTAGTGTCCAAGGACATTAAACACATATTCCATTAGCTTTATTACAAAGCAGTTCAAATCTTTTTCACTGGCATAAATAGCTCAACAAATTGTCTTTGAGTGTGGTTATGCATGTAAATGTAATATGGTAGAAACGTTCAGTCTTTGATTAAGGTAAGCACTGAAAGACTGTCATCTGTCTGCCTGTGTAATCATCAGAAATATACTGTTTATATGATGAGAAGTGGTGTGATTAAGTGTTGAATGAAAAAAATCACTGCACAGGGCAAATCTCTTGAATGCATAAAGGTAAGACCTGGGTTGGTTTTCAGTGGCCATTAAAACATGTTGAATCTTTTACCAATAGAAGAAATATTCTTAAGTCTGAACTAGGGCTGTCAGACATTTTTTACTACTATCACTAGCATGATTGTCTATAGCTAACATGTAGTTAATAGATCATTAAACTGACATTTTACAACCCAGTTCCAAAATACAATGATTTGCAAATCCTGTTTAACATTCAATCGAATACTCTACATAAACAAGATATTTATTGTTCAAACTGATTTTATTTATTTATTTATTTATTTGTTTGTTTGTTTGTTTGTTTGTTTGTTTGTTTGTTTGTTTGTTTATCAAATATTCACTCATTTTTAATTTGATGTCTGCAACACGTTCCAAAAAAAAGCAGGGACAGGGGCAACAAAAGACCGGGAAAGTTGAGGAATGATCAAAAAACACCTGTTTAGAACATTCCACAGGTGAACAGATTAATTACAAACAGGTGAGTGTCATGATTGGGTTTAAAAAGAGCATCCCTGAAAGGCTCAGTTGTTCACAAGCAAGAATGGATCGACGTTCACCACTTTGTGAACAACTGCAACCATCGTCAGTTTTCATAGTTCACCTACATCTACAAATGCAAGTTAAAACTCTACCATGCAAAGCCAAAGCCATACATCAACAACGACCAGAAACGCCGCCAGCTTCTCTGGGCCTGAGCCCATCTAAGATGGATTGACGCTAAATGGAAAAGTGTGCTGTGGTCTGACAAGTCCACATTTCAAATTGTTTTTGGAAATCAAAGACGTCATGTCCTCCGGGCCAAAGAGGAAAAGGACAATCAGTGCAAAGTTCAAATGCCAGCATCTATGATGGTATGGGGTCGTGTTAGTGCCCATGGCATGGCTAACTTGACCATCTGTGAAGGCTCCATTAATGCCGAAAGGTACATACAGGTTTTGGAACAACATATGCTGCCATCCAAGCCACGTCTTTTTCAGGGGCATCCCTGCTTATTTCAACAAGATAATGCCAAGACACATTCTGTTTTACAACAGCGTGGCTTCATAGTAAAAGAGTGTGGGTGCTAGACTGGCCTGCCTGCAGTCCAGACCTGTCTCCCACTGAAAATGTGTGGCACATTATTACACACAAAATATGACAACGGAAACCCCAGGCTGTTGAGAAACTGAAGTCACACATCAAGCAAGAATGGAAAAGAATTTCACCTCCAAAGCTTCAACAATTAGTGTCCTCAGTTCACAAACGCTTACTGAGTGCTGTTAAAAGAAAAGGTGATGTAACACAGTGGTAAACATGACCCTGTCCCAGCTTTTTTGGAATGTGTTGCAGGCATCAAATTCAAAATGAGTGAATATTTAAAAGAAAAAAAAGTTCATCAGATTGAACAATAAATACCTTGCCATCGTATTCAACTGAATATACTGTAAGTTTAACAGGATTTGCAAATCATTGCATTCTGTTTTTATTTATATTTTACACAATGTCCCAACTTCATTGGAATTGGGGATTTTAATTTTTTAAATGTTGCTCAAAGGGATATTTTTCAAGGTTTGAATGCTTTTGTTTACATGAAAATGGAAGAATGCTGGTTTCAGGCAAATGTACTAAATGTCTATTAATAACGCAACATCTAAAAATGTACAAATACTGCCCAGAATAACCAAAAAAGAGAGCTGCATTCTCACTAAGCATTATCAAAGCAGAACATGGCAAACTTGAGCCCAACAAGCAACAACACATGGAACTGAATAAAATATAACCAGCTAATAATGAGACAATGTAGTGTCCAATGTTACACTCAAAAAGGTTAGCTAAACACCCCATTTTTTTAACGCAGCTTAACACAAAACAATGGACTCATGCATCACAACTGCTAACACATTATACAACAGGTACATTGTTTGTAAAATTTGTTATCACACAAAAATCTCTCACTGGATCTTTCAGCCTCACACAGTGTGGTCAGTTCCCACGCACACACTGGAGAGTTTGTAACAGAGACACTTGGACAGCTTTGGCAAAGTGGATGAGGAAGCAGCTGTGTGCTTGTTTAGCAGTACCTGAGATACTTGAGTGCTGTTGGAAAAATAAGAATACCAATTCCAGCACTAGCTTCATTTAAAAGGATGGTAATGCGTAAAATTTTGTCATTCATTTCATTATCCATGTATACATAAGTTTTGTTTCTGCTTGCCATCAGCACTGCAGCTGCTCTGCTTCCTGGTTTTTCACAGAGCAAACCGAAGGTCATAACACACCCTGGGTCAAAAACACAGTAAGTGGCACTAAAAGGAATCTGCATTGGCGCATTAACTTCATCAGCCCCACTCTGAATCCATTATTAAAGTGCTCCATGTTCTTTTAAGATCCACATTGGCTTTTGATTTAATTTGTAGGACTCATTCTAGAAAGCCTCAGAAACATGTTATTCTTAGTTATTCAATGAAAGTTGTGACTGTTTTAGAGCTGTTTGGTGTTTGATTTTAGCAGTTGGCTATATTTGGACACTGTCTATAAACAAGATACTTGCTCCCAATGCTCCCAATGCATCATCAGCCCATATACAATCTTAAAGAGGGCAAACATGAATACAGGAGGTAAGAAAACGGCAGATAAGAGCACCTAAAACTGAAATACAGCTTGAGCATAACAACTCAGTTTTAAGTGGTAATGTGAATTTAACATTTTAATGCTTTCAGGCTATAATGCACTTAGAATCATTATGTAAGCATTACCGTTGTGTCATATTCTTCACATCACTATAGGATTAACGGCTGTATCTTTTAACATTTGGACAAAAACAGTTTATAACTTGTACAGGGACTGCACTCATTTGCATTTCATATTATTGTTTTGAATGGAGTAGAAGGTCTGAGAAGCTGAGATTGTTATGGTTTTTTTACTTGGAATATAAAATTAGATTAATCTCAGAGAGGATATGAAGGTATTAATTTCTCATAATGGTTAACAATTCAACATTTTTTTTTTGCTTCTGCTCTTCCTTGTTGTCATCACAACAGCCAGAAATTACCATCATGTGCTTCAAACCTCAGAACGGATGTTTTGGCAGACATTAAACTGGTGTTACATGGTATGTGTGCAATGTTACCTTCAACACTGTAAGTTGTTCAACCAAAGAAGCACAGCAAGTCAAATATCTTAGTTTTGCAGCTGATTTTCCCAAATTCCCTCTTCAGTGAAATGTCCTTAAACCACCTAAATTGAAGTTGTTAAAAACCTTGTTTTCCTGAGATCTTTACAGGTCTTAAGGGAAATAAAAGAAGCAGATGCTTTTTTTAAAAAAAAAAAAAAAATGGAGTCACAGAAGCATCAACACCCCAAGAACCTGAAAGAATATAAAGGACTGTCTGTGATTTTAATCAAACAAGTTCATATGTCTCTCTAGAGTCTGGGCCTCCTGGGGTGCTAAAAGAATTTTTGTAATGTTTTTACATGATACTCAGTTTAACATTTGTCTTTTTAAAAGCTTTCATACCTGGTGAACATACTATATAAAAACTTTGTGCAAATCAGAATCTCTGTCAGCTCCGGCTGAAAGCATTGTGAAATATTTACAGGGGCAAATTACTAAGTTGTGGCTCTGCAGCCAGAGCAAGTGGTCAAGTGGGTTCAGTGGTTCAATCTCTCATTTCTCCTCACCACATGCTGAAGTGTACTAGAGCAGGACACTGAACCCCAAATTGCTGTAAATGGCTTGGGTTAGCTCTGCCATCAGTTTGCAAGTGAGTGCTTGAATGTTTGACAAGTGCTTTGCATGTAAGTGTTATTTGAGTGCTATCCATGCCCAAGCAAGAGAGAACTGTATGGGCTGAGATTTGTGCCAATAAAAACTGAATGGTTAAGATGGATAGATTAGTATTAATTTTTGAAAATGCATTTGAAAAAAGCATATTTGACTTGTAATACTAAAACATCTTGTTTTTTCCAACTATACTAAATTATAGAATTACTTTCAGTATCTTGCATGGTACCAACAGAAATGCACTACATGCCAGAGCAGATTCATATGTAGGTTGCACTATAAAAATAAAGAGAGTCTTTGGCGAAAGTGTGTGTAGTACACATGAATGTTTAAAACAGACAACGAAAATTGAAACAACAATAGCAGCATTGTACAATCAATGCAGATGCATCTCATAAAATACAATATGGTAGTGTGTGTGTGTGTGTATATATATATATATATATATATATATATATATATATATATATATATATATATATATATATATATATATATATATATATATATATATATATATATATATATATATATATATATATATTAAACTACGAATGTCAGTGATAAAAATTAATTTAAAAAAAGTTCAGAAAAAAAACATAAAAAGAGGTCCAGCCTCACTGAGAGCTACTTTCTGTGTGCTGTTTGTTCAGTAGAACAACTGAAGTAGGGAAGAAAGAGTTTTTAAAGCGGTTACTTTTACGATGGCGCACCCTGTAATGTTTACCTGATGGTAGCAGCTCATACTCTGAATATAGAATATGGGAAGGGTCAGAAAACACTCTGTTTGCCAAACTGACCACTGTTTTCTCATATACTGTCTGAGGCGATGGAGAGACTTTCCTACCGATTACCTTACTGGCTGTTTCCATCATTTTTGCTGTTCTAGATATAAACTATTGTGAACTCATTTCTACAGGAAGACAGCTGGAGTTTGATTAGCATTTTTAAAAAAATCCAGTTATTTTGTGATTTAGTCTTTTTTTTTAATCACACCTATCATTATGATCCTTCAGAGTCAGCTTGCCTCAACGCTATTTTCCCTCATTAAACACACTGTGTTAAACCCATTGTACTGAGAATGGTCTGTCTGTAGTCAATTTGATTAATGGCGCTAAAAGAAAATCAATCTTCCACCATCTTTTGAACTGTTTCATCCCATCTTCCTTTTGCTATCAGTCAATCTGTGAGCGTAGTGGTGGCTCTGATATAATGATTGCAGACTGCTTTAAAGCTGTGCTGCATGGCTGATGGCATGGATTACTGTTTGTACTGGACTTGCTGGTATGAAAGCTTGATTTTCCTGAGCCAAGAATTCATGATCTCCCTGATGCCACTGCAGTATTTTCTTTGGCACTGTTACTTTTTCTGGTGTAGATCCTCCTGAAAACAACTTAACCAGTTTGTAACAGTTTTGTGTACTTTTTCCATCTTTGCAGAGGAACACAGAAATCAGATGAGGAACTGCAATTTGAAAGATGTGGCTGAATGTCAGCTGAACAGTTGCATTTTTTTTTCTTATTGACACTTTTTTATTCATGCATTTACAGATATGTACATTGATATGTACATTTCTCAGAGGGAAACTGAATAACTGAATTTCCCTCTGGGATTAATAAAGTATCTATCTATCTATCTATCTATCTATCTATCTATCTATCTATCTATCTATCTATCTATCTATCTATCTATCTGTTTGTCTGTCTGTCTGTCTGTCTGTCTGTCTGTCTGTCTGTCTGTCTGTCTGTCTGTCTGTCTATCTATCTATCTATCTATCTATCTATCTATCTATCTATCTATCTATCTATCTATCTATCTATCTATCTACAGGCCGAGAGGACAGCACTGTCCTCCAGGCTGAAAATCATTGAGACAAAGTATATAATATTTCAAGCACTTGTTTTATTTATATTTATAAAAGCTGTTGAAAATAAAGCAAGGAATAGTTTGAAAATCTAACTTAAACTGTGAAGAACTCTTCACTCCCTGAGGCGTGAAAGACAATTGGATTATGCCCTGGGTCAGTGAGTGGAGTAGACAGGCCAGCTGGTATATATTACCTCTGGGTTTAACCCCTTCCCAATGCATCATTAAGATTGACTGTCTCTCCTGGCCTCTAAATTGAGGTTATTGGTCTTAATCCACTGCACTGATAAACTCCTTATAGGTTACACAGTGTGGACATGCAGCATGTCTCACCTTATGCCTCAAAGACCTCATTTATATTTATGACAACCTCAGCTCTCCATTCCTGATTAATCCCCTTAATATTGGGACGCAGATCCGTAAATCTCCTTTTGCCTCTGTGGAGAAAGCGGGAAAGCAAGGGATGTGGAAAGAATGTCAATTCTGAGATTTGCAAAAAAAACACACTTGCACCCAAACACCAGAGCTGCTGCAACATTTGCACTTGTCCTAGGAAAAAAAAACTCCCTGTTGAACAGCAGATGGTGGCAGACACCAACAGTTGTAGATTATTACACCCATACAGCACGCCCTAAGAGGATTGGTTTAAGTCATGAGCAAGCCATTGAAGTGCTGATGATTATGATCCTCTTTTTACAAAGAAACAGATCCCAAGAGACAGACTCATTCTGAGTCAGTGATTAGCTTGTCAGCAGAGAATATGTGCTGCCTAATTCCCTCAGATGAGTTCAGAGGTTTCCTCATCTGTGTTGAGAGCTGGACACATAATGGACAGGAAACTCTGTTTCCAAATTTTGAAGGCTCTCAAAACCAAGGCAACTGTTACATTGAAGTTTTATTAATTAATCTAATAGTTGTGAGTAATCCACTTTTACTGGTGCAGACTGCAATCCCCAAGGGGGCAAAAATTTCATAACTGCCATGGAAGAATGTTTGTGTTTGTCTAGAAGTTTCTGGTGGAATGTATCTTCACCCCCTCTGTTTTCTTCCATTTCTCTGTGATGACAAGCCAGCCTCGATCCATGAGTACCTCAGAGGAACCCTCCTTCCACCTTCCCTCATCCCTTTGGTCTCTCTTTCAGCAGCTAGCCAAATAGAGACCAGTGAGCCTGGTGACATCTGTTTTGGGTCACATTTTCCATACCTGTAGTACACATGTACTCCACATACACAGACACTTCTTTCTTATGGCCTGGTCACCATACCGCTGTATGGTCTGACTTAAATTCTCTGTTGTATGTCAGAACATAGACTGTAAGTCATCTCTACCGAAGCATGGTATGTACATAGGTAAAAAGGTTTCTGTCTGTTTCTTACAGAGAACAGTGTGATGTTATTGGAAGGGTATCAATGTAGACTTCACTTGCAGATAAATGAAACTCTTCATGCAGATGGCTACACTGTGTGAGTAAGAAATAATTACCTCCCACATATAGATATCAAACAAGAAACCAAAACAGTTGAGTGAAAGAGTGCACGTCAAAGTACTAGCGTCAACAAAGCTTACAGAAACCTACTTCTCTTACTAAAACTGAAGCACTTCTGGAAAGATTTACAAACATGCACAAGTGGTCAATTACAATTTAAGATGTGTAGATTTCAATTTTGGTGTTTTTGTATCTGCCAGATATTCTTTTTTATTTGTTTCAATAAATAAAAGAGATATCATCAACAAAATGTGCTTTACTCTTAGTTGGGTTTTCAAATGTCGCATGGCTCTTAAAGTATGTTAAGTATGTACGTGCTTTCAAACTCAGGTTTTGTAAATCTGTATGTCAATGAAAAACAGTGTGTGAACATTACACACAAATAGTATGTAAAATTACATTTAACATAAATGCAATTACAAAGAAACTACTGCAAATGGCAGGCAGAGGCTCACAGACACAAATTGTGATCACACTGAAATAGTCATTTTTGAAACAAGACCATCGTGATCCAAGTCAGTTAGCCGATTTATCTGAAGTATCTGCTAGGATTGTAATGTTTCTGACCTACTTTAAAAAAACAGATAAAGAAGTACAGTAAATGGTGATGGATAAATTGTTGTTTTCACATACTGTTTCACTCATGAAAAGATGAGGATTTAATAGCCTTTCATGCATCTTTTATCTGATAGTTTAAATGAGATGAACAAATAAGAAGAGAAACAGGGTAGCCCCTGTCCACTGCACACCATGGTCATCCATTTTCACCTGACAGATCATTACAGCTCTGATGGGCAACAGATGGTGATGAATTGGCACTGAAATCTGTGCTGAACAATTTTGGAGGCAGTCAGCTGCATAAACTGCTATATCACTTTTCTCCATGATGGAGTAATTCTGTGAGTACCAGACACAGACAGAAACTCTGCCCATCAAGTGTAACTCCTCCTGTTTCACCAGAGAAAGGAGACACCACAGGGAAAATCACAAGGGTTGTTGCTCAGTGCAAACTTGTTCTTATAGGAATTTTCCCATTTCACAAGACAATCTGTATCCAGCACATGGTGACCTAATAGTCTAACATACATCATATCATTATGAAGATAAATAATCCATATACTCCTCTGAGTTTCTTATGGAGCAGGGACATGACACTCCATTATTCACTAATAAAAACAAGTGAGATGGTGGCATCAATTATTTGACTTTTAACCAATGCTGTCATCTGGTGGTCTAAATGTGTAAAAGCTGTATCATTGTTCAACTACAACAAAACACAGGATCCTTACTTTAGTTCTCCATTCATTCATTCATCTTCTGTACCACTTATCCTGTTTGGAGTCGCAAGTGGCTGGAGCCTATCCCAGCAATCTTAGGCCAAGAGGTGGGACACACCTTACACTGGTCGCCTGTCAATCACAGGGCTGACACTGAAACAGACAAACTTACATGTCTAGTGAAAGAATATATATAACATTTATAGGAGTGTTATAAGTATTTGACAATTCCATCCTCACTGACATCCTCATTTCTCTGATAATCCGGTACTAAAGGATAATCAGACAGCAATACAAAAAGTGATCAGATTGTTCTACTCCCCTTAAAATGAGAATTTACGTGCAGAAGGTTTATCGGTTTAATAACATATTGCAGGGCAACTAAAAGCCACTTTTAAGAATAACACAGTACTTACTCTGTCCAAACACTGTAATCTTTGGCTTATACATTACTTCACCGGTGTCTCAGCCCAATTACTTGCATCTGTACAATCATTCTCCACAGCAAAAGGTAACTGGGTCACACAGCAGGGTGACTTAAAACTTTACTAGAGTCTTTTCCTTATTAAAAAAAACCCAACATTATATCAATTTTCATACTAATTTAAAAACTGCTGAGACAATTTAGGAGTTACTGTACTGAAACTCTCAGAAGGATGATACAGAAAAAAATACCCATATTGATAACATTTAGGACAGCTCTTGTATCCAACAATGTTTGCTGATACTGGAGATAATGCAGGTTTCTGGTTTTAGGGTATGTTTCAATGAATAAATAGATAGATTTACAACTGACTTCTTACTAATGACATTTAGCTTTTAATCTCAAGGAATGTTTAAAAGCTGCAAGATTTTTTGCCCTGTGTTCTTCATATCTTCATTGATGGCACCATTACTAAAGATGAGAGGAAAAAAAGCAAGCCTATCACTTCTGGAGAAGTAAGTGGGTTTGGTTAAGCAAAGTTGGAGTGAACCATAATGATAAAATTTGTCTATTAAAGCTTCACCTGAAACTAATTTCACAACTGCTTAGAATTTGCAATGGCCAAGTTACTTCTGTCAATCACCCTATCCTCAGTCTCTAAACTGTTGTTTTCTGAGATCCTTGTTTAGCTCTAGAAATTCTTTAAGCAAATTTGGAGAATTAGTTCTTTGTTTTTGCGAACTAAACCAGCTTGTCATTTTGTTCTTTTGCTTAGCATGGTTTATCATTTTGTTAATCAACTGAAAACAGTAATCCTGTCAAATAAGCCCATATTGCAAAACATATTATTTTTGATACATGAGTTTCAAAGACCTCTATCTCGCCAACAAAATAATTTCCTTAAAAACCTTTTAAAAATAGCTGCTCTCATGAAATAATCCACATGCTTTTTCTTCGGGAAAATCATTGCTAATTTTTAAGAAGTTGTGGTGAGAATAACATTGAAATTATTACACATTCACATAAGTATATTCTGCATTGAAACAATGCATATTTACTAAAAACTTTACTAAAAAGTTGCCTAAACTGCCCAGTTTATCAAATGTGATACAAAAATATATATATATATCATAAACAAAATTTTATATCCTTATTTTTGTGGAGTTTGCTAAAAGGGTTAATAAAAATCTCAGTCCCAAAAACTAAAAAATAATTTTCTGGCTATTTTTTGATGGGTCAGGCTTTACAGGGTTAAAGACACATAAAGGCTTGCGTTTTCTCTCTTTTTTCTTATCTTGAAATCATGCACTTTGAAAGTTGAGTATCTACACCTTCTGATTTTGGCTTCAATCCACTAAATGACATTTTTTTAAAAGAAAACGATAAAGACAGTCATGCTGATAACGGGTTACTCCTGTGGTTCGAGAGCCTTTAAACGGCAGATGTCACTGCGCACAAAATTTACACCAAAGTAGCTATAGTAATAACGTGATAAGTAAGGATTAAGGTTCTACGCCCAAAAGATACAAGAATAAGTTCAAACAAAATATTCGGGTACAAACTTTGATAAAGGACAGGATTAACATGTCTGTTAGTTATTAAATCATGGCGTCAATTCCACGACTACAATTCCCATCATGTCCTGCTGTGAACGACCACCCTGTTTCGGTGATGGTTTCCGCTTTTGTCCAATCGTTTCTTCTGATTTTATGATTGGCACAGCATTAGAGTGCTGCTATTGGTTTCTATGTGGTTTCCAGGAAGAGAACGCCACAATCCTAACCACCTCCTACATGTGAGCACCATCGATAGCACCACGCGCAGCGTGTGGAGGAGAGAGAAACCGGTCGGGAAGGCAACGTCACTCTTTGGACCACTGAATTGACGTAACGCAGCGGAGAGCGGAGCGGCGTTGTCCGAGGCAGGTACCGTACTGGTTCCGTATATAACAATACATTTTAAGTCCGAAAAGCTGACACTAAGATTATTCCAGGAAAGCAGGGGGAAAGTAGGTCGTATTAGGTAAGAACAGGGTGGACGCTAGGGCCTGGCAGACTCTAGGCCTGATATTCTCCACGCACTGTACTAACAGAGGCGGCCCAGGCAGAGTCTTTTCCTCACGGTCAGTCCAGCTGCCAGAACTGGTCAGGTGCCTTAACGGACACCGCGCCACTGGTTTGAAGAGGTATCAAGTCTAGCTGATTGGGACTGTTATTTTCTCAGCTTGGTCTCCAGTCAGTCTTTAGCGTAAGCTACCGCATAAGTCATGCTCTTCTTTTTACGCCTTTTCAGGTGCTGAAGCGATTACAGCAGAAAGATGGCGGACGACCCCAGCGCGGCAGACAGGAACGTGGAGATATGGAAAATCAAGAAGCTGATCAAAAGTTTGGAAGCTGCCCGTGGGTAAGCGATAGTTATGAGTGTGACGATTCTGTGGCTGGGCAAACTGTTCAATGGTATATAGCTTCGGTTGATGGTGAGAATGTTTACCGCCGCAACAGCTGGAGATCGGATAAGTGGGGCCGAATTTGGGAGTGGTTAGCTTAGCATAGCTAACTTTGCTTACCGTTACTTTTGCTGTTAGCTAGCAGCTAACTGCTAAGGGTTAGCTTAAAAATAAGGTATTCGTTTTAACAACTATTCCTTTTGATTTCAGTACGTGTACGAGTAAATGGTGACATTAGGCAGCATGTTACCCTTTGTCTATAAAAAGGTTGAAGGCAGCAACGTTTGTGTCAGCTGAACTGCCTGTAAGACCCGCTTACAGACGTCATCTCTTCGAAAGAGGCCGCCATGGGTGTCTTTAACAAGAAAGCACGTTGATGAGGAAGGAAGGCCGGCTAGCATACAGCTGGGCTTCCACATGATCCACCAGATTAATGCTAAGACTTTTAATGACGTTTACCAGGCCTTTGTTCGCGCTGGCTATGTGACAGAGTTTCTGTATTCCCCTAATGTTCTTCTTGGTCGGTTGCCTCGTGGCAAACGAGCTTCTCAGCGTGACATTTAAGTATTATAGGCTACTTAATGGTCAACTAAAAGAATTACGTTTAGAACACTTTGCCTGTGTTATTGTACACGACATGTGAAGTGTGGGTGTTGCTGTATTGGCTTACTGCTTTGTCTGCGTCAGCTTGCTGTATAGTGCTGCGCAGAATTTGCTGTCCTGTGCTCCACCGCCTGCCATGTCACATTTGACCATTTGCCCTATATTCATCCAACTGCTGCTACCTGCCTGCCTGAGTGTGTGCGCGCGTGTGTGTACGTATATGTGTGTAGTGTCAGCCTGTACTGGTATGCTTTGTCTGTTGATAGGTAGTGAATGGACTGACAGTGTGGAGCAGTGCAACTCAGTCCTCAGCTTCAAGGGCAGAAGCTGTGTACTGTGTGGCTAAAAGCCCACCCCGTTGTCCCTTAGCCTTTCAGCTTCTATGGAGGCAATATTTTGTCAGGGAAGGTTGGGTATTTTTAAACTAAAGTAAGGTGAAAATGTGGTCTCATTTCGATAAAATAAACAGAAGGCTAAAATTTCAGTTCAACAAGTTGTAGTCCATGGGGATAACTATATATGGCCAATTTCAGTTTGATATATTTGAGTAACATTGTCCTGTTCAATGTATTGTTGGTGGAACACCAATGTTTATTATGTGTTGTAAGAAACTCCAGCCTGTAGTATGTTGTGTGTAGGTATACCAAATGTTTTTATAAGCATTGATATCAATGTGTCTCTTGTTCTCTCTCTATCTCTTTGTAGCAATGGCACTAGCATGATCTCACTGATCATCCCTCCTAAGGACCAGATATCTAGAGTGGCAAAGATGTTAGCTGATGAGTTTGGTACTGCTTCCAACATCAAGAGCCGAGTTAACAGGCTCTCTGTGCTCGGGGCCATCACCTCTGTACAGCAAAGACTAAAACTGTACAATAAGGGTATGTTCTCTTTAAAACATTGAATAATCTCAAGATGACATCATCAAATGTCTTGTTTGCAAACCAAAGATATTAAGGACTATCATAGAGAAGCAAAGAAATAAGAAAATATTCCCACTTATGAAGCTAATTTTAGAGAATTGGGATCAACTAATAATCAGTCATTAAAATAGTTGATGATTAATTAAGTAATTGTTGCAATGTTAAATTGACATTTCATTTACCTGACGAATGGAGAGCTGTGATTTCACTGGCTGTGAAAAAGCATCCGCTAAGTAAACTTGGGTAATAGAGGTTGTCTCACATATTTGTGCTTCTTATGGCATGAAAAAGTTTTCATTTAAAGCAGAATGAAGCTGAAGTGAAAGCTCTGCCATTGTCCCTCCTCTTTCTCAGTATTTACATTTTACTGTCTGTTTTAAGACTTAAACTCAAGAAAGGGAAAAAACTACTCTTATGTTGTAGAAAAAAACAAGAAAGGTTTAGAGATTTTAGAAAAAAACCCCAGAAACATTAACAAGCTCACGTTTAAAAGATTTTTCTGATACCAGCTCATTTGAATAAAATATTGTTCATTCATTAAAGCCTTAAGTCCGATTTGTCTAATCTACTGGCCTTCTAATTTTCTGTTTTGCCAGTGCCACCCAATGGTTTGGTCGTGTACTGTGGCACCATTGTGACAGAGGAAGGCAAGGAGAAGAAAGTCAATATTGACTTTGAGCCTTTTAAGCCAATCAACACCTCCCTGTATCTCTGTGATAACAAGTTCCACACTGAGGTGAGATGTTCTGCCTCATTTCCATGACCGCTCACATGTTTTCTTGAAATAAAGATTTTTGTGCTTTATAGTCCTTGCTTTCTATCTAATCCACCATTCATCCTTCACTCTCCCTCAACATAGGCATTGACAGCCCTGCTCTCTGACGACAGTAAGTTTGGCTTTATTGTGATCGACGGTAGTGGTGCACTGTTTGGCACACTGCAGGGCAACACCAGGGAGGTGCTACACAAGTTCACTGTGGATCTACCCAAGAAGCACGGTACTCATTCTTACAACACTGAGCTTTCATGATTTTCAACTACACCACATGGATAGTGATAAAATTAGTTTGATATTGCTCACCATGTGTTTCGTTCTTTTTTGTCTATAAAAATAAGTTTTTAATAATGGTCTTTTCTTGTTTCTGTCTTTCAGGCAGAGGAGGGCAGTCAGCTCTGCGTTTTGCCCGTCTGAGAATGGAGAAGAGACACAACTATGTGAGAAAAGTGGCTGAGACGGCTGTCCAGCTCTTTGTGTCAAATGACAAAGTTAATGTGGCTGGAATGGTCTTGGCTGGTTCTGCAGACTTCAAGACTGAGCTAAGCCAGTCTGACATGTTTGACCCAGTAAGTCTTTGTCTAAGTGTTTGATTGTAAATTGTTACTAATTTTGAAACCACCTCAAATATAGATAACTAAATAATTGGAATTTAAAACAGGAAACGTATCAGAGAACAGTTATGATTCTCTCTTCAGTTTGCATCGACTAACTAGATAAACTAGTGGGTGGTAGATACCAATAAAGAGATTTTCAGTCAGCACAACCAGAACTGTGATTTTCAAATCAAAAGTTTTACATAAACTTACTGTAGTTGTGTAACTCCAGTTAATTTCAGCTTTCAAAATAACTTTGCACTGACACCACTGCTTTCCTGAGCTTCTTGCAAATTCAGAGTAAGAGTTTTTTTTTCGGGTACAGGTAAAATATCAAAATCACATGGATGATCATACATACAAGTGAAGTAATCTCTTCAAAAATAAGCTCCCTACTCATCCGGAAGTTCTCAGGTGTTGTAGAGTCTGATGTCCAGTAGACCAGAGTCAACTGTAAAGTTTCTCTTAAGTCTGAGAAGCAGAAATAAATAATTCATGACGCTGCTTCTAATTTGCACAGAGGCAAAGCCTTGTACACTGAGCTGAATGAGACAGCCCATTTGAAGCAGATGTTTTCTAAAGCTGATAACATTAACATATTAAAAATCACTAAAGATGTTAATTGGGTATTATGTGAAAAAAGAATCTTACCCCGGATATTTTTTCTACTGTAAAGTTTTTGAACTTTGAGTATACTTAACAAAGCCCTACAGTAATGCAGAATGCCTCCCCTGACCATCTGTTTAAAGCTCTCTGTATTTGGTGCTGTTTAATTAAAACAAGTGCATGTTATTGACTCTGAGCTGACTTACACAATACATCCCAGCATTAGTATTTAAAAAAATTAGATAAAGCTTCCATAATTTTGCAAATATGTCATGATTTACAGATGTATTGCCTTTTTCATGTCTTACATTAAAGTGTCAGGTTATGCAGTAGCACATTGAAAGGGTCCAATATATTGGAATGGCTGAATTTATATAGAAAAACTCTAGTTATGACAAACCACTTAAAATATAGTGTCACTAGTAAGTCTTTAAGTCTGATTATCTTACAGTATTCATTTTTACTCTGATCCATAGCTGTTCTTATTTCATGTTAGCAACTTGAGTTTAAAGTAACGACATGTAGCTCTTCAACCTGCAGTTTTTTGATATGGAAACTTAAAGTTGCTTTTCAAATCAACAAATCAGTATTTATGATCATAGTGTTTTTTATTATTTTAGTTTTTTTTCCTCCTCCCTCTCGCTCAGTGATTTTTCAGGCCCACCTAGTGCCCCATGTTTTATACATGATTTTTGTCTCTCCTACGATGTTATTCCGTTCTCCTTTAGAGTCCCCAGCAATAACATACAAGTTACTTATGTTGTTTACGCAACAACAGTTTTGGGATGAAATACAGAAGTATTGTTGCGTTTCGGCCTCTTATTTACACAGAAATGGCTTTTAGCTGACCTTAAATGTTATTTTTTTTATAACGCCCTCCAGAGTAGAATTTTTCTGATACACAGCAATGGCAAGCTGAAGTTTTCAGTGGAAACGCTGACGTCCGGCTCTGCTTCGCATGTGCACGTCACACTTTCATTCCATCATTCATTCCATCCACAGGCCTGATATGCATATTACAGCATTTTCAGTCCCTCAGCGTTTCTGTGTAAACGCAGATTTTTGTTTCTGCGTGCTTTTTGGGTTTTCAAGTGAAATGTTGTGTATAAGGGGCTTTATCATGCAAATTATGTGTTAATGTCATTTAGCAACTTCTGGGACAGCCAATGGTGACTTTCCTTACTGAGGAGTTGGCAACGCTGATAATTGTATAACTATTCCTGTGTGGAATTCCTACAGTGTGACTTACATGGCTTTTTTTCCCTTCCTGCAGAGGTTACAGGCCAAGGTTCTGAAGCTGGTGGACATCTCATATGGAGGAGAGAATGGTTTCAACCAGGCTATCGAGCTCTCGGCAGAGGTCCTCTCTAATGTCAAGTTCATCCAGGAGAAGAAGCTTATAGGTAGGTCATCCAGTTGACTTATTTGAACTGTTTTGAAGCTTCACATGCAACAGTTACAGGGCTTTAAAGCTTCTCTCACTGAATGTTTGTCTCTCTATATAGGGCGGTATTTTGACGAGATCAGTCAGGACACGGGGAAGTACTGTTTTGGTGTGGAGGACACACTCAAAGCCCTGGAGATGGGAGCTGTGGAGATCCTCATAGTCTATGAGAACTTAGACACAATGCGCTACATTCTTCGAGTGCATGGGGCTGAGAGCAACGGAGCAGAGAATGGTACACAGCCACAAATATCCTATTATTAGAACACAGCCATGAATGTCATATTATAATGTGATATCCTTTTTGTGTCTCCCTTGGTTGTTAGATGAAAAGACTTTGTACTTAACGCCGGAGCAAGAGAAAGACAAGTCCCACTTCACAGACAAGGAGGTGAGTGGGAGCAAATATATTTGACTCAGGTTAGGCCTAGTTACCCATTATGGCATTTGTTCCTGACTCTGATTCTGTTTGCAGACGGGGCAGGAACATGAGCTGATCGAGAGCATGCCACTGCTGGAGTGGTTTGCTAACAACTACAAGAAATTTGGAGCCACATTGGAGATAGTCACAGACAAAAGCCAGGAAGGTTCCCAGTTTGTCAAGGGCTTTGGAGGCATTGGGGGTGAGCACATCATCAAAGAGAATAGAATTAAAAAAGATTTCAAAGCAAAGATAGATTTCAAAGCAAAGTTAGAAAATTGTGACTTCTGTAACAGCAAACAGGTTTTAGCCCTCTTGTATCCTCGCATATCATTCATTCATTTAAGTTATGAATGGAACCTTACAAAGGGATTTTATCCTTTTTACTTCCACCTCTTTCCTCTGCAGTCAGTGATTATGTAATAAATTTAATAGGAAACAAAATTATTGTCCACTCAACAGCGCAGTAAAAATGGGTATTTTTGCAAGAGACGTGTTCCCGCAATGCTGCAGACTGTGCAAGCAGCTCAATCTGTATTAATTATACGCTGAGCTCAGCAACAATTAGGACATTGATAGCCAGTGCTGTGTGAATTCAGGAATGTGACCAGCTATTAATAGTTACTGGCTTAATTCCACAGACTGAAGATGAAAACCTATACATAGCACTTAATGGTTGGGTTACTTTTACTTAAAATAATCCATTTTACACCATTTACAAATACATGCTGTTTGCATTTATTCCTGGATTCAGCACAAAAAGGGAACAAGTCTTTGCACTTTGCTTAAATGAGTTTATTGTCAAAGGTAGAACCACTTGTTCTTGATTTTATTTTTTCAAGTACAGGGGACAGAGTGTTCTATGTCCTGTACTTTGATTACCTTTTTTCAGAGATGTGTGGTAGAAAAGTGGGTGAAGAAATTAGGTAAAGTGAAGGAAAATTGAAAACTGCCTGAAGGATAGCCTACTTTGTTGTATTTGCACTTCACGCTGTCCTCTTAAGTCAGCACAGGACTCCTCTACATATCCTATTATCAGTAATGTTATAAACTCTTCTCCAATGAATATTTTATACAATTATTTATTTCAAAGAGTACCCATGATCGATCTTACCTGCCATTTAGTGCCACACTTGAACATCTGTGATGTTTTCAATCAAAGTATTCAATATATTCTATCATTGACATAGTTTTCTTTCAAAAAACACTAATTTGGATTCTGGCCTGTTGTTGACCTGTCAGATAAAAACCATGCAAATGCTTGAAATAGATATTTTTTTAATCAAGTGAAATGGAAAAACAGAACCTGAAAGAAATACAAGTTCCCATTACATTTCATCTTTCAAAAAAAAAAAAAAAAATTTTTTTTATCCTTGTCTTAAGTTATGAATGACTGAAAGCTTTCACGGACAGTCCAAGTAATATGGATTTCAGACCTTAATGGATAAATTCTTCCACTTCACCAGCTAATAAGGATCATCTTGACACAAAATATATCTTTGCGACCACTCATTCATTTGTCGTCTTGTTTTCCCCAGGTATCTTGCGGTACAGGGTGGACTTCCAGGGCATGGAGTACCAAGGAGAGGACGATGAGTTCTTTGATTTGGATGACTACTAGGTAGTCGGGGACTGATACTGGGAGAAAAAAAGAAAAGCAAAGGAATGAATGAAGAATAAAGGAAAGAAAAATGCCACCTCTCTTGCAGCAAGTGAGAGGTGCAACCGTGTTGACCATATATATATATATGACAGACACACCTTCCAATTTACCCGTTGCACACACAACTTGCACATACATTTCATCTGAACACAAGACAAAGTACATCACACAAGCTGAAGAGGAGTGAGATTTTCTTTCATCCAGAGAGGGAGAAAGCCCTTCCTGAATAAATCCCTGCCTTAGAGTGCTGGTTCCTTCCCCTAGTTGGATTGGACTTGACTCATTTTTGTTCTTTTTTTCTCCTCCCCTCCATTTTGAATGAACACAACAGCAAGTTCCCAGATTTCCCGCTGCCCCCAACCCAGTCTGAAGATAAACTTTGGACTTTCTCTCCACACATAGAAAATATATTTTCCTTTCTTGCCTCATCATGACTTGACCCTACATCTCTGTTCTCCCTTCCATGCTTTCTCTCTTCGTTTTTTTTTTTTTTTTTCATTTCATTTTTTTACTGGTAACTGCTGCTGTTGTATTTTATGAGAGTGGGGGATTTTTTTTACCTGGGTTTCTGTAGAGAAAGGGGGACAAAGTATTAAATTTGAACTGCTGAAAACCATTGATACCTCCTCATCTGCTGTGGTCTCAATCTTCTACTGTTTGTCATTTGTGGAAGGTCTGATCTTTTTTCTGACTTCAAATGAATACACATTGTGAAAGTTGTCTTTGGGAGCATGCATGGCTGCTCTCAGAGTCTGCTCTGTACATGGCTCATCAGGAGGCGTATTCATACTCAAATACAGTTTTTGAAAGCAAGGTTTTAGGACAATACTAAATTCTCAAATTTTTAAAATGTTAAATACTATTATAAATTCATATAATACATTTGATTTCATTTTATTAAACATGAAATTTGATGATGCAGTCTGAAGAAACTGAAGTTATGCAGTATTGAAATGTCAAAATGTATTGAGATTTATGCTGGTTTGTCTCATGTGAAGGTGAGTCTTGATTCATAATGGCATGTGTGCACAAGCAATGGGACAGGACTACTTGGGAAGTGTTGAATGAGTGGCTTAAATACACTTTTATGTGATTCATGTTGATTCACAGAACAAGCCTGAGAAGACTGCATCAATAGCTTGTTTGTTGAATTCCACAGGGACTCATTGAGAATCAGATTCGGTGAGAAAAATCTGCACAATATAGATCAAAGCAAGTCCTCAGGTGACAGCATTTCAACTAAACACGCCTGAGATGGTAGTTACTTAAACTTCAGTAAATGACTGTCAGCCGTTTCTAGCAGTAACAGACAATCGCAGGAAGGCGTTGACAAAGGTGAGCTAAGGTGACAGATGAACACATGAATGAAGGTGTGCGCGAGTACCAGGTTTACTAGGGTTTATGGATGACGTTGAGCTCGATCTCAAATTATTCACTTACAGGTTTAACGAACCAGATATCTGACCCTGTGAAAGATTATCTTGAGTAGGTTATAACGTCTTTTGATCCATTATAATGTCAATCACCCGAACCTGAATTAACGTGTGCAAATAATCTGAACGTCCACTGATGTAAATGTCCTGGAACAACCCGAATGTCCTTTGAGGAGAGGAGCATCACAGTGCCTTAGAAAGCCGTAAAACCATCGCTACAGCGTATGTTTCTGTTTAAAGAAGATGGATACAAATAAATATTTCTTTGAGCCTCAAATTGTATTTTTTAAAAAAGCCAGCACTCCTCAGCATCACACAGCAGAGGTATGCGGATGATTGATTTCGCCCGAGCGTATTCCTCTCCTCTTCAGGATAGCAACAGCATCTTCATCCATTTGCCCTTTTGTTTGGGGGAGGCACCGGGGAAGCCTTGGTAGCATGTTTAGCCAATCAATTAAAGGTAAAGCAATGACGCCCCACCCTCTTGACAAAATTTACCCAATCAGAGCCATCGTTCATTGCATGGGCGTTCCCATCCCCCACCCACCCTTTTGACACTGCCCTACCGAAGCTGTGTGGTTGAGCAAAGTGAATGACGTCTCTGCATTTGCGGGCCGCCGACGCAGGGCTGGGTTTCCATTTTCAGAGCGAGTTTCGGGGGGGATCGTCAACATGGAACCGGAGATGGAGGACAAAACGCTGGAACTGATGGTAAGATTTTTGTCGGTAGGCATCACGGACATGAGAAGGGATCAGTATCGCTCCTGAATTGAACGAGGCGCCGAGGCTCGATTCGACGGCAGGAATGGGCTGAAGCGGCTTGTCGGGAGAGCGAGAGGAGAAAGGAGGGGGGACTAGAAAGCAGAGGGAGGGCCTGAAATTACCGATACATTTTGTTAAGAATCACCGCAGTAGTCGATTTGTTGAACTACTCTTAATCGTCAACATCAGACGGACGTTAACCACGCTTTGTTTGAGACTTAAATGGTAAACAGAGTGAGGATAATAAGGTTGATAATGAGTTTTCGGCCGAAGACAGCCGAGGATTCTCGGGGTAGCGTTCACTGCGGTGACGCTGCGCCACTTTAACAGGGCCCTGTCTCGTACATAGCCATCTAGCTAACACAGGCTAGGAGGCGATGAACCACGTAAATTTACGGGTATGTTGTATTACCTAGTTCAATATAAGACGGCTAGTAATGTTATCGGTGTGTCTAACGGTTGTACTGATGCTTTGATGTAAGCTGGTGTAGCTAAAATCGGCAGTCCGCTGCCTGTCTGTTTATATTTGTAAAGTGCGTAGAAGGAAGTGTATGGGTTCTTCATTCACATAGCGTTACCACGATTAGCGAGGTAGCAATTAGCCTATTAGCCAGCATGCTAAAATGCTAGGTACTTGACAGCCATATCTCTACCAAACTCTAATTTGGTTAGGGCAGTGGATGTTGATTCGATGATAAGAAACGTCAGCTGTCAATTAAACGAATTTCCGGAACAGGTGGTCTGATTTTGTTAACATGCATCACACATTTCTTGGGAAATAATTAGCTGTCTTGATAAGCTAGGCATCCAGGCTAACGTAAGCTTACTTACAGCTACCATTAATATTACCAGGTAGTGGTAAAACAGACGGCAACAAAACGTGGCACAAATGTGCTTTGTAAGAAAATATACCACAGAAATGGTTACAGTTCGAATTTCTTTTGGAGTCCATACCATCCAGCTCTCAGGTTCGCTGACAAACCCCTCAGCTGTATTGTCATACTTTTTGTTGACAAAGTAAGTAAGGCCTTAGCTGCAATGGACTAAATGTGACATATACACAGGTCAGAAACTCATCTGAAGGAGCGTTTACTGTCTCTATTTCCAAGTGATCATTATTCTTTAACACCACATGTGTTTACAGACAACAAAAGACCATCATTGAGAGTAAATTAATCCTAGTAAACACTGTTGCTAACGGAGCCAGCCACTGGATGGATGTGATCCAGACATTGCTCCTTGATTTTCCTTTATTGTTGTTTTCTGTCTTTCTGGGCAATCTAGTTTTAAGCATTAATGTAAACCTTTTTTAAAAGCATTTAATATAACTTTTCACCGTGATTGTGTTTTAACTAGAATAATTTAAAAAATGAATAGCGGAAAAAAAAACCTGAAATAATTTGTTGTGTACAACCATATGTCAATCCCTACATGAATGGATCTACAATAAATGTCTTAAACCACACCATAGTATATGTACACATTGAGCACCCACACACATTGCACATTTGTGAAAGATTTAGTGAGAGTATCCTCATAGGCTTTGAAATCGTCTTGGTTTTCTGTGTGTTTAATTTATGTTTTTTGTCCTAGTGTTATTCACTAACCACTCATAAGAGTGGGGATGGCAGAACAGTGGGTGGGGTCTCTCTCAAAGCCAGAGTGACAAAAATTGACAACTTATCCCATTACCCCTCCCTCTCCTCTACCTATTCCCACCCAGTTCATGTCTAATAATGCTTCTGTGTGTATGTTTATCAGTCTGTTTCTTGTGTGTGGAGGAGTGTGTGTTCCTGCGCTCACTGTGCCAATGTGTGTGTAGCTCTAATACTGGTTTTTCCCCTCACTATCCCCCACTTCCTCCCTTCTTTTTCTCTCCTCACCTTCAATGGTTACACACCCATCTCCTTGATTTTAAACCAAACATTTTTCATTTATTTTTCTTATTATTTTTTGTACTTCTATATTTACTACACTCTACCTGTCCTGTTCCAAACTCCTCTCCACTTACATCTGCCTGTTCATTCGTTGATCCATCCATCAATTCATCCATTCATCCATCCTACAATCTCCTATGGTTTCCCCCCTCCTGACTTTCTTCATCAACCCTCTTCCTCTTTTCCTTTACTTCTCATCTCTGGCCTCTTGCTCTCCCCTTTCTCTGCCTCCCTCACCCTTTCCACTTCGTCTCCTCCTCCCTTCCTCCCTTCCTCTCTCTCTCTCTCACACAGTGCTCTGTGCCTCGCTCTCTCTGGCTGGGCTGCTCCTCGGTGGCTGAGAGTTTGTGTGCACTCAGGTGCCTGCAGAGCATCCCCTCCACCCGGGCTCACAACCAGGTTCTGCCTCTCTCCTCTTATTTCTGCTGCTCCTCCTCTCCCTTCCCTCCCCTTCTTCCCTCGCCATCTCTTCACCTTTCACTTTTCTTCGCCCACTTCACATGACTCCTCATACCACCTTTGTGCGGACAGCACCCACTCACCCCCTCACCCTCCTACCTCCTCACCTTCCGTTGTCTTTTCTTCCCTGCTGGAAGCACACTGCTCTCAGGTTCTTCTCTGGTGTGTCCTCAAACTCTCTCAGTTTATAACAGAACAGTAGCCCCATGAGCTGTAACTTCTTAATAATCTTGTCAAATCACAGTTATTTCCACCTTAAGCCCCACAAGTCTTAAAAAAATCAACAATGATTTAGTTTGACAATGGAAAATGGAGACTTAAACAATTTAATGAATTTGAATAATAAAGAAGAATTTAGTCAGAAGAGGAAGGAACAAGGGGGTACCAGAGAATAACCCCACACTGAGGAGTGAAGTTCACTGCCCCTGGAGGTGTGGGACCGAGGTGGGGGCCTGCCTTCCAGGCTCTGAGAGGCTATATGCTTTCCTGCCTGCCTGCCTGTCCAACTTTGTCCGTTTTTATTTTTCCTCCTTTCCTTTTCTGCTATGCATGATCATCAAGCCCATCCTGGCTTCTTGTCCTGTCTGCTTTGGTCTTGGTACCTGACCCTTTCGTTTGTCTGAGTTTGCTTTGATTACCAGACCACTACCAGAGACCATCTAAGGAGCAGTTTTTGAGAGTATTCTAGTTTTAACTTTGAAAATAACATCTATGGGAAGTAGTTATCCTGTTTTTACAATGAGCCCTAGTTCGCCCCCCCCCCCCAATGGCACTCTTCATCCTCTGTTCTCTCTATCAAAACGTAAAGATCTACTCGTCTGTATTCATTGAGATACACACTGACTTTGAAGCAAACATTTTCTTAACAGTAAGGCTGTAGCACTGACCCCATCACTGAATTTTGTGTATTATGTGTCTGCAGATAAGTTTGTTGACATATAAGGATCAAGAAAAATAAAGGGTTTTTTTGTTGTTGTTTTTTAAAGAAGAAGAATACATTGCTTCATATATGATCATTTTACCCATGTTTCTTTGTAAAATGTTATGTCATGAAGCCTAAAGGCTCTGCATAGTTTGGTTATATGCTGGTTTTATGATGATGTAAAAATATTAATATAACAAGGTTATGTTTCAAGTTGGTCTCTTAACGTAATTTTTCGTCATATACTCAGCTGAAAGTAACATTAAGGATCATTGTCCCCTGTTAGATGTGAGCAGGGTCTAATGTTTTGTTTTCGTTATTTATTTATTTATTTGTGGTTGTTGTTTATTTGTCTTAAATGTTAGTATTTTAGGAAAAAGATATTTCTGCCTTAGTGATCCTGCTTTGTGTTCTTTTAAGTATTTATTATTACTACATGTCATCAGTGTTAAGAGCAAGAGTCTAAGTGACTTGTGCTGTAACGCTGTTGTAGTTACAATGTGATGCACTAGTTAAGGACATTGTTCTTTGTAGGAGTTAAGTCATATAGAAGTGGGTGGGGTCCAGTCACCTCTTTTTTATTATGTCCCCTCTATATGCTGTTGGACCACTATCTGATTTGAGTTTCATTACAGTCATGCCTGAGCTGCTGCCAGTCACATACCCAAGATGCTACAGTTTAATTTCCTGTCCAGACTACTTAGCCCACGTCACAGACATGTGTGCAAATAGAAACCTTTTGTTGCGGCGTCAGTTCTTTTCACTTCATATGTGTGTGTGTGTGTGCGTGTGTGTGTGTGTGTATGCACGGGTGTTTGTGCGTGCACGCTTCAAAAGTCATAATGGGTACCCTTCCTTGGCTGTTTGTGGTACTCTTGTGTCCAGCGCTGTTCACACCACTGCCCTGGCTTTCACAGTGCCTTTTACACAGAAGTGTAAGAGAATAAAACTCAAACCTGTACCTTGTTTTTGTGTTGTTGTTTTTTGACAGAACACATCAGGGATGGAGTCACAGAACCTCGTGGATGATCTGTCGCCAAAGAAGAACACAGTTCTAAAGGTTTGTTGGGGTTAACATTTGTGAGGTTCTTCTGTGATACTGGATAAAATCTTAAAGAAAAAAAATAATTTGGAGAACATTTAATAATGAATTGACACTGTACATATTGTATATATATATTTTCTTGCACTAAATGTATAAATGAAAAGCTTGTCACGTATTGTAGTTGAAGATTTTGTTGACTGATTGATTTAAATATCCTATGATACTTTTAAGTTGAATCAAATGAATAAATAAACTGTCTCGATCTTGGATTACAGCTTAGTAATGGTCCCGTTGTGGGATCCCGCAAGCGTCCATCAGAGGGAAACTACGAAAAAGAGAAGGAGCACTGCATCGCCCTGTTTGACCAGTGGTCGGAGGCCGACCAGGTGGAGTTTGTTGAACGCCTGATCTCCCGTATGTGCCACTACCAGCACGGCCACATCAACTCCTACCTCAAACCCATGCTTCAGAGGGACTTCATCACTGCGCTGCCAGGTACAAACAATGGAAAATGTGAAATAAACCATACTGTCATTTAAAGTAACTTTTGACAGAAACACACACAGTTGTGTTTTGCTGTTGCAAGATTTTGGAGTGGTATTTCTAGATTGGTTTAAACGAGCCACGTATGCTTCATGTATTCAGTTCGGCTGCCTTAGTTATACTTTGTTCACACTTGTTTTTATACTTTTATGCTGAGTCAAACGTTAGTATACTTCTTGCACATAGATCTTTTCTTTATATCCCGTTTTATATATTGTTTTTCTTACATATTTATCGAGCTTAAAAATAGGACCTTGAGGGTGAAAGTTTGTGCCATTAATGTTTAAACTTGTATTAGTATGGCAATAGAGCATCTTAAATCTTGAATAATTTTGCTCTAATGCTTTTACTGCCATTTTAAATGGAAAATTGAAAATGCAAATACAAACGGGATGGTTTTGGAAAATAGAAAAACAAATACAGCGACCCTCAGGCACAGAGAAACCCAGCAGATGATATTCCATTAATTTTGCAGTGAGCGCTCACTCAGCCTCTTCTTTCCGCCCTCTAGCACAAGGCTTGGATCACATAGCAGAGAACATCCTGTCTTTTCTGGACGCACGCTCGCTATGCTCAGCAGAGCTGGTGTGTAAGGAGTGGCAGAGGGTCATCTCTGAGGGTATGCTGTGGAAGAAGCTCATTGAACGCATGGTCCGCACTGACCCGCTGTGGAAAGGGCTGTCTGAGAGACACCAGTGGTGAGAAAAGAAAAAACCCATAGAACTATTTATACATACATGCACACACACACACACACACATGCACACACATACAGGGTTTAAGACTGCTTTAGTTTAAGAGGAGGATCTTTAAACAACCAACTCTCAGGGAAATTTTAAAAGCGTACCTTTTCAAGGTTTAGAGTTTGGGGATAAAGAAAGGGAAGGTAATACTTGACGGGTTTGAGTGTTTGTTGTTGGTGGTAAGAATTTCCAAGCAGATACAAAGCAGATGTCATTCTGATATTTTTCTTGCCCCAGGGAGAAATATCTGTTCAAGAACCGCACAGCAGAAGTCCCACCCAACTCCTACTATCACTCCCTTTATCCTAAGATCATCCAAGACATAGAGGTAAGGCACAACCAGATAAATTCTGTATAAAATGAGCACTTTTTTAATGAATTTTTGGTTATTTTCTTCCATTTTTATTAAAAATTTCTCCACAATTTTCTTTCTTTTTTGATCTCCTTGAGTATTTGACTTTTTCATTGTCCGTCTTCCTGCAGACTATTGAAGCAAATTGGCGATGTGGCAGACACAACTTGCAGAGGATCCAGTGTCGCTCTGAAAATAGTAAAGGGGTTTACTGTCTCCAGTACGATGATGACAAGATCATCAGTGGCCTTAGAGACAATTCCATAAAGGTATGTGTGGGCTGAAGATAACAGCTTGAGTGGTAAAATTAATGCTTGGCCACACTGTTAGTTTTGCCACTGAGCTCTTCATCCCATTGGACATTTTTATTAGCTTAAAGGGCCCCCAGAGCTAAAGTAGATTTTCTCTTTAATGTCAAAATATGAGTCTTTATTGTCTGTGGAAAGTAAAATAAAAATCAATGCACGGAGAAATCACAGAAGAAACTTGCTGCCAAAAACTAAAGATGATGGCACCTGTTCTTAACAACAGCTGGGATGAAGGGGGTGAAAGTCTGACTGTCTCATGAAAAAAACAGTATCATAACACAAAGATTTTATCGCATATTTCTGTTTATTATTTTACAACGACAGTGGTTTACTGTGGTAAGGATTAGACAAGTCTTATACATCCAGTAGTTGATGTAGATATTGATTGACCTGTCTCTTTTTATGCTGATGTAGTGAAAACTCTCAGAGGGCTTTCACATTGACACGGTTCTGGTTCTGGAACTGGTTCCGTTCTGGATTCTCAGAACCTTGGTGATTTCTAGCATGGTTCCCAGCTGAAACCAGCCTTTTTTTGGTTGCAGCAGTGAGCCTACTTTTTAGGTTCCAAACCCTTTTTTTTTAGTGGTCTGAACACGAACCGTCACAGAGCCATGCCAGTGTGAAAGCCCTCTCAGTGTGCATGTATGAGCCATCCTACTGCCTTAAAATCATGTGGATGTTATTGACAGCCAGTCCATTAGCACCAACGAGGGAAGAGAGCCAGAAGTGATGGAAGAAGGACAGCAATGCATGCTTTGTGTGTGGTTCCTTTCCTCCGACCTGGGTTTTCTGTATTTATGAATTGAATCTCTTCTTGTGGCTCAGTGCAGCTTATCGTCTTATTGTCTAAGGCGCTAAGCTAAACCAGCAGACACTGAGACAGAATACAAGTGAATTAAAGGATAAAAGAGCTCAGCTTCAGACTCTGTGCTCTTTTTTTTTTTTTTTTACACTTATCTGTCTGGCCTGGGAAAGGAGAAGAAGATGATGAAGAGAAAGGGAGGAGAAGAGAGGATTTGTCTTCTTATTGTTCTCGAGGACGCTGACGCACACCAAGAGAGGAGCTGAATGGCTCTTACGCAGAGAGCTTTGCACAGCAGTGGGGAAATGGGGCATGAAGAGTGCTATGAGAATAGGCCATTCTTAGCATGACCCAAATCTGCAACCTTTTCATAACCTTTCATAACCATTTTTACTTCTTTTCCTCTGTATTGTCTCTATCGTCAACATCTAACGATACTCCCCTCTTTCTCCTCCTCCTATCCTTTCCCCCCTTCATAGATCTGGGATAAGCAGTCTCTGGAGTGTCTGAAGATACTGACCGGTCACACAGGCTCAGTGTTGTGTCTGCAGTATGATGAGCGGGTCATCGTCACCGGGTCTTCTGACTCAACTGTCAGGTATAATGCAAACCTTTTTAATAAAGCAGCACACTGTATCAAGGAGTTGGAGCCCTTAGCAAGAGCAAAGAGAAACCTTATACTTTTTTTACAAGCCTGACTGAGCAGAATTCACTGTACAACTGTTTGATGTCTTTTATCCATATTGAGATTTAGCGTAAGTAAACGGGGTGTCTACAGGGTCTTTAAAGGTCTTAAAATGTCTAAAATCCGATCATTTGAATTTAAGTCCTTCAAAACGTCTAAAATTCTCTTAAAGTCTCATAAAATGCGATGGACAAGAGTTTGAAAGATTTTAAAATCAATTAACGTTACTTTGATTTAAAACAAATACAGAAACTTTGGTCAAACTTTTACTTCCCACTTGCCCGCCGTGGTGTGTTACAGCCTAAAGTCTATGGTTAAAGCAGAGCTGTGAATAAATTTAAAGTAATTCCATGCCGCTCCAATTTTCCTACATGTCTTTTGTACTTTTTTTTTTGCAAGTGTGGATGTGAAAAGGTAAATCTGTTGTTAGATGATAAACCATACTTTGAATCTGCTCCTATGATAGCATTTATGATTGAGACAGAATAAGTCAAAACATTTTCATTAGGTCCACTTGTTTAAGGTGCATCAGATCAAACTCAAGAAAAACTTCAAGCTCAGTGTAAAAGGCATTTGAGCCACACAGACATTAGAAATTTGTCTGAAGTACAGAATCCGGATAGCAGGATAGATTTAAATGAAACAAATGAGCTCAAAAGCAGTAGCAGCAGTAGTAGAGGAAGAGGGGAGGGGCTTCCTTCAAACATCACTCTAACCTGATACAATCATACAAGGTTGAGCTTGACAACATCACAAAATGAGGCCAGTTAGGCTAATCCGGGCAGTGCTAACTCAATACAGCTAAGAGCTGGAGTCAACTGGCAGACAAAAGGTTTGACAACCTACCAGAAAATCTGACCTTCTGACTCACTTTCCTCAATGTGAGCTTCTCTTAATTCCAGTTTACATGAAAAATTTGGGAAGTATCACAGATTTAGGGAAGCAATTTGTCCAAAATTTGACAGTTGTATGGACCTCTCACTACTCCATTCATACATCACCAAAGAAACTCTTGATTAGCTGTTGTGCCACAAATGATTCACTGAAGAACATATTTTCAGCTCTCAGTAGAGTGTTGAATGCGTTCCAAGTATGTAATTTATGTGCACAGATTTTGTTTGTTTGCTGTGAACACAACATGTTACAGGCGACAGTGCTTCTTCAGTCTTTAAAAATAAAAACAAAAAAATCCACAAAACAAATATTTAAACTGTGGTGGTGTTTTGCTGCCAAAATCCATGAGGCAGATGAGAAGCACAGCCGACGAGCACAGTACTCTGCTCACGCGAGCAATATTTTGGCCTGTGAGGAGAAAGTCCTTCTTTGAGTGATATGAAAACCAGAGACAGCATGCAACTACTGTCATTTTCTCCAGCTCACAAAACGTCCACCTGCTCGTGAGTGAGTTTTTTTTAAGGGAGACTCAGTCATCATCATATACCTCAGAATGCTGAGTTACAGTCCTTTTTTTGATTGGCTTTTGTCCGTCAGCAAAAGTAATGATAAATGAAATGAGCTTTGCTACAGTTATGCACTGCATCTTCTGTTTTCAAAGTCACAACCGAGAGATTAATGTTAACTTTTTGATGTACTTCTTGAATTGTAACCACCAATCATGGAAGACGAGGATTTTAACTAATTATAATTAGATATTAGACTCCTCTACGTTCCTGCAAGTGGTTGTCATTGTTTGCATTAGATTGCTGCTGTTGTTTTTTTTTATTGTGTGAAAAATGATCTATTTTATCAACCTGTCTGCTCATTTTAAAAGCAGTGAACATAATGCAAATGATCTCATGCAAAACACACCTCAGTCACTGAACATGCAAAGTTCAACTGGTAAGAAGAGTGACAGATTGAAAATTAAAGCTTAAAGTTAATTTGGACTGATGGAGTCAAAACCAAAGCTTAGTAAAAAAAAGACATTCTGATCAAAGCTCAGTAAAAGGATGACATAAGGGTTTTATTTCTTAATGAGTCACATTTCCATTCACAAAAGATGGCAAACCTAGGCTAAATTGTAAACATTTAAAGACCCTGTGTGTGTATGTGTTGAATGCTTTGCTGCTACACACAGAAGCCCAACATTAATTGTCTCATTACTTCACACTTCAGCTGTACTAGCTGAGTGGTATCCAAGGAAAATGTGACTTCACTTCCTTAGCAACAACTTGACAGGCGCTGTGTTTGTAGGTTTGGTTGTCAGCTTTTCCAGTGTGTTCTGCATTTGACTCTTAATGCCCAGCAGTGCAGTGCAGTAACCTGCTTTTCACAGGCGCGCGTGTGTGTGTGTGCGTGGATTGTTAAAGTAATAAACATAATTCTCTCTCATGTCTCCATTGTTATCCTTTCCTTCTCTCCGATTACATGTCTTTTCCATTCTCCCTGTTCTGTTCTTTGATTTTTACCATTGTCCCTTTTTTGTTTTTTCACCCCACCTCCTCCTATCTTTTCCCACTTTTCTTTTCCTTTGTCGTTTCTTCATTCTTTGTCCTACCCCCCTCCCATCTCATTTCACATCCCTATTTTTCCTTCTGCCACCTTTTCCTTCCACTTGCTGCTTCCTTTGCCCTACTTTTTTTTAACCATTCTGTCATCTCTCCCTCCTTCTGTTTTCTGTTTTCTGTCTTCACCTCTATCCTCTGCACTACAGGGTGTGGGAGGTCACAACAGGTGAAGTACTGAACACACTGATCCATCACAATGAGGCGGTTCTTCACCTGCGCTTCGCCAACGGCCTCATGGTCACCTGCTCCAAGGACCGTTCGATTGCAGTGTGGGACATGGCTTCTCCTACCGACATAAGCCTACGCCGTGTCCTAGTGGGACACCGGGCTGCTGTCAACGTGGTTGACTTTGACGATAAATACATTGTGTCTGCCTCAGGGGACCGCACCATCAAGGTAACAAGCAGCCATTCATAAATTCAAACCCAGAACTCTAATGAATAGCTTGATGTATGAAGAAATGTGAGAAATGTAACGTGACAGACTGAGAAAAGGAAGGTAGACCATGATCAGGTCATAATCAGGGAGTAAAGATTATTTCTTCAATACCTGAAATAAAATGGGATCAAGTGTTATAGTGTTTTTATTGTAACAGTGGTCTGCTTTATTAGAAAAAAAGTAACACTTATGAAAGACTTGTTTTCATTGTGTTCCTCTGTAGGTATGGAGCACCAGCACCTGTGAGTTCGTTCGCACTCTAAATGGTCATAAGCGGGGCATTGCCTGTCTACAGTACAGAGATCGTCTTGTGGTCAGCGGCTCATCTGACAACACAATCCGGTAAGTTTTTATATATTAAATTGTCGTTTATCTAGCACCACATACGGCTAGAATTTTAAAGTATTTATAATTAATTAAATTAGCTAATAAATGTGTTCAGTGGGGAAAATATCCAGTTAATAAAACTAACACCAAGAAAACAAAATAACTTTCTTTGTTCACTGTTGTTTTCAAGTCATGCAGTTACACAAATTAGATGTAATTTCTTTATTTAGCACAGTGTACTAACTAAACACTGGAAAATGGTGTGGAGAACCCACAGTGTGTTGATCAAAGATCTCTTTCTCCAGGTTATGGGACATTGAGTGCGGGGCCTGTTTGAGAGTGCTTGAAGGTCACGAGGAGCTGGTGCGCTGCATTCGCTTTGACAACAAAAGAATTGTCAGTGGAGCCTACGATGGGTCAGTCTCTCTCACTCACACACACACACACACACACACAGGTTTTTGCTCAGAGTCACATTTTGTTCCTGACATTGTGTTGTCTCATGTTTCTCTGCAGTAAGATAAAGGTGTGGGACTTGCAGGCAGCCCTGGACCCACGAGCCCCTGCCAGCACATTATGTCTGCGCACTCTAGTGGTGAGTATCACTGATGTAGCCTTTATGGGACAAGTCTCAGATTTGTACATAAATCAACCAGTTTTTCCACATCATTTAAACAATAAATCACAACCAAATTCTTTAAACTAATGGCTGTCTTGTTGCTGAGTCGAAAGATTGGACAAAAACTGGACATTACATCCATCCATGTTAAACTGTGACGGGGGGTACTGATCTCAGCTTATACCATTTGTGGTGTCTTTGCTGAACTCTTAAAAAAAAGTGTTGGAAACAGCACTTCAATACATTATTTGATATCCAGGAGTGGACAGATAATTCACTTTATTAACCATTTTTTGCTATTTTTTTTTTTTTTTTTTTGCTCATTACATTTTTTTCTCTTTTTCTTTTAATGTTTTGGTGACCTTTTTAATGTTTATCTGACTCTGTGAAGCACTTTGATTTGCCTTGTTGCCAAAATGTGCCATATAAGCATGCCCTCCATGCCTTGCCTTATTTCAGTGTTGAAACAACAAATGTCTTTAAAGCTTGTTAACATAATGCTTTTATGTGTTGCGTTTTCAGGAGCACTCTGGCCGCGTGTTCCGTCTTCAGTTCGATGAGTTTCAGATCATCAGCAGTTCCCATGACGACACCATCCTGATCTGGGACTTCCTGAACGTCTCGACCAACGGCCAGTCAGAGGGACGGTCCCCCTCCCGCACCTACACTTATATTTCTAGATAGCAGGTAAAAGAAACAGATACTCATCCACACTGATCATACAAATGATCACACATTTCTGTGTCATTTTGTCTGCATGCAACTAATAGAATTATATTTATTCAGAATAATTATATAGTGTCTGACTGTAGACTCTTTTGTGCACCCCAGGTGGCGCTATCCTCTGATCCATTTCTTGGAGGAGCCCAGGGCTGATTGGCTGATGGGTGCATCCATCATGGAAAGGAGACCATCTCTTCTCCTTCCTCCTCGTCATCTCTCTGTCCACCTTTCACCCTGCCCCTGCCCCCCTCCAGCCCCAAATCCTGCTCGTTCTGACAGACTCATGAGCTTGTGCCCATTACCTACCAGCACCGTGACATGTGAACACACATACACACACACACAAATACATACACATACACAGGTCAACTCTGATAAATATTTCTGACTACAGAACCAACACCACTCTCCTATGAAATTCACCCCCTACTACTAATTTATGTTTTGTGAAGTACACTAATGACAGTATTAACCTAGGAATTATGTCATTCACAAACTCCCCTTTGACCCCTCGTTGCAAACTTAAAGCAGCTTCTGCTCCTCAGTTTTCAACTTCTGCCAAACAGGTTTCCACCGATATGGAATTGCTTTTTAACATATATTTATATATAAAACGCACACACACAGTGACACAGACACACACGGTGGCATAGTCGGACAGAAGATGACTGGAGCTGTGATGCGGGAGACAGAGACTCTTTACTCGGCTCCAGAAACGGAGGGAAGGATTGGAGATGGAGGGAGTGATGGAGAGAGAAAAGTGTCGGGGAGGACTTCCCCGCTCCCTCTCACTCCCATTTCTCCCCGTCTCTCTCTTGCTCTCTAACCCCCTTACCCTGCCTCCCTCCCCTCCAACCCACAGAGATGCACACTCGCTTGGAATACAGGGGCACACACACTAAAGATTGTGTGTGTTTGTGTATGTGGACTTTTGAAACAGAGCAGAAGCGCTAAACAGACAGACATGCATGTGAGGTTGCCTCGGATAGAGCATCCTGGTACACCTCTGCTTTTTTTTCTCTTTAACTCTTACTTTCTTACTGTTTTTTATTACTGTTATTTTCTCATTTTATTTGAGTATTTTGGTTCTTAGTACAAAAATCATACTAAGCGTAGTCCTTTTTTCTCTCTCCCTCTTACTGTCTTTTTCCTCTTTCTTTCTTGTAACTCAGACCCTTGTTCATCTATCCCTCTCACTCCATCTTTCTCTCCCCCGTCATCTACGTGCTTGCTTTGGTTATGAGAGAAGCTGGAACTCAAGAGCTCAAATTTAGCTGTAAACGGAGTTGTCTTGTCAAAAATTGTGTTGTATATTAAAAATGATTTTTTAAAGAAGAAAAATGACCTTATTGTGAATAAAGTACTTGACAGTGGTGGAGTGTTGAGCCAACTGTAACATGAATGAGTGTCTAGTTGTCTGTCTGTTTTTGTCTGTGTGTGTGTGTGTGGCTGGATTTGTGCAATGCAATGTGTCTCTATCTGACATGTTCAGTCCTTCTCCTTTGTTCTCAGACAAACGGCAGAAAAAAAGAGACGCTGTTTGTCCATCAGGCAGCAAGATTTTAAATACGCTTAACTCAAACTAGCATCTGGAATTTTCTGGAAGAACAAAAAAAGAAATGGAAAACATCAGCGAGGGGAAGATGTGATTGAAAGCTTAGTGTGGGGAAAACAACTGGAAAGCATACCAGATTTTGTTTTTGGTCAAAGTGTATCCAAGGTCTAAGTCTCATTTTAGTTTAAGTGTGTTTACAAGAGGCAGTTTCTGGAGCATATTTGCCTTTTTTTTGTAGTACAGCCAAAGAGAATGGAGGAAGACCTTCAGCAAATGGTTGAGACTTGGAGTTGAACCAGCGTCTGCAGCACAGGGGACGATAGCCTCCATATGTGCAATGCACGCTTATTCTGTTAGGCAGTGGTGCCCCACAATTTTTTATTCGAGCTTATAAAACCTGGTTACCCATATCTTTATTAATGTGATTTTAACAGGGTTTTTTTTTCCTGCAGTGTACCTGCCAGTGACTGCAGCAACACCGCCAGGAAAATCTGAGGAAAAACAAAACAAAACACTAAAATCAAATTGGAGTGTTCATGCTCAGTGCTTTATGAATGAACTCTCATAGAAAACTTTTAATGACCTGTATAACGATGTGTGTGGTGTCATAAAGGTGTATAACCCTCCATTGGTATGGTTGCATAAAAACAAGCGCTACTTATATAAGCAGAGCAATTAAATGTGACATCTCTTCTCAGTTAAAAGAAAAACAGTCACTGTCATACTTCTTTTCAAGGAATGACAGATGAGTGTCACATGCTCACAATATCCTCTTAAATATTGGCCTTCAGTGAGATACTTTGAGTTAACTCAGTTTTCTTAAGTGAGCCATACTTGGTTGGACTGAATGAATTCAGCCTGTCTCTATGAAAATGTCATGCAAAAATTATTAGAGCAAAAATAAATGATAGTGCACCAAATTCACTTTTTCCCTAACAGTTAAAAAGGGGAATAGTATCCATTTAGAATATTTCAGTTTTTATTAGTAAGCATGTTTCATATGGATATAAAATACCATGAATGTCATATTACTTCATTCACTGATGGTTGAGTTCTCCTATCTGTCAGTGAGACACTCTGATTTCACTTCAAACAATTTATCAAAACCAAATGTTGGTTAAGCTGCATCATGTGACAATATCATTCATGTAGTGAAGATGGCCAGCAGGTGGGAGTATGACCTCAGTTATCTCCTTCACCGTGAGGTGTTTATGAGATCCTGCCTCTGACTGTTTGGTTGCCAAGTTGTGAGTTGAAATAACCTGTTAGAGAAGATCACATACTTGGCCTTGTAAAGACTGTAACTGTGAAGGAGGAATGTATGTTTGAGATGCTAAAAGTAGAGCCTTTTGAGCTCTGACCTGGCTGGTGTGGCTGATCTCTGTAATACCTCTGTCTGGTTATTGTACAGTGTGTATACTCTGGGCTGGGAGAAGGAGGGGAGAGAGTTTTGTAGATTTTTGGGTTTAGTTTAGTAGAATGTTTCAGATTCTGGGAATAAGTTATGTGGGATGGATTTGTGCTTGGTGGAGCACCATTAGTATATGATGTGTGTATGTGTTGGATATGGGTGTGTGTGCTTCCTCTGGGTCTGTGGGATTTTGGCCCATAATTCCTGCAGCTCTCAGGTCACAGCTCCGTTCTCACGCACATATTTGGCATTCCTTCCCCGACATGATTACCATACACCTTCCACTCTGGGTTTGGCTACGCGGAATATTTCCATCATTCTCGAGTGGAGCTGCAGCAACGTTCCAGAAATTAACAACTCACCCCACCACCCTCTATTCGCTCTTCTTTATCCCACCCCCACTCCCCTTCTCTTTCCCACCCCTCTGTCTTCTTTTACCCCCCTCCAGGACAGATTCCTGCTGTCTTGCAACAGGAATCCTCTGGTACAACCCTTTTTTCCCCCTGAGTCAGCTGTTTCTGTCTGCCGGCATGATTGGGTCATTTGGCAGCGACATCTCTTCAGTGACCTCCTGCTAGGATATGGAAGGAAGGGGAGGGATGGGGGTACAGGAGCAGGAAAGATGAGAGCAGTGAAACTTTCTCACTACTGCTTGTTTTCATTCCACTGTCCAGAGTGGTCCTTTGTGTTAAAGATTAACGACAAACCTCATAATATTGGGGTGAGATTTGGTTGTTGAGTTGAGTTGGTGCTCAGACCTTATTAAACCAATTCCACAGTGTTCCTGAAAGAGGACTCTTGATTAATTTGCTTCTTAAGTAATCTAACTTAAAAAATTACTGCATTTACCAGTTAGAACTGGTTACATGTTCTCAGCTTTCACAATAAGCTCAAAGTCTCAGTTTTGTTACTGTGGTCAGCTTTTGGCCCTTAATACCCAATTGGAAAACATTTTCATATCTGTTATTTCTTATGTTTTAAAAGCCAACTGAAATTCATCAGTGCATTATCTGTCTGCTATTTTCTAAACAAGTTCAGGGTTTTGAGCAGTAAAATGCTAAAATGAAGTAATGAAAGTACTCATAAAGCTAGAAATCCAACACAGTAGATGTAATTCTGTATCACTTATATCAAAGAGCATTGAATTTTAAATTAGTGAACCATTAACAATTTTGCATATTAAGTGATTGTAATATGTCAATCAGCTATTTCAAATATTTTGATGTCAATGGCAGGGCAAAGATGATCAAATGATTTTTTTTTTTTCTTTCTGGTGTATAAATCAGTTTCTTGTGGCCCAAGAAAATATTGTTTGATTATTTGTTTTCAGCTAGGAACAATATATAAAAGACAAAAACCCTCATTTGTTTGCAACATGCTGCCTCAAAAGAGCATTTAAAGTGATGTCTATAAAATTTGCCATCCATCTCTTTTTTTTTTTTTTTTTTTGCTGTGTTTGCACTGATGCTTGGACATTCTCTGTCTAACATGAGTGGTTCTTCTTGAGGTTTCTGTCTATTAAAAGGAAAACTCTCCTTGCGTCTGTAACTTGCTGCTAAGTACTGTACTCATGTTGGATTAGGATGAGATAAAACTCCTTATCTTGTCTTGATGTTGGGTCTTTTATTGATAATAAAACATTAGCAGGTCTAGACCTGCTGTATTTATAAAGCCTCTTGAGATACCATTTATGATTTAGTGTTATACAAATATAGATTGACTGACTGATTGATTGATGACAGCAGATGTAATCACGTACCTTAGTGAGCTCGAGTCTCTGAAATATATTTCTTCTGACAGAAAAGAGGGAGAATGTGAGAAAGTTCAAAGAGGCTAAGACACACAAGAAATGTTTCTGTAAGATTTACTGAGTCGAGAAAGACTGCTGCACACAGAGCTGAAATAAATAAATGAAATAATTTTATCGTAATAATTATAGTAATCATCATAATAAGATTGCTTATTTAGGGGTTCTGTCTTCTTTTATATATATAATATATATAACTTTCAATAAATTGTTCCCTTTAATATTTTTGTCCTGTGTGTATGCATGAGACTTTGGTTTGTTCCACTGAATGTCCTGGTAGCAGCATTCTGTATCCACGGTATCACACAGGTGCATCATCCCCTGGGTCGTTTCTATAGCAATGCTTATCGACAAGGCACCCTCCCCGCAGTGCTCGCCCCTTCGCTTGTCACCCTTTGCACCTATAAGCTGAAGGTGAAGTGTCCTCTGGGGGTCCAGGGCGAGGGGAGGAGTCGTGAAGAAGGTCTCCTGTTGTCTTTGGTCGGTGTTTGGTTTGGTTTTCTGTGTTCGGATGGCTGTTTTTGGTGCAGCTTGGTTTTATACATTCGAGTTCTTTGAGCTTCGGTCCCTGCAGTGGGTTGTCACGGGTTCATGCAGGGACTGGATGGTCCCTTTCCAGAGTCCCTCGTGTCCAGCTTCACTCATGGTTGTTGGTGCACTCACTCACTCACTCACGCACGCAAACACACACTTCAACATACATTATCTCTCCTTCTTTTTCTCATTACAAACATGCATTTATGCTGTGCTTCACATCATTCCCTCATTCATCCAATTGTCAGAACAATCTCACAGGTTCCCACTGATTTTGCAGTGAGAAAAATAAGTGCGTCACAAGTCAACAATCCATACTTGGTCCATTAGATCTGTGCAGACCGTTCTATCCCTTTGTCCAGTCTGTAGTTTTCTTGTCCTCTCCCTTCTGTTTTCCCTTTGTTCATAAGCTAAGCACCCACTTTCTTGTCCAGTCAGTTTCTCCCAACCTTTCTGTTGCTGTATGGTCCAGTTGTAATCCCACACTTGACATCGTCCAGCTGGTCCAGTAACAGGAAACATGAAGGCCTTGTGGTTCATGTGGTTGTGGAGTAGAGGCCTTCATAGAGCCTGGGGCTCTGGCTGCCCTTCAGGTTTCTGGCCTATGAAGGGAAACAGACCATAATCGCAGAACTTCCAGCAGTGGACCAGTAAAAGTCCAGTTTGTCCAGGAAGGGAAGTGAAACTGTGAGGCAGAATCAATACCTCTGGGATTGTAGTGGCAAATTAGTAGGTGTAAAGCTAAACTCAATGAATGATTCATCAAGTTTCTGGTCAATGTTTGTCCCAACAAAGGGAGCTGTTCAGTCTTGTGTGACAGAAGAGATGACTAGATTAGCCATGAGCAGGCTCAGGTCCAGGCTTTTGAAGACAAGACAGTGGGTGCTAGCGTTAGCCACTACTAGCGGGGCCCAGTAGCGCGAACCCTCTTGCCCCGCTTGCTGATGGTGGTGAAGCGGAAGGGTGTGGTGAGGTCAGGCTGCTCCCCGGGAGGAAAACGCTTCATGAAGTGTACATCCTGCTGGTTTGGGAGCGTGTGTGGGCCACGGCGAGGACGGCCTCTTTTAGTAAAGCCCACATACCAGCCTGTGTAGCGTGCTGACATTAAGGCTGTGTAGTGGTTCTCTAGGACCTTTTCCACAAAGACGCAATCTGCGCTTCGATTACTGGCCTTCTGAGAGAGCAGAGAAACCACAGGTATCCCACACACAAACACACACACACATTTGGAGAAAAAAAGAGAGGCTGGTCAGGAAACTGTAAATTGGTCAATATGGTACATAAAATATGTACATAAAAGAAAGAATTCTTACCTTTCCTACCAGCTTTCCACGGCGATTCATGCACAGGTAGAAATTTGTTTCTTTGCCCCGGATTCTCACCTGGCTACCGAAGGTATCAGCCTCCACTACGAGCTGGGCTTGTGAAGGGACAGACAGAGGGGCAGACAGACATTAGAGCCACAGGCAGTGCAAAGAAACAGTTTGTTTGTAGTTTGTACTTTGTACCACAAGTATTACAGTTCTAAAGATAAAAGTGACAAATTTCAGCTCTATGTTGTATCCCAAAGCAAAGAAAAACATTCAGGGTAACACAGAGGACACTCCAGTATGAGAGGCAAGTGCACAGATTACCAGCCACTAAAACTAGTGTTAAAACCAAATAAGGTGTTCACATTAAATAACAGTTTTAGGATTCTGTTGCTATTAAACGTGCTGATAAATCACTGCAAGATGTAAATGTCTCCAACTGGACAGATGGTTGCCTGATAAGCCCAGTCACACACATGGATGAGACCTCAAATGGGCCTCGTAAAAAAGATAACAGGCAGGAGTAGACGGAGCACGGTGGGCTCAGAGGAGTTGGAGTACACTCAGACTGAGTGTCTGTGATACTGTTGTTTTAAGATCTGTGTGTGTGTGTGTGTGTGTGTGTGTGTGTGTGTGTGTGTGTGTGTGTGTGTGTGTGTGTGTGTGTGTGTGTGTGTGTGTGTGTGTGCAGGTGTATGCATCTACAGCCTCCCAGGCAAAACTGCTTTACTGTCTCCACAACTTAAGTCAGTGCTGGTGCCTGTTTAAAAATAAATCCTTAAAATGGTTCCTACATGACCTTAGTCAACAAAGGGGTCAAGAGAAATCAATACCTCCCTCCCTCTTGCCCTCTTCCTCTCTCCCCTCATCTCCCGTCTGCTCTTTTGCTTCATTTTTATACCTTCATGCACCCACCCCTTTTTCAGCACTTGATTTCTTCTATCTCTGCTCCCTGTTCCTCCTTTTAAAACCTCAGCGCCCATAGTTGGTCACTGAGGAGTTGTATTTGTCAATAAACAGACAGGCTTTTGCCTTTTTGTTTTTGGATTGAAGTGGCATCTTAGCAACCTGTTTGTGAATGGAAGGGAAGTGCAATCTGAGCCACTGCTGGAACACACTAAGAAATCTGAACTCCAGCTTCATGGCTGGGCTCTCTTCTGCCCATTGATTCTGTTTGTGGTTTAAGAATGGGTTAGACATCATTACAAATGGAGCAAGGTGGAGGGGAAGAGGCAGTGGGGGATGGACAGAGGGAGGATGAGAGGGAGGGAGAGGAAGCCTGCTGTTTTAAATCCAGAGGAGACAACAGGGAGGATGAGAAATCAATGGAGGGATCGATGAAGGAGATGAGTTTCTAACACTCGGTCCGACACTCTACCTGCCAGGCTCTCACACTTTTTTTCACTCACACCTTCTCCCTCACTCTCTTTCTTTTGCTCCCTTGTGAATCATTGAGTCAGCAGCCAGTCGATGAGGCCTTTGTACTCCCAAGACAAGCCTCACTGCCCCTCTGCCAAAGCCCGAGGAGGCATGTGTGTGAGTGCTTTTGTGAATATGCCTGCACAGTTGCATTCTGTATCCATTCATGCATGCACTTGGTCAACCTTCAAGTCTTTGTACTTGCAGCTGTCAGTGTGTGTGTGTGTGTGTGTGTGTGTGTGTGTGTGTGTGTGTGTGTGTCTTACCATATTTGTCTCCATCTTCTCCTCGAGCGCTGATTCTGCGTCCCAGCACCTGGACGTGTTTTCCGCTGGTGCGGCTGTAGAGCTGGTAGACCCGGTGGTGTCGTCGACTCATGGTGTCTCGCACCTGCGTCTGGTTCTCCACATGCACGCTGAAGTTGACTCCATCCACACCAAGTACCTGCTGTGGTTACACCCATGCACCAAGCCAGAATTACACACCCACAGTTGACACATACAGGTGCATACTTGAAGACATAACCAGGTTAAAGAAACTACCTTTCAATAAACAACTTGTCATAACTGGTTTTATTCTGAACAGTCTCTCTCTCTGTGTCATGTGTGCAGACACTCACCTGTAATGGATTGCACATCACCAGCAACATCTGGATACATCTAGGAAAAGCAGAAACAGATGAGCTTAGAAATATGTAAGCAACAGTGAAAGTTGAAAGAGTGATGTGTGACACCATCATTTCCACTCTTTCTTCTCTGCCGCTCTTCTCTTCAACATCTCTTTTCCTCATTGGGTGATTACTCACACTGCTGGCACAGCCGGCTGACACACAGATGGACAGATGTCCAGGGAGACAGACAACACCCAGAGCTGTGTTTATAGTTATGCTACCAACCTTCTGTCCAAACCCACTTTCTGACCTGTTCTTGACTTTCACCACGCCAAAATCTGGCCTCCAAATGACCCGATTGGACTGTAGCAAAATGGCAAACATGCCGAGACAACTAGAACATGTTTTGGTTTGGACATCTGAGGGAAAAGGCTGACTTATTTGGCTGCCATGCATATGTAGACAGCTGGACAGGGCTACAGGTGTACAGTCTGCTCTGATGTGGCTTTGGATAGTGGCAGGCTGTGGTAACATTTATAGAATGAGCTTTGAATAAGTGAGAACATAAGCCACTAAAACGTGAGGAAGGATGATTTATGGAGGAACCAACTTTTGGGAAGTCATGCTGATGATACAGTATGATGAATTAATGTACATTATCATTGTGAAAATATACCTTTCATGAATTATTTCTGATCACTTATTTCATCCTCAAAGGATCAACCGGACACATTTATGGTTGATGTTACTGCTTCCAATTACAATTTAAATTCTCCTCACTCTTTCACATCACTTCATTAAAGTGTGGACCTTGACCTTGGATGCATCGCATGTTATTTACAGCTTCAGTTAGGGAGTGACTATGTTGCGCAAATTCTCCTCTGGCAGTCCTTGAACTGCTCTGAATTAGTGGATGAACACTTGATGATTTTCAGGACCAAGTGTGTGGGCTGAAAACCTATTCCACGAATTTTGTCTTTCCCCACCTCATCTTTTTCTATCTCTCTGCATGCCTTCTCTCTCTCTCTCCCTCTCTTCCCTCTGCACTCTTTCTCTGACTTGTTGTCCTCCCTTTCTCTCCTCTTCCTTATCTCTCTGTCAGTTCTACCTTTCTCCCATCATTCCCTGCCTCCCAGCTTCCTTTATGTTTGGGGTTAGCGGGGTGACTCCTCCACACTGTCATGGGCATGCACACAGATGTGCAGATGTGTGCTGGGCGCGCGTATGTGTACAGGAGGCTCAGGCAGCTGACAGCTGGTCCAAAGCAAAGACATACACGCTGCTGAGAGAGGGAAAGATAGCGAGGAGGAGAGAGAGGTGAACTGAGAGGTCCACAAGGGGAGAGAGAAGGCAGGACAGATGAAGGTGATGTCAGAATAAATAGAGGGGGATGAAGAAAGAGAAGGCTGACTGAAAGTAAAAGAGTTGAAAGATTAAATCAGGGAGAATGGAAAGATGCACAGATGTGAGAAGGTCAAAACCTCAAACATCTCAAAGCAAGAGGGAAAAAAGTGGCAAAATGAGGGACAGTAGTATAACCACAGAGTGTGGTCTGGCGTGAGAAGCAGACAAAAAGATAAATAATAGGAATGAAAGAGGAGAGGGGCTCAACTCATGCACATTGAAACATATACCGAGCTGCATCCTGACGAACACCCATATACCATCTTTCCTCCAGCCTCTTTCCCAATCTCTCACTCAACATTTCTTTCCTATCACTGGTGTGTTGGCCCTTGAATTGTTCTAATTGATGGAGACACCTCGGGCAACGCAGCAGAGTGTTGGCCCTCACATTTTGCCTGCACAGCCGAAAAAACCTGAGCGCCTGTGCATTGTGAGGACTCTCAGCTGTTAAAACACCACAGCTGCACAGCCGCCGAGGACGCTGCAGAAAAGTGCCTCGGCACTGGATTCCCCCACTCCCACAAAAGCCACAGACACTCTGTATTATGCCAGCCACAGAGAGAAAGAGAAGGAGACGGGAAAGAGAGAGACAGGAGCAGCCAGGGGTGGGGGAGGGATGAGAAAACGAGAGAATAAGAGAGCGGCAGAGTAAAAGTCCTGGAGAGTAAAGACAGAAGGAGGTACGGAGAGAGGGAAAGCCCAGTGCGCCTTGGCGGACCGCCAAAACAAGCAAGGGTCTGACATCATAAACCTGCGTCCCAGCAGATTCACCATATGGAGGCTGCGGTTAGTCGAGCAGGCCTCAGCAGCAAGGACTGGGCAGCAGCATGGAGTGAGAGCGGTCGGCCTGGTGGGACTCAGCACAGTGCAGCGGTTTCAGCTGTGTGTAGCAGTGGTTAGCGTGGTAGGCCAACATTGGAGCAGTGGGCTTCGGCACGGTGCAAGAGTTTCAGATGTTCAGCAGTGGGCCTCGGCAAAGAAAAGCGGTTAGGCTAGTGGGTGTGTGAGTGGTATCAACTGTAATGAGGCCTATAGTGGAACAAGACTAAAGGAAGCAGAAGGCCTCAACGTGAGGCTGCGGCTTTTAAAGAAGAGGTAACAAGTTGTTGGCCTTTCTTACAAGACGTTTATTGTGTTCAAGTTGGTAAAACAGGGTGAATAAAGTGATGTGACTGTGTTAAAAATGATAGGTAAGAAGGAAATGAGCTGAGAGCTGATTGGCTCTGAAATAGCCGATCTAAAGCCAGTAGACTAAACAGTGGGCCTGCTCCGCCTCAGACACTGCCAGGGGCGCCATCATTCATCAGTTATCAATTGATACTTTTTATCTCTGCACATATCTGTGGAAAAGCAAGGTAAAGGCAAGACAGTGAGACAGATGTAGGCAGTTAGGTGGGTATGAGCAAAAGAGAGAGAGAAAGTCAGACAGACACCGGCAGCAGCAGCACACACCCTGTCCAGGTTGTGTGAGGAATGAGAAGTATCTGGAGATGACTGCCATCTGGGAGAAGTACAGCCGACACAAAGAAAGAAAAATAAATCCCCTGGCTTTTAACAAGACACACCTTGAATGGGCAAACTCAAGCCCCCTGAGTCTGTATCCTCCTCCCCTTGATTTGTTCTTGGCACTTTATCATTTTCCTATCCAGCGAGATAAAGCTGGTGTTATTTGACTTGACTTGTGAATTATTTTCAATAGGAAGGGGAAAAAAAAGCATTTTCTTGGCAATGGGAAAATGGCCTTTTCTAAGCCAGCCTGACCATCCCTGAAATAAGTACAGATGGTGATGGAGATGTTTATGGCAGGTTTTATGAGTAACAGGGCCCTGACTCTGACCTAGTGACCCTGAACTGTCAGCCAATCAAAACAGGGCCTTCCATGGCATGTTTTCTGTGGGGACTGATGAGGAGTGATGTAATCGTTAGACACTGCAACCTTCCTCTCCATCACCTTCATTTGGGGTAATAGGCTTTTTTCCCCGTTATTGTACATATCTGAACAGAGGTCGATGAACAAGATTTATACATGATAAAGTGATAAAAGTGACTTACAAGACGGTCAGCATGGGAAGAAGGGACCACATCGCTTCCCCCCTCCACTATGGAACTTGTCCCAGAGACAGTCTCCTCGCTCGGTCTGAGCCAGTCCGACAGTCCGGAGAGTTTTGAATCCGCTGGATGTTGAGCAGAGTCAAAGAGTCAGCGGACACTCTCGTTGGCATCGGCGGCGGTGTGCCCCGGTTCCCCCGGTGTGGGTGAATGTGCGGGCGCAGGCAGAGTGGGGTATGAGGGCGGGGTAACTGTGCCACTGTGACCGCCGGGCAACCTCTAACAGCTGACCAGACCCGTGTGGAGAGGCGAGAGGGCGGGGGAGCAAAGACGGGAAGGTTAGGGCTTTAAAGGCTGCGCGCCACCAACAAGGAGCGATGAACAGGTGAAAGCGCGCACGCGCACGCACGCTTAACAGATAGCCAACCCTAATCGACCTTGCTGACCCTCAGAGGGATGCTCGGCCCTCTGGACAGCTGCCGTGCGTGCGTAATATTCTGCGTAATCCAATGCGTAATGTTTCAGCAGCAAGCTCTCCAAAAATGAATTCTGTTATTAATGATATGTTGTTAAAGATTAGTTTAGATTATGTTCCTGGACAGACAAGAGCAGGAGGCAGGTTTAGTCCCAGCAGAGCAGCGTCAGGAGCTGGTGGAGGTGGGCTACCTGAGCTGGCTGATGGAGCAAACTGCGAGCTGGAGACGAGCGCTCTGAGGGCGCAGGGTAATGCAGAGCGGCCTCGCTCATGACTGCGCCCCAACGGTGGCTCAACTGGTCTGTGGCTCAGGTGACACCGACCAACAGTGTCCGACAGAGGTGGCGACAAGGTCCCGGAGCGGTCCAGCTCAGAGGGTTGTATGGAGAGTGCTGAATGAGAATGGGTGGGGATAATAAAGGGGAAAGAAAGACGAGGGAGGGAGGGGTGGCTGGAGAGGATGGGAACAGCTGTGACTGGGTGGCGGACTCAGCCACCCGCGACACAGCAAGGAAATAACAGCCGCACTTTGCACCTGATTTTCCGGACTTCCCCACTCGCTTCAGCCGCTGTTTTCCGCCTGGCTGCAGCAGTCCTCCCTGCGCCCTCTCGACACAATACCAGCCAAAACACAGCACGATGACATCACCTCCAAAATGTTTGAAGGGGGAAAATGCAATCCGATCTTTTTATTTATTTTTTTTAAACGTAGAAAGTTTAAGCAGTCTCTCTGAAGGGGAAAACACGAAAGTCTCTTCGCTCCGAGGAAAAAAAACAACTGTGCGATGTGTAAGCAGAAGAGTAAACCTCGCCAGGTTGTGAAGAAATAAAAGTTAAAACGGGCACACTGGAAACGTGTTTACACAAAACCACTGTGACAGATCTACTCCCAGTCCAGAACCTGCACCGTTCCTCTTTCACTCTATTTGCTCTCTCGTTTCATTCACACACCAGAGGAAAAAACAACTCAAAAAGAAGGCAGCCGTGCGTTTTTATCCACTTCACTGGTATTCTGCAGATCCTTCTCCCTTTCAAAAATTCCAAGGTTTGCCTTCATTAAAAGCTCTTCTTGAGGGGGGCTGCACAGGAGAGGCGCGTCGGCAGGCACAGACCTCACTCCAAGAAAAACCAGAACAAGATTTTAACAGACGCGGATCAATCCTCCCTCCCTCCTCCCCTCTCCTCCCTCCCACCCCTCTTCTCCCTCCCTCTCCTTCTCCTTCTCCCTCTCCCCCTCTCTCTCGTTCTCTCTGTGCCTCACACACGCACATGCACACTTATTGGATCAAAATGGGATTAGTCAGTCGCTATGCCATGCCGACCCAACTTACACTGCAAAAACATCTATTTCAACAAGTGATCTCTACTTTGTGAAAACAACATCTGCATTGAGGTGACAGATTTCAGCTTGTTTACAAGGCTAAACAATTATTGTTGTATTTTTTTCATAACCTGGCAAATCTATTTGGACCATCATTCTGCATTATTTCAAGTAATATTTGTTTGTAGAAATGTCTGACAGAAGTCAAAACATTGGAAGCAGTTTGAATGATGTCATGGTATCAGGGGGAATGCATTCCCGCAAAACAAATGTACTGGACTGTTGAAAATATGTGACCGAAAGAGAAAAGTGACAGAACCTTTTTCAACATCAGATGTTCATGAAGACACCTGTCTTAGCCCAAGGACGATTCGTCTTAAAACAAAGCGGACTTCTTTTCCTGCATAAACTCCAATGAAGATAACCTCACTACTGCACTTTCACTGGCCCCGGAGTGTCCTCCACACATACACACTCACACACACGCGCACACACCCTTCAGAGCCGCTGCGCTTTCAAGTGATGTATTTTGACTCCCCATTTCATAACTTTTAAGTTAAACCTTAAGAGGGAAAAATGAAACGGAGAATGAGAGACAGTCGGGAGGGCGGTATGTAAGCACGGACACGGATCCAAAACGAACATTTCTCAGGGATTTCGGCAGCAACGCCCGCTCTGCGCTCCCAAAACTCCCTCTCACCACCGCACAACCGCAGACGGTCAGCCAAGCCAACACAACACTACTGCCATACCTTCCTTTCTTTCTTTTACACACACACAGAAGGGAGAGTAATAGAGTAAATTTGTGCGTGCGTGTGTGTGTCTGTGTGTGTGTGTCTGTGTAATAGAGGTGGGAGGAGGCTGGCCTCAAACATCAGGGACAGTTATCTTGGCTCAAAGTTTAACTTATTCTTTTCAACATTGTACTTTTAAATCTTTTTCTCTTTCTTTCACACACACACACACACACACACACACACACACACACACACACACACACACACACACACACACACACACACACACACACACACACACCTCTCCAACTGGACAGGCTTGAGCTGGGCTGGGTAGGGGTACTGTGGTTGAATGCCTTTCCAGTCATGCTCCATCGACAAGCCTCTGGCCTTCTTTCCTACCACTGGCTCTCTCTGTCTCTGCACCTGTGTCTGGGCGCTTTTTCGCTGCTCACCACACTGCTGCGAGGGACACGAGTGTAAATGTTGTGGAGAAGGATTTGAACCACATTCTGGTGTTGAGGAATGGGCCCGTCTGGTACTCTTAAGCCCAGATGGAGGGATCCAGGGCTGCAGCATATCTTGGTACAATGGTGGAGTAAGTAAAAGCAGGTGGAGAAGACCAGTTTGATTCACATATTGAATACGAAAGCCTGATTAATTTGTGGTGGTTATATTTTCAAAAGGATCAAAGTGCCAGGATGATCGTACTTAGTGCTGTAAATCTGTAAATTTGAGAGGATTTCTCCTGGAAAAAGGCAGAATGGGTTTGTTGAAATATAAAAAGTAAAAAGAAAAATGCCACTTATATTAAGCCAATACTGTCAGCATGGGTAAAAATCTGCTGCTTAGAGAACTGTAAACAAGCAAGTGCCAGGCATGACTTCCAGTTTCTTTCTTTAGTGGAGATTATTTACAGGTGGTTCAGTTTGCAGAAAATGCTACAGTGCAGCAGTAGTAACCCTGAACTGGCAATGACAACCAAAACAAATGATTAGAAAAAAAAAGCTAAGTTAGGGGACAAAAAAAGCCAACAAGGTCTTCCTTTCTATCCTGTTGTCACATCACTCTTGACCATTCATTTTCTGTCCTCCCTATCCATCTCTTTAATCTCCCCAGCTGTTCTTTATCTGCCCGCTCTGTTCCTCCCTCTGTTTGCAGCCAGCATATTGATTGCCCATGTCTTTGCCTCTGCAGCTCCTGCCTATTGATCCTTGGCTAAGACACACACACACACACACACACACACACACACACACACACACACACACACACACACACACACACACACACACACACACACACAAGCAAACTTGTGTGCGCATACGGAGATGTTTGACTCAAAAATCAGTGCGCTTTTTGGCAGAACAACTTTACCACTCACACTACTAATAAATACACATGTAGTTATTTGTGGGCCAATACACACTAAAACACATGACAGGACATCCTTTATTTATATATTTGCATATACCCTCTGTTGTGCTGAATAGACTTGGCATTGATGGACGCAATGCTTTTGTGCTCTTCTTTTGACTCTTTAATTAAAGTGAATGAGACCTGTGTGTGCGTGTGTGTATCAGGGGCCTCGTAGCTGCTGTAGGTCTGCGCCCTGTATCTGTGTATATCTCTCATTCTTTCTCTCTTCTCCTGGGCCTGCAGGCTTCTTCATCCAGAGGAGCCTGGTCAATATGGCCATTCTGTCTAGCAATTAACATCGATCAGCACTCGTCAATACCGTCAGCACCCAGACAAAGACCCAGGGTGCATTGCGTGTGCTTGCCCTTTTTCTATCACAGTCCAACAAATCCCCAAACAGCACTCTCATTATATGAGGGCATTCTGGCCTGACCCCAAGGTCACAATGAAGGAGAGGTGTGGTGTGCTGGACTCCATGTTATGGGTGACTGGAGTGCAACCTTATCCAGAGTTTGGATCGTCATGAGCTGTGGGCCTGTTTTTGACCCATGACAATCATTTGTGTGTGTGTGTTTAGGGGGGTGAAGAGTCGAGTTTAGATATTCCCTAAGTTGGATGTAGTCAAAGAAAAGTTGGCAGACAGGCAATATCTTCCCCCTGCTGTGCGCTCTTAAAGTGTTAGACAGTGAAAACTTTGAAGAGTATAAATGCAATCCATCATTCTGGTGACACAGAGCAGATTTGGAGTTCTCAGATGTGTCAAGTGCATTGGATTGTGTCCAATTAACTTTGTCTATAAGCAGTATGGGGTATAAAGTATGTTTGGAAAAGAGAGCAGATCTCTGGAGGGAGAGTGAGACTTGTGGCTTTGATTAATACCTGCAGACATAGACCTTAAACTTCACATCAGATGTTGAGATGTCAGCCTAACATTGGTTTCTGGGATATATATTCCTACTCCGTTAATCATGGGCCAAGTTTAAACTGTTCCCTAATGTGTAAATGTATGAGACAGTTAATAAAGGCCCTTTGATGACATGGGGGCCCATGCAAAGTTGAGGAATGTGTACAGTGTGCTGGGCTTTGAAATGAGAACCTGTTCGCCACTTGTCCGCGTCTGCGTGATGAGAGAATCGACAGCTGCAACTAAGTAAGATCAGGAGTTAATTAGCAGAGCCGTTTGTGCAATGGCGAGCCGCTGTTGAGATGAAGAGAAAAGCAAAATATTGTTTTTATTAGCAGCGATGTTGGTGGTGCACAGCCTGCTCCCTTCTTTCGCTTAGCAAGATTAATTCGGCAAATATGAACGTTTACTCTCCCCTATCCCAGAATCCGTTGCAGCTGTTCTATCTATACATAGCCCAGCTGAAGCAGTGGAATAACTTTACATTGACACTTTCAAGTTGGAGGGTTTGATGCTGCATTGGACTTGTTTCAGGGTAATTATTCATGCAATCCTGGTTGTCGTTTTAAGGCCAAAGCCTGGTTTTGCAGAAAGAATTGTGACCAGGTAGTCATGTCCTTGGCCTTGTTGAGCAGAAAACATGGTATGAGTTTTATTATTAAACGGATTTAGTACCATAAGGAGTTAATTTTCATTGTTTTGAGGTTTGCCAAAAATATCTAAAAGTTAATCTCAGATAAATTAGGTCAAAATAACACTATCCACAAACGATCCAGGAGCTACACTGTCCCATCTTTCCCTTTGTGCCATCTGGCAACTGCTTGTTGAAATTTGGACACTTTGCACTGATAAAGTGGTATGTAAAAACATGAAGACATCAAACTTGGAAGGCGCCATCTCTGTGCACCTGGATTGTATATCAGCATAATGGGGAACTCATGACAGGAGTTCGTGCAGCAGCCAACTATTCAAAAACCCCATACTATCCCAGAGGAGTTAAAACCAAGGACAGAAATACAACAACAACAACAGGAACCATGTGAACATTTGATTTGACTTCTCTGTACACAGAGGTTAAGCTAAGCTGCATAAAGAGTCCTGTTTAACAGAGAAGTGCTGCTGTGGTGACTGCGTGCTGTCTGACACTGATTGGCAGGAGCTCTTTAGAGTGCGATGTGAAGATGTAGAGAAGTTAATTGCTTCTGACCGATGAGGTTTTACATAAATATGCGCTGTTCAGTGACTGGATGGATGTTTGTTTAATTATGGTCCCTGTGGTTGTGTGTGTTTGGTTGAGTGAGAGTGTCATGACCCTCGGTGACAGACTGTACACAGCTGAGTGTTTGGGGTTTGTGGCTGTAGTGTGAATGTGTTACGAGTGTATGCAGAGACTGTGTTTTATAGCTGCAGTGTGCATGTGTGTGTCTGTTGGAGAAGAAAGAGAGTTTTATCCTGTGCTGTCCATGCAAAGTGATGTGAATTGCAGCTGTGGCTTGTGTTGGATGTAGATCTGGCATGTTGTTTTTTTTCTCCTCCCATTTCATGTTTAGCCGTTCACTGATGGATTCCATGATCACGGTAACCTTCACTCCTGTCATCTTTTTCTGTTCATCTCCTCCACAACGCCCCATTTCCTCCCCCTACTCTTCAGTATAAGTGCCCTTTACTCCTTCCTCTTTGCTACTCTCCTTTGTGCTGCTTCTGCTTCCCTGTCTCATTTCGCTCATTCTTCCCTTTCCTCTCTGCCTGGCCCTTTAGCCTTGCCACCGGGCAAAGGAGGAACTGTAATGTTTATGAAACCCTTTAATGTGCTCTGTAATTACCCTGGCAACACCTACCATCATTACTCATGCCAATAAAGCACCTTCGAATTGACATGTCAAAGTTGGGTAGTGAGAAGCAGAAAAAAGGGCAAACTTTCCATCATTGCTCCCTTTCCTTCATTAATCTCTTTTCCCCTCTTGTCTTGCCTCAGTCTCCATCTGTTCATCTCTGTTTTGTCTTTCCTTTCATTCTTTCCACCTCCAGTTCCTTCTTCTCTCCCACTGCATCTCCTTCTCTCTCACTCGTTGTGACTTCTGCCAGATGCCCAGGTGGTGGTCAATTACAGCACAGCTCTTTTTGGAATAACAAAAGCATTCTTAAACTTGCTTCACTGAGCCTATTTTAGGAAGAACTGTATGCTGGAAACTGGGTGAATGGGCTCCAAGTAGAGGGAGAGAAAAAAAAGTTTGTGTGTGTGTGTGAGAGAGAGAGAGAAAGAGAGAGAGAGGAAGAGAAAGAGAGAGTGAGGGGGGGTGATAAAAAAATAACGTTTACTGAAATAGTGTAAATAGCCTGATGTGCATAAGCCATTCAGGCAAGCTGCAGGAGTCGCCTAAATGATGCATGCTTAAACAACGTGTTGTGAGTAACAGAAATGTTTTCATGCTAAAAACCTTCATATTAACTCAACTTATGATGCAGTAGCAGCTCCTCCCTCTCCAGCACATCAACCCATACTCCTCCGGGCACTAAACCTCCAACTAAGCTCAGGCCTGGGCCCTTCTGCGTTAGCACCCATGCTAAGTCTCCTATTTTCTCTAACAATTTTCAAACCCATTTCAACATCAGGTTCTTTATTGTGATAACCTTTCCCCATTTCTGTTCATCTGCAGCTGTAGCCTCTCATTCTTCCTCTGTCCTGGCAAAATCCTCATTTGTAAGACAAATATTACAACAAATTAAGCAGCAAAACAATGAGTGGGTGTCTGCCTGACGTCAGCCTGCATTTCATTAGCAATCGCTAGGCTAACGCGTTCCATATGGAGGAGCCTTCAGGGTAGCCCCCTGCTGCCCAGCCCCAGCCTAGCCCAACCCAGCATGGCCCAGATCGACTTGGTTGCCACGGTCAGCCCCCTGTTTGGACCCCATCCTGGCCCCCGCCATTATGTCATCTTTAATTTAGACTTGTCACACATCACCTGACACCTGCCCCCGTCATGCGGTAACCTTTTGTCCTATTGGAGTGAAAAAAGCACTCCAGAGGCTTTCTCCCTCGTCTTTTCTCTCCCACTTTGCCTGTTTTTTATTCTCCCTATTCTTCTCATTCTTTCTCTCCTGCTCCTTTCCCTTTGCTTGCAGTCTCTATGTTGTCTCCTGTCACTTTCTCAATCTCACCCACCTGTCTTTGCCCTTTGCCCTTTGACAATCAGACTCATGTAATATATGTGTTTGTATATTGGTGTGTCTGTAAAGAGCTAAACTGTTGCAGATGAAAAAACTCTTGAGCAAGCATCAGACTTTTGGGAAAGAGCAGGGTCCTGAGGCTGCCCCCTGTAATATAAAGAGTGATGAAACTCTAGAATTTTAATAGATAGAAAGTGAAGCATGGGGAAAAAGATGAGAATGAACATTCAGATAAGGCAGGATTCATGACAGCAAAGATGAATTTTGTATTCATGGTGTATACAGAACAAAGATGTGTGTGCATGTGCACTGCAGGTGTTTTGTACACAGGATGATTGTATATGTATATTCCAGTGAGTATGTTTGAATGCATTACCCTTTTCTGGCCTGTGTACTTACATGTATGATTATGTGTGCCTGCATATGTTTTAAAAGCCACGTGCACTGCTGCGTGTTGGTTGCTGTGCAAATCCATGTGAGTTGCTGGGTGTCTCTGGTAGCTGTCCCTCATCACTGCTCTGTTCCCCCAGGTCTCTGCTGTGGTTTCACCCTCCTCTTCTGCTGTGCTGCTCTGAGCTTGGAGTCCAGCTTTGTTTATCTCTCTTTTATAGCAAAAACAAAACAAAACAAAAAACATATGACTGACGAGCCTGCAAAGAATATAGCCACTGTTTATGTTATGAGAAATATCATTTTGGGTACTTTGACTGTCCTGAAATGTCATGTTGATAAATAACCATTGTGGTAAATCAGTTCCTACATCTAGTATGTCATAACACCTTTTTGCTTCTGTGATAAAATTGAATGTAGTGGCAGCTGGTAAATAACCATTTAGTAAAATTATTCTCTTCAACTCAAAGGCCCAAATTAAGCACAATTTGAACCGATTTTTATTACATGGTAGCTAAGCTGGACTCAGACGATTTCTTGAAAGCTGCTCTGACTAAAGTAAAAGAAAACTTCAGAGACTATATAAAACCAAACAACTACAG